>OX596028.1:31278660-32478660 GCA_951394125.1 Epistrophe eligans
ACAACAACAACAACAACAACAACAACAAACAACAACAACAACAGATAAAAACATGACAGATGTCAACATGACAGATGTCAGTTTGATAGATGGCAGTTTGACAGATGTCAGTTTGACAGATGTCAGTTTGACAGATGTCAGTTTGACAGATTGACAGCTGTCAGTTTGACAGATGTCAGATTGACCGATGTCGGTTTGACAGATGTCGGATTGAAAGATGTCAGTTGGACAGATGTCAGATTGACAGGAACAACAACAACATGTCAGATGTCATATTGCATACAGGTCGTGTTTCCAGAAATTCGAATACTTTTAAAATATAAGTACATACATACATATGTAGGTACTTAGTCGAATTGCTTTCAAACGTGGCAGCAGTATTTCCAAAACCTCATAGAATATAAATATAAAAACACTAGGCCTCAATAAATATGCACGGCCTTGTCGCACGAGATTGCTCTAGTGGTTTAAATTTGTATTAGTTCCAAAAAATGGAAACAAAGAAACGATATCCTAAATGGCTTACCTGAGGTACTCCAGAGGACGATGATGCCGCACTAGTTTTAGAGAATCACGCTTTGAGAAGTAATCGTTTTGACGGTCAACTAACATAATTAGAAAAAATTCATACCATACTCAAGAAATTAATGATATTGTGGGATGAGGTTGGTATTTAAATCTGTTCCAATAGCAGAATTTCAGAACATAGTATTTGTATCGATTTTCCTCTAAACGGTTTGATACTTTTATCGAAAAGCAATGAAGACCAAATGAAAATACACTATTGGGTATGCATTAAGAGTATTCATCATGTAAACTAAAATCATCATTTAATATCTATTTATATAAGCTTCCTTTACAAAAAAAAAAATCGACTAAGAATAGCAAATCTAACCCCATTTTTTTAACCCTCCTGTTTCTTGGTACATATCTAATATTTATTTCCAATTTCTTTGATGAATGTTCGAAATCCATCAATGATGACACCATCATCAAAACATGATTCAATCTTTGCTCCGCTCTGGTAATTTTTCATCAAAATTAATTTAATTGAAAATCACAAAGGATAACCAATCTTAAATGATCCAAATAAACTCAAGCAATTTCTCATGTCCCGTGCATCGTTTTTGAGAACAATAGAGCACGTTCGTCGTTGTCGTTCGCCCTCGCTCAAACCACATTCTTTTTTTGTCTTCCCACTCTCAAGCGCACACACACTCAATGTCCTTGTCAGCCTGACATTAAATTGTTTTGCAAACATTCGCAAATAGGCTAAGGTAGGTAGGATGTTACATATTTTTTGTTTTGCTATAAGTATTGATGTTGCTGCCAGAAGTATACATCAGTTGCAAAGTATATTTGTCGCGTGTGCCAATTTGCATTTTTTTGCAATTCGTTCCTCTTTACAACAAGACACACACAGAACACATAGACAGACGTGCGAACAAGGACTTTCCTGCGAAATTACATCTTTTCTAACAAGCACACCAACGTTGTATAAATTGTAATTGAAGCATCATCCATGGGGGAGGTGTATCGGTAGTTCCCTTAGTAGGTATACTTATGCCAGCTTTGTTCCCAATAATGAACCCATAAGTATTTCAAATCATTGACACCAGTAACCACTGTTCGGCCCAGATTCCTTTTTTTTTGCGTTTTTGTCCTTTGTCATGTCAATTTAAAATCGGTGTGAATCAATCGACAAATATACTCGTACGACGAGGGTTCACCTCACCTCGCCTCGCACGTTGAGCTAATAAATCAAATTAAGAATCGTCGTCTTTGGAAATATTTTAGACTATAAGACCGAAGGAATATACCTAACCTACTTACACAGAACATCCCATATGGGACATGTATGTTACATGTAACATACACATACATATATGAGCGGCCATTTAAAACAGTTGCACTCCTTCGGTAGCGTAGATATATCAATTTTGTGAAATATTTTGCAAGAAGACATTTTTAAATTTTCCCTATTTATCCCTGATGTTTAAAAAAAATAAGATTTATTTTACTCCAAAAAGTGATACATCACACACATTGGATTATTTCTTTTTTTTTTTGTAAAATATTTAGTGAAGAAAGCGCGGTCACACGGAAACAGCAGGATTCTTGAAGAGGGATATTCTATAGAATTTTACATTTTTAAGCAATTTCTGTGTCAATTTTTATGATGTTCTGATGCTCCAATGGCAATTTATTGGTTGGTAAATGGATTTTTGATGCAAATCAGCGATAGAAAGCTGAGGGCTTAGCAACGACGACGATGACATACTTTACCTTTAAACTACGGTTACGCACGTAAAATAATCCCAAGTAATGACTTTCATCTTGATGTATGGAATCGGATGAGATTGGGGAAGTTTTTGGAAGAAGGTCACCTATGTGTGACAATATTTTTGGAATTTTAATGCAGCATTTTAAGTTATCGAGGTAAGATATTCCACAGGGTTTTGATTATTAAAAGACGATCTTATCCGGTTTGTATGCGAAAAAGGGGTTTTTGGTTTCTGTCTCATACTTTTAGTATATCTTAAGGTTCTCCCAACCAACCCGAAATATTCGGCTTTCAATATAATTTTGCAAGAGATTAGATTATATTATAGGGACTATCTTCTCAGGGATATACCTTTCATGCTGGGTAATCTCCAGATTCATTCGCGATTAATTCTATCGAAAGTCTTCTCAAAATCCACGTGAATAAGGTAGGTACAGCGGCAACTGTTATAATCATGGATTATTCGCAGGTTGTAATTTTAATCAAAGTAGTATCGACTACTGTGAAATCCATATTAAATAGAATAATAGCTGCCCATAATTTTGGAGATTACTTCCGGTTCCAAGGTAATTGCAATTATAACGAGTTTTTTTTTGCCATTTTTACAAAACAGTCTTTGGAATAGGTAAGGTTTTCTTATACATATACGTACTGAATTAGTGGAAGAAAAATAACAATCCTTATTGTTTCAGGATCCACATTCAAGAATTTGACAAGTATGCCATAAAGTCCACCTGTTTTGTTTCCGTTTAGAAGAGGATAAGATAAGATGTTTTATCTCTGCACTCATTGGTGGGTTGTTGCTAATATCCGTTGGAGACCATCACATGTGAATCATTTGCGCATTTCCATTCGCACTCTGATAATCGTTGAGCAGTGCGCAGAAAGATTTGATCCATTTTTTTAGCTGGATCTTTCATTGTCACCAAAAGATTGCTTTTTATGTCCAACAAGGTACGGTTTGTGCTGTTGCGTTGTCTAACAATATCTTTAGTAATTCTGTACAGCTCCCTTAAGACTCCTCTTCCTACGGCATGTTACACATTTTCTACATGCTTGTTTACCTTTGCTTTTTTATCGTGTTTCACACAGCGGTCCACTATTTTTTAAGTTGCTCTAAATCGTTCTGCGGAACTACTTTCGGAAGAGCAACATTTTCGACAAAAATTCATGCTTTTACTGTTCTTCTGTAGATGATTTTTTTTTCTTGTGATATCCAGAAGTCGACGAGCATATCAAAATTTTCAATCCGCTAACTTAAGCAATGTTTACTCAATATGCGTTCAAGCCCATTATTGTCTCGCTCGTCACCTTTGACATTGAACTCCCCTGTATGCTGATAATGTCAATCTTTGGAATTATACTTTACAACGAGTTCGAAAAGATTGTAGAATTATTTTTTCTGTCTTATTCTGTTCTGCATCATTTGTGTAGGAGCATAAAATTGAATAATACGAACTTTGGAGCTAAACCGTGCCGTTGCCTCACTGAAATTGGGTTCTGGGTTCCAGGATATCAGAATTTTGTTGTCGTCCTTAGTTAGTACAATACCCGTCAGTCCTGACTCCTGAGTCAGTTACCTAGATACTGTATTCAACCTACCCGTATATAAAAAATTAACGTTCCAGTTCCAATATGTGAATATATTTTGTAGCCAAAAGTACCTACCTAACCTTCTTCGAATTAGAAGGAAACTCTTTTTTTTTGCAGGACCAAAAATAACGGTACCTGCCATTTTGTTAGCATTTTAGGAACGTCGTATTTTGCTCCAAAATTGCGCCACATATAGTTTTTTTTTTTTTGTTAAACTAAATCTGAAAAATAATTTATTACTGAATGGCGTCTCCACGAGAACAAGAGACGCTTTTCTCGAAAAATGTTCAACTGATTTTAATAAATTTTTTTATGGAGAATGTTTTAAAAAGTTCAAATAGAATTGTATTCCAAAATTAAAACATTTGTAGATTAAAACAGTTTCAATTTTTTATTTTGAAAATTCAATATTTCGAAAACGACTTGATCGATTTTTATTAAACTTGTCAAATACGAAAAGAAACTGACACCAAGCTGTTTTCTTACACTATTTGATTTAGATAAAAATTGTTCTAATTGTTCTAAAACTAACCGTACCTTCGATACAAATGTTTAAAAACCTCAATTCGAAAACGACTCTTACGATTTTAATCAGATTTGTTTCTATTATTTATTTTAGTAGGGTAGTAGTTGTCCGTTACGCAACCGAAAGTCTTAGCTTCGGTTAACAGCTTATGATATCTGAAAAAACAGAAATGTTTTTTCACGGGTAAATGCCTCTTGCGAAGAACTGACAAATCCTCCAAGAGTATCTCTTCTCATGAAAAATTTTTTACTATACTACCCGTTCGGATTCAGCAAAAAATTGAAAATTTTGTCTAAATGTTTAAAAAGCTCACAATAAGCTCTAGTTTTCATATTTCACAAATAAAACTTGACCATATAGGGAAATATTTACTTAATTGTTATTCCAATTATAACATATCATGAACTCATAGTTAAGAACAATACTTTTCAAAAACATGTGAGTATTTATATATAGTTAGAATATATAAATGAATTATAAGACTGTACCCTTTTATGCTTCGTATAAGTCTACTACCACTTATACAATAAATATGTACCTTTGTATGCCGAACATTAAAATATAGACTTATTTTTCTTCTTTTTTTTTGAACGAGCTTTTAATTTTCCAATTTACCTATGATGTTATTCTAACTTCCGACAGAAAAAAGATAACAAAATCACACAAAAAACAACAATAAATAGAATAGAAAGAAGAGCCTGTGTGATTAAGTTTACAGTTCAGTGAAATTGAAAATTGCAAATTTAGGTAAATGCAAAAATCAGCCAACCCCTTCAAATTTTAAATTTGTCCTTTCATCTTCTGTATCTCAATACCTTTACCATATTTCTTTTTTAAAATTAAATTTAAAACCAGCAAAGGACAAACAAAGACCAAAAACCGCCATACTGCCTTTTTTTTTTTTTCTAAAATCATTGACAACAAAAAAAGCCCACACAAAGGTGAGTTCTTATATCCTTCCGCATTCAAATAACATGCTAGAAGAGGATTTAGAGTGTAATTTGACTATGCATGTCACATTATTTGCAAATTAGCCTCACCCTCTCTAAAAAAGTAAAAAAAAAAAAATAATACACATACGCTCTTCATATGAGATGAATACAGTGAAATCTCTCATTGCGAGGGATGGCTGTGGATAAGATATGATTTGTTGATTTTCCTGAACTCACTATTAGAGTTAAAGATTAAATGCATTTTATGTAATTCATAAACTTACAAGACTTAACAAAATCGAAACTTTTACTGGAGCTTTGTATATTTTCCATAAAACATGATTATGGTGGTGAATTATAAATGATTTAAGCAGGACTAAATAAACTAACAAAATTCAATTCAATTTAATATATAATATGATACAGTTGGTCCCCGACTTTTGGGAATATAAGAATGAAGTGTGAATGATTTTACTACCTGTGCCAACTATCTCTTTGATTTTGTTGAACCAAGCAACCGGGTATGTCAATGTTTAACATTCTTTTAAACAGAGGTAAATAACGGGTGATTTTTTAGCTGGTTTGGTTTTGGCAACACTGGTTTTGACAGCTGACGTGTGTTTAGTACCTTGTGTCACTGTCAAACAGCTTCAGTTTGGTTTGCAATTTAACCATGGATCGTCTTACAAATGAACAACGCTTGCAAATTATTGAATTTTACTATCAAAATTCGTGCTCGGTTCGAAATGTTCATCGCGCGCTGCTTCCATTTTATGGTCGGCATTCTCGACCTTCTGAGCAGTCTATTCGGAAGATTGTGACCAATTGGTCAATTGGCCGCCTAGATCGTGCGATTTGACACCATTAGATTATTTTTTGTGGGGGTATGTCAAAGCTAATGTCTATAGGGACAAGCCCGCTTCGATTGACGCACTGGAAGCCAACATCCATGCATTCATTCGTGAGATACCGGCCGATATGTGTGAAAGAGTATGCCAAAATTGGACTCAGCGGATGGGCTACCTGAGACGCAGCCGCGGTCAACATTTGCATGAAATTATCTTTAAACATTAAATTGCAAGGTTCAAACTATCGATTCAAATAAATATTTCATTCATTTTTTCGAATTTTTTGTGTTTTTTTTTTTTTTAAAGTTCTAAACCTCTTAAAAAATCACCCATTAGAAGTTATGAATTCTTTAACTTTTCTACATCTCTAGAGGTCAGTTTTTCAGTGCATGACTTAAATATGAGTTAAACTAGAATTACCTAATTCTGTCAATAAATTAAAACCGAGTTACCTAATCGAGAAGCAGTTTGTTAGTGTAGGATTAACTTTCACTTTCAGTTGTTTATCGAAATCAAATATGAAAATGCGCTTTCATTACAAAAACACAGATGGCGACACAATGCGGCAGTATATAAATACAGATATTTTTATAGCGACTCTTTATTTATTTCAATAGTACTAGAAGCACGTATATTTCTCTAAAATATTTTAAATCCATAAAACCACTACCGTTAAAGATTTATTCTGCCAACAAATAACAAAAAATACTTACAGTCGTATTTATTAGATTTTTGTCTACTTAGACACTGTCTAACTATCTTCAAATTGATAGAAATATGATTTATTTAATAAAAATAAATATCAAATAATTCACGGTTAAGACAATCTACTCTTGTGTCTAAGTTTGGCAGCTATAAGACAACAATAAACAAGGTTTTTAAACACATTTTCTAAAGTTGGACAGTTGTCTAAAGTTAGACAACGTTTATAAATAAGGCCATTAATGTTTATTTTGTATTTAAATTGATATTTTTTCTTTGTCAAATAAAACTTATGTTTTAAGTTAAAAAGTGTTTGACACCTTTTGTGACATGGTTGTCAACCTAAGAGAGATCTTACTGTTGTATAGTACATCAATATAATGTTCACTTCAAAACCATTGCTCCTCTATACCCACAGGGTGAAAGACCATACAATGTTTTGACATCCTGATTCATCTATATTGTCAGCCATCAATACATGTAGGTACATATGCATCGATAAATTTAAATAACAAGGACATGTGCCACATGCAAAACACACAAAACAAAATATCCGACGACAGAATAAAGTCAAACAATAAAAAGAAAAAAAATCAAGGAATCTTTGATCTTGGGCATTAGATAAGGAAAAATAAGATATAACCAATAAATACCCTTTGACATGACATTCGTACATACATACATAGATGCTAAGATGGCAAATGTTTGCTTTTGTCGTTGTTGTTGTTAGCAAACAAGAAGCAATGGACTGAAAATGCCCTCTTAGATATAAGGTACTTCAAACTTCTTTTTTATTTGCAAATTGCTATTTCTTATCAATCTAGGTATTTATAGGTAAAGTGTGTATATGTTAAAGTCCGAAAAATGTATTCTGGAAATGATATTAGGAGTCATTTACCATTTAGATGAATTTTTAAAAAGGCCTTAGGTATAACATCTTACTTGTGCACTTAAGATATTTTGTCATATTGTGTCAACATTCTATTTTTAGACATATAAGATTAAACTTTTATCCTTATTGCAAATGAAAAGGAGTAAGAACAAATGGTGGCACAATTCACTAAAAAATTCAAAATCATCGTATGTAAATCGACTTAAGATGTTAACCATTTCAGTCAAAATTTAATAACAAACTGAATGCGCTAAAAAGTGTCGGCCAAAGAATGGATAATACTACACAAATATTAATTATAATTTTTTTCTTTTATTTATTTTTTTTCTTTTATTTATTTAAAATAAAATTTTACATAAACGCTCAAGTAAAGACAAATAATGAAGAATTCTTAACTAAAAAAAATAACATTTTATGTATAAATGTTAGCTACAATGATATTTTTGGTATTTTAATGGCTTTTAATGAATTTTGAAGACTCTGTAGAAGTGATATGGGTATCTATAAAACAAAATCAATTAGTAAAATATAGATAACGCACTAAGAACTTACTTCTAAGAGATTTATTGAATCTTCTTGTCTGATGTAGTATTCTTTAATCTAAAAAATGAATAAATAAATAAATAAAGATTTTCTAGAAATTGTGATTATTAAGAAATAGATATTACCATTGGTGGAGTAGCAATTACTATGCTTATCAAAATGACAAAAATACAAATATTCCGAATCATTTTTGGTTATTTTTATTTACTCTTTTTTTTTTTTGCGTTGGCGCTAACCACTTAAAGCTACTTCGTTCAGAGGACTGTCACGAAAAAGTGATAAGAATTGATTTAAATACGTAAAATGCAGGAAGTATGTACATCAACGAAATCTGATTTAATAGCCAATTCGCACGTAAAAATATTTTGAATGCGTCCGTCGTTACTTTCATTGGTTTTTGTTCAAAACAATAAAAGATGCACTCGTCATAAATATTAGGTGCTCCGACAACAATGTGTAAATGAACTTTAAACAAAACTGTTGTTTTTTTTTTTGCTGATAAAGTTTAACTTCTTCTGAAAAAATCAATGAAAATTATTATTTTGATAAGTTATATCTTTACAACGTTATGTTCTTACAACTATACAAAAGGGTGGTCCTTATTTTGAAAATGTTTGAATTTGTATGCTTCCAGAGATTTTAAGGATTTGACTTATGACTTTCAATAATCTTTTGAATTTTTATGCAATTTTTTAGTGATGCTAAAACTACGTTAGTCCAGATTTTTACGATACGGCCTTTCTCAAAAATTTTTTAAAACATCTTTTGGCTTAACAAGTCAACCAAGAAGTTGGTTGGTCAAGCGGATCCTATGTCCTATATTGGCTTCCTCTTTCACATAAACATTCTCACTCTCAGCCTAAGCTTTCATGGAACTCAGTTACGGTACTACTCCCAGGTTAAGTCCCAACGAAACTCTCTCTCGCCCACAAATTCACTGAATTCCTCAAGTTGTTAGTGCTGTCCCAAAACTTTAAACAAATCTAGATATATTCACTAATAATAAATCTTTAAAAAAAAAACTATAATTATAACGTTGAAAATATTATTCTGAGCATTCTCTCAGAGACTCTACTAACTTTAGCTTTTGTGAAAATGATTCGAAGGAGAGGCAAATAATCTTATTCAAGTTTCTAACCATTTTTTTTTTAAATCGAAGGTGGAAGGCAAATTCTCAATTAAAACTACATAACGCGCAATTTACTATTCGGTGGGCCTTTGTGCAGATTTGGGTGAACTGGGGATAGGAGTTAAGCGTTCCATTGTTTTATATCGGTCCATGTTATTTAGAGAGTAAGACTATGACCAAAATAACATAGTCAGAAGTAGGTCATAAAAACCGAGTTTAAGAATGATTTTCGTTGTGGTAAATCTTACCGTAAAAATCTTTTGGATACGTTCAATGAACATTTCATTAATTTCAATTATTGGTTCATAGAACCTAGTCCACTTTAGAAAAATATAGTTTGGACAACCAATTGCAGTGTTTATTTTAGACAATCGTTGGAATATGTTTATAAATAAGATTTTGTTGTTGGATATATTGTGCTAAGGTTAGAAAAGCTTTAGAATGGCGATATAAATATGGCTGATAATATAATAATAAAAAAATATACAATGAGTTGTGAGGCGAGGTCAGTATCGATAATATAAAACTGATTTGAAAAATAAATAAAATCCGAAGTAATTCTGAAAATCTATAAACCATCAATATTTCTGAAAAAAAGAAAATAATTTCCTATTGAAATGATAGAATATTCTGAAATTACAACAATCACTTTCAATATTTTGATAACAAAGTTCATCTTATAAAATTAATAACATAATATCTATACAAATTCACAATCATCAAAATATTACGTTATGTAGATACGTTAATGGATTTTTAATTTTAAAATATTGCCATTATATTATTATAGCATCGAAAAATCACATTAGATAACATCATGATCATGATTTGATTTAAAATTTATTGCTCTCTTTACTTTTACAATAGACCCCAAATATATCAACAAACAAAGTTGAACAGCCTTAAAATTTCGCTTATCTCTTAAAGTATACATAATGTATATAGAATTTTCACTTATCGTGACTAAGCTAAGAGCTTATTTAACTTTGCAGTTAATTGCAGTCATTCAAATACAGGGTGAGTTGTTAAAATTTCGGTTAAGAAAAATATTTTTGAATCAAAAACGTAAGTCGCTTCTCGCTAAGTATTTTAAGGAAAACCGTAACACAAACGTAACATGAATTATCATTTTACTATCGATAAATTGTATGTCAAAATATCTGAGCCATCGAATATAATAATTTTTGTGTTTTCTTTTCCATTTGTGTTAAGAGTCGAAAGGGAGAAATAGTATTTTGTGACAGTGACGGGATTTTTTGTTGTGATGACCATGAAATTTGTAAGCCCTGATGTCATTTATTTCGTCCAATTATGTCTCGACTGGAAAAAAAAAAAACGCCTAATATTATATAAAAAAATATATCATATGTAGGTACTATTATAAAATTAAAATAACGGTATGCATCATAGTCAATATAAACTAAAATACATTTATATGTTTTTACAAAGGTTGCCTAATACAGCCCACCCTGTATTTTATTATTGAAGACAATATAGACTGAGTCACGATTAGCGAAAATCCTACTCAAAGAGATATGTAAGCAACGATTAAAATATAATGTGTATTAAGATTATTCAACTTTCATACTCATAAAATGTGAGCAATAAATAAAAATTAAATTATGACCGTGATCTATGTATCTGAATCTGATTAGTTTTTTGGATATATTTTTGCTCAGTTCGTAGATCATGTGGTTTTATAAAACAAAAGGTTTTAACATTTTTCTTTCTCTATCTAATTGTAGATCTAGGTACAGGTCGTAGTGCAATAAACCCCGCAACATATTCATTCAACAGTTTAAAGGATATGATAATTTCAAATACGTAAAATGACGAAAATGTCGGCATACAACTCCTAAACGGTCAATATGTTTTCGAAAACAAGTTCAAGCAAGTTTGTACATTATTGGATCCTCTAAAATAAAACATTCAAATAATATAATTTTATTATTATCATTTTTAAAAAAATACCGGTTTTTTAGCTCTACAATATTAAAAAAAAAAAAAAACATTAGTTTCGTGGTTTCAAGTTAGTAGCGCTGGCATTTGACATCTGTCAAACTCGGCTGTCATTTTAAGTGTCATAATATTATTTGAATGTTTGCCTTTTACAATAATGGATCGCTACAAAAATGATGATCCGAATTTTATCGATTTTCCGGTGTTCGCAGCAATTGAAAACCTGACTATGGCGTATTTTGCATTTGGATTTGGATTTCCATCCTTATAAAGTTCAAATAACCCAACAATTGAAGCCTGTTGACCATTCACAATGCCACCGTAGATATGCTGCTTCTTTGGTGTTGGAACAACAGACACACCGATTTTTCGAACAACATTTTCTTCAGCGATGAGGCACATTTCTTACTCACTCGCATATGCGGCTCAAAAAACGCTCAAGTGATCGAAGAGGTGCCGTTGCATCTAGAAAAAGTGACTGTTTGGTGTGCTCTATGGTCGAAAGGTGTCATTGTGGTCCGTATTTCTTCGATGCTAACGGGCAGACGGTTACAGTTAATTCGGAGCGATATGATGGTCGAATGATAACCAATTTTTTGTGGCCGATTGACACCGTTAGATTTCTTTTCTGTGAGGTTATGCAAAAGACCGTGTTTACGCGAGTAATCCCCCAACTCTAGACGCATTAAAAACCAACATTACTCAAGTTATGGCCGAGATACCGCCCGAAATGTGCGAAAAAGTGGTTAAAAATTAAAAATTGATATATTTTTCCTGCTAGTTGGAAGTAGTAAAAGTGTCATCAATTATTTTTCTTATAAGTACAAAAATCATAGACTCTTTTTCGACACTGTTCTTAAATAAATAAATAACTTTTAGTTTAAAATAATTGATGGATTACACCACGGGTAGATACATATTCGAAGCAAATGCGGAACGTGGTCTATACCCTAGAAATTATTATCTTACTTTTTTTTTCAAAAGTTATGATATTTTCGTTTAAGTTAAATTTCGGAGCTCAACTTGCGAAAAACTATCAAAAAGTTTGAATGTCGGGAGCAAAAATTCAACTTTTCGCGGGCTACTCTCAAATCTGTATCCACTTGCTAGTTTGCTCTTGAGATAGCCCTAAGAGCTACTCTCAATGGCTTTATTTTCAAACATATGGACACGTACCTACCTTGAGTACATTCATATGGTGATGCCTGTGACTTCATAGATAGGTACATACATATATGTAATTTAATTTTAAAATGAACTTTGTTATCAAAATATTGAAATTAAAAGTATCTGTTATTTAAGAAACTTTTATCAATTTAACAGGATATTTTTTTCTTTTTTCTTTTCATAAATTCTGATTCTTTATTTATAGATTTTCAGAATTTAATGAAAGTACCTACTTAAAGCACTTTGGATTGGTTTTTCGGGTCAGTGTGAATACGAGCTTTTTTAAGAAAACATTGTTATATTTATTATCATCGACAAATAAAATGATTCGTTACATTTTTATTTTGGTTATATTGACAAATGCTGTCATCGCCACCCCACCGATGGTAAATATTTTTCTAAACATTATTTTGGTAAATTCTAAGTAAATAATTTTTCTTAATTTTTGTCATAGATAAATGAATATTACAGGCATAGAGAAACAGTTAATTATGTCAATGTAAGTGCTTAGAGAGATATAATATATATAATAATATATATATTTTTTTCTTCTTGACAGAAGAATGGGAATGGTTATTACAGGCAGGGAGAGCCACTTAATGTTTTAGAGGTAAGTACAAGCTAATTTAATCAAGGCGTGTTTTATGGACGTTATCACTGTACACATTGTGTTGATGTATAAATCCTAGACAGATAAATAGATAAATAAATAAATAAATAATCCATATTATAATTATTGTAAGCCAATGTTCTAATGTGGGTAACACTTGTATGTAAAAATTTAAATTAAATTAAGATAGATTTATTTATTTCGTATAAATATTTTCAAAAAAGTATGTAAACTGCACATTTTACATGATAAATTATATTACCATTGAAATATTTTCTTGCGTCAAAAAATATAAATTAAAAACACCTTTAATTCAAACAATAATAGCAAAACTAATTTTTAAATTAAATTTTATTCAGTCAACTAAATAAAGCAATAACCTTCAAATAAAAATCATATATGTAAATTATAAATAAATGGTGGGACAAAATAAAAAAATTAATACATACATAGTGCAAAGACAAAAATAAATAGATGAACAAATAAATAAGTACATAAATAGGTAATTAATAGATAATAATACCAAAAAATACAAACAACTATCACAGATTGTGTATTAAAGCTGGTTTATGAGAGAATTTTCTTAACTATCACAGCTTATTTTAAAATAAGTTATAATTTTTCGAATCCTTTCAAAAATCAATTCAACAATCAGCAGGCGCTTTTCTGTGGAGATTTAAGGTTAAATAATGCCAAAGAAGTTTTAGCATCATTTTTAAAACTATGTGTAAACATTCTTAATGTCAACATTATAAGAATCTAAACAATATACGCCTTATATTAAACAAATTATTAATTATATAAGTTCTATTTCTTATTTATTCATAGACTCCACTATCACTTCTGAAGAATGTTCAAATCTCATTGAAACCGATTCAATTACCGCAAATATCTATATTTTAAGTTTAATTCGTTGTATTAAAATAAAATAAATAAAACAAAATTTTGTGTTTGAGTTAAATCTTCTACATAATAAAAATGAAATGCTGCTGGACCGATTTCGGAAATATTCTTTTTTTTTAAAAATAGTAAATTATGAATAAGATTGAAAAAGTTCACGGATCCGATAGGTGGATCTGGATTCAAATTATTGAAATAAAAATTATTTATTTATCAAATAATTTTTATACACATGCCTCTCCGACTATCTGTACTGCAATCTGCAAATAATATTTAATTCACGAGCGTGGAACCGTCTGATGTTTGTTTTGTTATAAATATACCAATTTATAAGGATAGAAGTACTGTGCATAAATATTTCAAGTCGCAAAAATGAAACGAGTTTACCCAAATGTTGCCTAGAAGAAGCAGAAAAAAAAACTTAAATGAAAAGAATTCATCAAAGACTATTTGCGAAGCACAATGGAGCAGAAAAGACTCTGTAGTTTATCATTGATATCTATTGAAAATCGAAGAGCACTGCAAAAATAATAAGACATTTTTTTTGTTGAAATTCATTTAACCAACATTTAGGAAATAATTGGGAAATAGGGTCCCATATTTGATATTATCCCGGGGCCCCACTAGCTCAAACTACGGCCCTGGTTCTTACCCTAGGTATAAGGCAAGTAAAAACAGTTAGACAAAAATAATTTAATTCCATCCCAAATTTGGCAATTCGTGAGAAGTGATTGTCAACGCAGAATACTAGGTCTGTTTCTTAACTCGCTCGCGGGATCCCGTCGTCATTGTCGTATCCAAAATCTTCCCAATATGTGTTTCTTTACATTTTTCTGGCACGCAAATGCCAGAGCTTTTAATTTATTTCATTTCCCCTCCAGCTGGAATTTACCCGAACATTTGACCTTTGGCTTTTGGCTTGCCAATAATTAATAATTTATGTTGTTAATTTTGACGTTTACCCAGAAACAAATCAGTTACATTCCAAATGCGTTTATTTACTTTTTATTTCAAAAATTACAACAACAACATCAAAAAGCTCGTCCCCAAACTTTTTCTAAACCAGTAAAGAAACAGACCTACTGTCAGTGCAGGCTACGTTGACATTCACGTTGATATTAATTTTAGGGTCAACGCGTTGATTATTTCGTGTGACCATTTGTCAATCTCAATGCCATTAGAACACATCGACAAACTATAGATCTACATGTTCAGAACATTTATGCTGTAGGTATCCCAACGTTGAATTTTCTTCCGCGTCCATGTAGCCTGCGTTGCTTTGATTCGCGTTGACAAAGATAACGAACTTCAATTCATTTTGTGACAGCATTTATCGACTGGCGTCATTCTTGTCATCGACAATTTAGCAGTTCATGTTTCTGAGATCTCACTGAGCAAACTTCTTTCAGCTTCACTGAGGTGAGGAGAAAAAGAAAAAAAACCCGTTAAAAGCACTCTCTATCTCCTTTTTAAATTTTGAGCAAGCGAATCCCAAAAATATTATTCTCAAATACAGTCCTAAGCTGGCAAAAGCCGTGTATAGACGTGTGCTAATATTGTATAGATAGTGAGCTTTTCTGTTAAAATAAATTTATTTCACTCTTATCAACAACTACCATCCTTGGTGAGTGAATCACATTAAATTTAAGACAAACAAACAGAATACATAAATCGATTTCTCTTAAGAGAATACGAATATGGACGGGGGGACGGGTCCCCCCAATCAAAACCGGTTTAAGATCCTCGAATCTGAGGTAATTTTAAACCGGGGAAAGAAGCACAAACGAAAACATATGGGCGAGGAATTTCCTACCCTTCCTGAAATCCAAAACGACGATAGTAATATTCCTAGATATATCGTCATTTCTGGACTAGAAAAAGAAGGCGAACAAATACGTAAATTGTCATCTTATAATCCTATTAGAATTAACCGTGGATTGGAGCATATCTCTAAAAACATACTGGAGGTAAAGTCAATGAGATCAGGCGCTTTACTTCTTAAAGTATTAAATGTTGCTACGGCTGATAAATTCATCAAAACTAAGCTCATTGACTCAATTCCAGTCAAAGTTATGAACCACGTGACTTTGAATTCGGTTCAAGGCAGAATTTACTCTAAGTACATCGAGAAAATTAGTGAAGAAGAATTGCTTGAAGAGCTTACAAAATTCAAAGTTATTGAGGTTCGCAAAATGATGAAAAAGGAAAATGACACATTAGTTGCAACCGGAGCAGCAATTATCACTTTTGATCAGATTCGTCGTCCACACGAGGTCAAAATAGGTTGGTTGAACTTAAAAGTGGAAGAATATATTCAAAACCCAATGCGTTGCCAAAACTGCCAAAGATTGGGCCACACAAAAAATCGATGCACAAATGCTATTCTTTGCAAAAATTGTTGCTTCCCTCCACCTCATGACACCTGCACACGAATTTTCTGCATTAATTGCAATGAAGATAACCACACTTCAAATGATCCCTCATGCCCCTCATTCCTCAGGTACAAATCGGTAAATAAAATTAAAGCCGACCGTCGATGCACTGTACGCGACGCGTGGCAAATCTACAATGACAATCCCACTCTACATCAGCTATCACCACCGAAAAAGAGAAATAGTAACAATTCCACAATGGCAGAGATTATCAAGAAGAGAATCGAAAACGAAAAACCACTCGCACACAGACAGCTAAATATCACTAATACTACAACGATAACAGACAAATCTTCATCACTCCCACCAAAATCCGATGGCAAAGACTTTGCTTCAGCTGAGTCCTCCCACCGTGTTTCCACTCAAACACATCAACCGAATCAAAAATCTCTTATGGAAGAGATTAATTTAGTTGACAGATCTCTCACCCACACAACTTCAAAGAATACCGAAAAACATTTAACTATAAACAATACTTATACAGAAGAACTGCAATTCTCTTCGCTTTCTGATACAGAAATGTACGACGTTCAGTACCCCGAAAAATCTCACGATACACTTACCTGTACAAATGATAAAATTAACAACTCAAAATCAATCACCAACAACTCACATCTACTCAATAATCAAATAAACTCAATTACACAAACCAACTCACCAAACAACTTAAAAAAACAATAATGACTCTGTTGGATAATGGTTTCACTATCATCCAATGGAACATCCAAGGCTATACCAACAACAAACATAATCTAGAACGATTAATCACCAAACACAATCCAGATATTATAGCTCTTCAGGAAACCCACATCATTGCAACAAATTCACACAAACTTACACTTAAAAATTATAAACCATATTTACACAACAAAAATTATGACTACTCAAAAGCAGGCATTGCTATTTTAGTTAAAAATAATATACCTGTACAATCTCATACAACTTCATCGTCAAATCTTCTCTTTCAAACCATAGAAATTCGAACAAAAAAACCATTGAAAATCACAAATATATATAGAGAACATGAAGTTCCCATTACTACCGAAATCTTAAGTGATATAAGAATTTATAACACCGATCATCATATAGTTCTAGGAGATTTAAATGCCTATAATACGTTATGGGGCTCACAAACTACTAACAGAACAGGCACAATGTTTGAAAACTTTGCTAATGATCAAAATCTTATCATTTTAAATGATGGATCACCAACTCTTTTTAACACACGAAACACTTTTTCAGCTGTAGATGTCACTTTTGCATCTGAGGATCTAGCTCCACTAATCTTATGGGAAGTACTTCCTGCCGAAAATAGAGACCACATTCCAATCTTGATACACTCTCATGAAAGAAAAGCTTTAAAGAAAAAAACTGTAAGATTTAAAGAATCCCAAGCTAATTGGGACCTTTTCAACTCTTATACAAAATTATTATCTTCCACTTCATCTGCAACAAACAACACGAACCAAGAAGCAGCTAAGATTAAAAAAATTATAAGAAGTGCAGCAGCGAAATCAATGCCAACTTCAAAAATACAACAGGAAAACGTTAAAAAAAATCCTGTATGGTTTAATAGTGACATCGCAACTTTAGTTAAAACTAAAAACTATGCTTGGAAAAAAGCTAAAAGATACCCAAATTTGGAAAACTGTTTAGCCTACAGGAAAGCTAGTGCCAAAGTCAAATATGAGTCCATTAAAGCAAAGAGAGAATCCTGGAAAAACTTTCTGAACACAATGGATCCTACCCTAGACTCAAAAACTCTTTGGAATCGTATAAAATCTATGAGAGCATCGACTTCTAACCAAAACTTTCCACATATTTTTCTAGATGGCTGCTTAGAAAATGACCCAGTAAAAATAGCTAATACATTTTCAGAAACATGGGGAAAATATAGCGAAAACACCACCTTTTCAGACAATATTATAGCTAAGAAAACAGTATTTAATTTAAACGATCTTTCACTCCAAGAAAATGTATGTGAAGAACTAAGCTATTACATCTCAAGAGACGAATTTGACACAACACTTAAAACGCTTCATGGAAATACTCCAGGTGATGATAAAATTACTTACCGGATGGTTAAAGAAGTTTCTGATAATCTTAAAAACCGTATTTGCTCTCTCTATAATAATATTCTTCGGACTGGTATCTTTCCTCACGATTGGAAGAAAGCTATACTGAAGCCGATTCCAAAAAGCTCTAGGAACAATCACGATATACAAGGATATCGGCCGATATCTCTTTTACCTGTTCTCTCCAAAATTTTTGAGAAAATTATTGGACGCAGATTAGGCTGGCTGATGGAAAAAAGATTGAGTAATGAACAACATGCTTTTAGGCCCAATAGAGGAGTGCAAACCCTAGTTCAACTCATGGATCATAAATTGTCAGATAACCTCTCATCTTGTAAACACAGTGTTGTTATGTCATTTGATCTCGAAAAGGCTTTTGATCGTGTGACATCTTTTCCAGTTATTGAAAAACTCCACCAATGGGGAGTACCACATCAATTATTAAAGGTTATTCACTCCTTTTTATCGGGAAGAACCTTTCGGGTAGATATTAACGGATTCACCTCGAAACTTTCGAAACTAGAAAATGGTACACCACAAGGATCCCCCTTGTCAGTATACCTGTATAATGCCTACATAGAAGAACTCATAGCTCAACTGAGCCATCCAAAACATAACCTTGATTTCGTCGGTGTATATGTAGATAACGTTTATGTAGTTGCTTCAGGAGATCCTACAAAGGTTAATCAGATTTTGCAATCAGTGGATACCACAATTTTTGAATGGACTCAACAAACTGGCGCAATTGTTCCTCCTACTAAAATAGAGGCACTTCACCTATGTAGGAAAAAGAAATGCTCACCAAACCCAATTATACTACGTGACTCAGCAATACCACTTAAAAAACAACTTAAAATTTTAGGAGTAACTTTTAGTGGCAATCATAAATGGGATCTTCATATTAAAAACATCATTGGTCAGTTAAAAAATCGTAATAATGCTCTTAAGATGATATGTTCACGTAGAAAAGGACCCCACTTAGAAACAGCTCTCAAAATAACAAAAACTCTAGTTGAAGGAACTCTTCAGCATGGTATCACTATCTATATGTGGACATCTAAGAAAAACTTGGCAGATATCGACGTGGCCATTAACCAATGCTACCGAACAGCTACAGGAGCACTAAAAACAACACCAGTAGAGGCTCTAAGAGTGGAGTCAGGCTACAAGTCTACATACAGGATAGGACAAAAAAGGGCTATAAACCTTATAAGTAAAGCTATCTCTGACATTTCCCATCCACTTTACGCAGCCTCGCAAGATAGTCTGAATAGGAAGAAAAAAAATAGACAAATTATGTATCTACTGACATCCCATGGTTGCATTTCGCCAGAAGCCTTACAAGCCCTCAACTCTCCCCCGCCATGGAATAGAACTACGTTGCCGATTGACACCCGCCTCTCTACCCACAAAAAAGAAAGGACTCCACCCTCCCACTATCAAATGCTTCATAACGAATTCGTCGAAAGTATCAAACCAGAAAAGATACTGTATACAGATGGATCTTATAACGGCAATAACTCATCATATGCGGTCATTGAAATTAACCTCAACTGTGAAGAAATTATCACCTTCCAAGGCCTTCTCCCCGATGAAGCTGGAAGTTATCTGGCAGAGATTACAGCATTACTTAAAGCTCTATCGATTGCTCAGACGTGCGCAGTAAAAACTTTAATACTTACTGACAGCTTAAGTATCCTACAAGGAATTAAAAATTCTAATAATAATTGCAGTACGCTTAACTACATCCGCAGCATCATATACAATTATGGCAACATTTTTTTAGCATGGATACCAGGTCATGCAGGTATCAAAGGCAATGACCTTGCAGACACTGCAGCCAAGGAAGCAACACGTTACCCTTTCATAAAGGAATTTCCAAGTATCCCACTACTTATACGAAGAATGTTCATTGCTAATGAAAATGAAGAACTGAGAGAGTCTTGGTTATATGAACAAAACTTCCTTCGAAAACATCAGACAACACATATCAGGACTCCATATATGAAAACCCTAACAAGAGAAGAGTGTATTGCACTATTCCGTATCAGGGTAGGCAAAACACTATTCACAAGCCAACACTACTTTACCAAGGAATCCCCGCAACTATGTGAAAATTGTAGAGAAGTCCTTTCTATTTGGCACATATTTGCTGAATGTCCTATTTCTCACCAAATACCAACATCCTACTCAGTAGTATCCCACTACTTATACGAAGAATGTTCATTGCTAATGAAAATGAAGAACTGAGAGAGTCTTGGTTATATGAACAAAACTTCCTTCGAAAACATCAGACAACACATATCAGGACTCCATATATGAAAACCCTAACAAGAGAAGAGTGTATTGCACTATTCCGTATCAGGGTAGGCAAAACACTATTCACAAGCCAACACTACTTTACCAAGGAATCCCCGGAACTATGTGAAAATTGTAGAGAAGTCCTTTCTATTTGGCACATATTTGCTGAATGTCCTATTTCTCACCAAATACCAACATCCTACTCAGTGGAAGAAAAGCAGAAACGCTTAGCTGAAATATTAAATCCGTCCGATGTCCTAACAATCCGCCGCATCAAGCAAGCTATAAACCTGCATGGTAAAATAAAAGAGATATAAACTCTACTACCACCTATTATATAAAAAAAAAAAAAAAAAAAAAAAAAAAAAAGAACTTATGTATGTATTCGTATGTTTATATAAAATGTAAATCTACAAAAATGACATCTATGGTCCTGTTGCCCTGATGTCTTAGTTTTTTTAAATAATTTTATAAATTTATTTTATAGATTATTTTTGGTAAATAAATAAATAAATTATTCTCAAATACGCAAATTTTGCTTAATTCACTCAACTCATAAACATTAACCTAAAACTAAGCTGTGTCTTTCCTTGAACCAGAGAATTATACAAATAAATGATTTACATATTTTTAAATAATAAAAAATATGAAATGTACTTTATTTAGAAATAAAAAAATAGATACATATTCATACATATTTTGCATTTTTGCCAGCTTAAAGGTTTGCCAGCCTGTGATGACATTAACTGACTCCCCCATTTTTTTTGCCTAGTTTTACTCAACCGCAATTGGAAAATGTTATAAGTTGGTATTTTTGTTTGCATCCAAAACTTTCCCTTTAGCACTTTATAACTTTAGTACTTTCTCATCGGCGTACTATCACTTTAGTTTAAACCTCACCACCAAGTTGATATTAAATTGATGATTTATATGTTTATGGTATATGAAACTATACTTCTCTGCTCGTGACTCTTGAGCTGTCATTTTTATTTTCTAAAGACAACATCCCAATGTGATAATATAAATATGACTATCTGCTTAGAGTGACTTCCATACCTTTTTCTAGATTCCAAGTCGAAACACCAAAATAAACAATGCAAATTAAAAAGGTTTTCATTTTAATTTTTATTCTTTTGTCAATTTCTACTGTGCAAATAGAATCAAGCTGGTTAAAGAAATTTCACGGACGAATGGTATGTTTTTTTTTTTTGTATTTCTGTGCGAAAAGTTTCAATTAAGTTATAATTACTTTTGAATTCATCTAACAGGAACGTGTTCTCAAACAAACTCGTGACGCGTCTGCAAAAACTATTGAATTAGCACAACAAGCAGCTAATGTTGTAGCAACATTAAGAGGATAAACATTTTTTGTATATCTTCAAAAAATAAAATGCTTTAACAATCATTTGTTATCAATGAGAATATTTTTAAATATTGTTTTCCGGATCCGTCGGTATTTAAGTGCTCTGAAGGAAATTATGGCAGAATTAAATAAAAGTTAAAATGTAAATTAAATTAAAATAAACGACGACAAAGTGAGTTCGTATGAACGGTTACGCTTGATTAAAAGATTTCAGGTAGTGGTTAAGAAGAAAGTGTACATAATTATATAGAAATATAAAAGTGGTAAAAAAATCGATTTCTTGTTTGATTAATTAAAAAGTGTATTCCATAAAACTTCAAAAAATAGGTGTTTTTTGTAGAGGTATAGAACTTTGAAATGGAATTAATGATTTTTTTAAAATTGACATGAAATTTACTTTATTCGAAAGATAATCTTTTGGCATTATAATTTAAATATTATTTCTGGCATATGACCGCCACGGCTGGCTCGGACGTAGTCTAAACTGGAGGTCCAATTTTCGATGAGTTTTTCCAACATTTGTGGCCGTATATCGGCAATAACGCAGCGAATGTTGTCCTCCAAGTGGTCAGCCGTTTCGGGCTTATCGGCGTAGACTAACGACTTCACATATCCCCACAGAAAATAGTCAAGCGGTGTTAAATCGCACGATTTTGGAGGACAATTCACGGGTCTGTAACGTGAAACTATGCGGTTACCAAACGTTTCCTTCAATAAATCAATTGTGGTACGAGCTGTGTGACATGTTGTGCCGTCTTGTTGAAACCACAGCTTCTATACATCATGGTTGATGAATGAAAAAGTCAGTAATCATCGCTCTATAGCGGTCATTATTGACTGTAACGTTCTGGCCGGCATCGTTTTTAAAGAAGTACGGACCAATGATTCCACCAGCCCATAAAGTACACCAAACTGTCAGATTTTCTGGATGCATCAGCGAGCGTCTCAACAATGGCTTGAGGATTATCTGCACTCTAAAGCCAGCAGTTCAGCTTATTGACGTATAGCCATTCAACCAAATATGAGCTTCATCGCTGAACAAAATTCGTTTATAAAAATTGGGATCAAAGGCAATCTTGTTTTGGGCCCATTCACCGAATCTACGCCTTGCTAGGTGATCCTGTGGCTTCAATTCTTGAAATGCCAAACCAAACTAAAAATAAATCACTTGACAGCTGACAAAATGGCCGCCAGTTAAAATAGTGTTGCGAACTTGAAGTTCTATACCTCTAAAAAAATACCCGCTAGATAGAAATAGACCGAGAGCAGACGACAAGAAATGTTATAAGACATAACAATAAATATAGCCTTTGAGGAGTTTTACAAAGAAACAGCTTGTGAGGTGTAAAATTTGACGTGAATTTGTGGCAAAAGTATGAGAAACGACAAGTTATTTGCGTAATATGTGTTTACGTACTTCCTCAGGTCTCTAAAATATAATTAACAAGAAAGAAAGACCTAAAGCCCACAAAATTAGAACTCAATTATTTTTAATTTAAATGCTTTCAGCATTTAAAGTTTCACCCTTCAATCATTTTAAAGCTGATATAGCCCCAGTATGACATCCCTTCAATTTTCAATGCCTATATTCGAAATTTTGTGATTACCTTTATTCACAGTTGTTCAATTACTCTTACCAAACCATTAGCAGGTAATTCCAACTGTCAGTCGAGAACAAACAAAAACAACGAAAAATAAAAAAAAAAACATTCGACACCCTATATACGCAATTTTAACCAAAGTACCACGAACCACCACCCAATTTGCAGCTTCCGTTAATTTTTCAATCGAAATAAAAAAAAAAATTAAATAAAGGACTCTCGAATCGTATCAAATTACGTACGTTTTTTTAGTTGCTTCAATGTCGTCCGTATATTATAAATATAAATTAAACCAAGCAGGGCCACCTTCACTATATATACTCTCAACCACCTTTTGATCGAATTCTTTTTTTTTTTAGGTGCGCGCATTCCATTGTGTTGCAAAGGACTAAGCCTACCGACGGAACTCTGATATAATTTTCAAATCGATTCATTTCCAATATCCATTACCCCATGGGTCCACGTATACCTACACCTACCTATACCTTGCCTACATATAACAAAATACAAGACAAAAAACTCATTATTTGACTAATACACCAAATGTCCTAGCGCATAGCATGTGCCATCGATGATGATGGTATTGCGAGGCCGGGAATCTAGCCAATATGGTTTACTTTTTTTTTTATAATTTCGTTCGTCTGAAATGTCCTTTTGTTTGGCCATATACCATCAAATAACGAACGTACAAAAAACGCACTTTTCTCTATTTCGTGATTATTGTTATTATTATCCGCTTCGACAACAAGGTTTATAATAGGAAAAGTACATACACACAAAAAACGCAAGCGAACGAATAAGTGAATTCCCTCGAGATGAAGAGGATATGCCCATCAAAAGGAGAGTATATTCTTGGTATTGTTTAATTTTTTTTATTTCTTTGAAATATCCTATGTAACTTGAATGTAGGCAGGTATCCTGTTTCTATCGAGCCTTCCATTTTGATTGTTTAATATCAAAAAGTAAACCTTGATGCGGGAGCTCGATAAGGACTTTTTTTTTTAGATAAAGTCAATATTTGTTTTTTATTTTTTGTTTAAATAACTTAGTACCTGCGTCTTGTATCTTGTATGGGCAATTTTTTGAAATGGTGATGTAAATTGACAAGTTTTGTTTGGTATATAAGTAAGGCACTCAGTTCAGATAAACAAATAAAAGTCAATTGAGTGATTGGCAAACAACAAATCTATATATATGAATTAACTTCTAGAAGTTATGGCAACGGCAATGCAAAAGTGACTTTATACATTTAATCACCAATCGTTGGAATTGTTGGGGTCGATATCATAGCCTTTGATTTTTTTTTTTAAATTTATGATGGGAAAAGTATCAAGTGTTCCTTAGAGATTATCGTTCATCTCGAATACCAGAACCAATTAGTTATTTCAGAGATCGGATTAAAAAACATATGGAAAAATTAAACCTGGTATCCACCACAAAAAAAAATAATGGCCGACTGGATCGTACGACCTGGTTTTTGTAGTTAACAAATAAAATGTAGCTAGATATTCTATCTTTAACAAAAAACTTATCGGTGATGTGAATTTTTTGGAAAAATCCTTAAATGCAGTTTTCTTACAAGAGCTTTGGTAATAACAGGTACACATTTTTCGAGAAAGTTACATACAAAAAAATAATTGTATGGCAGCTACCCTTTTAAAGTGCGATAAAACAAAATTCCCTTCTACATAAAACCGACGGACAGTATGACGAAACCAAATTTTTTGGACTTCTACATTATCCTTTTTGGATTCTTATCTTACTAGTTTGCTTATTGCCTTCAATGCACTATTTCTTAAGAATTTTTAAGTTTAATATTTTGAATTTTTCAGAAAGATGTCCGAAAAAGAAAACTGTTTTAAAGCCCTTCCCAGCAAGTGCTGCGCTACATAACTTATATTTTGTTTAATAGAAATGATGAATTGGAAATTACCTTCGTCACGCTCAAAAAAGTTAAGAAGCTCAAAAGAAATGTCAAATTTAGTCTTCAATCATAAAACTTCAATTTTTATAATAAGCGGATAGCTTAAAGCTAATGACATCTGTCATATCATTCAAAAACTACGGATGTCATTGTTATTACGAATGTTGTTTAAAAGGCACTTGAAGAAAAAGTATTATTTCCACGAGAGGTTGCTCAAGCTTTTGAGAAGGTTTTGTAATTGGGACTTGAAATCAAACTGCAAAGGGATCTTCCAAAGCAGTTTTACAAAATTACTGAAATGTTATAATACTGACAAACTCATTAGAATACGGCACCAGCAAGAGTATTCGGAACTTAATTAAATTGAAGCCGATGTACCACAGTCCACAACCACTTTAGGTTGTTTTGAAAAGAAAATTCTCTGGGTGATTTTTGTTCCCGTCTGCATAAACGGGGTGTGGACTCAGGTGTTGCATGCAAGTGGAAAGGCCAACTTGGCGTGTGAACCTGGAGACAGTTAGCTTAGCACCGAGTTAGGTGGAAGAAGCTTGTTGGTTGAGGACCTGTTTCACTCCGGACTTTAGGGTCACCTTAACTTTATTCAGCCCTAGCAGTTATAGTATTGTAATTCTACTTGCGTCGGGAGGTTAAGCTTCTAGTGACTGTCATTTCAATCTATATGTATAAAATTATCTATGTACATTTCAAAAATTGAATAAAAATCTATCGAGTTTTGACAGAACTAGATACTATAATTTTTTTTTTAATAAAAGTTATGAATCAATTTATGTTTTCGAGTATGATAAAATAGGTAATACATTTTCATTGGGTTCATTAGGTTTGTTATATCATTGTTTAGGGTAGGCCAGATATAAGTTTCTTTTTAAAAATGCAATAAAATGAACAAATTTAAATTTTTTTTCCATGATATTATGGCTTTATATGTAAGAGCAACCATTTCCATTATTTATGGAACACAACGTCGATCAAGTGGCTGCCTCGGCTGGCTTTGCAGTAGCGCATTTTGTCACTCCAATTTTCCAAGACCTTAATGATACTTTGGGGCTGTAACTCCTCACGGATTGCTTGAATGATATTGGCCTTAAGTGCTTGAATCGATTCCGGATTGTTGGCATAACATCGGTGCAAAAAAAAAGTCCAAAGGGCTCAAACCGCAGCTCCGAGGCAGCCAATTGACATCGGCAAGACCGCTGATAACACGATTTCGGAATTTGGTGCGCATAAGATCGATTGTGGCATGGGTTTTGTGGCGTGGTGCGCCATCCTGCATGAACCAGAGGTCGTCCAAATTGATGTCTTCAATTTCAGTAAAAAAAAAAAGTCGGTAACGCCCACCGTTGACCGAAAATGGTGTTCCCAGCCTCATTGAATTGGGTCTCACACTCTCGGCTACAGCAGTCGAGTCTCACCAACTTTTTGCACAAACTTGCGTATGTACAGCAGGCGCGGTGGGTGCTTTATTTCGGCCAAAACTTCTTTTAAAAAAACGCACTGTTTGGGGCGTTTGGGCTACACAGCACTCACTTTGGAAATAAGTACGTTGTTCAGGCATATAGCGACTTATTTCGTTCCGCGGAGGTATGGTACTGACTTTCTGTCAAGATTTCGAGCGGGAAACAGCTGTCAGTGTCAAAATAACCTATGATTTAAAAAGAAACCACAAGATGGCCAACTCTGGGTACAATAATTATTATTATGTACAATAGCAATTGTACATTTTACACACACACTCACATTTCTTAATTTTAACAATTAAAAGAAATTTCTAATTTTATCAAACAAATGTTCAATTTTTTTATTTTTTGTCTATTTATAGATATAAATAAAGTAGAACTTTTAAAATCAATCTTTCTCTCCTTAAATACATTTATATGTACAACAATGAACATACATACATATGTATTAATTTATAAATCCATTAATTCTGATTTGCCTGTCTAAAAGTCGCTGCTACATTAGCTGCAGATTGTGCTATTCCAATAGCTTGAATTGTCGCATCCCGTGTACGTTGACCAACACCTTCCTGGAATAATAAAAACAAAAATTATTTGTTTAATATTACACACCAGGAGAGAACTATATTCTTGAATAATATGATTGATATGGTTGAAAAACTTACAATTTCTTTGCCGAGTTTACTCCAAAAATCAGCTTGTGATTTTCCAGTGAATACGACCAACAAAACAACTGCAATTACCATAAAATACTTGCTCAAGTTCATGATGAGAAAGATTATTTCTGGTATTCTTATGATTTTAGTTCTTAAGTGTACAACTAAGCGAATATTGACAAATGAAAGCTGGACAAACTTGTGTTTATATACTCGGCAATAATTTATCAATGGGGGATTCACTTTTGTAAAATTCATCACATTCAAGACAGCAGCGTTCATGCCTCCGGGGATTTACATTAAGTTATAAACAAACTCAATCGTTCCTTTTTTTTTAATTGGGATCAAAATGTCATCATCCGCTGTCAGTTAGAATGTATAAACAAATATTTTATGGTTATAAAATTAATAACTCAATTTATTTTGGGATAGGTTAATGAAAACAGAAATAGAAAGCAAATTGATAAAGCGCCAATTGCTGGGAATGGGAATTTTTAAATTGATATAATACATATGATAACATTTTGTAAATCTAAGAACTATAGCTACCTCTTTTTAATATTTATCTGCTATTTGGACTATTTAGTTTTGGGATATAACCATCGAATGAAATGACTAATGGTTTCGAGGGCTTGATGGAAGTAGTATGTATCTGAAATAATATTTTTTTGTTTAGAAACTTGGGGGCATATGCATCAGAATCATCGAAAATAGATTTCTAAATGTTCAAAATTGTTAGTTATTTTTTTTGTTTTACAGAGTGATTTTTTTAAGGAAGTACTAACTTTGATGTCCGATGGATCCACCAGCCAACAGCCGAAAATAATATACCACATCAAACTGCGAATTTTCCGGAATCTAACGGATAATGTAATGTGAATTATTTCGTCTCTAAATGTGAAAATTTCGATTATTGAAATAGGAACTCATTATCCATTGAGCCAATTAAAAACAATTTTTCAACAAAACGCCGAATCCAATGCCAGTATTGTTGGTTGATTTTGGGCCCATTCACCAAAATTTTGATGGAAACGATTCAATTGGAGCTCGATCTTATTTTATTACATGAAACGAGCTATTCTTGTGTATATATTTTAAAATATTTGGTTTCTCAAAAACAGCTCTAACAATTTGGATGAAATTTTCACAGTTTATTGAGTTAAATGAGAACAAATTTTAAAAATTAGATTAATTAAAATCCGCCCACTGTCACACACCCTTTTCGTATTTCTTAGTATCTCGCAATCGGTCGGAAACATCTCTATTTCTCAGAAACGGCCCAAATTATTTCAATGTTTTTGTTTTGTTTCTTTGTTTTTCGGAAACGGCTCTAACGATTCGGATGAAATTTTTAGTTTGTTCAAATCAAAGAAGACACATTTTTGAAATTAAATCCGCCCACTGCCACGCCCACTTTTCTAGAAATTTGGTTCTCGATAATGGCTCTTACGATTTGGATGAAATTGGCAGAGAGTGTTCTGCTATCCGTCATTTCCTTCCAAAAGGAATTTAGGCGGGAGTCTAGTGGCACTCCCTTCCCTCGAGTAGATGGACCATTATGCCGAATCTGGAAATATCACATGAAGACTGTACCATTAAGATCACTATGTTCGGGTCCAGGACACAATCGTGGCTAAAGCTTTATCAATGCAGACAAATCCAAACGTTTCGACTCGAAACTTATTTCCGCGCAAATGAGAGTTAGCAGACAGTCAATGGTCATTACAACAGAAAATTATTCATGATAACTTAAACTTGTTTCCATACTTAGTCCAAATTACAAGCAAGTTAAATCCCCTGAATTTGCCTGTTCGCCTGGAATTTTACCAAATAATGATTAAAATGGCCGAAGAAGACACCAACTTGATAAATTGCTTCATTATGTCTGATGAGGCTCAATTTGATCTAAACAACAATGTAAATTGTAAGCTAAAATTTCCGTATATAAATATAGAGTGACTCTAATTCAGAAATGTTCCACGAGATGGAACTGCACCAAGAGCGAGTCAGTGTGTGGTGTGCAGTTTCATCAAAGTGCATTTCCGGGTCATATTTCTTTGAAGAAAACGGTGTAACAGTAACTTTCACTGGGGACCGTTATCTAAAGATGTTTTCTTTTACCTAGAACTGCGCCGAAGACTATGCCTTTCAGTAGGATTTAGTTCCAGCAAGATGGAGCAACTGCCAAACTGGTTATAACAAAGTTGCAACGTATAAATTACGAAACAAATTGATATCCAAAAACTACACTTTCCGCTGGCCCCCAAGGTCACCTGATTTGAATGCATCACATTTTTGTATGGGATTATGTCAAGCAACATTTAAATTAAAATTATTGAAACTTACTACAAAAGTGGTGATTCAAACGTAAGTACTTTTCGCGCATTACGCGATGGTCGTCATAATCGACCGACTATGCAAACAATCGGTAATATTGTGAAGAAATTTGAAATTTGTACACCTCACTATGGCGTATTTTGTATTTGGATTTGCATCTCCATCCTTATAAAGTTCACATCACGCAACAACTGAAGCCTGATGAGCCACACAACACGACCAATTATGTCTTTATTGCGTGAGAAGTTTCCTGGTCACGTAATTTTACGTTTTGGCGACGTCAATCGGCCATTAAGATCTTGCGATTTGACACCGTTAGATTTCTTTCTGTAGGGTTACGCAAAAGAACGTGTCTTTGCGAATAATCCCAGAAATCTAGACGCAGCATTAAAAACCAACATTACTCAAATATGGCCAAGGGCGGTATGCCCGAAATGTGCGAAAAAGTACTTAAAAATTACGTCAAAAGAATCACATGCTGTGAATCTTCCTTAGGCGGCCATTTGAATGATATTGTCTTTCGCAAAGTCACAACTTTATAATGAAATAAACTTTTCATAAAAAATGTATCGCGATGTTGGCTTTACTTTCGAATCCGAAAAATGAATGACCCTGTACAATAGTGATAACTGATAACTGATTTCCAAAATCTATTTTTTGTGTTAAAGTTCGATTTCTGAATGTAAATCACCAAATTTATAGAAGATTCCTATAAAAAGTTCTCTTTTTTCGATTGTTTAAAAAAAGTATAAAAAGAAGACTCATTGAGCAGAATATCAGTTTAAGACATTCAATTCTCTGCTACAATTGAAGCTCATATAAAACCTTCTAAAAAAGAAACAATAATCATGAATTTCAGAAAATATTTTCAAGTTTTGTTAATGTTACTGCTACTCATGTTCACTACTGGAAAGTCTGATAATGATGATTTTTGGACTAAACTTGGCAAAAGATTGGTAAACTTTTATTTTTATAGAAAGAGGTTATAATATAATTAAGTTTATTTTGTTTAGGAAGAAACTTCCTGGACCATTCGTGATTCACCTACAGGGTCAGGTTTCATATGCACGGGCCCTAAAGATAAGAATACCTAAACAAAACATCACTAGCAAAATTATAAAAAGCAATTCAATTTATAGACAAAATATGAAATTATGTCAAGACCAAAAGGCTTTTTTCTTTTCAAATTGTTTCTTTAAATATATTGAATTTTTCATGTTTAAAATTCATACCTACATTGATTATAGTGTATCTATTAGTAAAAGAAACAGTGTTGCTGGGTGATTGGATCACGTCGTCGTCGTCTCTTCTAATAGCATCAACTTCCTCTGCAATAAAAAATGTTGAGCTCGTCGAGGGTGGTCGTTGTAGAGTCTCAAGCCTGATGTAATAGCGGTACTCAGGCCTCAAAATTGTCATTGATTCGGTCCATATTCTCTTCAATGGATATTCGGGGATGCTAGCAGATAGCTAAATTGCATGGCAAGCATGTTTCCTTCGGCTTTTCACGCGGTTCTATGGCATTTCCACGCTGCACCGTACACCGTGTCGTGCTTCTCTGGAATATGATTTGATTCGTAATATGATGTCGATTGGTGGTAAGTTGTAACACCTAGTAACAATTCATACGCAATTCTGGTTATAAATTGAAGCGGATTTCCTGATGAATCATAATGCAGTTCCAATTTTCAGACAGTTCATCGCCTCGGCTTCATAGCTTAATATTAGTCTTGTTGACGGGGGTGGTCTGTGTTCGATTCTGCTATCGTTTTGAAATGGCTGCTTGACCTTGAATAGTTGATGGGAACTCAGCAGTTCTGAACTCGAAAGCGTTTAAGGCAGATATATTACATACTGATTTTTCTTAGCCAAAGTTGGCATAGTTCAAGGGCTGGGATTCCAGGAACAGCCCAACTAACAATTTAACTTGTAGTAGGTCCAGTTTTTAAAATTTGGAAAGCTATAGCTCGCATAGAATTTTTATTATGCTTAATTATGCAAAGCAATTTAAATAGCTTGTTTAGGACCTTCAAAAATTAGTTCTATAGAAAACTATTCCGATGGAGCTTACTTAAGACCTGTTAAAAGCCTCCCGAAGTTAGAAAAAATTAATAGCTTTCATAAAGCATTCAGCTGAAAGTCATAACAAACATCTTCTATATGACTTACTTAATAAAGCCATATGTATGAAAATTTCGATTTAAGTCTGTGATTTGCCGGCTTTTCACGAGTCGAATTTTGCTGTTCGGATTTTTCTTTTTAATTTGAATATTGTTTGTGTAATAAATTGATGGTTCTTAGGACTTGTCGATGCGATTTTAGTCACCAAAAGATATTGTGGTAAATGCTGTAGCTGTGCGCCGCACCGAGTAGCATGATTTAAAGAGGCGACTTGCTGCAAGTCAAAAATCGACTCATGAAAAGCTGACATTATTATTACCTACATAATTTCGGAGAACCGAATCTTTACTGATGACTTATATATTAAATTGTCTTTATCTAAAATCTAGTCTAAATATCATTTGCATTTTGTTCAAACCAAACTTTCACAAATGTTAGGTATAGCTTGCACATTTTGTTAATAGCAAACTTACACAAGTGTAGGTATAGCTTGCGTATTTTGTTAATAGCAAACTTACACAAGTGCGTAGATATAGCTTGTGTATTTTGTTAATAGCAAACTTACACAAGTGTAGGTATAGCTTGCGTATTTTGTTAATAGCAAACTTACACAAGTGCGTAGATATAGCTTGTGTATTTTGTTAATAGCAAACTTACACAAGTGTAGGTATAGCTTGCGTATTTTGTTAATAGCAAACTTACACAAGTGCGTAGATATAGCTTGTGTATTTTGTTAATAGCAAACTTACACAAGTGTAGGTATAGCTTGCGTATTTTGTTAATAGCAAACTTACACAAGTGCGTAGATATAGCTTGTGTATTTTGTTAATAGCAAACTTACACAAGTGTAGGTATAGCTTGCGTATTTTGTTAATAACAAACTTACACAAGTGCGTAGATATAGCTTGTGTATTTTGTCAATAGCAAACTTATAAGTGTTAACTCGTGCATTTTGTTACTATAACATATGCCTAGGTATATTTGTTTGTAAAGCTCATTCAATTAGAGAGAGAATGAGACAAACTATTTTAAAATATGCTACAATTTTGAATGTATTACTTCAAAGCATATGTTTCTAAAGCAAATACCTTAAGATTCAACTGATTACCAATTTTCCACTCCCCATTTGAGTTGTGGATTGGCGTAGTTGGTTGAGTGCTGGATCAGTAATCAGAGGGACGTGAGTTCAAATCTCGAAAAATCATGTAAGTAAAAGTAGGTTTTTTTAAAATTAATTTAAATTCTATACATTTCAGAATAAATAAAAAGCAGTACAAAACCCCCCTAAGAAATAAAAAAATATAGATAAAATATAAATAATAAAAATTAATTTGGAAGGCAAACACTTCTCTTTTTTCTAATGCAACTTCATTTTATAGTTGGTATAAGGCCTTATTGAAACATCCAATGCAAGCTATTTTTCTTTGCATAGTACCCGCAAGTGAAGGTCTTATCGGAGTCTATTTGTCCTTCATAAGGCATTCATAAAACTGTTCGCGGAAAGTTATTTAATTGCATAACACTTGTGATTAAAGGTCTTAAGGGAGTTAAATAGCTTCTGTAATGTGCGCCAAAATGATTTGTATAAGGCCTTTTTTTGTTACTATACAAGCCAGAAAATAGCTTGCATTAACCCTACAACAAGTTAAAGTTGGGAGGATCGGTGTTATGATGTTTTCGAATCATGCATCGAAGCGTGAGCACGGACTTGCGCTTAAGATGCTGACTTAAGCGTTGTCTTCAAAATACAGAAGTGAACCATGTCGATTAATTCGGCTTTCTTTAAAAGACAAATGAACCTAATGTTTTTTTATACTGTTGTTGTATTCTATATACCCACCTTGGTCCTCGGAATCGGTAATAATACAGTTGGTAATATCGAAGTTTTTTATAAAGAGGGAGATATCCGGTCTTGTTAAGGTCAGTTGAATGTTACCACCTTTTTGAAGATTCCTGGTCAGTCGGTAATCGGAATACCGTTGAACCTAGTTTTCAAAGTTCGTGCTCGGGCGCCAGTTTGTGTTGTTTTACTTTCAAGAATATGATACGCTTGTGGGTGTCCAGGATTGATCCCAAAGAAAACAAATAAAACTTTGGAGTTGTAACAGTTCAAACTCCGATTGATTTAAATATATACATACGTCTACATGTATTTTAAGTTAGCGAAAAAACATATAAGGGGATCGAAAAGTGGTAAGCTGGATAATTTGCTGTTAAAAAGTTGTTTAATTTTTGTGACAATTTCGAATTTGTCGTTCAATGTTTTCTATTTAATTTGTTGCTGCTCTGATAAGTTGCTATCAAAAAACTTGTTTTGTAGTGAATGGTTAACTGCTGAATAATGTCCCGTTACCTAGTCTTTAATTATTTTGATAACTTAAATTTTGTCGATCATTTTTATCTTTTTCTTTTTAAATGAAAAAAATATAGAAAACATAGCAATGTTTTTTAAAATTAAACAAACCAAAAAAACATAGAAAAAGTACTCGACAAAATTAAAATTCTCACATACGTATATGTAAACTGTAAAGGAGCATTATCCACCTATATTTAATGTTCAATCAGTGAATGTAGCTTCGCTTACTTGTCAATTTAGTCTTGAAAAACTTTTTCTTTGACTTCGATAGGCTTATGACATCGCGTAAACTTGGATTTTTTCTTTATCTTTTCTAATAGATATTTGGGTTTCAGGTAATAAATAATTAGCTTTGCTGTATTATTATAGTAGTTTTTTTTTACAGGAAAATATACCTTCATATCTTCTAAAAAGTTAAGCTTAGAAAATTTCTGATAAAAAGTAAGTAATAAAATATAAAAATACATTTTTTCGCATCAGGAACAATTTAAAGGCAGATTTTTGATCATGAAAAAGGATAAAAGTTCCTTGCAGTAAATAGAAACAGTTGAAAGTAAGAACCCTTGACAAGTCAAGCCCTCTCAAAAAAAAAAAATAACTTAAAATCATTTCTCAGCTTATTTCCTATGAAACTTAAAAATCAGATCAATATTCGATAATAAAAATATTTAACCCCAATTGCCATTTATTTCAATTTTTAAGTGTCGAAAAAATATAGCCTTGAGTTATATAACCTCGATAGAAATCATAAGTTACAAAAACCGTGTAACAGTTTCCATCCTGTTCAATTTTAACCTCTCCTGCTGTGAATGTTATCCTAGTTCCGCTTAGGGGGACACAATTTATATTCAACATCCTCATGAAATCCTCTCAAAGAATCCTGCCATATTTTCAAGTGTCGTATAATCATCATCGCCAACTCACAGTGCGTGTATATAGATATACTCTGAATGCTTAACTCTTAACTCACATATTGAATTCATCCCCAAAATATAATCATGTTTTCCAATTGAAATTATTATCGATTGTATAAAAAAAAAGAGAAAAGATTTTTTTAATATCTGCCGCGCTCAAAAGCATCAGTATACATATTGGTACAGTTATACATCTTGTGAAGGATCTAATTCGAAATTTGTCACAAGCCAAATCCTGTCTAATACCAAAGGTGTGTGTGATGGGGTAGATATAAAGCAAAGCATTATTGAGAGTCCTGTGTACCTATGTTCATGTTCATATAACAAAAGCCTGAAAGCGTATTATTATTCAAATTAATTTTCATAATCCTGTGCCTCGTTGTTATACCACTTGTTTGTTGCTGCAGGCCTATAAAGAGTCTATGTCATAGACACGTCAATCTATTGCTCAATGCTCAGTCACTCGCAGGACTCGCGAGAGAAACATTTTGAATTTTAATCAGGAATCAGGATTTGGGGCGTCAATGATTCGCTGAATATTGTTTGAAATTAAGACAACAAGACTTTATACGAACACGACCGACTGACGACTATGACGGTGACGCGACGGTGACTGGAACCGCGTAAGTTGCATAAAATCATATAAAGTAGCAGGAGGAGCAATTTTTTTTTAAATCAAGACAACCTGTCAATTTCCCATGAGGCATCGCATAGAAAGTTACATATTATACAGCCTCCCTGAATTAAGGATAGGGTGGTGGATTTTATTCATGCCAATTCGTTACTTTCCAATCAATTCCACATTCTTAATGTCGAGTGATTACACAGAAGGCGGTTTTTTTTTTCATGTCGGCGTCGCATGCTATAGGATTATACGCTGAGTCCTTAAGCCGCCAACGTCTTACAGTCAATTACGAATTTAGCCATATTTGTTTTTTTTTTGTTTTAGTTTTTTGGGGATGTGCTGAGTTGGTTTGGCGGCGCGGCGCGAATTTTAATCAGGATGCGAAAGAAAAAGTGAAAAAACTGATGTGCATAAAACATGGCAACGTGTTCGAACCGTTACTTATATGTGTCAATTATAGAAAATTAAATTTAAAAAAGTAATACCTTCAAGCTGTTGATAACAGTTACCAATAATTTGGAGTCATGGATCATGTGATATCACACCACTTCTAGACTTTTTTCTTTGGAACTGCGATTGAGGAATTGGAAGCTAATATTATACTCGCCTCATTGGACAAATAAGACTCAAATCGCCCGAACGCTTTATCGAATATTTGTATACTTCAGAATGTAACATGTTTTACCCACGGTGCAGTGCAATAAGATCTACGAAAATAAAACCTGTGGGTTTTATTTCCCAAAATAAAGGGAAATATCACCTTCGGGCTTTTATTTTTCCCTCTTAGGAGTGGGAATAAGACCCACCACAAAAAGCATTAAGACGCGTGTGAGCTATTGCCTTTCTGTTTGTGGGATTATTAAAATTCTGCTAGTATACTTCGGTTCGGTTCGGTTACTTAGCTTGATCTCTTCCAGGGGCCTAGTACCTTACCTGCTGAATAGTGTCACCAGGGGTGTATTACCGGTCGTTTTTCAGGTTAAAAATTTAAAGTGCAAGTTACCAAGTTACCCGATACTAAAAAAAAATATCAGTATTGAAATCTATAGACACGATTTCCCAGAAACTCAGATCTAAGAAACGAACAAGTCATTAGAAACTAGATACCAGTTACCAGGATTTCTGTTAACCAGAGCAAGTGAATCTCTCGATCACCAGTAATCAGAACACCGGGTTATACCTACTAGACCGAAGACAATCCGTAAATTGAAATATCATTTTTTATAAGTTTAAGAGTTGTATTTAAATAAAGGTGTTTGCAATAAGATTTTAAAGACTTCTCATCTGAAGTTTTGTGTCTTCAGAAAGATCCTGGGAAGACCAGCGAGCAAAACCTCGACTGCAAAGCAAAAGTACATCACAGGTATGAATTTATCTTAAAATGAGGACTTAATCGACTTGATCAAAACCATTTGTTGAACTAAAATGTTTACTCAATTGTAAATTCATATAGCTTGATAGTTTGTTAATAATAGTTACAAACTTTGCATTCGGTTACATTTCAACAGAATAATTGAACTATGAAGCACGGAATATAATATTTAAACAAAACTAAAATTCCTGTTGTGGTGCCATTGGTCTAAGAGAAAACTATGCCAACTTCACACACGCCAAACATAAGCTTCCATAATATGCGTCATTAGAAAGCTTTAGTTAAATAAAAGCTAATCGAAGCATAAGAAATTAAAAAACCATTTAATCATTAGTAAATAAAAAAAAAGCAGTCACAATAAGTAGACTTATATGTACTCATATGTTTACTTAGTTGGCAGTTCAGAAATCTTATCCCTGTCTAGCTATTGCGGCAACATTATAACAGAGGATTGAGCTACTTGAATACCCTGGATTGTTGTATCTCGAAATCGTTTTTATTGATTATCTATATTTGCTAAAGAAATAATCTGGGTCTGAAATAGAAACACAAACTTATGTGCGTGAAGTTAGCACCGCCATTTTCGATTTTCAAAAAAAAAAAAGTTGCGCTGTATTGTGCTCAACTTGTGCCGGCATGTGCCGTAAATATTTTTTTTTTAATTCGCAAATTTGCAAATTTTACGCATGAAATTTTTTGCATGATTTTTTTTTTAAATACGGCACATCGCAGCACAACCATTTTTTTTGCAAAAATCCAAAATGGCGGTGCTAACTTCACGCACATTACAAACTTACAGCATTGCCAAGTTTTTTCCTAAAATCAGCTTCCGACTTTCTTGTGAATATGACCGGACAATAGCAACAATCACCACAAAATATTTAGCGAAATTCATGTTGGCTGAAAAAGTTTTTGTCTACGATTCAATCAATGAAGAATTTTATTGATTGATTGCCTATGATGATCGATGCCATAGCTTATTTACACGTATTTCTTAAAAAAAGTTTCAGAATGGGATTCTCCCATCAGAAAGTGATGAATAATTATGTATAAGTATATGGTGATTTATGCTGGGCAGGTGTTATTTTTATTTTACTCCTTTCTTCTTGTTATTGGAAAATAATTAAAACAAAGTACATATATTTTAAATTACTCGTCAAATAATTACACAAGATAACGTTAATCTTTATTACGCATTTCAAATGTGAAGGAAGAGTACATTTGAAAGAAAATACCATTTATTTCATGACCTACGAAAAAATTACCAAAAAATTCAAACTCAAAAACATTTATGATAGCAGGAACCTAATTGTAATTCACCGTAATGCATATGTATGTACATCTGTTTTTGAGGGAGCCCCCGTTATGATAAATTAAAAGTGTATACAGACCAAATAATACATCGAGTATCAGTTGAACGATCAATTAGTTAAGATCTTCAGGTCTAGACATTTTAAACACTTTTATTTTCTTCAAATAAACATGAATTTCGCTAAGAATTTTTTGTTAATTTTTGCTTTTATGCTGATTATTTTTACAACAAAATCAAAAGCTGATTATTTTAAAAAATTCGACAAAAGCATTGTAAGTTTATTTTAATAAAAAACAATTTGGTAACGTTCGCTAACGTAATTGTTTAATTTTTTTTCTAGCAACAGAGCACTCCTGGAGCAAAATTTAAAACACGTTATGAGAAATGTATTTGGAATAAAAGGACTGAAGCTGAAAAACTTCAAATAGCTAAAGGTGCTGCTATTGTTGCAGCAGAAATGCAGCGCCAAGGGAAGGATAAATTTTGAATAAAGTACCAGAGTTATTAAGTTTTAAAATTGTTTTTTAACATTAATATATACCATAAACTCTGCTTTAACTAAATAGTATCATACTAAACCTATTTTCTTCATAAACCCCAGCTGAACACGCCTAGAATAGTGACAGTTCATGTACAGAAGTAAGCAAACATACCATTTGGCATTTCTACATTTTTAAATGTCAAAGCGACAAAAGTTATCATTAATATTTAATTTGCAATTTTGAGTTTCGTTAATTATTTTCTGATGCTGCTTTTTTCGCTGCTTAAAAATAAAAAAATAAAACCAAGGAAGGAGGGTGAAGGAAGGGGTTGTGAGGTCGACTTTAAGGGTCTTGGAGCCGCCCGTAAGAGCGTTACGATCTCCGAGAAACCTATTGATGTTGGTGCTGGCTTATGCAAAGTAGTAATGTGGATTTCGAAAAGTCTGCTAGCACGGGAGACAGATGCTACCGGACTTCGATCTGGTCTATCTATTGAGGATGGCTCCCTAGTGGAAGATCGTGTTGGTTGTGGTTACGTATAAGTATATGCGACAACATATGGTACTGGAGTTTCTTACAAGTTCTTAGTGCAAGAGGTGTGGGTAGACCTCGATCCAAAGTAAGGGCTCTGGCATGCATCAACATATTACAGAATTGCTACTAGGGTGGTGGTCAACGCTTGAATTGACCCCGATAAGCTGGCAGGCAAGCCTTGGAGTTAGATCATAATAGGTATAGGTGGGTATGTACGTTAAGCCAAAGTTCATTTCTGTACTTACCAGTAGGTACTTGTAAATAATGCTGATGACTACTGCTCAATACCGAAAACAGGCATGTACTTTAAACGATATCAGCCTTATTAATAAAAAAATGATTAAAAACACCTCTTATTCATTCTCATCATAACATCAAACAATCGTGAAACAGCAAACTAACGTTTATTGAAAATCCTTTAAGAAAGTTTCTTTTTCCAGATGTTGGCCAAATGGAAGGGCTTTAAACCTAAAAAATAGTTTTTTATCCTTACACTAATTCCCCATACATATAACAAAAAAAATAATCTTGTCCTGTCCAAATCAAAGATTTCATCAATTTTTTTTTTTTGAGAAATAAACTTAGATACTTGTTTTTTCCTTCGCTAAATCACCTTCTACGGTGTGTTAGTTTACACGCCACCCATTTAATAAATTAAATTAATAGACATTTTGTGTTATCAATGAGATTTTGCATTTAATCCATGACTTAAACACAACTCATCGTTAACTCGCGTTTATTAATATGAATTAATACATATGTGTCTGGGGTTATACCTACTTTAAAACGTATGAATACGATAAATGGGAAAGCGCTTTAAAATCTTGAAATAAGCAAGAACTCTCATTGTTTACCTCTTATACGTAACTAAACTTTACTAAAAATAAATATTGGTAGATAAGTTCTAACTTAGTTGTAAATCCCTTTCTCCTATGAGCATGCAATTTTCAGTCTTCATATAGATCTTATAAACAGTTTCAACACCTCACTGACAAAAAAAAAGCTCACTTGGCGGTTCATAAGAGGAATTTTAAAAACTTGTTTACTCTTCTTTAAACGTACAAAAAGCGTATTCCCCAAGCACAGACCATAAAACCCCCTCCCCCTTTTTTATATCTTAATTCTTACAAAATTTTAGAAATCACTTATTTATGAGTATTTTTCAAAAACATAAACTTCGATCTAAACTTATGGTACTACAATACAAGACATGCAAATCGGTTAACAAAAATCTTAAATTTCTGGTACTCATACAATAAATTAAATGCAGGCTAAACTCTTAAAAAGAAATTATGAACCCTGCATAATAATAATATTCTAAACGACTTCTATAGTATAGAGTCTTTTCCACTCTTTATAATTTTACATATTTATGAGTGTGACACTTAAAACCGGGACACTTCAAACTTGCAAAAACACAAAAATTCAAATTTGCAAAAATAATAATATTTTTATTTTTAAATTCCACCTCCTTGAATTTATTTGTTGTGCCTCGTATCGCATCGGTAAAGGAAGTATGTACTATGTAGGTACATTTAGGATTTTTGTCTATTCGCGATGTCACCCCAACTCGTATAAGGACAAGCGACAAGGAGTTCCCACCGAGACTGCTGTATAGAAGCGCGACATGGCATCATGGCACTCGTGTCTGCTGGGCGTGTATTTTAATAATAAATAATTTTAATGGCGCCTGATTTCGCTTTAAATTGTTCATAAATCGCGTATTAGAGTGATAAATTGCCACAGAAATTGTAATCCAATCTCGTTATAAGATGACTGTGATGGTCTTGAAAATCACTGCTAACCCAAATATAAATGTATAGAGTGTTAGTTGCATAACCGATTCGATGGCGACTCGACTCGACGCGACGCACATCAGCATCAACAGCGTGTGCGGGTTCAAAGGGACAATTTAATGGATATCCTTCAACCTTTAAGCTACATATATACCTACCCATACATATAGCAATGCTTTTATATTCACATAGTAAAACAGTGCTCATTGGAGTCCTAGTTTCTTGGGCGGAATTTTAATCGGTTTATTACGTTAATGGATTTTTTGAATGTGTGTTTTGGAACCACCTATTTTTTTTTTTAAATATGTAAGTACCTAGGTATACTTTCTTTCTGTACAGGAATATTTAAGTTTTTCTTGCACATTGGTTTAAAAATATCTTTAAATATTTGTTTGTTCAACGACCTCATGAAGCAACACTAAATGTATTTGATCTTAGTCAAAAAAGGCACATAATTTAATGGTGTTGCAATTTATAGTGCTGTCTAATGAATTTTACGGGATTCGGTCCAAACCGATTTAACTGCCATAAAAAACGCCTTTTGGGAATATACTTATTCCTTCTATGTATTGGAACTTTTAATTATTGCACCTATAAGCTTACCATGATTTTCAAAAACATAATATATTTATTTTCTTTGAAGATAATTTCAAACAACTTTACGAAAAATGTCCGTTTTTTTTGCACATAGGAATAGCTAGCTCCTCAACGATAAGTATTTTCAGAAACATATTCGGAATAATTTTGTTTATTATGTGTCCCTCTAAAGGAAAACATTTACATTTCCCTTCTAAACATTCATCATTTAGCAAAAAGCCAAAAATACTGGTTTTTCGATATTTATTCACGAATAGCTCCAAAACTATGAATATAGGTATTTTCCAAAATATATTCATGCTATAATTAACGAAAACTTTAACTTACATTGCCGATGCAACAAAAATTAAATGATTTTTTTGAATTAATAATTTTAAAAACTTTTCATTTGATAAAAGAAATTTATTAGTTATTGGAGCCTATTTATATATTATGCCACCTGCCAAAAATATAGCCTAGTTTAAGGAAGAATTATGTGAGTAAACAAATATGAACAAATTAATCTAGAGTCATCTCTCACTGAAAAAATGTTAAAAATTCAATAAAATTAAAAATAAATTGATTAAAAAAATATCTGAAATTTATTTGACACCAACGTACTATACACCAAGTGATTTCTTACACAAATCTCAATTCATGAGAACATTTTTTTTTAAATCGTTGGAGCGGTTCTTTAAAAAAACATATTTTTATATTCAAAATTTTGAATATATTGGTACGTCAATTAGTACTTAATGCTTATTTATGCGGAGTCTAAAAGTTGATTAAAAAAAAAAAAAATCATCCGCCCATTTTCGAAATATCGAATTTTCAAAAACTTATTTTAATTTTTTTTTTAAATCCAAAATTTAATTTTTTGAAAATTTTGATATTCAATATTATTAAATATTATTAGTAGACTTTGTGTATATATGTAATTTCATTAAAATTGTGTCAATAGATATTGAGATACTTAGTTGAAAACCCAAAAAATGGTTCTATGCGAGGTACCATTTTTAAACTATAAATACATTTTTTTCCAATAACATGGTAGATCGTTGATGGTTCTGATATTAGTTCACACAAAATTTAAGTCAAAATCGTAGGAGCCGTTTTGAGAAAAATGAGATTTTCAATACCGGTTTTTAAAAATTTGTATTGGAGGTACCGTTATTTTTGGTTATAAGATAAAATTTTATTTAAAATCTGCTAGATAATGTCGAAAAACTGCTGGGTGCAAAGTTTAATAAAGATCAACCAAGTCGTTTTCGAAAAAATTTCGAATATTCGAAATAAATAAAAAAACATACCCATAACGTACAAACTTTAAATGAATCGTTTAACTTTAAAGGATATGACAATTAAAAAAAAAAAACTTAGGACAATATCAATGCAGCTTCTAACTTAGCATGATGTACCTTCTTTTTTCTAGCGTTTATTGTCTGAAAGTTATATAGGCGAAAAAGCGTTATTTTTGACATCTCACCTTTTGATTTTCTTTGTATGTAAGTTAGACTCGGAAATAGAATTTTTAGTGAGTATTGTGTTTAAAAATCTTCACTTGGTTTTTTTCCCAGTCCAACGACTTTTCAGCTATCTACGATTTGATTACCAATATCCATATGAGAATGTATCAAAAATAAATTTTGGGCGATGGGTGCTCGTAGGTGACTCTAGATTCTGTGACCCAAGAGTCAGTCCAGGTTTTATACGGTATTTTTTGAGAAGATTTAAAGAAATGTGTGAACCTTTGTCATGACTTTCATGTGCCGTTCAGCGGAATTTGTGGACTCGATTTCTTGATAATACGAAGTTTGTTTTTTGTATTGGGGTATTGCAGTAGATCTACTCCACTTAGATCCAAACGAAAATCTACTGTGCAGCAAAACGAATCTACTTTTCTTTTAAGAATTTTGGTCGTTACCCAAAGTTAGCCTTAAACGCTTCCATCCAAAATTCGAAATGTAGGTATGTATGAATACAATGTAATATGAATGACGCTGATTACACGATTCGTTTTTTCGTTTGTTTCGTCTTTCGTCTTTTTGACAGGCACGTATCCTCGTGATTACATGGTTCTTTTTTACATTCGTGAAGACTCTTTCGTTATTTTGACGTTCAGAAACTTTCCGGTGGATTTATTGGAAAATAAACAGAAGTAATAATTAAAAATATTTTTTAATCACTTCTTGTTCATATATACAGCGTATTTAAGTGTGAAAAATTGTTCTACAGCTCGAAATTAAAAGTTTATAAGTTCTTCTCACAATGCTCTGATTTGAGGGATGGGCGATTAAATTTTCCGATTTTAAAATCGGTGGGAAAATTTATCGAACCTGAAACATCGATGTTTTTCAAAATCGATGTATTTCTTTTTTTTTCTATTTTGATAGTCAAATACGTTATAATATGTAAATTTACATCAAAACGTGTTTTTGATTTAGGGCCGTTTGTTCATAGTAGGTTAAATCTGTAATACAGGTTCCGACTCTGGTTCTGATGATTAAAATTTCAGATTAAGGACTAATTTAATCGATTTTCTCCTCTAAGAAATTCCATTAAAATGATCTGTGGCTACGTTCTGTAACTCACATCGATAAAATTAGTCGAGAAATGATGGAAATTGAAACACATTATGAGTTTTAATTTATTTTTTAACGTTTCTCGACCAATGTTATCGATGTGGGAATTATAAAACTTGCACTGTACGATATTTGGAGCAAATCGGTCCACCTGTTGAACCTCTGTCTCAATTGACCTCGTATAGTGCAAAGAGCGTAGAAATCAACGGACGGTATGGTAAAACTACTTTTTTTAGACTTCTCCATGTTAACACGAAACCAATACTTGCCCATAGAAAATGTAAAAAGATACAAAAATTTCCATCCTACATATTGTTTTATCAAGTACATTTTTAAATTTACTTGGTGTGAACATTTTATCGGGATTAAATCTTAAATGACCACATGAATTCTTAATTTTAAAAACGAAGAGAATTACTGTTTATAAAATGAGTACAGCAGAAATGAGAAAGGAAAGTAGATATTAACATGTGCCTACGTCCTGTAACTCTCTCATCGATAAAATCAGTCGAGAAACTATGAAAATTGAAACTTTTCAACGTTTCTCGATCATTTTTATCAATGCGAGAGTTACAGAACGTAGGCAATGATTTGGAATACTTTATTTGTAATTAGTTATTATCCACTCCCTTTACTGAGACCCCGCAAACCCCATGTATTATGAAAAAGTATACATGTTCCTTTCCCATGAAATAATCGATTTCCAAAATCCTTCCAGCGAAAAAGCGCAAAAAAATGTACTTTCACATTTAATATTTATAAGAATGATGTTTTTTTTAGAAAGCACACATATTTGAAGTTGCTTTCATTGCATTTTAGTTACATATACCATTTTATTTGCATTTTTGTAATTTTCTGTAGTCGATGTATTTAATCTTAAAATCGATATCTGAAATCGATGATTTTTCTCTCAACTACGATTTTTGCTGACAACTAGCTATCGCTCATCTCTACCCTGTTGTCAAACCATAAACGTCAATGTTCAACCAGAAAAAATCTTCAAATTTTCATTCCTGCTTTCGTTACTTCATTCCCCCTACATTTCTACGCCCCTCACCCAAGCTGTCAAAAGCACGAAAGACGAAACGAACGAAAAAAAGACTCGTGTAATCAGCGTCAATTTTCCGAATATACGATGTTTCCGAATGAAATCCGTTTTTTTTTTGTTAATTTACTATTTATAATAAGCATAAGGGTATTCACGTAATGGTTTAAAACACTGGATAAACTTACAATTTGGTTAAGTTTACCTTTTGGTTAACAAACTGTCAAATTTTATATAAGAAATGATTTATACATTTTGGTTAAAATTTCCCAAGGATTTTGTTGGGGAAAATTAGTCAAATGTTTTTGGTAAACATAAGCAAACGTCATTGTGACTTTTAAAATAAGGCGTGTTCAGAAATATGATATATTAGGTATCTCAGAGAACTAAAAAAAACTCTGCGTAACTATCCCATTGAGATTAGTTGGCGATAAAAGTTGTGAATAAAAACGTAGTTTATACAAAAAAAGAAAAATTAGGATGTTTTGATTTCCTGACTATTATTGATCAGCATTATTATTATTTACACAAATCCATATAATGTGTCATATGAAAAAACCAAAGCAAATGCTTTTACTTGTATATTTGTTGTGCTTTCCGAATTGTCATCGAAGTGAAAGGAACCATTTATCTCAATGATTCTTCGTTCACCAAATTTCAGTTGAGATAAACTCGGGACAACTTTTACTCACGAAAACGAAAGTGAAAGTGAACTAAACTGAAGGAAAAGTAGATATCCACCATTTTTTTTATTTTTATTGTGGAGTTCGTTTTAGAAGTAATTGTTAAGTTTCTAAAAGGTTTTTCAACAAGGACGCCACAAAAGTAGAGCAACAGGGACAGCAAACGACGCCATATTTCTTGCCGCTCTTTTGACATTTCTCTTCAGTAAGGTTTGCCATTTCATGATGGAAAGATATACGAACCAACAACGAGTCGAAATTATTAAAATTTACTACCGAAATTCGGAGTCAGTGGCCTCAACGTTAAGAGCGGATTTTCATCGAAAAATCATCTTCAGCGATGAAGCTCATTTCTGGCTGAATGGCTTCGTCAATAAACAAAATATGCGGTATTGGTCAGGCAGCAATCCACACGTACTCCATGAGTCATCATTGCATCCCGAAAAAATTACGGTTTGGTGTGGTTTATGGGCCGGCGGCGTCATTGGGGTCATTGGCCAGCGACGATTGATGAACTTCGTATGAATATCGAACGTGAAATTGCAGCAGTATCGGCCGATTTATGCTTGAAAACCGTCGAAAATTGGGTTCAGCGTCTGGACTTCTGCAAGCGTGCTCGTGGTGGCCATGCAAAAGAAATCGAGTTCCATACATAATGGCATTGAACGTACTTTCACAGGAATAAAGAATTTCATTGATATCCAAAACCGTTTTTGTTTTATTTAAAAAAACTTTTGTAGCGCTCTTATTGAAAAACCCGATAGATTCTCCTGTTTTTATTCGTAAATAAAATGTATTTTAAATAAATTGAATTCTTGTTTTTGTATATTCAACTGTAAGATACTATATAGCAATCTACTGCGTTTTTTTTTTCTGATATATACGGCGCTCAATAATCTATAGGGTAGCAGCGCTGGTTGGCAGGTTCGTTACTATGTTTAGCTCAGTATTGAAAAACTTCCTTAAGTTTTTAAGAAGATAGGACAGCTCTTTTGGACTATCACCTAGATTTGAGCGTGCCGTTTAATTTTGTTAAAGGGCACGAATTTCGTAAGAATCATAAAGTTGTTAAAAGTTTCACAGTTTAACATAAGTCTATCTTCATTAATTTTTCACCCTTTAAAGATGAAAATGTTTTTTTTTTTAAGGTTGCCCACTCTTCATTATATTGTATGTGGTCTATTTGAAATTAAATAATTCTGATTCGGTTGAACAAACAGTCCTTAACCTTCCCATAATAAGAAACTACTTAAAATCAGGAACTTTAAAAGCAAGTTCATTGAAATCATTTTATAGCCAATAACCAATTCTAAATGCCACAAATTTCTTTCTCCATCTACTTATACTATATTATCGCTTCTTTATGCAAAACCAAACAATCTCACAATCGATTTCAAATTACGTACGAATGTTCACAAATGACTGTTTAAAATAAAATTCAAAACTAGCATCATGGACACAGTTGCCATATTACCCTAAATGGGTACTTGACCAAATTCCATTATCCATCAGTTTCGATTTACCCTTTTTATTCAACTTGGCTGAGAATTGTATAGATAACTTTATTCCTTATTCTCTGGCAAAAGCCTCATTCATTATGAAGTATAAAGTCAATATCAATTTAGAAGCAACAAGGCTAGCCGTAGTAAAATTTTATCACCTCAAAAAGTATATTGCAAGGGTTTTTCGTTTGTATATTTTGTTGCTTCAAAGATATTCTTGTTCGACCGGGACAAATAAGTGATAAAGTGGGATGGAAAAGGACCTTTTTATCGGTTGAGGGTTAAAGAAAAAAAAATATTTTGGCATGATTTCATCACATAAACTGATAAAAATGTGTAACAACTGTCGATCAGACCATTTCGAAGCTCGTTTCACATTCAAAAAAAAAAAAAAAAAAACGCACCATAGTTATTTCAACAGAAGGGGCAACTTATGAATTGGTGTTGTGTGGGGTTGTGTTGAGGTCGCTTTTGGTCAGCAATAGCAGAGCATCAGATTACTTGGCCATTTTCATAATACACAAAGAGTACTGAATGGAAATTGACATTGATGTGGGGTATAACGTATTAGACAAAAAATTGATGTGTTTTGATGTGGGGTGTCATTTTTTGAGATGCAACAATCTGAAGTGGCAAATCTTTGTCAAAGGAACTAAACTACATATATGTATGTACATCACTTCATGTAATCACTTAAGCAAATTTATTGACGCTATAGGGTGGGTTCCTTATTTTATTAGTGATTCAATTATGCTGATGCATATAGAGATAAGAAAACATTTTTGTGAAACAGTTGTTAACTACAGGAGCAGGTTCTTGTCATCCACTCGTGTGTATTTTTTTTTAAAGTATACCTGCCTTTAAAATTTGTGATTTTCTTAAATATATTGTTAAATAAATTATTTATTATTTAAAATTAATTATTTATGCATACCTATCGTTGAATGCGAAAAAAAAATTCATTCGAAAGTCCTTTTGTAAAATTCTTGCATTTTCCTATAGAATTTTCATCGAAGCCTCACCTGAGTTATTTTTCAAGACAAAATATATTCTAAATGATATTAATATTGGAAAAGGTAATCATGCCGATTATAGAATCCGCAATACTGGATCCGCAGTGATTTGCAGTATTTTTCTCTTTTCTTTTAACGACAAATCAGTAAAGAGAAAAGATAGCCCTGATGAATTGTGAATTACTGCAGATCCAGTTTTGCAGATTCCATAATCGACGTGAGTATGTATAATGAGTCTTGTAGTAAATATTATGATCTATAAAAATTTAAATAGTTTTTCCATACATAACATAACATAATGTTAATATCTAAAAAAAATTGTTTTTCCGGCTCCGACAATTTTTTAAATAATGACATTGGTCAAATTATATAATTTGTAAATTTGGTCCACAGTACCATCACTCAATTTCGTTGGACCGCTTAGGGTATACTACGCGCTTACTGGCTGTAAATTTAAATAAAATAAAGCGTGTGTGAGATATCATCAAAATTTTGTATTCATTTGTAAGCCTTATCGATGCCATTATTTATATGGAATAAAACATCGTACAAATACCCGCCGCGGCTTCTCTGGGTGGTGGGCGCACATCCAAAATGCCCAGTTTCCTAAGACTCCGGCGCATAAATCAAGCTGAATTTAACCGGTGCGATGGCAAGGGTTATGTTCACGGTTGCCACTTTGGTCATTTGTGACCAAATTTGGTCAACATTTTTTCACTTGGTCGCATTGTCATTTTTTATTCCATTTGGTCATTTTTTTACGAAATGAAAAAGAAATTCGACTTTAATTTTTATGCAACTAAAGCGCTTTTCTTATCGTCTGATTTTTTTTGAATCGCGATTTTATAAAAATATATTTGTTTTTATTAATTATATTATCGTACTCATTTCTCTCAGAAGTTAATATTTGTATGTTTCGTTATTTATGATCAGTTACTTTTATTGATCTAATTTAATTAAGTTTGTAAGGTACTTTGTGAATTTGTTTGTACCTGTTTTTTATTGTTTTTTTATTATTAATAATTAAAAAAATAATATGCCATCTGTGTAATATGTAATAATATGTTCTGTGTTTACAAATATTTCGGACATAAATTATTTTGGTAACTTTTAGCTATAGTTCGCCATTTTTATTTTCAATTTTGGACACAAACTTTATTTTCAAGTGGCAACCGTGGTTATGTTGGCTTTCAGCGCCGATGTGGTTTGTGGCTTATTGGCATAGACCTGCGACTTCAGAAAACCTCACAAGAAAATATCTAACGGGATCAAATCGCACGATCTCGGTGACCACATCACCTCCACGTAAGATGATGCTCTCGAATCGCTCGTGCAGAATTTTCAATATGGCGTGAGCTGTTTGGCACGTAGCGCCGCCGCTGTCTTGTTGAAACAAACCACATGTTGTTGGTGTCCAGTCCATATCATCCAATTCAGACCAAAAGAAGTTTGTTATAATCGAGGTGTAGTGCTCGCCGTTGACGGTGGTGACCTGGCTAACGTCTTTCTAAAAGAAATATGGACCAATGACAACGTTTTGCAGTAGGTACGATGTTCAATGAGGGAAATCGATATTTATAGCAAATTAGTTCGAGAAGTCGGCACTACTTTTCGGCGCTGAATTATTTGCACAAACCATTGTGTGCGAAAAAGTGAGACCATAAACAAATTTTGTTAAGCATCATCTGATAAAACTCTCCATTAATATTTGTCCGTAGTCTTTTCGTTTACGTATTCGTATTCGTATTCGTATTGTATTTTAATGTTTCCCTAAGGGTTACAAGTCTTCCACCACACTCTCCTCTCTTCCCATCATTCTCTCTTTACTCCTTCTCACAACCTCTAGTGCCTTTATCCACTCTTCCCCCCTTCCTCCTTCGTCCATTACATCCCTCATTTTTTCTCCTATTGATTTTCCTTCATCTCCGCCTGACCTGCATCTTTCTATTACATGTTCCCACGTCTCTTGCTCACCTTCACACACTCTGCACATTCTCTCTTCTTCTTGTTTCCAGTACCATCTTTTTCTCACCTCATTCCCTAGCCTGACTCTCGCTATTCTCTTTGTTCTGTCTGCCTTCCATCCCGCTTTCAGATGTTGCGGTATCCCCTCGGTCATTGCTTCTTTATACCACCTGTTATATCTGGATTCCTTTATTAGTTCCCGTTTTTCCTTCTCCTGGTCTCTTCTGCCATCCCATTCTACTCTCTCGTATCTTCCTTCCCATCCCCTCGTTCTCTTTCTACTATGTTCCCACCGTGATCCTCTCTTATCTCCTCTAAACATTCCCTCGCTATCTAGCTTCCTTTTTCACCTGTTAATTTCTCTTCATAATTCCACGCTCTTTTCCCTTTTCTTATCGTTTTCTTATCTCTTTTCGTTTACTTTTTCGCTGTTAATTTAGAGACCTAAGAAAATTTTCGTTACGCTTCAGCTACGTACTAGGCTTAAGTGAAAATTCTAAATAATAAACAGAACCCGCGAAGCGAGACACTCAATACTGGTTGTCCATGAAATCGCACCGGGCACTTCAATTTAGAACGCTTTTATGGAATTTAAAGCTAAAATTATTCCTTAATCAACTCTTAACACATTTATTTTCTTGCATTAATAATAAACTGAAAATATATGACCCCACTAAAGTGGGTCATCATCCACAATCCATGCGCCACAAGTCCACAAGAATTTCCTGTGGGCCAAAACCCCAACAAGGTGAGTTAAAGTCCATCTTATGACCCTTCGCCATTTTAACAGGGTTTCTTGTAAATTTTAATTTTACTACGTAGTCTTTTGATTACTTAACGTTTCATTTATTTTGTTTTAATTTTTTCTTGGTCAAGGAACTTGTGTCGATTTAACATGTCATTCAAATCTTCTATCTTGTTAAATTTTTAAAATGAAAAATTGTGTTAAAAAATAACAACCTGATAATTGGTCAATTTTATAACTCTAGGTATATGTTTATTCCTACGTTTTTATAATCTTAAAGTTTAGTGTAATTAAAATATTGAAATTTTGTGTGACTACAAAATAAGTACCGTATATTCTATTTTCTATCGAGAGAGTAAAATCATTTATTAACTTCCTATACCTTTCGCTTCTCATAAATATATTTGGTCAACATTCACCATATGAATCTGAATTTCCAATCTGTCTGAAAAGTTCTCTCTCTCTCTTTCTATATAATAAATATATATAAATCTTTAAGAAAATATGTTTTGTGCTTGAACTCTTTCGAAAAATCCAACTTTCAAAACAATTTCTGCTGACTCAGATGGTCCTTTCTATTTTTGTTCTGCCCAGAGGTAATACCCAGAGGCTATATATAGAAACTGGTTAAAGTATAAATGTATGTATAACTTTTCTGCACTGCAAACCTTTTTGCTCCATCCACCTTATAACTAACTCTGTGTATACAAATAAGCTATGCCTTCATCATGCAGAACAAAATATAAATATTCAATACGTAGTTTCAAAAATATTTTCATTTAATGTTTGCCTTTAATCCTTTTTTGCTCTCCCATCACACCCAAAAAAAAAAAGTTTAGCCTTCTTCTTGGATATCCTTCCGTTCGTAGTCGTCGGACGGTATGGTTGTTCGCATATTCAACTTGCGTATAGATATATACGAGATCGCTCGAGGGCCTTATTTCGACAAAATTGCCAACAAGATGTGTTTTTAAATGACAAGTATATGGCACGATATCGTCGTATCCACCACACAGCCATAATATTAGGGTCGTAAAATTGAATGGTCATTTTGGTTCATTCATTTGTACGAAATTCATTGCCCCACATGTGTTACACAAATTATAATGGTTCTTATGAATGTGTGAGGGTGGATGGTAAGAGCTGACTATAGCTAGATACTCGATTATATGGACGAAGAAAAAAAACTGGACTGAAACATGGAATACTTTTGTATTATGCGGGGATGGGTTCAGTTGTGGTTATTTTATTTTCTAGCCTGAGGACAAAATTGAAGCATAACAAACTTAAGAATAGTTGGAAACTTGAAAATTATATCCATTGAAATTGGTTTTTGTTTAAATTTGTATGATTCCTGTCATAATAGTTATGGAACAATCTAGCCGTTGTGTTTAGTTGAAAAGGTATTGTTAATCTTTTGATAGGTAAAACTTATCTACATAACAATCTTCAGCACAGAATATCTTTTGTTTGGGGTTTTTATCGCAAGTATATCTAAATTCTTTAGATTCTAATAAGCTTCCAAAGTAAAAAGATTTTCTCAGTACGAACCCAGGAATACCAGGACTGATATATTGTTTGCTTCCAGATTTCAGGCAGTCAGTGTATGGTAATAGAACTATCACGCCACCAGAGTTTTGTGTTTGGGGAACAACTGGCAAAGCAGTTAAAAATCCTCTAAGAGAATCCTTCGCCATAAAAATTTACCCGATTTGCCATTCCAGCATAGTTGAGGTACATTAGAAATGAAAAAAGCTTTATGTATTTATGTATGTACATTGAATGTCAAATTTAAATGTTGAGCAACTTTTCTGAACATAGGTACCAACATCATAACTTTCCTAAAAAGGGTCAAATACATGTGGTTTAAAAAATTATTGTTTTGTATTAAATTTTTGTTTGTATTAAATACGCAATTTAATAAGGTTTTTCATATATAGTTTTATGTGACTGTGCAATGATATAATACAAAAAATGTAGTCCGATATTCTAGCTAAATTTTAAGACCTTAATGAACGGATTATTAGAACCGAAGTTATAAGCAAGCCAAACCAAACACAATGTATCTTTACAATTATTATACCGACTACAAATTTACGTAGGTACATATGAACATTTAGCATTTTTTTTCCGACGCGAAGCAAATTTGCCACGATTGTGGTTTTTTATTGCACAAACTCCGCCGCCGCCGGCTCTAGAATACTATATTCCTCTCGCCAATTGGTGGTTGAAAGTATTTTAATGCTTTTTTTTTTAATCAACTTCCTCGTTGAATTAAATTATTTGTCCGATATTTATTTTCATGTTTTTAGTATAAAATTTTGAATGATTTTGAAAATTTTTTGCTCTAACACGCCAGTCATTTTTCCTTTAATTATATACCTTAATATTGAAAATCGGATAATTGGATCGAAAGATATAAGCATTTAAGTAAACGCAAATCGGGTATTTTTCGGATTTCGCAAAAATCACATTCAAAAACATACCCATTTTTTTCCTACGAACATTTCTTCTTTTTTCTGTCCGTTTTATCATCTTCTTCGTTTTCTGTTTCCTCAAACTAGTAACAACAAAGCATGAACGAAATAATTTTGTTTATTTTGTTTAGTTTGTTTATTTTTTTTATTTTGTTGATTTTGTTTATTTTGTTTATTCCCCTCACGTTTCGCCCCCTTTGTCTACTAGGCGTTTCATATTTTTTTGATTTTTTTATATTGTATGCCTCCGTTTAAACATTTCTAATGTTAAAAATTGATATTAGAATTCGGCTTGTAGGCGTGTAACGATAGGTATTTATTGAACAATTATTATTTACAATTTGCTAATGCTAGTTATCTTAATTGCACAATAGGGGCCTGTCTTTTTACATTAAGTGTTTCTGCTTAATTAACATTAAATTAATTAATGTTCGTGGGTTGAACCGGTTGAGCTCGTTCAAATGAATTCCCATGTATTTCACGTGGTTTCTGGCTGATTGTTGAGTTCCATCGGGTAGGGGGAATTTGGTGTTCCTGCAGTTAGCGGCTTCTTGGTCGTCTGAAACAGATCAATTTATATTTGGCCGAGTCTATTTTGAAACCCCAGCATTGATAGTACTTGTAGAGTTGTCTGATGTGAGCTTCCACTCTTCTAGCAACAAATATTGGTGACATAGACTTGGCTTATGTAAGGGAGTCATTAAAGATCTGGCCGTAACAAAAGCCTTTCATAAAGTGTTTCGGTGACAGATAGGCACTGCTTAGCAGACTTTATTGTCCTTGAAGGGCTAATCTACATGTTCTGTTATGGGCATTAGCTAGAATTGGGTATTTATTATTAGTATTACTAAACTACTAAGTATTTATAAAGAGATTTCTGAAAAAACATCTCTGTTTTGTCTCCCCATTCCTGCCGAATTAAATGTTTCAAGAGAGAGGAATGTTTAAGGGTCTATGCCAAGCCTGCTTTAAAATGCGATGAAAAAACCACTCACTGCACGTTGCGGATGCAATTATGCGAAACGAAGTTTTTCTTTGATCTCGCAACAAGATTCCAAGAGTTTAACGTGAAACAAAAAGTTTAGACATCTTTGCAAATCTGGAGCGTATTACCGAAACTTTGCACAGATTTTATTTTGCATCAATTTGACATTTCTCGAAAAAGGTAAAAATGTAAATAGATAACAGAGTAGCTGTAATAAAGAAACAAAAAAAAAAAACAAACACAAATAAAATTTAAATGTCATTTTCCGCACAGAATTATTTGTGCTGTTTTTTCAACACGCATATCTCTTTGAAGAAACATACAGCAAATCGAATATTGTCCGAATACGCTACATCAGTTAAATAATAATTTTAATATTCTCTCATCGTTTGCGAGAACGCAAATGTTCACTAATTGACAATTTCAAATGTGCTGCTGCCTTGAGGGCACATTAACTCCACATTCAAGATGCTTCTGCTTGATTTGGGTAATTTTGTACGTGACTTTTGCCATTTGAACTAAAATTCAGGTCAATAGTATATTTTTGCCTCACACAATCGTCATCCTAAATATATATAAAGTAAAGAAGGCGTTAAGGTACTCCCTTTTAGCAAAAAAAAAAAAAAAAAGAAGGTTCGATATGATGCTGAGCTGACGGGTGATAGAAAATTATTGAATTACTTGTATTTAAACGGATGGGATGATTCTTCGCGGAAGAGTATTTTCCCAATTTTCATCTCCAGGAACATGACTAATCCACCCTCTTTTTGACACTTAATCACGTGCCACGTTATAGCGCGTCAATTTACTGCTCATTATTTTTTTGTTTTTCTTCTAACATTTTTCAGCTATAAGGTCATTCAATTAATATTATTTTAATAATCTATTTCACACTAAGTTTTTTTCGTTGAATGGATACTCCTTGATTGGAATTCATCCCTTCCCCCCTTTAAGCACTGGCTTATCCATCCAAAAAATTTACTTTCAAAATTATTTCATACAAAATTGATCAATTAATTGAGTCAGTAGGTTTGCCAAAAGTTTAAATGCTAAGTAAAATTGAACCCTTTTCTTTATACACAAAATTACTTTTTTTTGTTGATTAATTTACATAATAAGTATCAAATTCTTTTTCGGTATTCTTCGTTAATAAATCGGAGTGGACCTTGTGGCAACAGAAGGCTTTCTTCTATACTTAATGGCCTAATTAGTCATATTTATTGTGAGATTTAGCCCTTTTTGACTTTATTTTTCTCAACGTAAAAGAAAAAAAAAACATTGTCCATTAAGAAGTGATGATGATTATTAATAAAAGAATAGGTAAAGGTCGTTTTTCGTTGTCATTTAAATGTGTTCTTTAGAAAAAAGAAATTAGTTAAATTAATTAGTTAACAAATAATGAAACATTTAAGAAGAATTTTTGTCAAACCATAAAGGAGGCCATTTGGGACGGTTTTGATAAATTATTCTGGAACTTAAACTAGTCGCTTTATATTCACGAAGATTGAGAAACTTTACTCCAAGTTACAAAAAGTATCGATCCGGAAGAAAACTTTTTGTTTTAATTTGGGCTGCATAAAAGGGCTAAAACGTCATACAAAAAGTTGTGATGCGGTAGCATTTGCCGCGTTCAGAAAATGATAAATAAGATGTCAGAGATATTTCTCACCAAAAAATTAAGCAAGCGAATCCAAGATCCAAGACATTCCGGAACTCATTTTATGCATCTTAAAATGTAAGAGCAGTTAGACTCGTTCTAGTAAAATGACAACTGATGAATTAAGAGCAAATAACAAACCTAAATTATAAAAAAAAAAATATAATATTCAATTGAAAAGTTAACATATGTGTCGCTGGAATCTATATTATAGTTGATTCGTTTAGAAACTCATTTTTTCTTTTGACTTTTGGAACTCATGGCTTTACATCAAATATCCACCTGATGCGTGTTTGAACCATACATTTTTAGTAAACCACAAGTTTTCATAAACCACAAGATTTCGTAAACCACAAGTTTTATATAAAACCTCTCGAAAACCAGTAGCAATTCAAAGTTGAACTAAACAAACAAACCTTTCGAAACATTCAGCGCTCAATTAAATGCAAACAAAACAGCTGATGGTTGCTGTCAAAAGAAATATTTAATTTTAAAATCAATTTCATCGTGGTAAGTAATATTATTTATACAGATTCCTTACAAAATAAGAATTATTGTTTTTGTTTTTTATTAAAAGAACATGGAAGAGAAAAGAAAAAATAAAAAAAGAAAACTATGGGGGAGCCAGAATGAAGAGTACCTCCTGGAACTGTTGGCCGAAATGGAGCTGGAACTGCGTGGCAGCAGAAGAAATGGCCATATCTTTAAAGAGCTATTGGCCGAATTTGAGGGGCGGATATGTTTGTTTAGTTCTTTTTTGCATAAGAGGAGTGGGTGTTTGTGGTTCTCTTACCTAATTGCATTCTGATGGCATTTCGTATAATACAAAATTTGACATTCGGTGTTAAAAACATTGAAATGTCAAACGAAAATGTATAAATGTTCGGTAAGAACGCTTTTCGGGTTTTTCGAAAACTTTTTGCTGAAAACTCTGTTTTGGGTTTGGTGTAAATAGGCTGTTAACCAAAGCACTTAAATTAAACAAAAACGAACAGAACCAATAATTGAGAAAAAATCGAACAGAATATTTGAGCTGTCAAACGTCAAAATAATCTTTATACGTTTCAGTTGGATTCTCTTTTGTTTTTAATGTTTTTTCAGTAATTCAGCAACGGGGTAGGTACTGTATTTTGTATTACTATCCGTGTTTTTGTGTCTGTATATAGCCCGCTCAGCAAAAATTTGTAACACGTATTGCTTATAAAACAAAAAGTGATTATAAATACTTTGTTTTTATTTGCACAAAACAAAAGACGATTTGTTGTTGTTTTCGTGTAAAAATGTTGCTGAGTTGCTATATACATTTTCACCAAAACACGTCTATGTAAATATAAGTATTATTTTATTAATGCTTGAAACATTAATAAAATAGTCTTTTTTTTTAATTTAATTTCAAAATAGAGGAATCAAAGCTGTTTATTTTTAATAATAAGCGTCGTTTGGCTTGGAATTATTGTTTTTATTTATTTGGAAATGTTGGGTTAGGTGCAGAGATAGTGATAATGATAAGGAAATCTGACTAAAGTTTAAAGATCAAGGAATGTGTAAACATCCGTTCCAAAAAAATATTTAATTATTTAATAAAAAAAAATGAATAATTAATTACGGTTGAAATTTGGTGAACCCTCTGGGCTTCTTCAGCTTCATAATTTTAAATTTCTGATTGGCCCTGAAGTTAAAGGAGGATCGAAAATCGCCAGAGTATGTTCCTTTAAAAACGATGTATGCCAAAACTTGGCTGGGCATTACCGTGTCCTTTAATAGTAAAAGCAAAAAAAGAATAGTTTGCAACACAACACGCTCAATAGTTTGTACAGTCAACACGCCACACGAGATAGTTGTGCAGGATGTTTACTTGTGAGCTTAAGATTCTTTGTCACTAATTGATATAAGTTTAACTTAAATGACGTTCTCTATTTGTCTTGTGTACACCACACGTTATATGTTTAATAATGTCATACGGCCTCCCATATAAATCCACATCCTCCTTCTGAGGTAACTTTATCATCAATTTCCCAACTATTCTTTCATATATAGGATATATGTAGTTATTCATGTCTCTGTTCGATTTCTTGCTGCTTAAAGGCATATTATTAAACCTACATCCCCTTTACATCACATCACATGAGTTATCCCATTTACCAACTCCGCATTGAACCGAATCTTCAAAAATTCACCTCGATACCAATCTAATTAAAACCGAAAAATAATTAATACCCTCGCGAGCAGTCGCTCCTCGCAGGTTTCTTTCGAGTATAATTTTCGATTCCTTTTGGGAATTCGCCATGGGTATATATATATTTATTTAGTTCATATGTGAACCGTATCCTTTAACAGTGTCAGGGTGGATGGGGTGATGCCTTAGAAATCCAACATCCCCCTTTCCAAAATTAACAAATAAAACCTATGATCCCATATCGAGTAAGGTTTTTCGGTTTTGTCAAAAATCCTCGCGTTAATTCGATATACGTTCAACGATACGACTTTTCTTATATTCTTGCGAAATAAGACTTTTGATTAATTAAAACGTCTTTTTCAAAGAATACAATTTAACCAGCAAGGAGGTGTCTTTAGCTTAGCTGATTATAGGTACATAATATCGGTATCGTTATTAAGTCGAATTTATTGGATTCACCTGAAATGAGAAAAGAAGTCGAAATTGTTTAAACTTTTTCGTATGTGCCATTAAAAATTTTCAGGAAGTTTATTGTGTGAAACCACCGAAGAGGAAAAACATTCGTTTGCTCAAAGGGTTTATCTTTATATGTAGATCCTCTGGGGGTGGATGTATGGAGTGTTCGACTGCGTTGCGGATGTGTAAACGTAATCTGCATATGTGATTACCCGGTGTTTGATGGTTGATATAGGCGTTTTATACTGAACACGCATTTACTCAACCATCTGCAGAGTTCAGGGGAGGAGTGGGCACATTTTTCCTCGTTTATTCTGACAGTGCAATAATTTTTCGCTTGAAAATAGGTTTTTCATTTTCGGGCGATGTTTGCTCTGTGAGCGTCGTCCTCGTCGTCGTCTGATCTCTTGTGGGTTGTTCTTTTATCACATATTCATGTGTGGAACGATGATTACATGTTTCATAAAAGGATTAACTTTCTCTTTGACTGATTAATTATGGCCCATTATGGGTATATAAACTGGGTGCGAAGCAGTTACAGAACGGGTGTATAATGTATGTAGGTACATCAAACACACGCTTTGTTATTGCTTTTGTGGGTATAAAATAAATTGATTTTACATATACCTATGTTGTATATGTAGGAACTTTGTTGGTTGTGAGCAGGTTTTGTATCTTAAGGGTTCCCTCGAGGATGCATCAACACGTGTTCCATAGAGAAGAAATTTATTCATATCTAAAAAATGGACCCGCTTACAAAAATTCGTTTTGTTTCTTCGTTTGTCATCGAATTCTCATTGTTTCTTAAGCCTCACAACAAAACTGGAAAAATAAAGATCTAAAACAAAAAATTCAAACCAACAAACAACTCAAAACATGGGAAATATTTTGCAATTGATATTATTCAGAATTCCACTAACCGGTTCTAAGAAGCCAAAGAAAAACCTTTTAAAGTTCAAGAAAGCATACAACCAAGCTAAGCAGTGTATTTTTAATACCAAATAGAGTATCGGTTTGCAGTATTGAATTATTAGATTAATACAGATTAATACATTCCATTGTCATTTAAAATGTTTTGTAGTTAAAAAAAACACTATAACCAAAATAAAAATGATGGTCAAAAAGCCCATTTTGAGTCGGAGTGAGTCTTTCTGGAATCAGTCTCATACAAACTGAAACCACTGATAAGCCATTTTAAAGAACTACATAATTTCCAAAAAACTCATCAACCCGTTTTCAAAACATTTTGAATAAAAAAATTAAAATCAAAGAACTATTTTTTTTTGAAAATATGTATATACCTTATAACTGTTCTTGGTAAAGTTCTTTTCACTTAAAATAAGAATATTATACAGTGAAACTTCCATTAGTCGAACTTTCAAAATGAAATAAAATAAATTCGAGTTATAGAAACTTCCATTTAAGGAAGTTAACAGTACAGTAAAAAAAAAAGTCAGTAATCATTAGCTGACGTTTTTTCATTACATTTCCATTTGTAAAAAGACTCAATGTCGTAAATTACATTAAAAAAACGATCCGGTGTGTTATCTTCAGTAAGAAGAGCATCAAGTATTGTTTCAAAAGCTTCATACACGTTAGCCTGTCTAGGCTGCACAAAATAAACCTCCACCCGGATTTACATCACCATCTACTTCATCGTCACTAACGGTTTCCACTTCAGATGCTTCCCATACCAAAAGCAAAATTTTTGCATCAGACTAGATGTAGCGATAGCGATAATATCGCTAACCAAGTTTATGTATTCCTGAAGGCTACATCCCATGTCTTGTGCATTATGTACTTGTGAAAATTGCTCTTGCATTTCTGAACTCAGGTTCAGACACAATAAAGTCGTCGTAAATTCAATTGACTCTTATCTTTGCCAAACTAACTTTTATTGTTAGTCAGTATAGAGGAGGTAAACCATATTTTATGGCCACATTTTTCTTTTAAGCACCACACTATATTTCACTGATAACCTTTAGCTTTTGTTCAAAAGTAAGTTGCTTTAATTTTCTTCCCGACATATCGACTCTTTAATTTTCGAAATGTTTACCTTCTTTGACTACAACATTTTTAAGAAAAACCTAGCCATGCCTCTTCCTAAAACAAACTTCCAAAATAATTCATCATAGTAATTAGTAGCCTCAAACATTAAAAAAAAGGAAAAAGGGAGCTTCCCTTTTCAGCGCAAAACTTCGAGTTGAAATAAGTGTGTAAACCTAACCATAGTAGACTAAAGTTGATTTCAAGAATTTAAATAAAAGGGATTTTCCCAATTCAGAAGAAAAGTTAGAGTTAAAGAGATATTTTACCACCAAACGCAATCAGAAAAATTCGAAAAAGAGAGATATTCGAGTTACAGAAGTTCAAATTGTGGAGGGCAAAGTCTTGGAAAACGCAAAGTTCACAATTTAAATTTGAGTTATAGAGAAATTCGACTTAAGGAAGTTCGAGTTATGGAAGTTCGACTGATTTTATAAAAATCTTAAGTACCGTTTCCCAGATAAATAACGTCTTTTATGTTGTGCGGGAGTTAGGTATGCCGAACTAAATAAAATTTCTATTATCCCCAGTGGCGTACCGTGGCAAGGCCCAGTGGTCCACAAGCTCCGGGCGCAGTTTGCTAGGGGGCGGCAATTTTCCAAAATATCCAGGTGGCACTTTGCTAGGGGCGACAGTTTTCCAAAATATATATTAATTTAAATACACCATAGTTTTAAAGATTTTTTTATTTTTTATTTTTGATTTTCTAATTTTATATTTTCTCATTCAGCAATTGGATCCACTTTTCTTCAAATGTATAAATTTTAAAGTCCAAAGAAATTATTTAAAAGTTTGCGAGCATGCTCTACAACTGCATATATGTACATATATATACAAGTACAATCTCTGTAATGCTAAATGTGGCAAAATTGTTCGTAATTGCATGTAGTTTCTGAATATTTAGTATTTTTTTAAGCAATATTTTCCAAAAAACGCTATAACAGTGATGTAGAAATTTTTTTTAAAAATCCGAAATTTGATTTTTTTTAAATTTTGATATGCAATATTATTCAAACTTATTAGGAGCTTTTGCGTAATAAAATTCAATAAAATTAGTTCAACAGATAATGAGATAATCAAAAAACAAAAAAATGGTTCTATGAGAGGTGTCACTTTTAAACGATAGATACATTTTTTTTTCAATAATAGATTGTTATGATATGAATTCACACAAAAATTTTAATCTAGATCGCAGGAGTCGTTTTTGAGAAAAATAAGTTTTTCAATACCGGTTTTTAACCATTTGTATGGGAGGTACCGTTATTTTTGGTTATAAGAAAAAATTGTATTTAAAATCTGCTAGATAATGTAAAGAAAACTTCTAGGTTCAGCTACAGCTGAAAGGATAGACAGAATTGCTAGAACCACTTTTTTCGACTTCGCTATCATCGAAAATCAAATATCAAAAATCTTAATACATATCAACTTTGATCAAAATCTCGAGTTCGATTTTTTTTACGAATGCATAACTTGCCATATATGTAGTGCATACCTATGTATCGCAAGTAAAAAACAATGAGCGAAGAAAACAAGTATACCAATAGTAGCAGAGAGGTGCATATTTTAGAATATATCATAATAAATTAGACCAAAAAAAAAAAAAAAAAACTTGTATTCAAAACCAATATTCTAACCTTGTCCTTAAATGGTCTTCTATTTCATCCTTTTTTTCTTTTGAGATCGATTTCAATGATTTGTACTCTTTGTCTAGATAGATTAAGGCCATGTCCGTATTCACTTCCAAAAGATACACGTTAGGTTAGAAATATACAACCATTAAGTACTTTCTTTTACAACTTCATCTTTAGCACCTTTGCACTGAGGTACCTTACCTCACCGAAGTGGAAATAAAAGTAGTGCAATTTGAACAGTCTACACGTTACTCTCTATATTTGATAAAATCAATACCTACCTCCGTTTAGGACTCCATTCATCCTTTAGGTTGTGTTTTATTTTGCCGAATTGTTTGTTTTTTGGTTATTAAAGGATCTCATTCGGAAACATCACATCGTAAAATCGGTTCCCTTAAGCAAAATAAAGTTTCCTATACCTACATAAGTTCGAGACTTTCAGATCAATGTTATACGTCTTTGGTTTACGAGTATATTATACTCAACTTCATTCTTATAATAATATCTTAATTGAAATGTAACAATAATTTTTCATATCACTCAACTCTGGTCACATCTTGTATTCATCATCGTCATAAAATAAAAACAACAGTAAAAGTGCTAAAAAAAAGAACAAGACTGTGACCCGGGACACTATAAAATATTTCGACAAGTCGCATATTATATCCTTTTTACGTGAATGAAAATAATATACATTCATGTAAGTTTTAACGTTGAGTGTGGGGTGAATAAAAAACATCATCCCAAAGCTTGACCCTTGTGCAGTACGAGTACCTAAATAAACGTTCTACTGATGTTTATATATATAATGTCCTCTCAAAGTAATCTCTGGACTTCAGCAATATGTTCCTTTGTTATATCAAAAGGAATCAACAACAAAAGGTCCCCCATATATGTATGTATGTTCATCATGGAATGCTTAAATGTGAAAGGAAGGGGCTATCCATAAAACCCATATGTTGCTTTGTTCTGTGTATCGAAGTCAAAGACAAAATATAGCTGAACGTATGCAAATTTTGAAAATATGTTATAAAAAGTCAATATACGCTGATTATGTCTTAATAAACATTTTCACAGATTACCTATTCTTTGCTGATGTGGCGGCAAAGGTTGAAGGAGGGGCTGGAGTTCAAGCTGGATATAAACTGGGAAGAAAATATGCTGATATTTCCAATTATTATTATTGTTTTTCTCTGTACGTTTTGTAGTAGTACCTAGCGACGAATTTAATAAAATGTTAAAAGAATCATAGAGGGTAAGGGGATGATGTTGTCAGACATCAGCATTCAGCTTTGAAGAAATTCACTTTAACACTCTTGTGTGCTGAGGCTGGTATTTACCTCTCCACCAGTTATTTCCGAACTTCCGAACATTTTTCTCTTAAATTGTGTCAATTCAACGTAAACACAATAACACAATAATGTGTATATTGAGAAAAAAGGCGGAAACTTTCGCAACATAACTGTTGTTGCTTATTGATGAAATTGATACCTTCGTGAGCATTCGTGAACATATGGACTGTATTCTTTATATCATCAATAATTGTATATTTATATATATATATATATTTGTAAAATAGAAAAAAATCGACACACGGATGAAGGAACTGATCGTTTTAGGAGCCCAAGTTTTACATAATGGGCTGAAATGAGCTTGGCAGGAAGAACACACATGGTAATTCTGAATAAAGTGCGTACAAAGAAGAGGAGGCCAAACTAATCACCATCACAAAGCATAACACTCCTGTCAACAAAAGTGTGAGATGCTATTTATCATAGCCGTGTCAACTACATAAGTCACAGTCTGAGATAACATACGTCCCTAAATCACAGTCTAAGATAGCTGGTCCTGGTCGATTCTGGAACCTAAGTCTTTGGAAAAGGGGATTGGTTTTGATTGGTGCTTTATTCTAACTATGTCAGCTAGTTCGGTTTCCTCTATTCGTTCCCGATCTCTTATTCTCTATATTATATTTCGATTCAAACCGAGTGTGAACTTTAATTTGACAGAAAAACAAATATTTCTGAGGGTTGTCGTAAATATTGACTGGTATTTGTTTTGTGCTTTATGCTAAGGATAAGCAAAGTTTATTTCTTTTGTTATTTTAAACAAATAAACAACATTTCCAACTGTCCATTGCATTGGGATGAAACCGGTAGATATGTCGGGTGTCTCGCGCTGGTGCGCCAACTGTCGATCAAAACTTAGCTGGAGTCGATAATTGGCTTATACACTAGTGTGGGACATCAAATTTGTCTTCGGAAGTGCCTATACTAAAACTCCTCGTGGTTCATCCTGGAAACACGGCTAGTGCGTGGCAAATTAGGAAGGCTTTAAAACAAAGGCTCTGGTAGACTGTTTTGCCTGTGAATTAGTACTTGATGATGAAGAAACTGTTTCCACATGAACTGATTAAAAACAGTAATGCATGACTTTGGGTTCAAGAAAGTACTAAGGAACGAAAATCTCTGGTTTTGCCAACAAGGCTTAATTAGATCCACTTGGTAGTAGATAGCTGAGTCCCTTTGCTAAACGGATTAAGGAATTTCTTATCCTCCGGGCAAGCAAGATAATCCGGGGAAGCCTTAGGCAGGGACTTTGACACCAGGGTCTCTGTGGATGGTTTCTCCTAGGGCTCTAGTCTCTTTCGCTCTGACGATAAAGATAAGGTAAGGTTCCTATTCTATGTCTACCTTGGTGGGCCTAGTTAACCTCATGACTCAAATACAATAGAATAAACGGAAGCCTTCGGGCATTCAAGCGAATAAACGTCTGAACGAGGTCATAATTTGACATGAAATTAACTTAGTCTATTTAAAGACGTGCGTTGGTTCAGCGTATTCCCGGGACCCAATAGTAGTGTGCTTCTGGTGAATTAGGTCTTACTGGCAAGTGTCACCTTAATGTACATACATTTATTCTGTCCATTGCATTGAAAACTTAAGGAAAAGTTGTTGGTTTTAAGGATAACAAGATTATGTAGGTAGACGTAGGTACAACTTGTCGGAGAATTGAAACCGTTTGACTATCGTTTGCCTCTAAATCTCAGTAAATGGGCCCAAAATCGAAAGGAATTGGATCTACAGCGTTTTCCTTTGGTATTGGGCCAATAACAATAAGCTAAATTGTCACGAATATTATACCTTGATATTATTTAAATACCAGTAGATACATTCCGAAAAATGCAGTTTGGTGCAGTCTGTGTGCTGCTAATTAGATTGTTATGGTCAAATGTCTTCGCTATACAGCTATAATTAATGACAATTTCGTTCATCTATTGAATAGCATTAATGTGAAAGAGATGTGGCTTGCAGCATAATGCTTTTTCAAAATCAAAATTTATATGTGCTGTTACATTTTCTTTTTTATGTAAAATTTATGAAATATATCAAAAAAAAAAATTTTTAATTCTTCAACTCTAACCACTTAAAGAAAACAAAACCCATTTCTTTTTCTATAATTTTGCGATGCATTTCATTATCCTGTCTCGCCTATATTAAATGAAATTTAAAATGTTTCAAATTAATTGTGACTGAATCCACAATCACTATTTTCCCAACAATAAGCTGAAGACATTTTTTTTGCGAGACAGAAAACAAAAATTTTTAAAATAAAAATAAATAAAAAAGTAAAAAAAGAAAAAGTGGGCTGCTCATTATACACAGTCATTGATGCTTAGCGACCGAAAAAAATAGTAATAATTACTATTCCCGACATCATTATGGTCTGTAATTAAAAAAAAAAAAAACTACGAAAGAAAAAAATATTAAAGCACGGAAATTGTTAGTCAGACATTTTTCCACTCAACTCTATACAGCTAGCTTGCACAACTCTTTGAATATAAAAATACATACAAATATACAAACCCTCTTAAAACCCACGAGATTAAAAAATCGAGGCATACAAAAAATCCTTCATCCATAAAATAATATACCTAACTGAAGAAAAAAAATACAAACCAAAAAAAAAACAACAACAAAACTTTCTGGCCTTCCTTTATGCTGTCACTTCAATCAGCTTCACTGGGAAATCACTGTCATATCGGAAGAACGAAAACACCACCAAGCATACATATATAAATATACCTACAACAAGACTGGCTTGAAGCCAATTCCTGAGTATGCTCTACACTCTCCGCAATACAATCAATATTTTTCCCAGTTTAAGCCCACTGTGTTGGTAGGTATAGCTACATATAGAGAAAAAGAATCCTGATGCTCTGTTACTTATACATTATACCAGATTCCAGACTCCAAGTCATGGTATTCAAAATATGTATCCTTTAGAAAAATTTCACCGCGTCACTCATTTTTTACGTTCTTTCGGTTTCTTTTAAAAAAAATAATCACAAATGATTATAATTTACTTACTTACTACAGCGCTACATTCCGGGATGGACCAGACCCTCAACCAACATGCCTCTCCAACTAGCTCGGTCCCTAGCTAGGTACCTCCAGTTTCGCACGCCAATTTGGTTGAGGTCTTCTCCCACCTGCGTGCACCACCTAAAACGCGGTCTTCCTTTACTGGGCCGTCCCTCGGGATTGGTTTTAAAGACTTTACGAGTCGAAGCGTTTGGGTCCATTCGCTCTACCTGACCCAGCCATGTAAGTCGTTGGACCTTGACTCGTTTGACCAGTTAAGTCTCGCTGTACAGCCCGTACAGTTCGTGGTTGTATCTTCTCCTCCACTCACCATCTATGTAGAGGGGACCAAAAAGATTAACAAAAGATTAAACTTAACTTAAATTACAATTCAAATATAAGAATAGTCAAAATATTTTTGACAGATTCATAAATATCCCCTGTCACTTTTGACTTTGACAAATTCGTTAAGTCCTCAATTGAAAGCAAATTGTTAGTCTTTTCTCCTTTTTTTTTTTTGGTCAAATAGCTTTTGATGTTTTGTGAATGCAGCTTTTGAGAAAACTAAAACCTGTAGGGCTTGAGAAATCCACCTTGATTCGACATTCCCTAGCTTCGATAAATTTTGCGAGGAGATGGTGGTGTCTAGGTGCTTGTTCGGCTCCAATCTGATAAGCATGCGGAGCCTCTGTGAATATATCGCCCCGCCTCCTGCCTGCCTGCCTATTGCTTCTCATCAGAACGGAAGTATCAGACATTTTATGGTTAAAATATACTTTCGCTTACCCTTGCTCTTCCGGCAGCGCCAAGTATACGCTTCATGGCATTGGCTTGCCCAGACACCCAAACAAGCGTCAACAACGTTTCCCAGGTTGTGATCCATAAAGTATCCGGTCCTTGCCACAGCCGTCTGGCACGTTTGTTCGTACTTACACATCCTCGACCGACGACGATGACGATGTATACTATGCATCGTACTATGATAGTACGAGTACTACGCCAACGATGGCGGTGGAATAGTCAGTCCTTGAATGAAAGTAAAACCAAAGCAAGAAGTCAGAGGAAGCAGAACACTTGCATTGTGGCAACGTGATGCACTTCCAGGAGCTACTAGTACTAGGTATAAGCATATTCGGTTGGTGTGGTTTGAGGAGCCTTGAAAAGAGGGTTTATACTTTATGCTTCTCGACTCGTTTACTCTTTCATTAGTGCAGTTTTTGAGTTCGAGGAGGTGGGGTAATGGTGTGGGCGAGAAGGATGATGTAAGGAAAGTTGGATCTGTGATGTGATAAAATGCACAACTTTATGACCTCGACGGAATAAAGGAAGGCCATTTGTTAATATACAGCCATGTTTGCAGTTGTGTTGTGTTTGTTGTTGGTTTCCGTTGAGCTGATTCTAGATTATTTTTTTTTTTTTTTTTTTTTTTGCAAACTGAAACTCTTGTTTGAGATATAAAGTATAAAAAGATAAAAGATGACGTGGCTTTGGGGCGACGATATGATGGGGATGAGCTTTATTCTGAAGACGTTGTTATATGTTTTTATCAAAGACAAGTTTTTACTTCAAGGACTGTGACACTGACAACGTTGTCGTAATCAATTTGAATATTCATTTGATTTTGGGTATTTTCATTCAAAAAAAGATATTTTATTATAAGTTAAAGAACTCGGCTCTTCACAAAAAGTTCTTGAGGTTCTTTTGAACTTGTTTGATAGGCATTATATAACCAGACACAAATTTCAAAAATTTTCTTTTTATGACTTAGAAACATAAAATTTAAAAATCACTTGATTTTGTTCGTATATAATCTTTAAAGTTTTGATTAAGTTTCAACTACTTATTAGATAAGGAAAGAAATTTGAAATCAAGAATCTTAATTCTTAATTGCATATTGTAACGAAGCGTTAAAACTTTAACCTCCACTGGAAGGCCAGCATTACGTGCCGGAGCAATCTTCGAGGTATACAAATAAATTTCTATACTCTGCATACACAAATGTTGTGGCCCCGTTATTTTAGGGGTAAATTGCTAAGCCAACTTCACAGACGTAAATTCTGTGCTTTCTTTTGGAAAACCTTGGATATCAACGAATCTAACTCCGACTCGACAAAAAGCATCACAATATCAATTTTATGTCCAAAGAAAAGAATAATGGTTTACATAAAGGTTTAGGAGCTTATATAGAGTTGCTATATTTTCGGTCTAAAATTAAAGTGGTCAGACAAAAATGTTCGAACATTTTTTTGTAGAATTGTTTATCGAGGCGAGTGGAACGTACCTAATAATTGGCTAGAGGGTTTTCGTGCTATAGGCTTCCAAAGGAATATTTTTCGCGCGCGAATAACCTCAAAATCATTCTTGTTTTTGTTTACTTGGTAATTTGTCATGGGTGAAACAAACATTTAAACGTCATTCGCAACGAATAAAAAAATTCTATGTGAACAAAATGTCAAAATGGACGAATGTTCGTTCATTCGCCGGTCGTTGGTAGCTCTCATGTGAATAGTCCTTAATAGTTGTCGATTTTATTACAATTTTTTTTATTTAGGTACCTTGCTCACCTAGCTCACTTACTAATTGGAACCTAAGTGGAACAAATATAATCCTTTGCAATGGCACGGTTTAAGGGGGTGTTACACTACTACAACCACTTTAGTTTTGAATGGCATAGCAGTGAGAGTTCTAACTTTTTTATTATCCGAGAAAGGAGTTCTAAAAGTTTTTAAGCTCAGCCCTATATTATTAGCTCTTTATTTTTTGCTGTTTTTATTGAGTATGTCCCTAAATACTTTCTCGTTTTTGTTGCTGTTAAATCGAGTTTAAATTCTTAAAGAAAGTTGAAAGATTTCAATGCATACATTTGTGGAATATTGTATATAGAAGTCAAGTTTAATTTACTCTCGAAAACATAATTGGATTCAAAATAGCTGTTAACGGCTTTTAGTTCACAAAAATTGGCGTTTTGTCCCTGCGGCAATCTCACTTGGACTTTTCAGTTGACAAGTGAAGGCCAATTTATGTTAAGTTCAGTTTATCTTACATACATACATAGATTTCATGAAGAATATCTAGTGTGAATTTGTGTGAATTTCCGACAAGATTTGAATTCCTAATAATGGATTTTACTTTTTTGTATGAATTATTTCCAACAAGACAAGACTTAATGATCATGGCAAAATAAATTTTACGATTACATAGCACAGATAGATCACCATTTCTATGAGGTAGATATATGTCTTAAAAAAGCGCGATTTTCTGAATCAAGAAAAGTATAGAATTTTATAAAATTAAGCTGGACGGAAACACTTTCAACTATCGCGAATTAAAAAATGTCCAATTTTTCTTGAAATAGGAAGATATATTGTATTATATTATTTTATTTGAGACAGATATAATAAAATAAAAGCTTAAACACGACATTTTCCTCAAAAAATTTGTTTTAATCAAATTCTCTCTTTCATTTAAGGAAGGAATTATAGTTAAAGAAAAATGTTTGTATTCCAATACCCTCCTTTTTACCATCTTGGGTGGTCCAAAGCTGAATTCGACCAGCATTTAAATTGTTAACCATAAAATGCTGGCAATGTTATATGTAATTGTTAATGTGTTGCAATTTCAATTTTAAATATTAAGCAAATTTAAATTTAAAATAACTTGTCTTTCAGTTATTTTTTTTTTTTTTCTATAATGCTGCCAGCTGGGAGTGAATTTAGCTAAACGAAATATCCGTTTGTGTATCCGCTAAACTCAAAAAATCAGAACTAGTTCACAATGGGAGAAAATTTAAAAGGTTATTATTTTAGATAAGTAGGTACACACACCCAAATAAATAGTAGATGCACACTTATTTGTTTTTATTTTTTGTTTTGCCAAATCGAAGCACATTCGAAAATTGTGCAGCATTTATTGTAATATTTTAGGCAAATTAGAAACTTGCTTGGTACATGTTAGTTTTTGAAATTTCGAATGGAACGACATTGGGGTTATTTTCATTTTATTTTCTAATTTTATTCTTAAAATTTTTAGTTTGAAAAAAAATTATTGAAAAACTATAATCACTTAAATTTAAAACATAATTAAAGAATGAGTTTCTTGGTTTTGAAAAATTAATTTTGTTTTTATGTTTATTTTTTTAATTTGCCCCTCCCACCTAAAGGAGTGGACATAAAAAGTGGCCCAATATATTAAAATCATGTTCATATAACGTAGGGACAGTATTTTCTTAATCGACATTTTTAATAAAACATACAAAAAACAATAAACATTGTGGAATGTAACAATGTATGGAATTTTTTTCCCTCTCGTTTATCTTCAATCTGTTATTTCTTTGACAATTTAAGAAGGGTGGGTTCAGAAATTTTGTGAAAGTTAAACGGCACCAGTGATGTTCAAATCCATGTAAAAAAAAACTATTTTTTACCTTTTCTACGTTAAAGTAGGTAAAAAACGCGTAAATAAGTGTAAACAACGTAAAAAACCCGTAAAAACGTAAAAAAACCTGTAAGAAACGTAAAAAACTCGTAAAAAAGGTAAATAATGAGTAAATAACTGAGAAAAAAGAGAGAAAATGAGACACATTGTCATTATCTGTCAAAATCTAAATAAATAAAAAAAACTTTTCGGTCGTTCAAGTGCCATGTGTTGAATTGTGTATTATGTGTAATATTGTGTTATTACATGATTGAACGAGTACTTTGAGATCAAATTCAATTATTGACATCGACAGAACTGTTCCACGTTTTTTTTTACTTTTTTACCTTTTTTACGTTTTTTTACATAAGCATAGTAAAAATAAAGCAGGTAAAAAACTAACGTAAAAAACGTAAAAAACTATGTAAAAAACGTAATGAAAAAAATACGAACAACATAATGAACGGCACATCATTAGGATGTTTGCATGCTAATTTTATTTATAAAATTATGAGACCTTCTTTCTTTTAACCGTCATTTACTGTACAGAGAATGAAAAAAAATCTATGCTTTTATAATAAAACGAACAAGTTTTTAAGTCTTTCGATTAGTTTATTTCGAAAACTGTTATTTTTATCAAAAAAGTATAAGCATGTTTTCTGTAGGAAATTTTGTAAGGTAAACTTTAGTCATTGACATTTTTTTATGTACCCACAAGTAATCATTTGGGAGATATTACTGAAAAACCATACTGGGTGGCCTTTAACCCGTCGTAAAATTGTTAGTGGTGGTAATATCGATGAGGACTTTTTTTTTATCGAAGCCAGTCTTTAATGACTGGGCTATAAATCAATTTATCGGAGAAACCCTGAGACTACTACATCCTTTGATATAAGTATGTAATTATAAACAAAAAAATAATAATCAACACAAACCATTACTAAAATTAAAAAAAAAAATTATTGTTCTAAATTTTAAATGCATAGATAAAAAAAGAGATATTCTAAAATAAAAATAAAACATGGTGAATATGTACGTCAGACGGCTTTTCGTTATAAATAAAGTGCACGGATGGGTCGAACGTCCTTGATGCTCGTATGTACGATCACACGGTGGTTTCAAAGTAGCTTAAAAGAAGTGGTTATAGTAGTTATGGGAGCCTATATCTTTTGTCACTAAGTGAAGCTTTCATTGTAAGTAGATATACATTTTGTAAATTACAACAAAAATACCCTTTGTTATGCCGACACGCATCCTAGTAATGTGCAGATACAAGTTTCTTTTTAAAAAATGCAATAAAATGAACAAAATTAAATTGTTTCCATGTATTATGGCTTAATTATTAGTAAGAGCAAAACATTCCCATTAATCATGGAACATAACGTCGTTTAAGTGGCTGTCTCGGCTGGCTTCGCAGTAGCACATTCTGTCACTCCAATTTTACAAGATTACAATTTTACAAAGGGGGTTCAAATCGCAGCTCCGAGGCGGCCAATTGACATGGCCAAGACGACTGATAACACGATTTGGGACTTTGGTGCGCAAAAGATCGATTGATGGCATGGGCTGTGTGGCATGGCGCGCCATCCTGCATGGACCAGAGGTCGTCCAAATCCATGTCTTCATGACCCTATAACACCCACCGTTGGTTGACCGAAACGTTCGTGAGTTGAGTCTCACACTCTCGGCAACAGCAGCCACATGTTCCACTATGCGCACCGTACGACGACGGGGACTATCAGTTTTGTCCACTAGAATACCAGTCTCTCGAACTTTTTGCAAAAACTTGCGTACAGCATGCGTGGTGGGTGCTTCATTTCGGTCAAAACTTCTTTTCAAAAAACGCATTGTTTGGGCTACACGGCACTCACTTTCGAAATAAGTGTTCAATATTTCCCAACGTTCTTTAAGCGTAAAGCGGAGGTATGGTACTAAATTCCTGTCAAGATTTCGACAGGGAAACAGCTGTCAGTGTCAAAATAAGCTATGATTAAAAAAAAAAACACACCACTAGATGGCCCACCCTGTATACAGCAAGTAAAAATTAATTTATGAATGTTAAAACATTAATATCTATTGTATATGTACCTATACAATCATGTAAATAAATAATTTTTTATTCTGAATTTCACATTTAATTGTTATTCAATAAATTGACCGATACACCCATGATGCATTAAATTTGAAAACCCTCTTTGTATTTCCATTCCTAAATCTCATCGAATCTACCAAAATCCAACTGTTGACAACTCACATTGTCCTACTTCTATATGACCTTTATTTTATGATGACACAATTTAGTAACTATACAGCTTTTAATAATATACGCAGTACACACAGTACATGTCTATGTTATTATGTGAGTGGCGACGAAAATCCGCCACATAAAAATATATTCACAGACACAACCCACCTACCACCCTTTTTATTCTTACAGACCGAGTGGTAACTCCTTTCTGACACCCTTACTATGCCAACCCCATATAATTTTATTTTTTCTGGGCGAACATAACAATCAAGACATTTTGTAAATAAAAAACTTTACTGAAAAACTACAATTTGAGAAGAATGAACTCTGAATGAATACCCTATGAATTTTTTTAATTTTATTCAAGGAGCCTTTAATGTTGTAGAATTGTATTTATGTTAAGTATTTGAAACATTTAGGGGGGGATATTAAATCTTTAAAGATATTTATATGTGATATAATTATATGTATGTATATTGTATGTACCTATACTTCAATATGCTGTGTGTAAAATTAAAAGTAAAACAATTTACTGAACTAGTTCCTTTATCTATACAGTTCATTTGTTACAATTTACCATACTCATTAAAAGATTCAAAGTTCAATACAAAATTTATATACTGAAACTTATTGTGCCATATCACTCGCACTGCATGTTTAAATGTAAATTAAATTTCAAGGAAATACCAAATAACCCACGATAGCTATTTCTCGATATAAATTCATTTTAATTTAAATCAAAAAAATGATAAGTAAAGATTGCATTTTCAAAAAAAATTATAAATAAATGATAAGAAGTAAAATGTAATCAGAAACTCAAACAACATTTTTCCGTCTCCATCACAATTTTTTTATCACACAGAACCAATAGATCAAGTAAAAACTGTAAATAGAGAAAGAAAAATTATCTACATAATCTGATCCGGATCAAATTTTAACACGTAAATACAAAAAAACATGTAATCCTACTTTTTATCTGGATCTATTTCAATGATCCAAAAACTAGTACTTTTTTATTATTATATTGTTGTAAGATAGTGTAAAATGTAGTTCAAATAGAAAAGCCCACAAACACATGAAAAATATGCAAAGATAAGGAAAAAAGAGATAGTTATGTACCACTGGCTGTCACTGTGATTCTATTCGTTTTATTACCAGGATCTGAACCAGATCAGATCACGTGGATAATAAAATGCATCTAATGTGTAAACACATATAATAGAGCTTAGCTGTATTCCAAAACCGATCAGATGCGTATTTGATGCGAAGTCGTGAGTTCTGAAAGTCAAAAGAGAAAATGGTGGCAAAGTAATGCGTTTGTTAACGCATCCCTAACGTCAGCGGTGCGCACTAGCTCAACAGCAAACGCATCCAATTTTTTTTTTAATGGTTTCATTTGACAATTTGACGTTTGCATTGAAAGTGAAAGCGAGATAAGTTTATTTTTCTATTTTTATCGTTTTTTTTTCGTAAGCGGTTTTTTCTAATTATTATTATTGTGTTACTTGATATAATATTGGTGTTTATTTCACTGAAAAATCTTGGAATCACCAGCTGCAAAATTGCAGTTTAGAAATGGAAAACGAATTTATCAGCAAATGCAAGAAACCAAATGTTCTGTGACAAAGGGTGCTGCAAAGAATTCAGAAAATAAACCATCAATTTCCATTTTATAAGGAAGAAATCAACTAAAAATGTCAAACTGATGCAACGCATCCAGGATGCGTTTCAGATTCGCATTTATAGGGTATTATTGTTTTATATTGTCACAATCTTACTACTTTGCTGGATTAAATTTATTTCAATTAGCCCACACTTTTGCCATGTAGGCAGTTATTTTCTTTTCATTATTTCCATAAAAAATGTGTTGCACCAATTGAAATTCAATTAAATTCTTGGCATGAGTTCGTAACAGTTCATGTTTAAGTTAGTAGTTGCCTTCTTATTCCGTATTATAAATATTAAATCTTACATCATATCGTCACCTGAATGCAAGAACCAGCTAACTTGATTTTCGTAGTTTTGAGAAAATTTCAAAAAACGTAGGTATTCGTCTGTTGGTCAGACTTCTTTTTTTTCTCTGAAAATACTGATAAAACTAAAAAAATAGATGGCAGCAGGTCCAGAAAACTAGTTATCTGCGTATGCAGTTAAAGCAAATCGATTCAACGAAGCAGAAAACCCAAATATCTTAAAAACAAAAAAATCGAGTTAGCTGGTTCTTGCACTCAGGTGACGATATAATATCATGTCTTATTTTGAAAGGATTAAACTTGATATAAAACCTTTTTATCGTATCATACCACTGGCTACCTTTGATTTATGAGAGAACAACCGATTTATGTACAAATATCTACGTCATGTAGTTGTAGATTGATATTTTAATTTAAATTTTTATCAGAAATAATAATTTTGGCAATAAACCATCATACAGTTTCTAAAAGCAAACCATCATCAATATGAACACCTGAAAATGTGTCACAGAAACAGGTGTTTAACAATCTTTTTAATAATTTTTTTGATCTTTTAAAAATCAAAATATGTACATACATATATACCTATGTACATAAGGCATAGTAAACAATAAATTCAGTTGCTTCCATTATCGGAAATAAGATAAGAATGTTTCGGAATAGAGAATGAAAGTAGAAGCTTTTTTTATTTCTTATCGCTAAAGAGTTGTTGAGTTGAATAATTCTAACAACAAAATAATAAATTGAAATCGAAACTTGAATAAAATATGCAACAAAATTAAATAAATTCAATTCATTTAAAATATGTACATATTATTATTATACATGAGCCATTAAGTGGGCGATTGGCCCTCTTAACAGGGATGGAAAATGACATTTTTTTAATGTACTGAAAAAATTGTACTGAATTATACTGATTTTTTTTTGTTGAATATAAAAATATTTTATATGAGTTAACACTCAAAAAGTTCATCGTACAAAGAGTCAAATAGCGGATCCACATTGCACATATGACGCCGCCAAATTGCATTCAGTGCAATCCATAGAAAGGTGAATGATCGTGGGAATAGGAAAATGCTGACACCATGTCTACGTCCATTACAGCTACCTTTAAGCTTAAGTGTAATTAGTTATTAAGTTTGTATCTCAGTATAGTTTAAGTTCAGTGTTCAATAAAGCAACATCCATTTAAATAATAACAAATGTTTTTTTTTTATGTTAACGTAACAAGAAAGAACAAAATTTATGTAACAAAAATAGTCAATTCTTTAAAACATAAATTAATAAAAACAATTTATAAATATACGTATGTACATACATAAATAAACAAAAACATCAAATATAAAGATGACCATGACCATGTTCTTCTGTAAAAGGATATTGAAAGATTTACTGTTTGGTGTGGGAAAAACGGTCTGTGTCTCAACGCTTCCAAATGCCAAACAATTACGTTCTCAAGAAAACGTGTTGCTAGTGCATTTGATTATTCTATTTCGCAGCATAAACTTAACCGTGTCTTTAGCTTTAAGGACTTGGGTGTTCACTTCAGCTCTAATTTAGAATTTACTGAACACATAAACTACATCGTTAACAAAGCGAGCTCCATGCTCGGGTTTATAAAACGTTGGGCAAAGGAATTCAATGATCCTTATGTGACTCTATCATTATACAATTGTTATGTACGACCTCATCTTGAGTACGCCTCACAAGTATGGAGTCCCTTCTATCAAATTCATAAAAGCCGAATTGAATCAATACAACATAAATTCATTCGCTTTGCTCTAAAAAGGTCTTCCTTGGACCGATCCGTTTAACCTTCCACCATATGAACATCGGATCCAGCTTCTGCAGGTCCAAACATTATACCAAAGGCGCGTTAATAACGACATATTGTTTGTTCACCAACTCATGAATGGTCAACTTGACGCTCCTTATTTGTTAGCCTGTATTGGCATAAATTACCGTGGAGGATCTCACCACCTGCGAAGATTTGAGCTTTTACACGTAGATTTTCATAGAACTAACTACGGCATACATGAGCCTCTTAACCGAATGAGCAAACTTTTTAACTTAAATGCTTCCTCTGTTGATTTTAACATGAGTAAAATTGGATTAAAAAAAGCGTTTCGAACCAGTGCTCCACGGTCGTGATTGTTTTTACTTGACAACAGATACTTTTGTTCTGTATAATTCTGTATTTTTGTTTACTTGTATTATTATATTGTTTAAGTTTTGTTACTATGTATTTGTTTAGATTTGTATTTGCATGTGTTATTGTTTGAATTATTTTTACTAATTTACTAACCACTAACACATGCACTTATGATGAGCCTCTGATTGTAGCTTGCAGCTTGCTCTAAGCTCACTACAACAAAGAATTCTGAAGTGTTAAAAAAAAGAAATAACTACTTTATAATAAAAAAAAGTTGAAAAACTGCCCATCATAACTGAACAATTGTCAGCTGTGAACCCAACAACGTTTTTAAACGGAATATTATTCTCTTGGAAAACTTTTAAAATAGATTTAAAAAATCTTCTATTTCTGTTAACGCGAGAAACATATCTTGGCACTTTATATTAAATATTCTTATCGCAATAGCTAGATTTTTACAAACAGTAGAATCAGTGCTTTCATCCACTATTTACTAAAGAAAAGTAAGAGATTCCGGTGGTCTAGTACAGAAAAAGGTAAATTATGTTCGGCGACAAACAAGGATAGCGAGATTTCTATTTTTTTTTTTTTTCATTTTCGGACAGCTTACAATACTATTTTTTTGGCATCGAATCTATTTTCACACTTATTTTTGCCGCGAGATAAGCTTATTGGTGTGTTGAATTCGATAAATGTCTCATTTTAAGCCGTAGTGACGAAACACAAGATGCCGCAAAAGATACAGACAATAAAAGATACAAAATAAGATATTCTGATTTTAGCACAACTAGAGCAGACGCGACAGATATCTTATTAAAGATTTAGAAAATTTGCAAATTTCAAGAAAAAAGGTATCATAAAATTGTACTGAAATAAGGCAAATTGTACTTTTGTACAATTGTATCGAATTCGATACAATAAACGTATAAATCCAGTGTATATAGAGAAAATCAAAGATCGGTCCGTAACAAAAGTCTTATGTTAGGTCAAAGGTGTTTCGGTGACAAAAAAGCATAGCTTAGTGGAGTAAAAGTTTGGCTTGAGTAGAGTAGGGCAAGTATTTACTATTTAGTAGTTATTTATAGAGTTTCCGGGCGGTTCTTTGAGCTTCTCGTCATGAAGCTCGTCTCGTCATGAAGCTCTTTGGACAAGGTTCCCCACCAAGAGTTTTCTGACCGTTTTGTTTCCTAGGTTGTGTGACTACTTCTATACTAGGGAAGGGACAAAGGTTTCTACAAGAACTCCAAAGTCCAAATTGTTTGTTTCCTTTGAACTTCTCATCAAGAAGCTCATTGAAGAAGAAGCTTCTGCTTCCGCCCGTTTTGTTTTCTATACTTTTTGTCATTTACTTTATTTGTAATTATCCTTTTTTTTCATCGAACCTAGATTTTGTGCCAACAAGGAGGTTAACACTGTAAAGTAACATTTATTTTTGGTGAAATCAAATGGTAACAGTATTACACATACATATACTTAGTTAAAAAAATTATTTAATTTAATATTTAATATAAGTATATATTTTTCATAAATAAAAACACCAAAAATGAAATGAATTAGGTTTAGAGAATATTAATTTCCTAATACGGAATACAATTGACACTTTAGACACTTTATCCTTGCCTGGAAGTTGCTGCAACATTAGCAGCGGCTTGGGCTATTTGAAGACCCTGAATTGTTGCATCTCGAGTTCGTTGGCCAGCTCCCTCCTAAAAATAAATTTAAAATAATTTATTTATTATTTGTGATAATATAACAATATAATATAGTACAATACAAAAACCGAATTTTGTAAAAAAAAAAAAAAAAAACAATAAAACTTTAACTTACAATACTCTTGCCAAGTTTTTTCCAAAAATCAGCTTCTGACTTTCCTGTGAATACGACCAGGACAATAGCAACAATCACCACGAAATACTTAGCGAAATTCATGTTGGTTCAAAAAAAGATGTTTTGAAGATTCAATCTAGAACTGAAGATCTTTACTAATTGATTGACTACTCGATGCCGTAGCTTTTTATATATAGGAAAAATATCAGATCGGGGACTCCCCCACAGTGGGATGCATGTTATAAGTTTGATTTACCTATGTATACAGCTGTTATCAGTTTAAATATTTTTTCTTTGAAGTGTGATTTTTTTTCGTAGATACCTAAATTCATAGGTCAAATAATAAATCACATTTGCTCTCATTTAATTTTATAAGTCTAAATTTATGTTTATGGCAATATTTAATAAAATAAAGAGAATTTAAAGTACAGAACAATACACGCATTAAAATATTTCCTTAATTTAAAATTTAGAAAAACCACACTTCAAACAAAGAAGTAATGAAATGCTGATAACAATAAAAGCCATAAAAATAGCATCCCCCTAGTAAGGGATTCCCCGTTCTGATATTTTTGTAGGTGTATAAAAACCTGTGCCATCGAGCAGTCAATCAATCAGTAAAGATCTTCAGTTCTATATTGAATCTTAAAAAAAAAAATCTCTTTTTTAACTAATATGAATTTCGCTAAATATTTTGTGGTGATTGTTGCTATTGTCCTCGTTGTATTCACAGGAAAATCAGAAGCTGATTTTTGGAAAAAACTTGGCAAGAGTATTGTAAGTGAAAGTTTTTATTTAAAAACAATTCTATATTTCTTAAGTAAGATGTCACAAACAAATTAATACAAAATTGATTTTATAGGAGGGAGCTGGCCAAAGAACTCGAGATGCAACACTTCAGGGTCTTCAAATAGCCCAAGCCGCTGCTAATGTTGCCGCAACTGCCAGGCAGGGATAAGTGTTTTGATTGTGTTCCGTATTTAGAAACTCGATCTCTTTTTTGGTTATTATTTATTAAAAATTTAATTAAATGTATTTATTTAAATTATGGTGTTTTCTTACTTCCATTTTATTTTACATAAACTTTTATTTTACACCTTAAAGTCACGACAACAAACTGCAAAACTACTAGATTCTAATCAAAAAAAAAAAAATATGATAAAAAGTTAATAGAAAATGTGACTGAAATATATTAAATTTTGTGCATCAATGTTATTAAGTAATATACTCGTGCCATAAGTTCTGTTACAAAAATAATTAGGTATAATTAAAAAAACTAGTTTTCTTTTTTCAAATATTTTTATTGCTAAAAAAAATTATGAAAGAGTTATCATATTTCAAGAGAACAACCTTCAGCCTACACTTGCTTTAAGTCTGTCCGTTTTTTCCAATAATCCCCCGATGGCGGTGGATACCTAAATATCTTATGCAGCACATGAAAACTACTGAACCTATTCCAATGAAATCTATGGATTTGTTTTTATTGACAACGTGGAAGGATTGAGAAAGTGATGTCAGGAAAAATCTCACATTGACATGCCTACTTCTATTAGGTATGCATATGTTGGTATTCTCCTGATTTAAAACATTTGTAAAGAAAAGAAAGCTACGTAAATGTTTGTGTTTAAGTTTTCCAACAGATGGCTCGAATATTTTGGAGAAAAAACGAATATCTTGCATTGGATCTTGAGTTACAAAATAACATGGGAAATCTAATTTCCAAAAGCATCAAAATGGGAAGTTTTTGTAAGTCGAGCCCAATGTTTTTGTTTTTTGTTTTAATTTAAAAAGAATTTACGTATATATAAAACATTATTTTATAAAAAAAACCGCTTCAATTTTTTTACACAAATTTATATTTTTTCAAAAATCTATGAATCGGCGTACAACAATAACATTTTCAAAATTGTATGCCACTTGAATGGGAAGAGTTATTGTATACCAAACCAACTTGTGATTCAGTCGTGAATCGTGGATTCAATTTGAGTATAATAAGGGTATTCATACAACGACATAAGTTTACCAATTATGTAAAGATAAGTTTACGCAAAAGTTTGAGTGAACGTCATTTTTATTTAAACGTTCGTTAAACGTCAAATATTAAACGTATGACGTTTGTATAAGTTTATCCAAATAAATTTGTATAAGTTTCCGCAACAAATTCCTTAAATAATTTTATCCAATTTGCGTAAACCATTTCCCATACAAAATTTGACAGTTCATTTACCAAAAGATAAATTTATCCAAAAGATAAACTTAATTAGTGTTTTACGACGTTGCATGAATCCCCCTAATAATTTAGGTTTAAAACAAGTAAGGCTTTGCACAAACAAAGCATGCAGACATTTTATATTCTATACCAAATTGTGATATGGCATCATTTTTTTTTCAGTTTTTATATTTTTTCTGGATTATTTTATTAAAAGTCAGATATTCAAAATCAGATATGAACCTTCCAATGTATGTTGAGTTAATTAAGAATTCTTATAGAAATAAACCTATGGAATCTAAAAAAATGTCTCTCACAGTCGCCACCGAAGAATAATGCATTATTGACTATAGTCAAGTTATTAATATTTTAATCTAATCAGAAAGATAACTATATTTTTTTGGACTTAGTGGTATAGGTCCGAATATTTCATCAAGTCGATTGATATTGATTAAAAAGTTATATAAACCACCAAATCATTGATATGTTGGTAGGTATCTTTATAGGTTCTTTTGCTTATATGTACATATTTAGTAAACATTATTTTTGATAATTATTATACCTATATCATCTATCTAAGATCACATACCTTCTATAAATAATTTAGACTAAATGTAAGTCAAACGTTGCATTGTCATTTTGATGAAAACAAAAAAATATTAGGTATAGCTACAACCCTGTAGGTAGGACAAATAAAACCAACCTATGTTAATCACGAATAATTATTTTATTTTCCAATATATAATAATTGTTTTGTTTTTTTCTTTTTGGAGATTATAATTGAGTTTTTGGAAATTACATGCAGTAGACAATAACGCTTTTAAGTTATTGATTTTTAAGTATTTCTCTTAACGATATTGTTATGATTTTATTTTAATTCTAGGTCATGCCCCACAGCCTTTATGATTAGGAGTCTGGTCGAGCGTTTTGGTACAGGATTCAGTGCCGGACCGTCCTAGAAGAGGTGCTCCTATCGAAATATTTGCACTGAAGACAACGTGGAAGCTCTTACTTGACAGATAGAGATAGAACTGCATCTTGCTTTTATTCGGTATATTTTTAATGCAAACTGTCGGCTGAAAGTGCAAATAGCGTTTTCCATATGAATCTAGATTTAATTTAGAATCCGAATTCAGAACCGTTCACACGTTTACACCGATTTCTAGTCAACGTCATTGTATGTACCTGCTGATGATTTTTTTGTTTTGACGTCAAGAAGTCAACGCATTGATTATTTACGTTGAACGTCTAACCGTAGGTTAATTTTCCAAACCAACACATTTTGATTCTAATGAAAACAAAGCTAAAAAGATTGAAAAATATTAACGAACGCATCCTTAAATGCCAACCCTCAATGACAAATATTTTTCTGCAATCCCACTGAATGTCAAACTTTTCCAGACACTCCAAAATAAATTTTATTTTAACTCTTAACTGCACTATTTTCTACTGACTTAGTTATCGAGACTATTTCTTTGTTTTTATTTAGTGTGTAAAATTTTACAGCGATGCCTTAGAATTACCAATAAAAACGGCTATTATCTCAAATTTTTTTTGAATACAAATTTAAGATCATTCCTATGGTTTGAGAATCGAACGTTTGCTTGAACTCTTGAAATCCAATGGTTTGGCAAATTACCTGCAAATTCGGTATTATTGTTATGGTGAATTAATTATATTTGACAAAAATCCATGCACTAAAAATACAAATTTAATTATTTTCACTAATTAATATCAAAGTGAAACAAAAAAATTATGTACATAAATATAAAACAAAATGTTTGGCTCGTCCAAAATGCAAAAGCGCGTCTCCAATGTTTCCGTTTTCTCCACAAATTCTTCTACATTTATTTTCGAAAATTTTTCCTTACTAAATCCCGGAAGTAAATTTTATTTGGGATAACTTCTGAAAGGTTTTGAAATTTATATTTGAGGCTTCACAAAACAAACAAAAAATCCTTATTTACATTCAAGTATGTTAAGTTTAAATGCATAATTTAGAACATCCTAAAATATACATTTCTTTATTATATAACCTTCTTAGTTAAAATTCATTGATTAACTCTAACTGAATTAATAATAACATATTATTGATTGTTCATCAATTCAATACCAGACGATTGAGTATCATATGATAACATTTTCAATTATATTAGTCACGCATAGGTATTGGTACCACTTACAAAAAAAATAACCTGAGGTAAAACTAAAGGCCTCTTTTCCATTGTATTCATTCATTCATATTTTTCAAGTTTAATTTTAACAAGCCACTCAAAAGAAATTGAAATTTTGATATTGATTGATTGAATGATTATTTCAACTTTATTAACTATTTACAATAATTAAAGTTCAAGTTATTTGCTAGATATTTAATAGTTTCTATAAATATTCTCTATTGATAAATTTTTAATATCGGAGACTTTGACATATTTCAACTTTTCAAGGTCCCAAGAATCCGAATCCATCGTTTTTAGATAGATTTCTTAGCAAAATAAAAATATATTACTACACCACACCACCGTGCCATCTAATAACGTAAGAAAAACAAATTTCCCACGCCATTGTAACGCAATACCTACTGGTATACCTACATGTATATTGTATATATATCTTGGGTCATGATTAAGAATTTTTTTAAAATGTTTTGTAAACTTTTTTAATGAATAAACGAAAAATGATTGAACAATTTATATAAATTTTTGAATAAAAATAAAATATTCGATGAAACAACATTTCGGTTATTACCTAATACTGGACAACTACTCTATGTATATCAGTGGCGAGGCGTGAATAATTTCAAACGGTAAGTCGATGTAAAAATTAATTACCTGCAAACGTAAATGCATTCTAAAACATATTAATATGTAGCCAATATTAAATAATATATGGCAGATCTGCTTTCCAAGACAAACTAAGCCAATAAATAAAATTTTTCTATAAATAATTATTTATCTGGATTAAAAAATAGAAAATATTGAACATTAAAAGCAACCAACTGAATTGTCATTTTTTAAACGGTAGCAAATTTTATCAGCTCATTTAATACCTACAGACTGCTGTTGTTTAACAGCCTTTGCTGTTGTTCAACAACAGCGCAACGATAAGAAATACACACAGAATTCACCAAATAAGTCGAAGAAAAGCGTATTATTTGTTTGCATAAGAAAGTGGAACAGAGACGAGTCAAACTCAGAAACTCATTAAGTAACTAAGAGAACTGACCTACTCAATTAATCTACCACAGCACGGCGCAGCGGAGCGGTAGAAGATACTCACAAAAATCACCAAATAAGTCGGAAAAAAGCGTGTTATTCTTTTGCATAAGAGAGCGTGTGTTAAACAGAGTTGAGTCAAAATCAGAAAATCATAAGGAAGAAAAGAGAAAGGAAATAAATTTGTTCTATCTAGCGAAAGATTTTATAACCCGACATATTTCGGGTTGCTTTGCTTTGGCTATGCACAGAGTGTGGACAGAATACACATACTAATGATAATGAGGTGTGTGTGTTTTCGGTTTTCGTGTGTGGCTTTTCAATTGAGTGGTGGAGTGTGCAGGTTGATGTATAGATACATATTAGGTCTATCCCGTAGGCTTTATGTTGCTCGTATTTAGTAAACATTGTTTTATAGCAGAAAATGTTAAAGGTAAGTCGGTAGGAATCGAGTTATATGGATGCCTCGCCACTGATGTATATACATAAAATACACACATTTAAAATAACTTTTTAATACATTTTTTTTTTTTATTAATTTTTAATATTTGATTACGTTAGGTTAGGTTTACGTGGCTGTCAACAGAGAAGCTTGACACACTTAGACCATAGGTTGGCCCATTGTGATACTACAAAAATCCAGGAAGCCTACTTCCTACTCGTTGAACCACTTAGAGCTTCTTACGAAGCACGCGAGACTACTGATGTCATGATTTGCCAGATCGCTAGGATCATTGTCGTAGAATTCTCCTAGGTGGAGCCTACGTTTTTGAGATAGAGCAGGACATGTACAAAGAAGGTGAGGAATCGATTCTTCCTCTTTCAAACAGCTTCTACAAAAATCATTGGAAAATACTCCAAGCCTCCTTGCGTGCTTGCCTATTAGACAGTGTCCGGTAATGACACCGATAACCGAGCTAATATAGGGGGAAAGCGGGAGACTTGAGCCACTCTCAATAATTCTCTAAAGATCCACTCAAATCTTTCATGAGTAAAGTCAAACGTTGCAAAAAGTGATCCGTTACTTGCACACAAAAATAAGTTGACTTTAGATGGTGAAATTAAAATGGTTTTTTTTGGTGCAAAAAGTTAAAACAAAAAAAAAATGTTTTTTCTTGGTAAAAAGTTTCTTTGACTTGGTAAGTAAAAATAGTTAACATTATCTTATAAAACAATTATTCTAGTTTGTTAATATTAGAACAAAATGATGCTAGCTAGTGTTTCACAAAAGTTATTAATTTTTAATAGTGAAAAAACGTGAAAGGGAGACTTGAGCCAGTTTCTTAGGGGAGACCTAATCAGTGGTTCAAGTCCCCATTTTGCTGTAATTTATTGTCAGATATATTATAAATGCAGGAGTTTCTTTCCTTTTCAGCTATAGAAAATGCCATTTGTAACAAAAGAATAGAAGAAGCAGCAAAAAAGAATGTGGTTCCCAAAGATATCATTGAGGCTGCATTAAAAGAAATAAATCAAGCTTCAATCAAAAAATGTTTCTGATTTTTTTTTACAAATTTGAAAGAAGTCCGTGAAAAGTTTGGTTTCGAACCCCAGAACATTTATAACTGCGACGAAACTGGATGCACAACTGTCCAAAAATGTCCGAAGGTTCTGGCAGCAAAAAAAAATCTTCAGGTTGGACAGGCAACATCTGTAGAGAGGGAAACACTTGTAACCGTGTGTTTCGCAATCAATTCAATCGAAAATAGTATTCCCTCATTCTTTGTTTTTCCTAGAGTTAAGTTCAATGAAGGTTTTGTTTCAAATGGACCTGAAGGATTTGGGGGGTAGCCTACCCAATCGAGTGGATGACATCGAATGGATTTCTCAAATATCTTCATCACTTCGAAAATATAATAAAAATGAATTCTAATAATATATTAGAATGATTAAATTATTTGTTTTGTCGTTTTACTCGAAGAATTTAAGTATGATCAAGTCTCCCCAAATCTCTTTCCAATCATTTAGCATTTGGAAAAAATCAGTCCCGTGTATATAAAGTTTGTGAGATTATTCTTAAAATAGATAAATGTATCTTTAAAAAGATTGATCCATGTGGCTTAGATGAGTAGAAAAGTTTTTATGAAAGATTTAACAAAAAGTCGCTTAAGTCTCCCGCCTTCCCCCTACAATCTGCTTATTTGATTAAGTAATTTTGGAAAATTCAGACGACTTTTTTGTTTTTTTTTTTACCGAACGATTGACGACGCATCAATATCTGACGGTTATCTATATTTTATCAACTCGGCTAGCAAGCAATTGGATTTCAGAGATCTCTTCATGATTCAGTAGACTTATAGGTGTCTGTACCTACTTTTGTTGTGCTGCAATATTTCAAAAATACAATTTTCCAATTTTCAGAAAAATACCTATTTCATCAGTTTTTCTTATAAAAACCACAGTGAACAAATCCAGAACATCAACTTCAAACAATTTTAAAAAATAACAATGTTAAAAAAGGGGCTAACTTCATACATTCAAATCTTATAATTCTTTGTCCATATTGAATTTGACATGTACAGTACATAGATAAGGTTCTATAATTTGTATTATATATGTATAAGAATTCATTTGTCATCAATAAATTTGTCAAATTTATCTCGCATTAATCTTTTATTTTATTTTAAGTTCATATCAAATTTATTCTCACTTTTTTTCTAAATTAATCAATATATCGTTTTTGCAATCGTGTATAGCCATTCCTCATTTCTGTGTGATAAAATAAAAAATCGATAAATTAGGGGACTAGCTATGATGTTATCATCAGGAAGAGGCCCCCCATGGTCAGCTATGTTATTAATTTAGCTTCCCACCTACATATATAGCTTGTCACCTATAGCTATGTTAATCGAATACTTAGTTATGTTGGCTTAATTAAGTTTCACTATCAAGGATTTATTGTTCTACTATTTGTAAATATAGTATATGGATATAGACACATTTAAGATAGCACAGAAAAAGGTAAGCATAGTTCCGGGAAATCCCTCAGCGACCTACGTTGAATATATTATTAACTCTAATATAGCAGAAATACCTTGAATTTGTACAACTTGTGGGTGTTTCGATGAATTAGATAAAGTGAAATTGTCAATGTCCTTTCGTGTTAAAAAAGTTGCATAAGAACCTTTCAGTGTAATTATAACTTGGCATGAACTATAATATGACAATTTGTCAGAAACCACGACATGAAAATTTGTAGAAAATAAAAATTGAAATACTAACACGTACCTATAATAAGTAGTTTTCAAAATGCATAAGCTGTTTACGAAAATTGACTGCAAGTTGACAATTTACAAATTGAATTGAAAACAAATCATCTACATACCTAAGACTGATTATCATCATTATTTTGAATATTTGATTGCTTTTGAATTTTCTTGTTCAGGCATAAATATGTCCGTATAAACACTAGAAAATTGAATGTAAAGACAAATTAAATTCATTACGTATACCTACCTAAGAAATTGGGCGTGGCAGTAGGATGATTTTTTGCTAAACGCGTCATGCTTTAAGCTAAAGTAAATTAGGCAAAAAACAAAAACAAAAAAACTTCCAATTTAATGACTAGGAATTCTAGTCCTGTTGGATATAGTTCACACTAGATATTCGTCATAAAATCTATGTTAGATGGACTGAACTTAACAAAAATTGCGTATTGACAAGGTCCTCACTAGTCAACTGATGAGTCCAAGTGAGATCGCCGGGACGAAACGCCTAAATTTTTGTGGACTAAAGGCCGTAAAAAGCTATTTTGAATCAATAATTCAACAAGTCCAATTAAATAGTGCTAAGTCTTCTACTTGGCTGATGTATTTCAGTAGTATATAGAATTTGTATTATTAAAAAAAAAAAAAAAACCTAAAGTAAATTTAATTCGGGAAAATTCGGCACATTTAAGGGTTTAGTAATGCGTAGGACTCTTTCTCCGAAGGTTGTGGAATCGAATTCAAAATCTTTCAAGAGTGATGAAAAAGTATTTCGAATTCGATAATAAAGTGTAGGTCCCCTCAAATTCTGCAGATACGCAGAAGAAGGAAACTCAAATATAAGAAAAGTGGGTGTGGCAGGGGTCAGATTTTTTAACATTCCTTCTACTTTTTATAATAAGTCCTGAAAATTTTTATAGACCGGTCAAGTGGTTTTTGCGACTGTAGAAGCAACGAAAGGCATTTTATTTTTACTTATAAATAGTTTACATACCTATACATATATGTAAAGTAGGCGTGGCATTTTGAAGGAAAAAATAAAGTATTTTAAATCTTAGTTTCCAGAGAGTTGAGTTCAATTACAAAATTTTAGGATCCTATTGTAAAGTTGTTGAGTAAACTTAAGTGTAAGAAAATTGGGCGTAACAGAAACATATAAATGAAGGTAATCCCCAGAAATTAAAACATGAATCGGACAAAACCCCCAAAAAATATTTTCTTTTCAGTAATAAGACCCTGCAGATTTTCTCTTGCGGATTTTTTTTGTTCAAAAGATTTTCTCCTGAAGATTTTTTTCTTTTCTAGGTTTTCACTTAAAGATTTTCGTTTGGGATTATTCATACAAAAAATTTTAAGGCTTTAGGTTGAAGAGAGCTATAAAAAAGGTAATGTCAATCAATTAATTTAGTTAATTAATTTAGGTATAATGTTGTGCTTCTTATTTAAAAGTTATTAAGGGTATTGTAAAGTTTAAAAGCTGTTGATTTTTCAAGTATCTTGTAACTTGTTAATTTTTTAACAAAGTCAACCGTTTTCAAAAATATAGTGACCTGATAACTGATGAATTTCTGTTATATTTTGTGAATGAAACTTAATCAAATCATAAAAAAAGTAAAACAAACTTAAAGTTTCTGCTTAATTTTTACCTCGCAGCGTAAGTTAAAATCTTTAAAAATTTTTTATATGTCTACCCACTAAAGGGGTTTTATTTTTAACTGCCCTTAAATATTATCAATATACCTTTAGAAGGCTATGAATGTGTTTTTACAGGCCCCTTAAAATTTATAACTTACATATTGGAGTGCTCAATCTATACCTATCTTCCATTCCAAGGCTATAAATGAAATCTTATTCAATAAAATTCATTGTTAAAAAAGAAAGTGTAACTATTGTATATTTTTATTATGTACTATATAAATTAATTAGCATCTTTTAAACAGATGTTAAACTCAGAGCAAAATAAAACTACATAATATGCCTTCTATGAATTAACAAGTGGAATATAGCATTTGTGTTAATTAACAGCTTTTGTAAGTAAAAGTGTTAAAATAACTACGCTCATTGAACCTTTTTATACAAAATGCAAAAGCTAATCCAAGCACACTGATTTAAAGTTAAATGATTTTTTTTTTTTTCATAGAGACGGAAAACTTTAAATTGAAATGCAGAAAATATGTTTTTAATTTCCATGAAATAAGCTTTATTGGATTAATAATGTAATGGCATGTTTAGAAATAATTTCGAGTATGTTGCTGGTGCGTACATGGCGTAATCGGGAGGTCTAATTTTAATTCACACACTCTTTGTAGTAAATCTGGCTAAATTTCGGGAATGATGCATCGAATATTAGCTTTTAAGTTCAATTGTTTCTGGTTTATATCACTTAACAGCCTGAACACAATGGAGTAAGAGTTTCAACTGGACCTGTTGCTGGAATATAGCTGTCAAAATATATTCAATACACACAAATTCAATGTTACGAACAGAACGGAACGAAGCTGCAGTTGGTGCTGCAAGAGTTCACCAACTTTTAACTTTTTACGAACAGCAATTTTGACGTTTCAATTTTAATGGAGAAAAAAAGAGAAGGACAAAATATTGAAGCTTTTTGTTATTTGTTTGGAATGAAATTTCATGTTTTTTGTTCAAAATTAAGGTATATATATTTTTTTTTTGTAAGCCTTTAAATGCTAAAAATATATCACTTTTGAGATAACAAAAAAAAGAAAAAAAACTTTTTTATTAACTCATAAAAAATTCTAATTCTTCGAGCACTGATAATTTATTTATTTTTTTTTTTAATTTCTGAACCTAACTTTATCTGACCGTTTCCATGAACATTCCTAATATCGTAGCTTCAAAGGTTAAACGCACTTATTAATATAATTTATATCTTTAAAAGAAATTATGTGTATGTATTGAAATATTTTTTTTTTTTAACTAAAAATTCGCGTGGTTTTTTAGTATTGATTCACATTAGCTGGGGATTCTTCTACCTGGCTATAAGATATATTCATCAGTACCCAGGGTATTCAGGGTACCTTTATTTATATTCCTTAAAGCGACCACTCCCTGCACATCATACAATAGTTGCATTCGAAAATCCAATAAAATAGAAACTGATTTTTAAAATTTATAAACAAATTGAATCAATAAAAAACGAAAAAATCTAAAATAGTTTATCAAAGCACTAAGGCTTAGCATTATACTGATCTCCCAATCCCAAATATCATTCTCATTCTCCTAAAAAAAAATACAGCAAACGCCACTGTTTGACTATTGCCCTTCTAACAAATTCCCCATCATACAAAACAGACATTAACCCATAAATAATAAGTTATTTTCAAATTACTAATACCACCTCTGCCAACGCGAACTTAAATAAACAAATAATTTATATTCTTATCAAAATATAAACATCAGAAAAAATAATGACACAAAACTCGCATGCTCAAGAAGAAAAACAAAACCACAACAAAACCGGCAAACATTGTTGTGTTGTGTATCTTTTATAAGTAGATATCTTTTACCTTCCTGCGTCCAATAGTAAAATCAACACTTTCATTGTGTTCTACCCAAATGATTTCATTGAGCTCAATATTAAAAAAAAAAAAAAATAAGTATATCTGATTTGTCAAAACACCAAAAATCTACTCATTGATGGGTCTTGTAGCATATTCCCACTCAATGAGCTTTTTTCAGCAGACATCACTTTGTATCTGAAGACTCATAGTCCAAGCCAATGACGAACTATCCATAAAGAAGTCTCTATACTCTTGACAAACAAAAATCCAAACTGAAGTGGCTGATGATGACTCCAGCAGTTCTAGTAATTCCCTATATACAAACCTAAAAACAAAGTTTCTAACTCACAATCAGTCGTTTCAAATAGTCGGGTTGGATTGGTCGCGTTGTTAAGCTATCCCAGTGTTTTTTAAAAAAAGAAATAAATATTGTGAAATTTAAAAAAAAAGCTCTTTTTCTTAAATTTATAATTAAACTTAAGAATAACTTTAATATTATGAAAAATATTTAATAGAAAAATGTGTTTAAAAATAAATTAAAAAAATTAAAATTAAATTATTTAACCATATTTATACCAAAAAAAAAAGGGCTAGAGGATTAATTTTTTGTATTTTCATTGGACAGAATATCTATCTATACCTACAACAATTAATTTGTAAGTTGTTTTCCCTAAAATAAATTAATAATATTATTTATCTAACAAAATTAAGGTCATTTGGGTATTTTACAATGGCATCTGTTATTTGAAAAATGAATTTTTTGGGGTTACTCTTGATGGCCATGTTTTGTTTGTTTTTTTTATCATTGTTTATAGTATTAACATAAAACAAATATAAAATTAGTCTACCGGGAGTGTTTGGTCTGAGTTTAAATGAATTCCCTTTTGGTTGGAATTCTATTTAGTAAAAAAAAAAAAACTAAAAAAAAAATGCTGATGCATGTAAAATTCTTTATCTCTATGATGTCACTGGAAAATGCCACAAGTAGTGTGGAAAGGGAATCGCTTCTTCAAACTTTTTGCTTAAAAGCACGTTTGCTATTGAAAAGTGTATATTCTAATTATTATTGTTTTCTACGTAGGTACATGAAAAATATCTGTCGACGTTTGATTTTTCAGTATAGTCTATACACTCCGTATTAGATGATTGAGTACATATTTTGTTTTTTCTTTGCATGTTTTCATTGGATGAATAAATATTTATTGGTTAGAAATTTTCTCGAAATAGACCACAAAGTGATAAAATTGGAAAATCTTTGAACAAGGATTATAAATAAACTGCTTAAAATCTCTTCTATTAAATTGGATATAACAGTGCGGTTTTAATTTTATTACAAATTTTATATAAGAAATTAAACAAAAAATTGGATAAATTATAAATTTAAATAAAATAAAAAATCATGAAAAGTTAAAAAATCAAGTTCAAAAGTTCTATGTTAATTGTTAAGTTTAAATGAGGCCTTCCGTGTTTGGACCAAAATTTTAAGCTATTTTTGAGAATACTAGTTATGATTTTTGGAATTCAAAATTTAAGTTAAAAAGAAAAATGTGTACTTAAACGTCAAACGGTTAGTAATACTTTTTGCATTTGGATTGGCTAAAACAACAAAAGTTTAATATTTCTTTAAAATGTAATAAGTTAAAACATATTAAAAGTTATTCTAAAAAACTTCGAAATATCGTTCGTTAATTAAAATGAATTTTTGACTGCATCAACCACTTTTGATATTTACTGCCTGAACAAAATAAAGATGGAGCTGCAACTGGAATTGCAGCTGGAATAGTGCTGTCAAAATATTGAATACATAAAAATTCAATATTTAGTGCAAGAAAATTTGAAAAAAGTTCGGAAAAATTATATAAACGGTTTTCATTTTTGAATCAGTCATTTTCATTTCATCAGTCATTTTGTGAAAGTTCCAAATCGATCCGAGCTCCGAGCTCCGAGGGGGATTGCGTAAAAGGTCACGCAATAAGGGTTTTCACTGATACGGTGCTGGTAAAATGGAAAATAAACTCGTCAGTTCCTAAAGCTTGGATTATGAATGAAGAAAAAAAAGTGCCCATAAAAATATATTATTGAAAAGGTGTTTTTTGTGTGTGTTTATTTTACAAAAAACCCTATAATAGCAGGTTTATTAATAAAACTCTGCGAAAATGTTTTTTAGGGTGATCGATAAGGTGGTGGGGGTAGTTCAAAACTAAATTTGAATTTAGTAAAATCTGGACATATGGTACTACATGAGTTTAGGGTATGTCAGTGTTATTTTTGAAAATATTAAATCTTTATGAATAAATTGGTCTTACTAAGATAAAATAAAATGCATTCACCTGATGATTTTATTAAGATACAGTTATTGCGTAACCCAGAGAAACAGCGCCAGTAGATGGGGGTAGTTGAACTAATGGCTGAAAAGTTGAAAAAGAAAATGGATTTATGGGAGCATGAGAGTCAACGGTTATAGTTCTCATTTGGTGCTTTTCTTTTGTTTACCTCAGAGCAGATCAGCAGAGCTGTCAAATATAAATTCTATGTTTCTTTTTTACCTCAGAAAAATCAGAGCACATAAGTTTTGTTTCTTTTTTTTTAATCGGAGCTAGCTCGGAGCATGCTCTGTATGCTCAGAATAAAATGACCGAGCAAATGTAGCAAAACGCTGAGTGAAGCCAACTTCACTTTTTTTTGTATGCGATTTGACAGACATGTTATGAAAAAAAAAATCAACACCATAAATTAAAAATCGATTCCCAAACCGGTTATCCGTCCATTTCAGGTAAGCAACAAAAATTATTATTTTAGTATGAAATTACAGTTCAATGCTCAAGTATGTTCAGTGTTGCCGGGAAGAAATATTTCAAGGTAGTACTGAAGCCAAAAAAGAGCAGTATTTTGAAAAAATAGTAGTACAGACATTTTTTAGTCTTCAAACTTTGTTAAAAAAATCATCAAGAAAAAAAAATCAGTTACAAAAAAAACATAAATAAATAAAGTATTAATTCTAAGAACAAAAATAAGTAAATATCTTTTCTATCACACAAAATCTGTCTTGTGGCAGATAGCGTAATGCACAGTTATATTTGCCTTTTTTTGCCTTTACCCGCTCCAAGGAATCCAATTTCACTAAATATCTATACAATAAAAGTTTACTTTGAATTTTTCTAACAGGAATTACAATATTTCAAACATTAATTAACAAACCTTTTCATTTTATTGAACTATACATACAAATTTACGGAGCTCAAAAAAAAAAACAAAAAACAACCACCAAACCAAAATTTCAGGTAACAGGTAACCATAAAATAAATACCGAACTGACAGATGAAAATTGAACGTCGACGTCCACGCCAACGAAAAACAAAAACAAACAAGAAAGAGGGAAATTCACTTTTTGACGACAGTTTGGAAGATTAAAGTTCTGCCAAATTTGATTTAAATTTGAAGTGAATTAAATTTAGGTTAACATTACACTTTGCTGCAAGTGTAAAATATTTTAGGTCTTTAAAAAAAAATAGGAGTACGAATGTAAAAGGAGGAGTACAGAAGTACGGAGGTGTTGAAAGGAGTACAATACTCCTATGGGAGTACTTTCGGCAACACTGAGTATGTTTCATAATTAAATCTGAGGGCTCTCCTCAGAACTTTGCTTTGACCGCTCAGAGCTTTGCTAAGAGACAAAAAAGAAAGATGCCAATTGTACCTACTTGTTGTTTTGTGTAAAATTCTAATTTCGTCTTTTCTTGAATACGCTGTATAATTTTAGGCCAAGAAATAGCCAATTTGATATTTCACATCTTCTCATCTCACAACTGAATTGCAAAACTTTGGGAGTTTATCCCAATTTAGGTTTTATTATTTGACAATTGCATTTGAAACCAGCATTTTTACTAGCCACATACACAAGCAGTTGTTGTACATTCGGTATACACTGAAAAGGATTCTGATGATTGGCCTAGCAGTCGTGAAATAGCTATAAAAATCTTGGTGGTAGCTCACCCAAGTGTTGTTGTTTCATTCAAACCTTATTTATTATTTGATTTACATAATTTCCATAATTTTATGCAAATCATGACGAAATGTGATGCAATATGGAATAAAATAATTTTAAATCGATTTTAGATTTTTCAACGGTTTTTATCAAAACCTTGATTTTAGATTTAAAATATAAGACTATACCCGTTATGTATTTATATATATTTGGTCTGATTTATAAACGTTGTCTAACTTTAGACAACTGTCCAACTTTCGAAAATGTGTACAAAAACCTCGTTTATTGTTGTCTTATAGCTGCCTAACTAAGACACAATAGTAGATTTTCTTAACCGTGAATAATGTGATATTTCTTTTTATTAAATAAAGCATATTTTTTCACCAATTCGAAAATAGTTAGACAGAGTCTAAGTAGACAAATATCTAATAAATACGACTGATTGTATATAAAAAAAATCGGTTCTTTGTTGTTTGCTACAAGTGAAGAGGTTAAACATTCCAAAATATACAAAATATAATTTCAATCCTAATCATAAGATTCAGAGTGTATATTGTGTAGGTTGCTAGAAGCTATATACACAATAATATAATTCTTGCTATTAAATTTGTTTATAAATGGATTAATGGTTGCTTTTGACTTTAAAATGGATTTTTGCAAATTGATGCCTGTCAATTTTGAATTTTAATGAAAAAGTTTAATAGATTTTTCAGAACCAATTTGTGTATACACTCTTGTAAAACCTCAACTATCTACATTTAATGAACAAATAAAAATATTTTTAAATGTAAAGTAAAGCTCATTAGACTTTGTATATTTTTATTTTAACTCAAGATTTTATCGAAATCGTTTAAATTTTCTATTTTTATCTTTTACCTACAAAAAAAGAAAATTGTAATTATAATGCAATAGTGTAACTAAATGTGTTTAGGGGTTACTATTATAGGTACTTTTGTTTTTATTCCCTATAGTGGAACTGAATAATTTAAATTAAGCTTCATAAATGATAAAAAAAAATTGATATCTAAAAATTTAATCAAACTATTTGTCTATATAGTGACACATATTTACATAAATAATAATAGTTTATTTTTTTAATGAGTTTTCATATTTATGTTGATAGTTTCATAGAAAGTAGAAGTATATATTTCAAAGAATGCATAAGCTGTTAATGGAATATGGTTGATTTTATTTTGGAGGTACTCGTTCTAGATGAACTTAAAGAGAAATTTGAACTTCTCCTCATGGACAAACAGGCCGAGGCACATGACGTGACGGAACCTAATGATAAAAACGTCTGTTCTGGACTCTTCTATCATTGTAATAATGCATGCTTTGAATGAAACCTCTAAAAATCTGTTTTATATAAAAGTTTCTCTAAAACCTACAGAAAGTAATAGAAATTGACACAGTGATTAATTCACATAGATAACTCTCAAATAAAGTTACTGAATGAAGTCCCAATTTTAGTTTGAATTTGAATTGAAACCGAAAAAGTTTCTTTCGAATCAATAACAAACAAGTTTAATCAAATAATTATGAATGAATGAGTCTTTTTTTTTATCAATATGCCAATGTCAAACCAATTTCTTTGAGCTTCTTCATCATTCTTGTTTTGTGGTTTGACCATACCTACCAATAATTTAATTTGAATTCAGAACCAATATATAGTTGTTGACCTATATGTTATGACTATAGAGAGCAAGTAAAAAAACAAATTGAAGCGTCTAACTGTCGGTATCGAGCGAGCAATTGGACATTATGTCATCTTCAAAAGCTAAAAGTATGTATGAGGTACTAGGTGGGTAGGGTATATGTATGTACGACTCTTGATTTGTGCGTTAATGAGTCTGCTTGTGCTTTCATGGCATCATTCGTTGAGTGAATGAAAACTATGGCAACCGTCACTCGTCAGCATGATGCCATCATCACCATCATCGCCATAACCACCATAATCAATGCTGAAACTGTTGAGGGATGTGCGGAGTGATGTATTGTTCTGAAAATTAATGTGTTGGGAAAAATGTTCGTAAGTGTTAAATTAAAACAAGAGTTTAACGTAGTTAGCCATAAGGTATTAAAAAACATATAGAAAAACATCAAGCCATAGAGTCGCATTGACGGATTTGTTATAGTTTTGCTCAAGAGATCATGAAATGAAATCTATAAAATTGCGTATTGACAAGGCCCTCACTAGTCAACTGATGAGTCCAAGGTAGATCGCCGCCGGGACGAAAGGCCAAAATTTTTGTGGACTATAGGCCGTTAAAAGCTATTTTTAATCAATAATTCAACAAGTCCAATTAAAATACTTGGCTGATGTATTACAGCAGTATAAAGAATTTGTAGGTAATATTAAAAAAAACCTTCATAAATAAATTGTTCTATCAAAATAAATTACTATGAATCATGCAACCATATCAAAAATAACCTTATTAAAGCCTTATCTCATAAAATCATAGAATTTTATAATTTTAATACTACGCAAAATGTTAAAGGTGATTCAAGTTTGAATATACATACATATATATATTAAATCAATATTAACTTTAGTTCGCTTGATTGTTATTAAATAAAAGTGCAAAAGATATAATTAGCAAACTAAATTGATGCTGTAAAATAATAATTTTAATATTGTTGAACAAATTTGGGAATGAAAAAGTAAATCACTGATAGCAAAACAATTTAAAATAACTTCACTATAATTATTGTTTGTTTAAAAAAAAGAACAATAACAATAAAAAAAAATTATTTTTCGCCAATTTTTTTTAAAATAACATAAACACAAAATGAAATCCAAATATGGTATGCAGACTTTATTCTTGCAGTCAAAAATTGTCTATAGATAATAAACTCAACCATTAACTTCTACGTAGAATAATTTTAAGTAACAGGAGGAATTCAAATCTTAATTGTCAGTGGATCATCCAATAATACTTCTTATGATGGAAGCAGTAGCAAGTGTTGTACCATTTTGAAATCTTGATGAAACGGGCTAACTTTTAAAATAACTTGCTGAGGCTAGAGTAGTACATTTTTTTTTAAGATATGAAGTGTCAAAGTTAGGTTACAAAATTTTTTTGAACTTCGAATTTTATTTTTCTTACGAAACTGATAAAATTTATTTTTGAATTTTTGATTGGAATTAATAGCATGGTTATTAAGGATTACGTAAAAAATAAAAACACCGCAAAATTTGGAAAATTGTGACCACAGTACCTAAAAATGTGGCCTAGGTTATCGATTTTTCTAAATATTGCTATTATTACTTAACCAAGCGAAATAGATTTTTTTATTATTTTTCCCAGTAAAGGTACAAGCTACCCTATCACCCAGTACCCACTTGACGTTGACTTACGGGACACCCTGTATACATGTATATTTACTCATAGCCTTAATCCATCCGACCCAAGTTTATACGTGCGAATGATCGTCTATTTTCAAAGTTTCAATAAAGTGACTTTTTATTATTGTTTTTAGCTATTTAATGCACATTGTATTTTAACTTCAAAACATTAACATTGTTTTTTTTTTTTTCAAGTGTTCTGATATTTAAGATGACTAAGGGTTTGATAACGTCAGTCCTACGTATATTCAATTTAACTACTTTCGAAGTGTCATTACATCTTTCATTAATAGGATCGCACAATAACCGCTGTTTTCAAGTACCTACCTACAATTAGTCGTATTTTTTTTTACAATAACATGTAGGTACCTACATTTATGTGAATAGGAATAGGTTACGTATTTTCAAACGAATTAATAGAAGTAATTTATAAATACAACAACGAAATCAGATTTACAGTGTTTATTCTGATTATCATTATTTATCTTGTTTACATATAGTATAGATAAATAATTGAAACAAAATGAAGTTATTAGATAGTATACCTTTTTTAAAAAATTACTTATTTAAAAAATGAAACAAGTTATGAATACAAAAATGCATTGACAAATAAAACACGTTATTTTTTAATTAATTGAAGAGAATTACAATAAATTCAAAATACTTATAATTAATTCAACAGGAGATAGACAAGATTGCCGTGTGCGGTGTTCTGTGTTCGGTCTCGAGCCAATGCACTTTACTTGCTTGTACGTTCGTATTCTATTGGTCTAATGTGGTTAAAGGCAATAAAGTTGTTGTACATCAAATACGTAACTTATTGGTTTAGTAATATATTTACATAAGTTAAAAGAATGAGTGAAAAAAATTGATAGCAAAGTAAGAAATATGAAATATATAGAAGTACTTGTCACAATTGCCAAATTTCTATAAAATGTCTATCAAATTTTGCACTAAGAATTATTTTGAATATAAAAATCATGGACGTATTATATATGGACTGCTAGTTGGTGAGAAAATATTCTATGCAATTTTTATGAGGAAAAAATATATATTAACCATAATAGCAACTTACCTTACCTACCCTTCCATTTTCCTAAAATTTTGTTTTATTACCTTACATTTTTTGTAACTTAAAACAAAATTTGGCCTGGCCATCAACGACATATAAAACCTGTCAAACAAGCAGAGAGAAACAATCCTTCGTTCTTCCTTATACAAACAAAAAAACAAACTGTTTACAGTTTACTGTTTACTAAACTGCAACAGCAATCATCCTCCTTGGCTTGTAGTTATCTACCTAAAGACAAATAACTTATCCCAAAGAACAACATTTCTTATCTCTAAAATATGATTTAGACAAGGGAACCTAGGTCTAACAACTTGTCCTCACACTGAACGGTGCTATATTGCGCTGACAGTGTCTATTAGTGTGTGTTTTGTAAGTAAAACTAGAAACAAACTTAAGATTCTGCACGTTCAATACATGACAATTTACGTCTGAAAATTCAGATTTCAGAATTTTTCAAGCTAGTGATTGGTCAGCTGGCAGATGACTTCAAAAGTCATCTAACTTTTTATGACAGCTGCCCAAGTAAAAGCCCGAAAAATTCAGAAATCTGAATTTTCAGATGTAAATTGTCATGTATTGAACGGTCGGATTTTCATTCGTTTAAATTAAAAAACTCGCGATCACATTTTTGCTATGAATGTAATTGTGGCTTTCAGTCATGCGATTTTTAAAATATAAAATACTTCTAATGATTGAACGCATTTACTGCAAATAAATAGCAACATTTAAAAATATTATTTGTTGACAATTTGTTTGTCAAATAATAAGGCTAGAACGCACTGGCATTTCAATCGCGCGACTATTCGGTCGCAAAAATATATTTGATCTATTTAATTTTGTTACCAAAAAAAAACACTAAAAAATCTTTGAAAACATATGTTAATTGCTTGTTGCAACTATTTTTAAGTCATTCGTATTAAAACTCATGGTAGGTATTTATTCACATTTCGCATTTTCATAGAAACTTTTTTTCATAATCATGCCGATTATGGAAACCGCAATACTGGATCCGCAGTGATTCGCGGTATAGTGCTCTCTTCTTTTTCAAGACAAATGAGTAAAGAGAAAAGAGAGCCCTGCACTGCGAATCACTGCGGATCCAGTATTGCGGATTCCATAATCGACATGAATATTTTATTTTGGTACCTAATATTGATGGCAGAAAATATGGTGTTTGTTTTTTCCTCCAGTACCAAATGGTGGGATTTTTTTTGCGATTCAGATGGGATTTTAAAAATCTTGCCTGGCATCACTGTTCCTGGATAAACACTAAACAAAATATAAGAGGCAACATACCATAGATGTCACACATTTCTATACATGAAATTTAAAAATTTCTGCTTTGGTTTTTTGCTTAGGGCGATTTTTTTAATTTAAAAAAAAAACAGATGTCGCGAACTTCTATGTAAAAAATTGTAAAATTCAATTTTTTTTTCCTGTAGAGCTAGCATCGCGGTCTCTAATTTTGACGACATTTTTTTGACAATCAATCATTGACATTAGAATAGCAGTCCATATATATACGTCCATGATAAAAATTATCAATCAGTTTGGAATTCATTCGGAAAATTTCATTTTTATTACTTTGGTACCCTCATATAGATCATGCATTAAAATCCCAATCATATTATAAACTTTATATTTTAGCATAAATGATGTAAAGCTATTTCAAACATTAATTTGACTAATTTCCTAACTTTGACATTGCTTTTTAGAAATTTAAACTGCGGTATATCTTGGCTAAGTTCGTAGAACTGTTACGCTGAAGGTGTTATAGGTTGTTCTATTTCCACCCTATGCCATCTAAAACAAAACAAAAATGTTGATGTTTTCCACCGATTTCATTTACTGTCATGAAAAAATTGTAGGTTCTCTCCATTCCTGCCAATAACAGGCAAGAATGGATAAGAGTTGTAAGTCACACATCTGCATGAGCTGTCGGGCCACCCATAATTTATTTAATTTTATTCTTACCCCTACTTCGAATACAAACGGACAGTGTCTTTGTAATTTAAAGAATATTCAAAACCGATCTATCATCTGTGACCAATATTTTTTTTTTATTTTCATTAAGTTAATCATTTTAAGGGTTTCTATAGCAAAAAAAAAACTAACAACTTCATCTCATAAATCTTCCCATTGCTAAATAATAATGTAAGTATTCATTATAAAAAAAAGCTCCGACAATAAATCAGCATTCCTCAAACCAAACACTTCAACCGCAGTAATCTCTTAACCAGTACAAATAAATCTATTATAACCTAATAATTTTTAAGAATCAAAACAAAAAAAAAAATAATTTTGTTTACATAGAGAAACATAAACTTAAGAAGCAGCTGATCCATGCGTGACATCATAGAATTTTTAAATCAAAAAATAAAGTAACATTTTGAGATATTCCATAAGACGAAAGTTCTATTAGGCAACGCATATAATATTCCGTCATCGTCTATAATACGTACATTTCCCACTGAGGTAATCTTAAAAAAATAATCGAGGGTAACATGGTCAGTGGCGTAGCTAGAAAATGTTTCACCCAGAGCAAAGTTTAAACCAGCAGCGACTCCTCGGGGAAAAATGGTTATAATATACAAAAAAATTATTTAGAATAATTTGTCATCATTCAATGAAAAATTGTGAAAATACTTTTTTTGAGACCACGCCACGTCATCAATACTTATAATCATAGGAATTAAAATCTAAGTTGTGTCATTTGTAAGAGTTTCCTATAAGTTCTTTTATTTTGTCTTTATTTCTGAATTAAAAACTATGTATGTATGTACAATTTAAGTATTTTCAAATTCTTGTCAGTAAGTGTAAGTGACCTACATCTTAAAAATTTAGAATACTTTTATGTTTTTTTTTTGTTTTTACTGGGGTTGCTAGTGGCCCGGTCCATTCTAAAACGATTTAAAACTATTCCATTTATTACAAATCTATAGGTACATTTTTTAAGTCACAATGAGCATCGGGGAGGCTTTTGGGTTTCCCAACTCATTTCTCTCAAGGCAACAAATTCCTTCATCCCTCCACCCTTTGCTACGCTACTGGGTATATATTTATCTACTCATTTTTATAGAAAAATGTTGTCATCTTGTTGTAACATCTCACGAAAATAATGACTTCAAAGAATAAATAAAAAAAAAAAAACTTTTGAGTAAAAGCTCAACAACATTTTATTTGAGTGTTAATTTTTGAGTGAATTAAAGATACAATCACAAATAATAGTAATTACGCATATTATTATTAATTAATTACAATGGGTTGCAACGAAACTCCCCTTCAATGTTAACATTATAGGTTCTAATTCTAGTGTTGCTATCTCGTAATTTCAACATGTGTGCTCGTTTTCTGCTTTTCTGATTACTTGCGATAGGTGAATTAGGGTTTAGGGATAACCTATGTGTATCTTACTTATCTTATCTTAGTTTTGTTTTTTTTTTAATGCAAAAATATTTGTTTGCGTTTTATGAACATAATGAGTGTTGCCTTGTGAGTGTGTGTGAGTCGTGTAAGTCGGTAAAGGTGACTTTTTTTGGAAATTTCTCATTTGTACGGGAAAATGAGGAATTATCTGAGAAAAGTTTTGAAGTGGCCCAAGTTTAAATGCAGTTTTGTAGGAGGGTCGATTCTGAGTATGAATCTGAGTTTGCGGAAAATTAGCAATACATCAGACTGTGGCTTTTTGTCGCATCGGGTTATTTAGATTCGCATGTTTTGTTTTTTTTTTTTTTTAATTGAAAGACTTAAGAAGAGGAATGCTGAAATATTTATCAGTGTATAGTTAAATTATCTATAAGCCGATTGGCATTTTTTAAACATCATTGCATGTGAATCTAAGATATTTAAAAACGTACAATTTAGTCTCTTCCTTCATTCAATCATTATAGCGTGTTCCAGGCGGAACATTTGGCGATAAAAGAAGTTCTGTCTTGACTCAAAGAAAACGTGATATGAAGCACAGATATCCGCATCTTCTTAGATAGCAAAGCCGCTATCAAATCTCTTGCCTCTGTGTCTACAAATTCAAAAACAGCACTTCACTGTCGATCATCTCTCATGGAGATAGCACAGTAGTTCAATATTCATCTTTGCTGGGTGCCGGGTTATAGAGACATTCCGGATAACTGTAAAGCAGACGAACTCGCTAAAAGTGGAACAATATTACCTATATCGTCAAATCGGACAAATATTGGTATATCAATTGCTGCATGAAAACTTATGCAATAGATAAACTAAACCTTATAGGCGAAATAACATCGCCACATGCCAGACCACAAAACAGATCTGGCCTATGGTGGATCTGAGGCGCGATACCTCTAAAGCAGCCCATAGACACTACACTTGTGTCTGCACCGGTGTACTGACACCGGTGTGGCATTCCGCCACACACGCCACACCGATCAAGACACCGACACCAAAAATCAAAAACTTTTGATTTTACTCGCACCGTGTCTGACACCGAAAATCAGTGTGCGCACCAGCCCACACACAGCACACATTTCCGTACACCGACACCGGTGTAGACACAAGTTTAGTGTCTATGGGCTGCTTAACTCTAAGCAGACAGCTTAATAGCTCCGATATAGGTGTCATTACCGGGCACTGTCTAATAGGCAAGCACGCAACGAGGCTGAAGTATTTTTTAGCGATTTCTGTAGAAGTTGTATGGATGAAGAAGAGGAAGAATCGATTCTTCACCTTCACTGTATGTGTCCTGCTTTATCTCAAAGGCGTAGGCTCAACCTTGGAGAATTCTATAACTACAATGATCCTAATGGATCTGATGGCAAATCATGACATTAGTATTCTCGCGCGCTTCGTAAGAAGCTCCAATTTGTTCAACGAGTAAGAAGAAAGTTTCCTAGATTCTTGTGGTATCACAATGGACCAACTTATGGTCTTATGGTCAAAAACAACAGTTGAAAATTTTTAGAAGTTGTTGAACAGGGTATAGGTGTAAGATCATCCTAGTTTGTAAGCTTGCTGAATGGAGTATATTTTGAAGCTGTGGTTATAAAATAAAATAAAAAAGGAGGCTTGGAAGTTCTGAAAAAATTTAACTTAAAAGTTAACCATTTTTCTGTTTCAGACATTTTGTTAGAAAAATTAAAGGTTATTCAACTATTACAACAATATACAGCACAATTTTCAAAATTCTTTCTTGTCTTTTACTTTCAATATGCAAAACCAATTATTGAACCCAGGGAGCATAAATTAACCCTGAATAAAATAACAAATCCTTGCAATGCTATTTACTATACTCATGGAAATTTGGTTTATGGTTAATTAAGAACTTGCGTGTCTTTCTATAAATAAATAAAAACAAAAAAACTAGGTCATTGGTCACAAATGACTATTTGTGTTTATACATTTGTATAGTTTGAAATGGAAAGTTACAAAAGTAAAAACCACAGCTCATCAGTTAAATAAAAACATTATATAGTTCTTACGGTCGATTTCCTATCTCATCGCGGCTAAAACTCAATATTTAAATTATAGTTATAAAAATGTTGAGGCTAAGATTAAATTTTTTAGCATACAATAATTGTAATAAGAAGAAATAAATGTGCATGGAATTCTGTATTTATGACGAGTATCTACATTTTTATACGATAGGAAATTTTTCTGAACAAAATATATTTTTTTGTACACAAATTCGAAGCGTTATTATTAAAGTATTTAATAAATTATTTTATCGTCTAAATAAAGGGTGTTTTTTTTAGAGGTATAGAACTTTGAAATGGAATAAAACAAAGATGATTTTTTTAAATTTACTTTATTCGAAAGATAATCTTCTGGCATTATAATTTAAATATGATTTCTGGCATATGACCGCCACGGCTGGCTCGGACGTAGTCTAAACTGGAGGTCCCAACTAAACTGGAGGACTTTTTACCAATTATTCCACCAACCGCATAAAGCACACCAAACAGCCAGTTTTTGTGGATGTAACGGTGGTGTCTCAACATTCCTTGAAGATTATCATCACTCCAAATATGGCAGTTTTGTTTATTGAAGTATCCATTCAACTAAAAGAGAGCTTCATCGCTAAACAAAATTCGCTTATGAAAATTGGGATCAACGGCAATCTTGTGGTAGCTCACCCAAGTGTTGTTGTTTCATTCAAACTATCAATATTAATATAATTGTACGAAAGCTTGGCAGCCTATAAGCAAGTGTGCTATCACATAAAAACTTGTTCATCAGAAACCTGAAAAATCAACTGAAATCCCGGAACAACATGTTAAAAATTATTTGCTCTTGATATGGAAAAGTCACTATATATATACACTTGCAAACGGATTGAGGATAGTATGACTTAATCTCTTCTCCTTCTTACACTTGAAATAAATTGATTTATCCTTAAAGCAACCTCACGTCTCAGACTATTGGGTGTATTTGACTTATTCAAAGTATAGATAAATAAAGGTGTAAAAAAAACGATATAATTGTAAATAGTTAGACTTATTCAAACGGTTTGTTTTGTGTTCATATACATAAAAGGGCATAAAATCATAAACTCACATTTTTTATTATTTTTTTCCTTTTGATTATAATCTCTTTATAGGTATAAATATAAAAATACCCTTGCTTTTTTCAGTTAGACAAATAATTGACCAAAATATCATTAATTTCAATTCTATGTATATATGTACTTACCTATTGCGAAATCGTGAAGAACCAGGTCCAAGTGACTTCAACCAATAATGTCCAATTGGGAGTGAACTTAGATAGTTTTGAACTCTTATAGCCCCTATATATAATATTATATAGGTATATGAGGATATATTTTTTCTCCTTAATAAATAATAACATAATCTTTTTTTAAAACTCCCATAATAATTCAAACTAAAAGATTAACTCATTTTATATTTTTCAGATTATAAAGCTATGCAATGCCACCAACTTCTTCAATAGAAATCGACCCACTTACCAAAGTCATCCGTCCACAATCAACAAACAATCCCACAAATAATAATAATAACAATAATAATATGTGCCTTACAAGTTCAACGCCTTCAGATTCTACAACTCCAAAATGTAACAATTTATCCGAAAATTCAACGAATAAAATATGTACCAATAGTCATCATAACTCATGCAATGTTCGACACAGAAAACATGCATCACTTTCAGGGAAGAGTAGTCCAAATTCCGACAACAAAACAGTCTTAGAAGCTAACAACAATAACAATAACCAAAGTGATTTAGATTTAAGTGAAGATGAGAAAAATGAAGCATACAAAGAATGTGCTGAGAAAGCTTCAAAGACCACAGTCACAGATGACACCACTAGTGTAGTTTATAGACCACGATTAAGATGGCCGGATCTAACTGCACAACTTTTTATACACTCCGGAGCATTATATGGATTGTACCTGCTATTTTATGCAAACATTTTCACATCACTATGGGGTAAGTTTTTTTACGTTTTATGGCATGACAAAAAGAATGAATAAGGCGTGAGATTTTGGAGATCTCAGCAATTTCAGTTACATGAACAGGATTCCTCAGCAAAATTTCTCAGTTTTGCTGTCAAAACTCTGAGGAAAAAAAGAAAATCTTGGATTCACTTGCTCACCTTTTGAGTGAGAAAAATCTCTGAGAACTGAGATCTCATTTTTCTGAATGCGCTAATTTATTTTCGTATAAATGACGATTTTGATCGAGACATGATAACAAAAGTTGATAAGTTTTAAGTGCTGTGATTTATTTAAAACATTAAACAAAAATTCCATCTAGGTATGCCTCTTGAAATTAAATTATTAATGATTAAGCATTGTTTTGTAAACATTTTAAAGTTTTTCGTTCAATGGAAAAAGGGTTCCCCTTCAAGATAAAATTAATACGAAAATTTAAATTTACAATAAGCCCTCGTATTTATTATTGGAATAATCGATAAGATTTACACACCAATTGACAATCGTTAATAAAATCCTTATCTTTTTTTTTTGAACTTAGTATTTCTCACTCACAATATGAATCATTGTGCCGGTTGTATAAATCTCATTCACAGATAACACCCTATCTTCTTATGTCAATAAAATACGCCTTAAAAGAATGGGTGAGAAAACTAAATCAAATCGAATAGTCATTTCCTAACGAGTTTGATAAGAAAAATTCTAGGAAATTTATGATTGTGTAAATTTAACGGGTGATTTTTTAGCTGGTTTGGTTTTGGCAACACTGGTTTTGACAGCTGACGTGTGTTTAGTACCTTGTGTCACTGTCAAACAGCTTCAGTTTGGTTTGCAATTTAACCATGGATCGTCTTACAAATGAACAACGCTTGCAAATTATTGAATTTTACTATCAAAATTCGTGCTCGGTTCGAAATGTTCATCGCGCGCTGCTTCCATTTTATGGTCGGCATTCTCGACCTTCTGAGCAGTCTATTCGGAAGATTGTGACCAAATTTCGCACCAAATTTACTTTGTTGGACATTAAACCACCAACACGTTTACGTACTATGCGTAGTGAAGAAAATATTGCGGCCGTATCAGCTAGTGTGACAGAAGACCGCGAAATGTCGATTCGGCGCCGTTCCCAGCAGTTAGGCCTTTGTTACAGCACTACGTGGAAAATTTTGCGGAAGGATTTGGGCGTAAAGCCTTTTAAGATACAGCTGGTGCAAGAACTAAAGCCAGCCGACCTACCACAACGCCGAATTTTTGGTGAATGGGCTCTTGGAAAGCTGGCCGAGGATCCGCTTTTTTATCGAAAAATTGTGTTCAGCGATGAGGCTCATTTTTGGTTGAATGGGTACGTAAATAAGCAAAATTGCCGCATTTGGAGTGAAGATCAGCCAGAAGCATTGCAACAGCTTCCAATGCATCCCGAAAAAGCCACTGTTTGGTGCGGTTTATGGGCCGGCGGCATTATTGGGCCATATTTCTTCAAAGATGATGCGAATCGCAGCGTTACTGTCAATGGTAAACGCTACCGAGCGATGATAACAAACTTTTTTTTGCCCGAAATGGAAGTTCTTGACTTGCATGATATGTGGTTTCAACAAGACGGTGCCACATGCCACACAGCACGCGAAACAATGGCGCAATTGCGAGGCGAGTTTGGTGAACAGTTAATTTCACGTTTCGGGCCGGTCAATTGGCCGCCTAGATCGTGCGATTTGACACCATTAGATTATTTTTTGTGGGGGTATGTCAAGGCTAATGTCTATAGGGACAAGCCCGCTTCGATTGACGCACTGGAAGCCAACATCCATGCATTCATTCGTGAGATACCGGCCGATATGTGTGAAAGAGTATGCCAAAATTGGACTCAGCGGATGGGCTACCTGAGACGCAGCCGCGGTCAACATTTGCATGAAATTATCTTTAAACATTAAATTGCAAGGTTCAAACTATCGATTCAAATAAATATTTCATTCATTTTTTCGAATTTTGTGTGTTTTTTTTTTTTTTAAAGTTCTAAACCTCTTAAAAAATCACCCATTATAAAAAAAAAATTAATACTGTAATTAACATGGAATATAAATAAAAACATGCACGACTGGGACTGACTTGTATAGGTAACCGTGGCTCAAGGCTAAAAAAAACCAAAATATTATGAGACCAGTCGCCGCCAGATCAGATGTTTTTTTATCTATGCCGGCGCGTCGGCGGCGGTAGGGTAAACTAAAACAAAGAAATTTCTGTTGCACATTACGTTGTGCTGTTAAACGTTACGATACATTGATGTATATTGGATACGTTCAATGTTGGGTACGTTCCTTCGTAGCTTAAACTAAATCGAAAGGTCGAGTTGAGTTTGGGTTGAAATTGTGTTGACAGTTCGAACCCGCCGCGTTCTGTGATGCAAAACCAGCATTTGAATATTTAATTTCATGTTTACATATCTTAACCGTAAGTCCCGGCACTTTTGTTTCTAATTATGAAGAGGCTGAATGTGCGTTTCAAATTTGGCATCTTTTAAAATCTCGAAATTAAATCCTAAAATAGAATTTAAAAAAACCTATTTTTTGGGGGGGGCAGATCGCCATTTTTAAAATTGATTTTTCCGAGAACTTTGAGTGTTTAAAGAAATGATGAGAAGTGGTTATTTAATTGGCCTTCTTTTAAAAACAAAAAGAAAACTGAAGAGTTTGGAACTTTTTTAAATCAGGTTAACATGGCTTAACAACAGGCAAAATAATATTGAAATTTTTAAAATTAAACTTCTTACAAACGTATGTATAGATTTTAGAACAAACAGAATTATTTTGCATTGCGTTTTGAATTGAAAAGCGGATTGATTGCCACAATATTTTGAACAGACTGATGTTAGGCTTCAAGCAATAAGAATGGTACTATCTAATACTAAAATGTTCTTAGTTTTAAACATATTTTTAAATAATATCATATACTAAACCTATTTTTTTATAAACTACAGCTGAACGACTAAAATAATGACAGTTCACGTGAAAAAGTAAGCAAACATACCATTTTCACATTTTTAACTATCAAAGTGACATTTGGAGTTATTATGATTCTAAAAAGATAAAATTATGCAATTGGTTATTTTAACTTCAATAAAGTGTTAACAAAAGTAGTATAAGTAGTAAATTAGGAAAACAGTTTTTTGACCTAGCATCATACTAACGCGCTTTAACATCGTGCTGAATCATCTACAGTTTTGCGCCATTGATTTTAATATCTAGCATTGCTGCAGGTTTAAAACAAAAATGTTGTATTAATGAATTTTTGTGATGACCGCATTTTATGTTTTGTATATTTTTTCTCAAATAGAATGAATAACGTGTATATGGAGGTTGTCAATTCCAAACTGATAGTAAACTCTACAATCGTTTGTAAATTTCGAAAACTCTAAATGCAAGCAGTTGTTTCTGTCAGTTCAACGTGTGGAATGTTTGTCAGCAGAAAAACTACTTACTGATGCACACTCTTCCTCAATCCTTATTTATCTCACTGAAAAAGCTGCACAATTTCAATACTATTCATTTTCAGCATATTTTTTGGGTTTTGTAAAATCTGCCTTCGCTTACTGTCCTATTAGCCAATTGTCCAGGTGCATATTTTGCTATTGGAAAATTGAGAATTAAGAAAGAAAAGAAAGATCCATTAACATATTTTTAGAGTAAATATTCCTGAGAAGTTATAGACCAAACCAGGGTTACCTTTGGGGACACTTTAGTGTCATTTTGACACCTTTTCAGTTCGGACACTAGGACACCTCTTTTCAAAAATAAGTCGATTTGGACACTTTTTATAAATCTAGCAACTCTTTGGACACTATTTTAAGCAAATCAAACAATTTGTTCGAAAAATGGAACGCAACCAGTCGCAAACAACCAAAATAAAAAATACTTACACCAAAATATCTATTTCTATCTCCATCTTTCATATAAAAATCTCTGTTGATACGACACACGATCTGTATACTTGTTTTTGAATTAAATGCAATGCACCACGCACTCACACTACAGAAAACAAAAGTTTGCCAAGTTGTTTGGAATATGGATAACTACATTATTGACGCACGTATATGTGTTATCTGTTATGTGTATTCTTTGGTTTTCATTCCTTCACATCTATGAGATAGAAGAATGAGTTCCTAGTAATGTTCTTTTACAAAAGTATAGATAACAAATATCAAAGAAATAATGTGATATCAAATACGAAGACTTTTTAAAACTGTTTTCTAAACAATTTTTCTAGTTGTTAATAGCTTATGTTACCTTAATTTATGCAATATTTTTTTGTTCTTAATTGTTATAATAAAAACTTTAATTTAACCTGCGTTTTAATTAACATTTCTATGGGACACCTTTTTTTCTCTCGGACACCTTTTTTGACACTTTATGAAAATTTTCTGAGGTAACACTGGGCCAAACCCTTTTCCGCCCCTTGTTCCAAAATGATATCTTAAACTTCCTTTTTTGGGACCTATTCGTCATCATTTCCATCGCCTTCTTCTTCGAAATTTTTTTTTTTCGTGTATATAGTTCTTTTAATGCCGTACAAGGGCAACCTCCTCTTCTTTAAACGATCTAGCATATTGGAACTAAGCAAACTTTATAATTGTCACCGTTATTCTACTTTAATATAGAATTCTTACAGCGCGTGGTTGAAGGATCTCCGGAATAGCTCATCCCCAAGGTCGGATCGAAAAGTCAGAGTATCATTTACTTATGATATGATTACCCACGAGACATTTTCAAAACTTGACTAAGTGTCTTTTTTTTAGTTTGAAATTTTAGAATCTTATTGCCGATATAACCTACTTCCAGAACTTTTGGAGACAAAATCAATGTTTTGTTGTCGATGTTTCAGAAGGTCCCATTGGGTCATTAAATTTATGTGAAGAAAAGCTTGAAACAATAACTACAAACTGTTCCAAATACAAGGAGGTAAAAATTGTAGCTTTGATAAAGCGTTCCCAAGAAAATTTTAAATGCCAACCCTTAAATAGCAAAGTTTTTAATGAGCGTCAGATCAGCTCGGATGATATCTTCCAGTATAGAGTTCTATAAGTATCAATTTATTAATAGGTTTAAATTAGATATTCGATTAAAGATTTAGGTTTTTGCTTTCCTTTGTTTATGTCTCTTAATCGATAAAAAAATTGATATTCAAATTGAATTGTTTATAACAATTTTTTGCAATTCATCCAACGCTCCTCTAGTTGATCAATTTATTTAAGTTCAATAGAAAAACAAAAATCACAACAACTCATTATACAACACCTCAGTCATTGTAACAAATTATATCATGTGTCACCTATCAAGTTCGTTTTCGTTAAATTAAAAAGAACTCTGGCTGCCTTGACTTACTCAGCAGCAGTCAGTAGAGTACCACCGCTCCAATATTTATTTTTGATTTGATGAATTTGACCTTTGAACTTTTCTATTGATATTAATCAACTATTTCATTGAGAATAATTTGCAAGAATGATTTGTTTTCTAATAATAATGCTTTTACTTTTAATTTCAGCACTGTTTACGATCTGGTGTTCTGGTGTGGGAATCACTGCTGGTGTACATCGTCTCTGGTCACATAAGTCCTATACAGCAGCATTGCCATTGCGGTTATTGCTAATATTTCTCTTTACCATTTCTGGACAGGTATGGATGAATTATTTAATTTTTCAAAACAAGTTAATATCATTGAATTTGTTTTTTTTTTTTTTTTAGCGTGATGCATACACTTGGGCGCTGGATCATAGGATACATCATAAATTCTCAGAAACAGACGCCGATCCTCATGATGCCAGACGAGGATTCTTCTTTGCTCATGTTGGTTGGCTATTCTTGACGCCTCATCCGAAAGTTGAAGAGAAACGCAAAGTGATCGATATGTCAGATCTGGAGAACGATGGCGTTGTGATGTTCCAGAAGAAGTGGTACATTCCAATGTTTGCCTTGCTTTCCATTGGACTACCAGTATTGGTGCCATATTATTTCTGGAACGAAGATCTTTGGATGTCCTTTTGGATCAATTTCAATATGAGATTCTGTGCAACGCTAAATATTGCCTTCTTTGTTAATAGTGTTGCACATATGTGGGGCAGAAAGCCTTATGACAAGTAAGTTAAAGTTGCTATTCTATAGAAATTCTGATTATGTTAGTTTTTTTTTTCAGAAATATTAGCCCAGTAGAAAGTCCAATTGTTTCTTTTATTGCAATGGGAGAAGGTTGGCATAACTATCATCATGTTTTCCCTTGGGACTATAAGACCAGTGAATTAGGTAGTTACACTCTTAATGTAACAACAGGTTTCCTCGACTTCTGTGCCAAGTTAGGCTGGGTAACAGGACGTATGTTTTTCTAAGTCTTTTAAGTATGTGATTTTTAGTAAATTAGTTTTTTTTTTATATTTCTAGGTAAATCAGTATCTCCCGATATGGTTGCTCGAAGGGCTGCCAAATGTGGTGATGGCTCACATTTTTTAAACGATGCTTTTGCTCATAAAGACCAAGTTTGGGGTTATGGTGATAAAGATGTTCTGCAAGAAGATGCTGCAGAATTGGAAAAAATGAATGATTAAGAAGACTTTAGTAGCTTTATCAACTACTAACACAAAATATTTATAAATGAGGCTTGTACGTGTTATTTTATAACTAAAGTATTTCTTTAGTTTTAAGTGCTTTCGGTGCTTTTTTTCTAAACAAATAAAAATATTAAATTGAAAATGAAACAATATAATATATAATTAAAATCAAATGAATTAATATGAAAGTGACTTTGTTGCTTTTTTTATTCCTAAAACAAAACGGAAATTTCTGACTTGGTATGTCTTATTGGTTAAAACTAAGTTTAAGATATGTAATAGAACAAAATCAGACATATGTATGAACCTTTAAGGGAAGTTGCTTATTTATTTATTTTTTTTTTTAAATAATATAAGAATTTTCAGAATTTTTGATTTCTTATTATGCGCTCCTTTTAAGCGAAATCTGCATTGTCTAGTTCCAAGAAAAAAAAAAAAAACATCCATAATTCCTTCCTACTAGCTATGCATAGTCGAATTCTTGATTAGTTTACAGGTTATCAATCTGATTAAGCAACTTTCGTTAGATTTTGTACAAGCTATGAATCTCTCCAACGATTTACGCGTTGAACTTAAAAAGATTCGAACAGAAGAAGATGCGTTTTCTGGAGACAGAAGAATCGTCCGAATCCTGAACTTAAAAGTAGATATACCGTCGTGTGACGATGTTCTATCCCTTTCTGGACTTCTATAGGTATCATGGATCTTGAAGGGAGATATATTATATATATTAATTATAAAAAATATTCAGACATGCTTCATTCGAAATTTACAAAACAACTGATAAATTAAAACTTATTAGTTTTATTAGCCATAAGTTTTATTAACCATTCTGTTACTCTTGTAAAGTTGCACACTTGGAAGAGATAGGTATTTATTTATTTGAAACAAGCTAATGAATATTTAATCCGTATAGAGGTGATATCAAGCCTAAAAATTTCAATCCACTGAATCTGTGGATTGTCCATGAATACAAATTTTTCGAACTAATATCCTTAGAAACATATTGATATGTTGCTAAGGATATTAGCTATACTGTATAAACTTATACTGTAAAAAAACGGTTTTTTAGTTTGAAACGAATAAAAACGAATGGTCTGACAATTCATTGTGACAAGTAAAGGGTGTTTTTTTTAGAGGTACAGAACTTTTAAATGGAATAAAACAAAGATGACTTTTTTAAATTGACATGAAATTATTCAAAAGAAAACCATCTGGCATTATAATTTAAATATGATTTCTGGCATATAACCGCCATGGCGGGCTCGGACGTAGTCTAAACTGGAGGTCCAATTTTCGATGACTTTTCCCAACTTTTGTGGCCGTATATCGGCAATAACGCGGCGAATGTTGTCCTCCAAGTGGTCAATTGTTTCGGGCTTATCGGCGTAGACTAGCGGTTACATACCCCCACAGAAAATAATCAAGCAGCGTTAAATCGCACTATCTTGGGGGCCAATTCACGGTTCCGTTTCGTGAAACTATGCGGTTACCAAACGTTTCCTTCAATAAATCAATTGTGGCACGAGCTGTGTGACATGTGCGACATGTTGCATTGCCGTATATAGAGTGATGATAATCCTCAGGTGTATGTTGAGACACCGTTAGATCCACAAAAACTGACTGTTTGGTGTGCTTTATGGGTTGGTGGGATAATTGGTCCGTATTTCTTTAAAAACGATGCTGGCCAGAACGTTATAGTCAATGGTGACCGCTATAGAGCCATGATTACTGACTTTTTCGTTCATCAATTGAACAACCATGATGTGCAGGAGCTGTGGTTTCAACAAGACGGCGGCGGCACAACATATCACACAGCTCGTACCACAACTGATTTATTGAAGGAAACGTTTGGTAACCGCATAGTTTCATGTTACGGACCCGTGATTTGGCCTCCAAGATCGTGCGATTTAACGCCACTTGACTATTTTCTGTGGGGATATGTGAAGTCGCTAGTCTACGCCGGTAAGCCCGAAACGATTGACCACTTGGAGGACAACATTCGTCGCGTTATTACCGATATACGGCCACAAATGTTGGAAAAAGTCATCGAAAATTGGACCTCCAGATTAGACTACGTCCGAGCCAGCCGTGGCCGTGATATGTAGGAAATCATATTTAAATTATAATGCCAGAAGATTATCTTTCGAATAAAGTAAATTTCATGTCTGTTTAAAAAAAATCGTCTTTGTTTTATTCCATTTCAAAGTTCTATACCCCTAAAAAAAAACACCCTTTATAAGAGCCGTCTGCTGATATACTTATTTTTTTTTTCCTTAACGTTAACAGTCACACAAGTTCTTATAAATGTTGAACTTAAATATTTTAGTTTCATTTCACCAAGTATAGATATATGGATATATATTTTAGAAAACTTTTTCTTAAAGACTAAAAATATTTCTACATAAAACAAACACAATATTCCGTAATAAAAAAAACAAATAATTTTTCTAAGGGTTTTTTTTTGTGTGATAATACACTTGCAGTTAGGCTGCCAAGCTTTCGCACCATCGTATTAATATTGAAGGTTTGAATGAAACAACAACAATTGGCTGAGCTACCACCAAAATTGTATAGGCTGGAGAGTTATAGCTATTTCACGACTGCCAGGCCGATCATCATACTCCTTTAGTGGTGCTTGGTCATTGTTCAATTTTATTTGAAAAACTTTTTGCCCCAGCTGGGGACCGAACCTGGACCAAGCTCACTCAGAGCCAATGCACTACGCATTGCGCTACCGAGGCCATCTTGGTGGTAGCTCACCCAATTGTTGCTTTTCATTCAAACCTTCAAATAATTTTTCTATCAATCAGCGAGAGTCATATCATTTGATTAATATCTCTTGACCTCTCTCATTTCTGCGAACCTTATATTTTTATTTTATTCATTATTATTATTATTTAATCGTTATTTGTGATATTTAAACTCTAATTAACATGATTCGTCAAACGAAAGCTTAAATATACTCAAAGCCCTACATGTACCTTCGTGTAGATACTGAATACTGATAAATAAATAAAGTATACCAACCAACATTAAATATTTTCATTTTTCTTCAAGAAAACGATATTTATAGCACGTAAAGTTCAAGTTCAAATAGGACCGAATCAAATTATACAAAAAAACACATACACTTACTCGATAATTCTCTTATGATTTTTAATTTGCGATTAAATCTAAATATGTTTATAGAAACAAAACCTCTAATTCAAAGGTTGTGTTATGCGTCTTTTTAATTGATTCCCCGATTCCCTCTAACCAAAGTGTCCATTGACCATTTACATGTAATTTTTTTTTTTTTAATTTTCTTTTCTCACCCATTTTATAATGCACCTTTGAGCTTACTACCCAACGGATTTAATTAGGAACAAAAAATGGTAACTCAGCTCTGTCGTTTGCTGATCGTAGTTTATAAATTCACTATCGGCCGGTAAGTCGACGTGATCGCATTTATTAAATTCGAAAGGGATTCCATCCGCAGCCGACATCGACATAAGGAATCCAACAAAAACATAAAAAGTGCTGTGATACATTTTTTTTTTTTAAATCGATTTTTTCTGCTTTGTATTGTGCAAGCCAAAAAGGTAATAAATAAAATTGTGTGGTGATTAAGAAATTGTAATGTTGTTACAGATAATTTAATTTTAATGTGCATATATGTTGGAAGCCCATAGTTAAAGCTTATACCTCTGTATAAAGTTAAGATTCCTTGTTTATGATGTCTGGTATTTAAGTTATATAGTAATTTGAGTTGCGAACAGCTTATTTGTTTTCGCAATGGTTTTTGATTTTCCGTGGAAATATTTTCACATTTTAATGATGGCAATCAAATTACGTTCATTTACAAACTTGGTTATGCAAAATTAATATGGAGTCTTTTTTCAACAAGAGATTGTAAATATCTTGTGTTTTGAAATATAATTATTAACAGTGCGCTATTAACAAAGATCTATGGTTTTTTTTTCAGTACAAAACACTAAAACTCAAGTTTTAAGAAAGTATAATTTTGCTTATCTACACCATCAATTCAAATGAAATGCAATAAATCAAACAAAATTTTCATCAGATCAACAAAATATTGAAACATTTTTTTCTACGCTTAAAAACTAAAAAAAATAAAATAAAATATGCAGGTAAAATGCATCTAAAATTTAATGATTCCCAAATTAATTTTTTATTTGCTGAACATTTGAACTACAGTTTTTTGTTTCAACCAGCGGGTTGCGTGGAATTCACTACTCCAACAAGTTAAAAGTATTGAGTATTTTTCGCAATGCTATCCGACACATAAATTTTGGGGCAGGGTCATAAGTCCACAGAAGCAAATATCACTAGGGTCTTGCGAGCCGCCCGAATGAGTTATAAATTCACAAATGTTTTTGTTTTCCACTTTGAACTTAGGACCATGTGCCAATATTTATTTGTCAAGTAACTAATCAGAACTTTACTCAGACATTCTGAAACAGGCCCTTAAATAAAGAAACTAAACTTCATTTTAAAGAAAAGATACTTTGAAACTTTTTAAAAGATAATTTACCAAACTCAAACCATTTTTTAGCTTTTATACAATTCACTATGAATAAGATATTGGCATCTGACATCAGTGTAAGAAAATCGTATAAATTAAATAAAAACTAAAATACTAAACCCGTCGGTAAGGAGCGAGTAACATTCCCGTTTGTATAAGCTTAGTGAATAGAAAAACAGAATAATTAAGTATTAAATCTGTTATGCTATAAAAAGAAATTAGTAATTGCTCATATTTTATGATTAGTTGAAATGATACATCTAAACAAAATTCTGTTTTATAAGGAAATTTATTTTATGACGTGCATTAGATAATTATTAGTACTATTCTAATTAGGGTTAAGAAGTTGAGTTTAAGACTGTTAAGAGTTGTTTTTTTTATTTTTTCAATCGATAGATATTTCAAATACAAATTTATCAAACACAAAAAAAAATGGTAGAAGCCATTTTGTAAAATTGTTTCCAAGTATTACTGGAAAAAAAATGTTGCGTAGATGTATTTCAAAGAAACTGATTCTTCTAGTAAAAGGAAAAAGTAAAGCCTTTAAATTTTGTATGACTTCAAAATGAAGAGAAATATGTATATGTACATATGTATGTATTTTGTGTAGTGTATGTATCTGCACATACATACCCACATATATATTCATTCATGTATCTGCAATAATCGATTCAATGACTTCTAAAAACATCTTAATCTTTCTTCTTCTATATTTTATTCTGAATTTACAGAATTTTTCAAAACTCACGAAACTGGCAAAATAATGGAAAAGAAAATCTTTTTCTTAATGACATACATTTACATATAAGTCATTTAATGGCGCTCCAATTTGATAGAAAAGAACAAGGCAGGCAGTTCATCCTTCTCTAATTTTGTCATAATTGGAAAATGTTAACAGCATTTCATAAAATGCCAATTGCCAATACAATGGTTAAATTAAATGTCACTTGAACTCGTTATCTATTTTTTTTTTTTTAATTACGAAACTGGATGATTTTACAACATTAATACGATAAATAGATAGAAAAATGGCTATAATTTGGCAGAAATATTGGCATTCTGTAAGTTGTGTTAATCCAGATTTAGTTATAAGAGTATATACTCATAGTTCTTATTTTTATTTTGTATCAAAATGAACCTAACATTTTTTTACTAATGAATGAAAATGATAATGCGATAACACAAAATGCTATTGGGAGCTATTTTGCATTTGTTTACGAAATACGATCTCTTTATTGGTTCAAAATCTTTTACCAATCGTGGATACATTATATACTTAAAATTTTTCAAAGTTCAATGTCAATAGTGATATTTCGAAATTAAACAGTTCAGAAAAATAAGTTTTTAAAAATTTCGCTTCGTTATTAAGGAAGAGTTGAGGAATCTTGTACCTGCGTTCTGTATAACTCTCGCATCGATAAAATAAGAAGTAAAAGGATAAACATTGAAACAAATCATGAGTTTTGTTCCATGTTTGATGACTAACCTATTGCTTAAATTTAATTGCCTACGTTCTGTCTGTAATTCTCTTACCGATAAAATTGGTTAATATTTAAGCAACACCGACAAATGGATCAAAACTTATATGTTTTGTTCAATTTATATCGCTTTTAAAATCATTTTATCGGTTTGAGAGTTACAGAATGTAATAAAGGTTTCTAATCTTTATCAAGAAGTTATTTAAAAATCGATTGCAAATTTCGTAGGTATATTGAAAATATAAAGTAAGACTAAAATTTGGAACATTTCACGCACATAATTTCATCAAGATTTTTAAAAACATATAATGCATATTTCACACAAAAAAGACTAAGGGCGGGTGATTTTCGATCACTAATTAAGTTGAGAGGCCCATACGACCTATAAGAGCGATGACGACCGCTCTTATAGGTTTTACATAACCTGAAGACCGGAATATCTCAAAAATGTTTATGAGGAAAGCATGGCCTTATAGAGGTACGGGTTAATACCCTTGGATAAAATTTTGCCGACCCATATATTTTTATATGGCTTTTGATTTAGGGGATACATGTCTGATATAAAAATAAAAAAATGTGTGAGTGCCGGTACTTAAGGTTAAGATGTGTAAATATCATTGTTACTGAACGTACCCAATTACGATGTAGATAATGTGTGACATGAAAGGTTCACGTTTTTAGTTTTTAAATAAAAAAAAAATGATTTAGGAAATAATGGACAGCCATACGTGCTAAAGGTATAAATATAAAACAATAATAAGAGTTTTTTATATTGCCTATATTTATGCCGGCTTTTTTGGTCAATTTGAATTTAGATGTAAACAAAACAAACTTTATTCCATTTTTTTCCCAACGTTTTATAGTTATTCACGACTTCTTCAGGCGATTTATTTGATCTTTAACATAATGAAATTATTTATTACAATTTTTAAGAGTAATGGACAAAGAAAAGAGAATGAATGCGAGATTTACTCTTGAAAGCTTACGCATTCAACAAAATTTGACAAGAACTATGAACTTAAAAGAGGACAGAGATAATACAATAGTAAGTACTACGCTTTATAATATCATTATTTTAAAGATCAAATAAATCCCGTAAAGAAGACGTGAATAAAGATGGAACGTTGGGAAAAAGATGGGATAAAGTTTGTTTTGAATGAAGGTTTTTTAATAATACAAATTCTATATACTACTGAAATACATCAGCCAAGTAGAAGACTTAGCACTATTTTAATTGGACTTTTTGAATTATTGATTAAAAATAGCTTTTAACGGCCTTTAGTGCACACAAAATTTTTGGCGTTTCGTTCCGGTGATCTCACTTGGACTCATTTATTGCGTATTGACAAGGTCCTCACTAGTCTCCTGATCAGTCCAAGTGAAATTGCCGGGACGAAACGCCAAAAATTATTGTGGCCTAAAGGCCGTTAAAAGCTATATTCCATTTAAACTTAAACCGACTAAAATAGCCTGCATAAATATAGACAATTTAAAATAATAACAGTTCTTGAATTTTGTACATTTGCGTAACTATGTGCGCTGTTGTTCCTTTTCAATATTCTAATATATTCAATTGTATGGTATTACGTCTTATGTAAAAATTAACCTCTTGCGGTGACCTGTTAAATTTTATGCTGAAAATTGTCTCGTCGGGTTAAGGTTTCATATAAATAATTCACATACTCATTTCCTTTTTCCTGTCTTAATTTCGTATCAATTTTATTTATTTTCACTGTGTTATCTTAATAGGGTTTTGTGCGGTGTTTCTAGAAAGCTGAAAATAACAACAAAATGGAAACCACAAATTTAAGTAAAAAGTCCTTAAATGTTGAACCATCACCAACCGACAGTGAGCAAAACGCTGCATGTTCGAATTCAGATTCTGGCAAAGTGAAAAGAGAGGCAAGCTGGCCTTCAGTTTTATTTTATATTCACCTTAATATTCTTGGCCTCTATGGTATTTTCGTCCTCCTAACGAATACTTCGTTTTTAACAATTTTATTTAGTAAGTATTAAAACATTTAAGTTAATTAAAAAAAATGAATTTTGGTTAAATTTTTTAATATATATTTTTTGTTTATATATAAATAATAGCTTTGGTATTAAGTGTATTGGGAATTTTGGGTGTAACAGCTGGAGCACATAGACTATGGGCCCACAAGACATACGAAGCTACTTTTTCATTAAAAGTTTTTCTTATGATCTGCCAAACTTTAGCTGGACAGGTAAGAGTTTTATTTATATGTATTTGAAAATATTTAAAGAATTTTATTTAATTGTTTTGTTCACAAATGATTTTTTATTGCATTAAAAATAACTAAAAAATTATATGCATTATAATCCTATTTTCGGATTTTTTACAATAGATATAAATTTAATTATAAAGCGGTTGCGCAAAAACGCTTAATTAGAATGATCATTTCGTAAACATGCCGACGTCATTGTACGATTTTCGTGCAATGTGACAAGAAAATGGTTCTTGCTGCGTACCATAGAGTACCTATATAGGTAGGTACTCTATGCTGCGTACAACGTATTCGAGATCCACATGTTGCGTAGAGGTGTGCAGTGATGGTCTTTATACCTGATAAATCAACCGTTCGTGGGTCGATTAGCGATTCATACTCCATGCCATTCATTTATTTTTGAAACGACGAATGCAAAAAGATTCTTTTCACAACAAAATGCCGATCTAAGAAAAAAATAAACAATACAAAATAATAAATAAAACACAAAAAAAAAATTCTTTAGGTACTTTTAAGACCCACATTCTTTGCACAGGATGCCAAGTTGTTAAAGAACGCACACTGTCCCCTTTTTTTGGTCCGTGGGAAATTCAAATGTAACCGCCCAAGGGTGTACTCGAATTCAATACACAAATTTGAACCATACGTTATACCAGAAATAGAAGTTTCGTTGAGTTTTCTTCGACAACAACCATAATGAAAAGCTTTACATAAAGTACCCTATCGGGTGAATGGATACAAAGATTATAAAATTTATACTTAAGAATACTGAAACATTTAACTTATATCTTTTTATTCAACGCGTTTCATTTATTTTTTATTTTATTATTACCGAAATATGTCTCGTTTGAACTTTTTTCGATATTTCGTTCTTTTAAGCTTTAAAAAAAACAGTCGTTTAATAATCTATCACAGACACGAACTAAATACTACAAACTTAACTTTGTAAACGCAGTCAAAATATTTCGTTAAGTTTATCTTAGACGGAAACCTTTGTAAAAAAATGAATCACAAAGAAAGATACAGAAGTCGAGCTTTATTACTTAACTGCTTCATAATTCCCAAGACTTTCAAAATGTTTTCATGAGTGATTCATTCGGCCACGAAATTAGGAAGTTACATAAACGTAAAATGTTATAGGTATTTTGCAATCGACTGTATAGCAATAAAGACTGTATAGTTAATTTAATAGAAAATCAATATTCTTTTTTCTAAAGGGCCCAATCTACAACTGGGTTCGTGCTCATCGCCTTCACCATCAAACATTCCGAAAACCCGATGACCCATACTACAGTTCAACGGATTTCTTCTCAGCTCAAGTACGAGCCCAAATTGAAAGTTTGACTCCGGAGCAAGAGAAGCTTTTGGCTCAAGTTGATATGTCAGACTTGGAGAATGACAAAGTTGTGATGTTCCAAAAGAAGTTAGTTCGTAATAGTCAACTTATTCAATCTTTTTTGATTTCAGTCAATTTTTTTCAGGTTCTATTGGGTTCTTTATTTCTTCCTGCATGTCCTATTGCCAATTAATGCCCCCTTAGAATACTGGGGTGACACCATTCCAGCTGCAATATTCGTAACATTCTCCCTGCGTTACTTGATTGTCCTGAATGTTTGTTGGCTTATCAATTCAGCGCACTTTGTTTGGGGATTGAATAAGAACTTCAAGCCATCAGATTCAAATATGATATTTATTATTACCAAGAGCTATTGGCCCCATTATCACTATCTTCTGCCATGTGATTATCAGACTGGCGAATTCGGAGATTATGGTAACAAATAATTAATTATTTTTATAATAATTTTGTTTAATATTTATTGCGGTTTTCTCTTTCAGCTGAAGGCTGTACAACAGCATTGGTAAGAGTATTTGCTGCCTTAGGCATGGCAACTCAACTGCAAACAATCACAACAGAGGCTGTAAGGAAGGGACTCACGACAGCTGTCGAAAGTGGTAGATCAATTGTGGATTGCATTAAAGATGCAGCTGTGGTAGAACAAGCCAAACTACCAGAGGATCATTACTTGGATAAGAGCAAATTTTTGTAATAATTAACTAAAACAATTGGCAAAACGACTTGAAAAATTTTTGTTTTTTTTTTTTCCATGAATACATAAAATTTAGGCAATATATGAAGCAAGCAGCTGGAACTTCCTTTGATGGAAAATTTGAGAGAAGAAAGTATGACTAGAGAGATCTTAAGAGAGACTTTCGTTTTCAACTTGGAACATAAAATAAAATGTATAAAAATCTTGTCTACCATTGATTTTCAATTGGAATTTTGACTTGGTTTATATGAGTGTTGGTTTGATAGGAAATTCTAACCTCACGTAGGGATTTGTTTAGAGATTTGTTAGGCAAAGAAGCATAATTTCAATAGAAACTTAATAGAAATTGTAATATTGGTTTTAAATAGCTTGCAATATGGCCTTAATTGTCCACAACAATTGTCGCCATCTATGGCTGATTTATGCCAGCAGTTGACTTTGTTTTATTAAAACCTTTTTATACAAAATTGTAATAGCATTTCGCGTTCAGTTATTAAATTTATTAGATAAAATTTAACTGAACGTTGCTGAGTAAACATTGATATGATTATTCACCCTATTATTATAAATTTTATATTTTTACTTGCGATACATAACAAGTTAATTATAGTGATGCATTGAACAAAAATCGAACTCTAGAAATTAATCAAACTTGTCTTTACAATGATATAGGTAAGTTGAAAAATGTGGGCCTAACAATTCTGTCATTATGACTGCCTATTCGCCAACAACATGAACGGATTGATCTATTTTCTGGAAGCTTTATGCCAAGAGTATTTTTTGAACTCCAAAAATACAGCGTACCTACCTGTCATATTGCTACCTCACATATAAAAGTTTTCTATTCTATTTTCCACTTTTTTCGAAAACGGTTGATTGAACTGATTTTTATCAAATTTTGAATGAAGACGCTTATTAAAATTTTAAATGGTTTGTAAATTAAAATTTACATTGTTAGATTTAAAAAAAAACTTGAATTAAAACTTTTTGAAAACTTGATATTTTCTCGAAAACAACTCTAATAATTTTTATATAATTTATATATTGTGTTCTAAAAATATAAATACGATTTACCACGTAAACAAATTAACGTTATTTACAGTACGTCCCACAGTTATTTATTAAATACATTTTTTTGTATTCATAAGATTCTGAAAATTTCAGTTTCGCAGTTTTAGGAATCTTTTTCTAATGAAATAGAGCGCAAAAAATTGTTACAAAGTTTCTTTTTATTTGTTGGTGGGAACATATCTTTTCGTTAATTCAATGTATTATTCAGTTAACTTGTTTATCAATTTTATCAATTTGATTTTGGTGTTTTTGTTGATCTATATGTGTCAAGATTTTAATCAGATATTTCGACTTTGAATAAAAAATCAAGTCTTTTGGTTTAAATATCAAAAATTTTATTTTATTTTTCATCTAATTAATAGTCTAGTAACTTTTTGTCTCATAGGAAGAAGACCTTGCGTCAGATCCAATAGTTTTGATTGTTTGCTGAGTCTTTTATGATGAAACCAAGTTTTCGACCTCGAGTGCCGAACGCATCATGTTCAAAAATCGAAAAAACAGCGAAATGTTCGTGTTTTTTGTACAGTTATTGACAATTTTAACCCACAAAGCTGTATCATGTAAACTATTTGGGCTACAGGCACGGGTCATATCTCAAATTAAAGTAAATTTAGTCAGTTTAAAATCGTAGAACAAAGTTTAAATCGAAAACAAGTTCTTTAAGTTTAAATTCGCCAATAACTATAAAAAAATGCGAATCGCATTTTAAACAATAACAAAAAAAAGTTATTGTACACTTAATTATTTGTTACTATTTGCGATTAAATATTTTGCGGAATTGCCATATACTTTCACTAAAACTCAGCTTATGTTTAGAAACTAACGGTCGTATTTATTAGATTTTTGTCTTACTTAGACACTATCTAACTATTTTCCAATTGCTTTATTTAATAAAAATAAATATTACATTATTCACGGATAAGACAATCTAATCTTGTGTCTAAGTTAGGCAGCTATAAGACAACAATAAATAAGGTTTTAGAACACATTTTCCAAAGTTGGACAGTTGTCTAAAGTTAAACAACGTTTATAAATAAGACCATAAGTATACAATTTGTTTCTTAAATTGGTTTGTAAAACTTGAATCGATCGAGTAGGAAAAACGCTTCGATAGTTAAATTTGAATAATTGACAGAAATATTAAAATTGTATTTCAAGCTTTGTCTTGTTATCAATATTTGTAAAGAACAGCATTAAGAAACCATTTAATTACATTTTATTTGTTTTTATTTCAAACCAGCGGTTCAAAGTTTAAAAAAATAGTGCCCATACATTTTCAAAAGAGTCTTATACAAAATTTATTCAAGTTTTTAAAACTGCCCTTAGTCGTTTTTGTGTCGTGTTTCCTGACTCTTCAACAATTTTTCGCATCCCACTTTTTATGATTGTGAAATAATTGTGATCGAAAAAATGAACAAAAAACTCAAAACTTATGCTTTTTGCTTCATTCCGATTAGACCATTCTGACAGAAACAAATCTTTAAAAAAACCACACAGAAAAGGAAAATATTTTGGCTTTTAGTTGTTCTTAGTAATTTAAAATAGCTTTAAACGGCCTTTAGTCCACAAAAATGTTGGCGTTTCGTCGCGGCAATCTCACTTGGACTCATCAGTTGATTAGTGAGGAATTTTAAAAGGTGGGATTTTAATAAATTGGGATCGTTTTAAATCTGATGATTTTTCTTGATCACACATCTTTCCATTCAAAGTGGGTTTTATTATCATGATTAAAGTTAATTTTTTTGATGAAATAATAATAAATAATAATAACAATTTTAACTATATGCTAGTAAGACTTAAGGTCTTTTTAAATGCAACCTGAATTGAACAGCATTAGTAAGAAGGAATGGAAAATATAGGAAAGATTTTTTGCTGGCACAGTGAACTGAGAAATAAGGTGTTTATTATCTAATGAAATAACTCGGGTGGCATCCTGTTGGAACTGGACGTACATATAGAAAAGAATGTTGCCTAGAGTGATGCTTGAACCAACACCTCTAAGTTAGCAGTCAATCACTACATCCACTACTCCATAGTGCCATTGCCACCCGCAAAAGAGAAACTGTACTGATTTTAAAAATACAATTTGAGACTTCTTCACGATATGTTTGGCGCTAAACCCTTCCATAATGGTGAATTGCTACTATACTGAAACATTTACAAACAATTTTGAGAGATGTTGCTGAATCAATATTGCCCATTGTTGTGCCGGTTTTTTACACCGAGTTTTTTACCTGGTTTTTTACATGTAAAAAACTCAGTGTAAAAAACTCAGCAAAAGCCGCATGATGTAAAAAATCTGTAAAAAAAGGTAAAAAATAAAAAAAAGACAAAAAAAGTTCTTTTGAATTTATTTATTAAAAAAAAAAAAAAACTTTTATTTCTTTCAATTTTTTTTTATAGTACATTAGTTTTTAATAAATTCTTGATGTGTTTGTTTTCTCTACTCGGACTATGTTTTCTGATCAAAAACGTGCTTTAAATTACAATCTGTCAAAATAAATACATATTTTACAGTTTTTTACGGTTTTTTACATTTTTTACATTTTTACAAGTTATTTACCATTATTTACCGATTTTTACACAGAAAATGTAAAAAACTGTTTTTTACAGCAAATCGCCCATCACTGAATTATTGCCTCCAGAACCTTACATATTTTGTGCCTCCCTATTGAAAGACCCCTTTTAAAGTTTCAAATTCTCACAGATGTCTTTATTTAATTAAATGAATAATCCAATTAAGAAATCGAATTTAAAAATTATGTAACATTATCAATCATCGTTCAAAATGGACGTTTTTCAAAAAAATTATGTGAGCCCTGGAGACCCCCATCAAATGCTTTAAAAAACATATTTGCCTTATTTTTTAAAATATGATTTTTTATTTATGAGACCGTGACCATATTTTTTTTTAAATATTATGTTTTCCACGCTTTCTCTCAAACTACTTAAGAAGTTTACCTAAACTTATTTATTAAGTTGACTTTTTTATAAATATCAGCTTAGATTTGTTCCAAAAATTTGTTTTACACAAAAGAGATTGTAAAATTCCTTTAATATTCCAACAAATATCTCAATTTCTTTGTTTATAAATTAAAGAAAAAAGTTGAATTACCAGAAATTAACAAATTGGAGAGCTAAAAATACCTTGACCCCATTTATATTCTTCCATACAATTCGCTAACTATTTCTATGAACATGTTCGTGCATAATGTTACATAATTTCTCGTAATAAATTTGCAAAATAATTTGAAATACATCAATCTACGTTTCTCTGGATATCTCATTAGATATAGGAAGTACAAATTCACTGAACAGAACAGTGTAACGCCTATTCCTGTTACTTTTAACACCCTTATGTGAAAAATGATATCCAAAAAAATGTAAACAAAATTCAAAATTAACCACTTTATATCATCACTCGTCTGCTGTCGAACATATAATTTGGACTCAAAAATTAATTATTACATATCAACATACATTACTACCTATTTCGGTCACAGTGTTTGCCTTCGATGCTGGTCAAACTTTAACTTTTGGCTTCTCATTCATTTTTGTTTTTTTTTTTTTTCGATTTTCTTTTTTACAGAAATGCAATAATTTCGAGTTCAAGAAATTTGATGAAATTTCAAAATTCATCTGATATTTACCTTCTCTGGTGCTTCTAATGACATTCACAACACCAACTATAACTTTTGTATAAGAAATGACAAAAAAAGAAAAATCTGCTGAATTGTGGAAAATTCATTTGGTTTTTCGTGGTTATTGTCATTTATTGTGTTGACTGTATTTTTCAGTCAAGACTCTAAAGTCCAACGTGTCAGCACGATAATACTTTTATTTTATACTTAGCCCGCGGATATAGGTGCAATTTAAGTCACCGTGATTCAAACTCGATATCAAGTCGACAACTCGGTTATTTTAGTGCAAGTGTTGTGTTTTTTTTTTTTTAAGTAAATAATATTTTCATCAAATAAGAACTTATTTATGGACTATTCATAAAACAGTGCAAACGTTTAATATTTTTGAGTGTTTGGGTGGAAAAAACTTTTCTAAAAAAAAGGGTAAACAAAATGATAAAAAAAAGGTTTGAAAAGCTTCGGAATATGAAATTTATACAAGTTAAGAGTAATTTACTTAAAATAATTTTCTTAGAAAGAAAAAATTTCTTGGCATATGGAATACTGTTTTGTGTCTAAAATCTTTTCAAAATATTTTATTGAGAGTAATAATTTTTAACAACGAAAAATCTCATATTTGTATTTTCCTTTATCAATATTGTCTGTCCATCAAAAATTATAAATCTGTACACTTTTCATTTCTAATGGAACATGTCTGTAAAAAAATAAATAAACTTTCCATATTTCCATTGTTATTTTCATCACGATTTTAAAACCCTTCGAATTTACGGTTGGTAATTGAAAAATTGCAAGAAAAATTGTAGTTGACAGTTATCAAAACTCCATTATTTTTTTTCTGTTTCTCCTAAACATACATTTTTCAATTAGAAACTAGATTTATAGCAAACCCATAAACATTGAGCGTTATCTTGCCTTAAAAACCTTGACATATGACATAGAAATAATTTGAAAATTGCTTGGTTGCTGTTCCACTGTCTAAGATTTGTTGAATTTTGGCGACAAAAATTTCATACAATTAATGATTTGATGACTTATGTATGTGTCGATTTTTTTTTCTGATAAAAATTCGGAATGAGGATTAACAATTTAAGTTGGAAAATGGTACGAAATTTTAATATTAAAAAAAAACATTGCCATGGTCACAATATGTTGCACAATGTTTCCAAGATATTAGAACTTATTTTTGTGCTATAAAATAAATGAAACTTAGGATTTTAATATTTTTTCTGTTCGATTCTCAAAGAATATGTACAATTGTTACACTTATAAATCGTCGTTCTTATAACGAACAATATAATAACAAACTGATGTTAAGGTATAAATGTAAATGTTCTAAGTTTTAAACATTTTCTTAATAAACTCCAGCTGAAAACGCTTAAAAAAGTGAAAGTTCTTACAAAAAAGTAAGCAACCATACCATTTTCACATTTTTAAAAATTAAAATAGACATAAGATGATTTTAACTTTAATATAACGTTAAAAAGAGAGCACGATGATAACTCGTTTACAATTTGGAAAATCCAGTTTTTAACATAGCATCGTACTAAAAATGCTATAACATTGTCTAAAAGTTTGCGTCAATTAAAATTTCGTTATCTCTTCTGTTTTTTTTGTAATTTAAAACTGAAGTCAAACTTAAAATTCGACAGTTGTGATCCATAAACAGCTATTTTACCACTTTTTTCATTAAGCAGTTGAAATAATCTTATAACTCCATAATTTTGTGGGACAAATTTAGGCAGCGGATCGAAATCCCGGTTGTTAAAATCCCTTTTTTCGAAAATTCCTATCCCATTTTACTAACGCTCATACTGTGTCTTACATGTGAAGGGTATATAAATAGTCATATCCCCTTGAGTGCGCATAAGTTATTAAGAGAAATTAGAAAGATGTTTGCTTCTAAGATTTCTCTAATCATGTGTTTAAAGTTCAAATCACCGATCATGTGATAATAATAATTAGTTTCTCATGAGCCTGAGTGCAATTTAAAGCATTAGAAAAGCATCATCACATAAGTAGTACGTAAAAAAGGATATTTCCTATTCGTCATTATTTAAGATATGCCTATGTACATATATGAGATTAAAGTATACGTTAATTACTTAACTCCCACTTTAAAAAATTTCCACAACGCATAACCAATTAGGAATTCAAATCATAATATTTGATCAATTCTGTTTTTAAGTACCTATAGCAAATATTTACAAAACCTCACACACGGGTATTATAGCGGATGTGAAAAAAAAAGATGTGCTCTTATCCTTTTGTTTTCGTAAACAAATATACAAATGTTAAGTTTAATTTTATAATAAGTGTAAGAACGACAATGGAAAAACGTATTAATAATGTTGCTAATACGTACATATGTATAACGTGATAAGTTCTTAGGGACTTTAGATTGTTTTTGTTTATTGATGAACTGAGTCGGTTTAGATGAAAGATTGAGTACAAAGTAGCACAATGTATAGTTGTAGTGTTTATTGACAATGGGTCAACATTTTATAAGCACAAATACTTCGTTCCGATATTTTTTATTGTTTATTCCACACGGGTTTTAGCTTTATAAATTATTAGTCATATCTGTTAATTATTCGAATTTTACATTTCAAAAATTTGAATTGAATTGAATTGAATTGAATTGAATTGAATTGAATTGAATTGAATTGAATTGAATTGAATTGAATTGAATTGAATTGAATTGAATTGAATTGAATTGAATTGAATTGAATTGAATTGAATTGAATTGAATTGAATTGAATTGAATTGAATTGAATTGAATTGAATTGAATTGAATTGAATTGAATTGAATTGAATTGAATTGAATTGAATTGAATTGAATTGAATTGAATTGAATTGAATTGAATTGAATTGAATTGAATTGAATTGAATTGAATTGAATTGAATTGAATTGAATTGAATTGAATTGAATTGAATTGAATTGAATTGAATTGAATTGAATTGAATTGAATTGAATTGAATTGAATTGAATTGAATTGAATTGAATTGAATTGAATTGAATTGAATTGAATTGAATTGAATTGAATTGAATTGAATTGAATTGAATTGAATTGAATTGAATTGAATTGAATTGAATTGAATTGAATTGAATTGAATTGAATTGAATTGAATTGAATTGAATTGAATTGAATTGAATTGAATTGAATTGAATTGAATTGAATTGAATTGAATTGAATTGAATTGAATTGAATTGAATTGAATTGAATTGAATTGAATTGAATTGAATTGAATTGAATTGAATTGAATTGAATTGAATTGAATTGAATTGAATTGAATTGAATTGAATTGAATTGAATTGAATTGAATTGAATTGAATTGAATTGAATTGAATTGAATTGAATTGAATTGAATTGAATTGAATTGAATTGAATTGAATTGAATTGAATTGAATTGAATTGAATTGAATTGAATTGAATTGAATTGAATTGAATTGAATTGAATTGAATTGAATTGAATTGAATTGAATTGAATTGAATTGAATTGAATTGAATTGAATTGAATTGAATTGAATTGAATTGAATTGAATTGAATTGAATTGAATTGAATTGAATTGAATTGAATTGAATTGAATTGAATTGAATTGAATTGAATTGAATTGAATTGAATTGAATTGAATTGAATTGAATTGAATTGAATTGAATTGAATTGAATTGAATTGAATTGAATTGAATTGAATTGAATTGAATTGAATTGAATTGAATTGAATTGAATTGAATTGAATTGAATTGAATTGAATTGAATTGAATTGAATTGAATTGAATTGAATTGAATTGAATTGAATTGAATTGAATTGAATTGAATTGAATTGAATTGAATTGAATTGAATTGAATTGAATTGAATTGAATTGAATTGAATTGAATTGAATTGAATTGAATTGAATTGAATTGAATTGAATTGAATTGAATTGAATTGAATTGAATTGAATTGAATTGAATTGAATTGAATTGAATTGAATTGAATTGAATTGAATTGAATTGAATTGAATTGAATTGAATTGAATTGAATTGAATTGAATTGAATTGAATTGAATTGAATTGAATTGAATTGAATTGAATTGAATTGAATTGAATTGAATTGAATTGAATTGAATTGAATTGAATTGAATTGAATTGAATTGAATTGAATTGAATTGAATTGAATTGAATTGAATTGAATTGAATTGAATTGAATTGAATTGAATTGAATTGAATTGAATTGAATTGAATTGAATTGAATTGAATTGAATTGAATTGAATTGAATTGAATTGAATTGAATTGAATTGAATTGAATTGAATTGAATTGAATTGAATTGAATTGAATTGAATTGAATTGAATTGAATTGAATTGAATTGAATTGAATTGAATTGAATTGAATTGAATTGAATTGAATTGAATTGAATTGAATTGAATTGAATTGAATTGAATTGAATTGAATTGAATTGAATTGAATTGAATTGAATTGAATTGAATTGAATTGAATTGAATTGAATTGAATTGAATTGAATTGAATTGAATTGAATTGAATTGAATTGAATTGAATTGAATTGAATTGAATTGAATTGAATTGAATTGAATTGAATTGAATTGAATTGAATTGAATTGAATTGAATTGAATTGAATTGAATTGAATTGAATTGAATTGAATTGAATTGAATTGAATTGAATTGAATTGAATTGAATTGAATTGAATTGAATTGAATTGAATTGAATTGAATTGAATTGAATTGAATTGAATTGAATTGAATTAAATTGAATTGAATTGAATTGAATTGAATTGAATTGAATTGAATTGAATTGAATTGAATTGAATTGAATTAAATTGAATTGAATTGAATTAAATTGAATTGAATTGAATTGAATTGAATTGAATTGAATTGAATTGAATTGAATTAAATTGAATTAAATTGAATTGAATTGAATTGAATTGAATTGAATTGAATTGAATTGAATTGAATAAAAAAGTAGTAGTTTTCATTAAAGCGATCAAGCCGCTGCTGTAGCCTTACACTAAAGACAGACTATACATATACAACTCATGATGTTGCTTTAAAACATAAAAAAATTGTTTTCCGTCAAAAAAAAGTAAAACCCTAGCAATTATAACCAAGATAAATGACGCTTAAGATAAATGACGCGAGACGATGATACATCATCAGCAAAAAATATACAAAAAACACTCCCAACATTTTTGTTAAAAATAAACAAGTAACATATTTTGCTGAATCGTTGTCGTCGAACTTGGGTTGGAAAATGACCCTAAAAAAAATAAGTTAAAATATTATTCATTTCAACCATAAATGAGTCAGTATCTGAACTGTATATTTAAACATTGGACTTGGTCAAAACTTATCCAAGGCTGAGGTTTTTTTTGTGCCTCTTAACAAAAATATATTATAATATGTAAGTACATACACAAGTATGTACAACGTTCATTCATTATATATAGGTACATATATAAAGGTATCTTCCATATAGGTATTTTAAAATAGCACATTTACGATTTTCATTTTTTTGTCACTTTAACTAATAAGCACCCCAACCTTAAAACAACAAATAATACTCTTTTTTTGTCTGCATTCGCACCTCACTCCACTTGCTTGAAGCCTATTTGTGGCAACAAACCGTAGACAATTATACCTGAAGTGGTAAAAAGTAAGTACGCACATTTATACATGTATGTATTGTATATCTGTACCTACCTACCTTTGCTTTTAACTCATTGTTTGCAGACTTATTAAGCTTCAAGGTTTATAATATACAGCAACGTCAGATCATCGGTCTATATATATTCTTTGGGAACTTTTAACTTTGTCCGCCGCACTTAAGTGTGTACGTATATACAAAACATACAACCGTTCAAATATAATTCATTTATTCATTCCAACCTTCAAAATCAGAAGAAAAAACTTTTATTTTGATAAGAACAAAATATGTACCTACATTATGTGATCACAATAAACTCATATACATTTTGAAATATCATTGTTGGAAAATGGCTTTTCGTCAAATGCTTTCCTACCTCAATAGATCGCTATAGTTACCCTCAAAGTTTTTTTTAAATCAAAATATGTAGTGTTAGTTTTGGCTCTATCTACACACTATTACTTGATATATAAAATATAAAGCATGTACATAGATTTGTATAAAAAAAATTCGAGGTTGATTAACACTTCGATGATCGAGAAGTTTGAAAAAGTGGGTTACGTCATACCGTCCATCAGTCTGTGCATCTGTGCGTTCGGTTGAACTGATTTGGTACAGTATTACTTTTGTGTGATTCCCTGGGGGTGGGAATTTGAATTTTTATTTTAAATCATTTAAAACCGGCAGCTTTTATATAACAACATCGATTTTTTCAAATTTTCTCAAAAACCACTCAAACAATTTTGATAAAATATCGCACCTATTACGATCAAAGTAAATTTAAGAAAAATGAAAAACATTGCGGAAATATGGAAATTTGGTATTTTTGAGCTATTAACCCATAGATTTTTATGGCTTGACCGATTTTGTTACAATTTTTCAATCTTGTGCTTCTTAATATTTAAAACAATATTGCATTACAAAAACTAAATTGTTTCATGGCTGGCACCCGTTTTCTATATATAGGTTTTAGCTTAAAAATATTAAATTTTCTTGTGGGTTTTGATACAACATTTTTTAAGCCAATTTTGGTTTTCTATTTTGTGATAATCTTTTTTTTTAATTATAGGTTGTATATTAAAAAAAAATTCTCAAATAGTTCTGAATTCAGATTTAACATGATACACATCACACGATGTTTACTATTACAATAATTATTATCTTTCTAATTAATGGGTAATGTTTAGGTACTTATTCTACTAAAGAAATTTAAAATAAATATTTGACAAAATTCGCTAACTACTATGGTCTGGTCATGTGACCATAGTAGTGTGCCTCACAGGATAAATTAATACATACTAAGTGCTAAATAATTATCGATTAGGTTTTTTTTTTCATATCTACTTATTTTAAATATTCTTAATAGATTTTTAAGTGTGGAATTGAAATTGCGTTTTCAAGCTAACTATTTTATAAGTGAACTTTCACAAATTAACAATATAATTAACTTAGGTATAAATGAATTAGATTAAAAAATGAGTTTTGTGTTTGTCAATTGTAATGGAATTTTACGAAATATTCTTTCAGACGTAGGTGCTAGATTTTACATGAAATGCTACAAGTAAGAAATTTAACTATAGATGATAGAGAAAACTAATAAGTTTGATTAGTCTGTCTGTATTACTTTAGATTGGTCAAATTCCTTAAAACTTGGCATCTAGAATATCTTTAATATTTTCCAAATGAGTTTTTGAATATTTTATAATGAACCGTACACTTAAGTTAAATCAACAACAACATTTCTGTAGGGTAATTATTTACTAATTAAAATTCAGCCACTGATAGATCAATGTCTATTCGTTCATAAATAAAATGGATCGCACGAACTTTCTGTTATATACGACGCACACTGTGATTTTAAAGTCTTAATATTAAAAAGAACAACTTAAAATCATTTCAGCGATTTTAAAAAAATACATTTTCTTATACATATATGAAATTTTGAAAACATTTTAAATAAAAACAAAATTGGTACGCCAGTTTTTAATATTTATTAAAGCGGAGTTAAAATATTTGCTTTGAAAAAAATTATCTCTTCATTTTCGAAATATCGAATTTTTAGAAAATAATTTTGAAAAACTTTATCAAAATTAAAAATTTTGATATGTAATTTCATTAAAACTTATCGGTTCAACTGATAATGAGTTATTCGAAAATTAAAATAATAGTTCTATGAGAGATACCGTTAATAACCGATAAATAATTTTTTTTCCAATAATATGGTAGACCTGCTCACATAAAAATTTTAATCAAAATCGTATGAGTATAGTTTTTGAGAAAAATGAGAATTTCCTTACTGGTTTTTAAACACTTGTATGGTAGGTACCGTTATTTTTGGCTATAAGAATTATTTTTGTTTAAAATCTCTGTTAAAAAACGTTTGGGTGCCAAATTTAATTAAAAAAAAGACCAAGTCGTTTTCGAATTTTGTATTAAGCTTGCAAAAAAAAATTTAAAGTAAAAAAAAAAAAAATTGAAAAATTTGGTATACAAAACAAACTTTTAAAAATATTTCCCATACAAAAATTAATCAATATCAGTTGAACCGGTTTTAAAAAAGTAGAAAAAAAATGGTTCTATGGGAAGTTCCTACCTTTTATGACATTTTTTCTGATTTTTTTCCTTTTAAGACAGACCTTTTTTTTTTAAGTTGTGGGCAAATTTTTGAGAAAAATAAGATTTTCATTAATTGAAAACAATTTTTGTACGGCAAGTACGATTATTTTCGGTCTTAAGAAAAAAAAAAGGTGTCGATGAGAATGTCCAAAAACCGCTTGAAATACCAAGTTTAAAGAAAATTAACCAACTACATATTTTAGGATGCAGAAGAACGGACAAAGAGTCAGACGGACGGAATTTCGAAACCCAATTTCTTCGACTTCACTATCATCGTAATGTCAAGTTTGATCAATATCTCGAGTTCGATTTTTTTACGAATCCATAATTTGCCATACATGTGTATGTATTGTATGGATATACAATTTTATCAGGCAAAATTAGAGTTTTAGTATTTTGTTTTTTTGCGAAAATATCCGTTAAACAAAAAAACAAATCAGCATATAAGTTATAGTAAACTTAAAGAGTCAGGATGATGAAAAATGCAGGTGGGCGGATAATTATGCCTGTGAGTGTATTTATATCCTAAGTAAAATATGATGAAGTTGTATTTTTAAAACAGCAACATTTTCGTTGATTCAATTTATTTAATCCTTAAACTAATGCAAACACATTCGCTGATTAATAATTCATTCGTTGAATTAACACATTTATTCCTTATTATAAAAAAAAGTGGGTTTGGAAATTGGTAAACCAAATCTGTCATACTTTAGGTACACACTCACACACCTTGTTTGAGGTAAACATAAACCACATTTTACACACTCAATGGTTATCTATTTTAAGTTATTTATTGACTATTGAACTATTGAATCAAGATCTTGTGATCCAGCTGTAGCCGCTTTATTTTTTTTTTATAAATAAAAAAACTTACCAAAACTAGATATCACAACTGTTCTTTTGAAAATAAAAATACTAGAAGAATTTCTTGCTGTTACACAACTGTTAGTGATATTATTCATCGTTATCATACTTACATAGACTGTCTACCAATTTTAAAAATAATTTTAATTATTTTCAAATTAAACAATTATTTATGTAAATATCTGCCAAAATCATGTTAGCCCACAGCATGTACCTTTTAAAGGTGCAAATATACAAACCTGACTAAGCTATTAGGATAAGATATGAGAGATAAGAAGAATGCAGTACATAACCATATAACCACCCAAGTTGATGAATTTACACATTAACCTCAATTATGGACAGGTTAACTATATATACACACATATACCGCGATCGTTGTAAACAAAACAAAATATATATAGTCTTCAAGACTTGCTGTAACAGGGCCTTGGAAATAATGAAATTTATGGCATACCCTATTTATTTAAATAGAGTTACACGGGGTACTTTGGATTTTTAAAGCAAAACATAAAATGTAATTACTACACTCTAAATCACTTCATTGAGGACTTATTTTTAAATATTTTCTTCGTATAAATTTACCAGTTGAAAATTGATTAAATAGTATTTCTAGAAGAGCGAATCCAAACTTTTATGGTATCACATGAAAAGCGCTCAGTAGATTCTTATTTTATTTTTTTTATTTTGAGTTGGAAAATTAAATTTTCAAAAACAATTCAGTAAACCAATTGAATAAAAAAAAAATAAAGACTGGCTAGATTTCGTTTTAATGCTTTGTTTTAACGTATTAAACGTATTATAAAATGCAAAATATCATATAATAAGTTGCTAGTTAATACCATCTTAGTTACGCTTATAACTCATAAATAATTATTATTATTTATCAATCTGGTTCACTGTGGCGTATGTGGAACATTATGTATAGACTTTTTTCTTTCTTTTTTTTTCGAAGGCTTGTACTATTTATTATTTGTATGTGTATGTATTTTAGTAAATAATTTGCAAATAATAAATAACATGTAAGGTAAATCCTCTCCAATAATAAATTCACACCTAAAATGGAAATTAATTTTGCTATTTGATATCTTTTTAATTTGAATTCTCTAAATTTAAACAATTTATTCGCTTAGTTTATATCCATAGGTATATTTTAGCCTTAAGCCTAATACGCTATTATTTCAATATATATATTTCTATGTACTGCAACATCACATCAATTTAAAACAACTATCAATTTCACTTGTACAACAGCGTACCTACTCTAAAACCAAAAGCAGTTGTATCATTTTTGTGTGAAATATTCTATTTCGCATCAAAAATAATTGCTTAAAGTTACTTTTAAATTAATTATTACCGTTAATCATAGCGACAAAATGTAATTGAGGAATACAACATCAATCAACTGACGCAGAGTGTATTAGTTTGATGAGCAAGGAAATGAAAATATACCATAATGAAATTATGACTTTTTTGAATAGTGATATTTTATTTCTCGGATTTGTAAACAAAAAAATTAATGAATGAAAGCTACATAATATTTTCTGTATAGGAAGAATAAGTTTTTACGCCACTGTCAGTTTTTTTTTTGTTAGCAAAAAATATTACGGTATCTTTCTTTTCCGTGAACTTTTCAGTCACTTCAGAGATTATGAAATATGAAATGATGTATGATTTGTGAGGAAAGTTTTATCCTATAAGCCAATATATGTAGTTAAATTATGTATGTATATTTATTTTTTTTCTGAAAAAACGAATGCACGAATGAATGCTTGTCTTTTTTAACGATAAACCAGCATCAGCATATATACATAGTATTTGCAAAAAATAATCTTTTTCTTACATGATACGTTTCTATGTTCAAACTTGTTTGGAATTTAAAGTTTTTGATCACGAAATTGTCCGAATTCCGAAACACAAAACCTAAAGGAAATGAACTAAGAAATTTTACTAAAAATTTATTGACATTAATAATTAGATAAATTATTATTTTTTTCAATTAGGAGCTAATCCAAGGAACCAAATATATTTCAATCTTAAAAATGGTTAGTGTTTTTTTTATTTTTAAAGTAACAGTTCATGAGTAGATACAATAATTTCTTGCCAAATTGATGCAAAATATTTTCTCCAATTAACACCAACGTCGAATGTAAAAATATTACCAGGAAACTTAAGATCATTAACTCACCTCAGAAGTCTGCCATGTTTTTTTCTTCTCTTCTTCTTCATAATAAATTATTTTCTACATAATTTATTAATACTGAATGAAGCTGGCAATATAAAAGTATCCAAGAATACAAAATATCCATTGAATTATGAAGCTATTTTATACTTTGTTCAAATCAAAAATCTACCACTTCTCATGTCCGAGTTTCGTCTGTTTTAGTTTCTTTCGTATTTTCGCACTCAACGGATGTGTTTTGTATATGTCACATAAATTGAATGAAGAGGTAACTGAAGGTTAGTTCAAAATTAGAATTTGGAAAAATTTAGTTCTTTGATGTCTAGAAAAATTAGTTTAAAAGGAAAAAAATTTATGAAAACCCTCTTAAAAAATTTTTATTCATTAAATGGAACTTCCACATATCGTCGCCTAAAAAAAATGTTTGTATTATAACATACTTGCACTTATGCTGCCAAGCATAAATCCAGTTTTTTTTAAAATCCCGTCTACCAAAATATTGTATTTTTAAAATACTTTCTTTAAAAATCCCGCTTATTCAAAATCTCGATATATTATTATACCGGTTCTAGAAATCCCATTAAATCCCGCTATAAATACATTTTCTATATATACATTTCCCCCATATCTAATCCACATCAGACCATGAAAATAACAGCCAGGATCACAGTTATATTAAAAAACGGGATTATAAAAGACAGGATTATAAAAAGCGGGATTTTAAAAAAGCGGGATTAAAAAAAAGGGTTATAAAAAGCGTGATTAAAAAACGGATTTAAAAAAAAGTGACAATAAAATATAGGGTATCGAACTCGACCCTGGGGATACCGAACACAACCCATATTGAAGGTTTGAAAAAAAGAAAAAAACAACAAACACTTGCTTGGGTGAACTACCACATAAATTGGTATGGACCTGATGACGTGACTTCGGTAGCGCAATACCTAGTACATATGTATATATTCCTCTTAAGGTACATTGCTCTGGTTAAAATTCTCAGTGACGTCAAAATTTTTTTCCAAATTAAATTAATCAAATAGACCAAGCACCACTTAAAAAGTCTGATGATCATCGGCCTAGCAGTCTTGAAATAGCTATAATCCCAGCCTATAAAAACTTGGTGGTAGCTCACCTTAGTGTTTGTTGTTTTATACAAATCTTCAAAAAAAAAATACCTTAGTCTCTATATAAAAACTGTTTTTCTCTTAAGGATTCTGCAAAAACTACAATACATTGCACAAATTTGTGCAGAATGTGATTCTTAAGAAAATAGCATCAGAAATTCAATTTTAGCCAAAAGTGGTTTTCAAATTTAGTACCAGGAAAGGGAATATAATTTTTTTAACTCCAAATATAACGGTACCTGTCATATAAACGTTTATAAATTCTCAAGCAAACAAAATTTAACAAAATCCGTTAATAACACTACCTGTCATAGATCTTATTTCTTTTTCCGATTTCGATATATATTTTTGGACACATATTAAAATTATTCCAAAACACGGTTTTTGAATTTTTGAAAGAGAATTCATTTATTTTTTTTTTATTTGGACAATATAAAATGAGTTTTTATTTTTGATAGGTACTATATGGATTCTGTGACCCCCGAAAATTTGATTTCATTGTTTTAGAATCAAAAATAATTAAAATCATGGAAGTCGCTTTCGAGAAAAATAATAGGTCGTCGTAATAAGTAATAAATCGTTGTAAACTGCGTAAACCTGTCAAATTTGTATGAACATTTGACAGGTTTACGCAGTTTACCACGTTTACAAGGACTTTACGAGGTTGCATGGATACCCCTATATGATATTCCGTAAAGATTTTTAAACAGTTGTATGGTTGCCTACTTTTGTTTTGCTATATGTAATTTGCAAAATTATGTTAAATATGCATACAAATCTTTGAAGTCGTTTTCGAAATATTGAGACTTAAAAAAATAAACATTTTTTTTATCCAAAAAAATATATGTTTGATAATTTAAATATGCAGCACTATTTAAACTTTTTGTAAACATTCTCCATAAAAAATTGATCAAAATTAGTTTAACAATTTTCGAAAAAAAAAAAAAAAATGGTTTTATGGGAGGATTTTACAAAAAAAAAATCCTAAATCCTAAAAAAAACCAAACGTTTCGGTGAGCAATGTCCAAAAAACTGTATACTGTACCAAGTATAAACAAAATTGATCGTTGAGGTTGTAGTCGAACAAAACGAAGTATAATCAAAATCTACAATTTGGTTGTTTTAAGAATCCATAACTTGCTATTTGTTATCTACATATCGCTCACCGCATGAAATAATGGCACAACGCATTTTTTTCAGTGTCGAGATACAAGCGATTTAAATAATGCTATCCTGACACGGATTTGCCATTTTGATGTGAAAAGTATTACTTACTTATAACTTTTTTTCCTGGATTCAAAAGTGGGCGGCATCCGCCTTTTTTGGGAAAGTGTCATTATTGCATTAAGCAATGTACATCGAAAGTCTTTAAGCGCCATTTTCGAAACCATAATGACACTACCTCCATCTCTCGTAATTAAGAAGAAGTATCAATGTTCCGATATTACAGAAATGTAAAGGGTTTAATTTTAATCATAGTGGCGTCCAGAGTTCAAATTTCAATTTTTTGGCCTTGTGCCATTATTGCAGGCGGTGAGCGATATTATATCGCAAGTACAAATGTTATTCTCAAACAGCAGCATCACTTGATATGATTTTATATAATTTATATAAAAAAAAAAAAAAAAACATCTTTTCAATATCTGGGAACAAAAACAAGGAACATTGTCTGAGATTTAACTAATATTTTTATTTTATACAAATTTTTTTTCCTCAGATATTTTTATTTTATTCCAATTCTGTCTAAGATAACTTTCAGTCGTAAGGCTCATAAGAAAAACAACTACTTCCCTGTAATTTTTATTGTAATTACTTATAGTTTTTGAGATGCTTCAATCAGCACGTAAAGTTTCGACGATGAGTTGTTAATCAATCGAGAAACTTATAGATACTACGTATACACTATCGCACAGTCTCATTATAGCATCTCTGTCTTCAATATCACGCGCGCTTAAAACAAAACAAAACAAAAGTCGTGCAAAAAAAACAAAGCAAAAGAATCACCGCATTTTCTTATCCATCGCTTTGTACAGTGGCAGGGATCCTATAAAAATTGGTGACATTTATCATCCCTCCTTAGACCGCGTCAATGTCTGCTTGTGCGTATATGTATATTCTTTTTGACATCGCCAAAGTCATAAGCATAAAACTACATAATCTATATAAATATACAAATCTCTATCTATCTATCTCAAAAAATAAGATTTAAGCAATCGTGTATCAAAACTTATATATATCTTAACCTATGTATATTGTATATACCTACCAATCTAGCCATCAGAGCGTGTGTGTGAATTTTCATTAACATCGATTATCTAATTGTATAATTTCGACCAACACATTTTTTTCAAAATAACGAAAAATTTTTTTTTTTTAATTAAGACCAAAAACCAAACAAAAATCTCGTCGTAATTATTGTACCCTGGACTAGGCCAACACAGTATGGTTACACAAAAAGAAATTAAAATAAAATAAAACAAAAATACATAAAGTGAAAGCATCTCTTTTGCATCTTCTCCCAATCCGACCATCGAAGTTTCGTCTTTCGGTTCTTCATCTTCGTCTGACCCAATGTAAGACCAACCAACAAAAAAATTCAATTGGACATAAGAAATAATAAAATCAAATTAAATTTCAAAAAAAAACAAAACTGACGCACTGAAGAAAGAGAGAACCCGAAAAACACATTTTGGATTTTGGGCCACCATATAATCAAACCAACCAAAACCATTCAAAACTCTCGCAATATAGGTATAGGTAGGTATACCTTCTTACCTAAAAAAACCCGTCGTTCGCCACCGCGCCTTCGGTCTACGTTGTCTTCGTATCGTATGGATGGATACCTTTATGAAGTTTTGTTGTTTTCTTGGTGAACTTCATAGATGCTGTATATACCTTAGTATCTTGAGTCATTAGTGTGACGAAGTGTTAGACACGTATATCTCTTCCATCATACAGTTTGAATTGTATGGTGGTCTTTTGCCAATAGGTACTCACCTTTAGGTCCAATACCTTTTAGTCGGTCGGCCGACACGGTCGTCTTTTCGCACCAAAATACGCATTCCTGTCCAACAACGCCGAACGTTAAAAGTAAAAGTTCAAGTGCCCTCAGCGTAATAATATCCAAAAATCTCCAAGAGATTATAGACATTTCTTTTTCGAGGCTTTTCACTTTTTTTATTTTTTTTTTTGTTAATATTTTTGTTAATTTGTTGCTTCAACGAAGAATAATTTAATTTTTATTCTTGTTTTTTTTTTTGTTTTCTTCGAAAATCCTCTTAGTCAGAAAACAATTATATTGGTGAAAAAAGAAATCTCGGAAACAAAAACAAAAATGGGTCACCTGTCCACTTCGGATCGCGTCAATACTTCAATGCTAACAGCGAACGGATGTGCAGGTACCAACGAAAAGGATACCAATGTCGTCAAATTAACCCATAACAGTAATAATATGTACGGTAACGGAAATGGAGTTTGCAATGGTGGAACAAAGTTATTGAATGGTGCATGCACTAGCAACGGATTAAGTGCTAACGTTAATGGATATTTATCAAATGGAAGTGTAAAACATTTAAGCAATGGTGGTTATGAGAATGGTGGTGTTCAAACGGTTGTTCTAAGCAAATCCGAACTTCATGATTCCGAGAGTGATGGTTCGAATGAGGAGGATATCAAAAATGCATCTGGAGGATATTTTGAGCCAACACATAATATTAATTTGGACGAATATACGAGAAATTTCAAGGGTGATTCGTTTATGGGTCATAAATTTTTAGCACCACTTAAATGGGATAAAATCATACAAATTTCCTTGCTGCACATGGTGTTCTTGTATGGCTTGGTTATCTACGATTTAAGGGATTTAAATCTTAAAACTGCACTTTTTGGTAAGTTTTTTTTTGCCTTTTTTTAAATTTTCATATTTTATATCCTTTTTTTTTATTACAAATTAGCTGTCCTAAGCTTGAAAATATTATAAAGATAAGTTAAGCATGAACAATTTTGAACACAAAAAAGTGCCAAATTATAATGTTATTATATAATTTTATTCCTTCAATTTTTGGCACAAGTTTGATTCTTGTCAAATATCGAATTTTGTTATAGGTTCTCGGAACTTTTCGAGAGGTTCTTTTATGAGACATAGAGCCTCCATTAATCCATTACTGTGTTTTCACGTGCGGAGACCTAAGATGTATTTCCAATTCCACCCCAAAATGCTGTGATTCCTTTTTGACCAATTTACGAAATGTACTTTACTGTTATTATTTGTCTTATAGCTGAGCCTTTTGAGTGTGTTCTGTTGCATTAATTGCCCTGCAATGTAATCTTTGCCTTTTCGAAGTGTGTATTACTAATCAACTGTCAAATGCGTCTGTTTTGATATGAAGTTCATCATAGAAGAAACTAGTGGGTAAGGAACGCAAGCAGCGTTGCCACGAAAATTTCATCGTGGCGGGAAAAAAATCAATTTGGCACGCTCTTCTTATTTCCATTTTTTACTTTAAATCAAGCTAATTTTGAAGAAATTTTAGGAAAATTACTCATTATAAAGTAAATAATAAAGTAAATGCTAGCAAAAGTTCTTATTTTTTGACAAATCACGAATAGAAAAAATCATTTATTTAAATTTTCTTGTTGTATTATTTCGCCTTACAATTGAATTATTTTTGTTTTTAATATAAGAATTTGCGTTTTTTTTTTTTATATGGCATTTTTTTTTTAGAAAACGTGGCATGGGATTTTTTTTTTGGCAACGCTGTCTCTTAGGCATTTCCCAGGCACCTTTTAAAGAGCGTTTGCATCTACCTTGTGATAGCAGATATGAGATTACATTGCAAGTGCTGCGTAAATGAAACAGAAGGGATTTATCATTTGAACAATTTGGTTCTACAATGAGAACCAGAGGCTTATATGAGAGCGCATGCAAATGCATGTGCGCGGATTCTCATAAAAGCCTATGGTAGAAAATTTAGAAATCAAACTGTTACGAAACTAAAAGTTACATGTGCGCGCTTTGCCTTAGATGCAGGCAGAATTTACTCTTAGAGTAAATTCTCGGAATTAAGCATTTTTTCCGATTCGACTCTTAACACGTTTTTTAGTTCCGCCCTTAGTAGAACAATACTTTCAATAGATTTCAAAATTCTCAAAATTTTCTTCGCTGGTGAGGGCAAATGAAAAAGTTGTCAAGGCTGACTCCTTAATTATTGCGTATTGATCAGTATTCTTTTAAGACTTAAGCTTCTCTCTCCATATTGCAGAGTCCACAGAAAAGAATTGAGAAGTCATCTGGTTTAAGTAAAAAATTTTATTGATCTACTACTAAAAAAAACAAATAGTCATAGTACCTATATAAAGCCTTGTCCAAGCCCATTTAAATTCTAAAATCTTCTTACAATCTTTTTCTGTGCAAAGCATTACATTTAGATCGCATCATATACTTCCTCAATAGTAGAAATGTCTGGTTTTAGATTCTTGAAGGCTTCTTCGAAAACTCAAAAACCAAAATTTAGGAAAAAAATTTTTAATTTTCTTTCATATTTTTAGCAGATAAACTTTACGATTATAATAAACAAAATTGAAGGAGATTAGCTATTTTAAACAGGAGAATGGCCATTGTTGATATTGTTTTCCTTTTCTTAAATAAATAATATACCTTGTTAGATTTAAAATAATTAAATTTTCAATGATAAATGCGTTCTGTTACCTTATTATACCGTTTTTCATTAGATTATTACAATAAAAATTAATGAAACAAAAAATAGCAGTTCATGGCATAATAGTTGATGCGTAGGGTTTTCATCACACGAAGGTCTTAAGATCGATTCCCAGCCTCTGCCACCTTTAGACAAAAATATCTTTCACCCGTTTTCCCTCTTGTGAGGAATTGACTAGTTCATTAATATTTATCTCTTGTCATAAAAAGTGTCTCTCACGCTCACTTTTGCCGTTTGGATTTTTAAGAAAACTATAGGTCCCCATACATGCCTATGACACGCACATAGGAATATTGAAGAGTTGTAAGTCACTAGGCCCTAAAGGTTCTTTAAAAGCTATCCCACAACCAAATTTATTTATTTTTATTTATAAAAGAAAGATGGATTTGAAATTATTTTACTTGCATAGAGCTTATGAACTTGATATTTTCAAAATGTTTTAGTATTGTTCATCTTCGATTTTAATTTTAAAAACAATGTATTCATATATTTTAATGATATTTTCCACCTTTTTCTAAGGACGTATAATAAGTTAAGAAACTATAATAGAGTGAAACCATTCGATATTAACTACGAGTAGGTATAATACAAAAAATATTTATGTTATGTACGTCTCAATAATTACCACCCTAAGTCGTTTACATATTGTTAAAATTGAATTAGCGAATTGTTTTCGTATAGTAGCTCATTAATTACCAATTTTTCATTTCGAATTCCAAACAAAAAAACACATTAGACACTGTGAGGTAGTTTGATTTATTTTTGATTTGCAAAAAAGAAGCCACAAGCACTATCCTAAACTAATTAGTACCTATAATGCATTTGTAATAGTTTCTTTTGTTTCATATAAATATAAGATTACAAATTTGTTGAGGAAAATGGAAAATTTCAAATGATGGTTTCACGAAACATCTTCTACATGGGAATAGATTATCATTATCGTAATTAATGGTGAATGCACTTAACGGTAATTTTTCAATTAAAGTTATTGATTGAAATAATTATCAGGCATTTTTTGTGTGATAACACACTTGCAGTTAGGCTGTCAAGCTTTCGCATCATCATATTAATATTGAAGGTTTGAATGAAACAACAACACTTGGGTGATCTACCACCAAGATTTTTATACCCTGGAGTTATAGCTATTTCACGACTGCCAGGCCCATCATCAGACTCCTTTTGAGTGGTGCTTGGTCATTGTTTAGTTTTAATTGAAAAACTTTTATCCCCATATAGATATGAAGCAAAATAAATATCAGAATTGTTGATTGAACAGAACCACTAAAATTCAGTTTATGGAAGTGCTTGTTTTTATGTGTCAGCAATAAAGCTGTACAGCATTTTGTATATTTTAAAGAAAAAAAAACTACAACGAGCTTATTTTTCACTTATTTTATTTCTGATATTTTTCTTTTAATTAATAATAATTTGCAGGAAACAAGTATTTACAAAAGGGTTTAGTATTTTTTTCGACTCTTTTTTTCTTCATTGAAACGTCAAAAGTTCTGCACCTGAAAAATTCAAAGTTGGTCAACTCTTACAGCACCATCTGCAGCCAAGACTGCAGTTGCTTTGTGTTGTGTTCGTAACATTGAATTTGTGTGTATTGAATATTTTTACAGCTATTCCAACTCCAGATACAGTTGCAGCTCGTATCCATTGTGTGCAGGCAGTTAAGCGGAAAACACTTTAACCAACTTATGTTTTGAGAAAAAAACAATTTTGTTCGATTAAATTAAAATTAATTTTGATTCGATGCAACTAAGTATCGACACTTTTCTATCAGCTGATGAAATTTGTAGCACTGAATTGTTTGTTGTAAAATAAAAATTCGGGCAGCCCTGAGATTTTTGACAGTTGATTGAGGTTTCCCATTTTGGCCTGGGAAAGATGTGATCAGTGTTGCAAATATTAAAAAATATTTTAAAATACATATCTACAATTATGACACTAAAAAATCTGCAATTTGTATGAAAGATATCTGTGCCCATGTTTCTGTGATATATATCTTTAACTATATCGTTTCGATGAAATACGTCGAGAAACATTCAAAAATAGAAGAATCTCATATGTTTTGTTTCAAGACTAACCGGTACTCTGTGAATTTTTCTGATGCGATAGATACATAAAATAAGAAGCAATCGTAAAATGTTTGTATAAAGAATCTTTTTTGAAACAAAACAGAGTACCTACCTATAGTAAAGGGTGTTTTTTTTTTAGAAGTATAGAATTTTGAGTTGGCAACACTGTTTTAACTGGCGGCCATTTTGTTAGCTGTCAAGTGATTTAATTTTAGTTTGGTTTGGCATTTCAACATGAATAGACTGACACCTGAACAACACTTTCAAATTGTGCAAAACAAGATTTCCTTTGATCCCAATTTTCATAAGCGAATTTTGTTTAGCGATGAAGCTCACTTTTGGTTGAATTGATATGTCAATAAACAAAACTTCTGTATTTGGAGTGATGATAATCCTCAAGTGTATGTTGAGACACCGTTACATCCATAAAAACTGACTGTTTAGTGTGCTGTGCTTTATGCGGTTGGTGGAATAATTGGTCCGTACTTCTTTAAAAACGATCCCGGCCAGAACGTTACAGTCAATGGTGACCGCTATAGACCCATAATTACTGACTTTTTCGTCCAACTATTGAACAACCATGATGTGCAGGAGCTGTGGTTTCAACAAGATGGCGGCGCAACATGTCACACAGCTCGTGCCACAATTGATTTTTTGAAGGAAACGTTTGGTAACCGCATAGTTATAAATTATGGACCCGTGAATTGGCGATTTAACGCCACTTGACTATTTTCTGTGGGGATATGTGAATTGGCTAGTCTGTGCTAATAAGCCCGAGACGATTAAACACTTGGAGGACAACATTCGCCGCGTTATTGCCGATATACGGCCACAAATGTTGGAAAAAGTCATCGAAAATTGGACCTTCAGATTAGACTACGTCCGAGCCAGCCATAGCGGTCATATGCCAGAAATCAGATTTAAATTATAATGCCAGAAGATTATCTTTCGAATAAAGTAAATTTCATGTCAATTTTAAAAAATCATCTTTGTTTTATTCTATTTCAAAGTTCTATACCTCTAAAAAAAACAGTTCTACGCACCAACTATTACGCCACAGGCTACTATCTATATAGTACCTATTGCAAATTGTTGTTTAAAGAAAAAACTGCTGCTCAGTTTGTCAATAAAATAAAATGCAAATAAGCGGAGTTGACTGTGCTTTTATACGAGTATATACCCAACTAAAATGTTTATCAAATCTTCGCTTCATTGACTTAAGCAATAAGTATATAACTAATTGAAGTTCAATAACGAAATAATTACCTACATCTTGTAGCTATTTGTCTAATAATTTTGAAAGTGCACGCTATTTTATTAAAGTATAGAAAAAATAAATTAATCAATAGTTGTGATTGGATAGTAGTTATCATAACTATCGTGTATTTTAATCTTGAACTTGCTCGAAGGAAACTTTTTTATAGTTAATCGGATATAGTTTCTATACATACGAATAGCTTAATTGCAAAAGTCAATAAAGCTTGCATTTGTAAAAACTGTTGATCTTAAAATAAGAATTATTGAAACGGACGAATATTATTTATTATTAGTTAATATTTAAACAATATAATATTAGGTGTGTTCCTTTTGACTGCAGCATCTTCTGCCAAGTAATAATGTTTGTCCGCAGTCAACTACTTCTACTCTACACTTTAAAAATTTAGTTATACGAACTGTATGCACGTAAGCAAGCGACACAAATTATTGTTGTTGATGTGTTTCTCTTATCTTAAATAAAATACAAATACAAACAACAAAAATTACATCTCCAATCTCCATTGAGGTTAGATTTTTCTTTTGGAAAAAATAAAGCGATCCATTCTTCATCTACGAATTACTAAATTACTAAAGTACTTTACAGGGTCCAATGAAACGCACCTATTGACATAGTTATAGAGAGATTTCTTATAGTCCTATTCTGGTAAGCCCCACTAATACCTCACAAGTCACAACAACCCCACAAGGTGAGGTAAAATTGATTTTGTAAAGTGTGCACCGTCACAACTTGTGAGCTTCACGAGAACAATTGAAATTATGATCTCCTTTCGAGTACCTCACAAGTCACAACTCACAAGTTTGACATTTCGTAATAATACGAAAAAAAATTATACTATTGGTCGCGTTCAACAGAAATTCAAATAAAAAATTCACCTTGCTGTTGTGGGTCTTTTGTAAGGTTCTCACTGTGAGGATTGTCAGAGAGTACCGAAAATGTTATCGAATTCCAAGAACTTCACAAGAAATCAAACTCATAATAGCTTGTGACTTGTGAGCTGTGAGCTGTGAGACCTCACAACGCCAGTGTAGCTGTTATGTTCAGTTTTTCAGTTTCTGACTTGGTACTAAATTAAACCAGCGTTACTTAATTCTTCAAATAAATTGAACCCGCTTTAACTCAGTAGCAATTCTTTTACTTTCCGGTACAGTTTTTCAGTAAGAGATCATTCCAATAAAAAAATCCTAAAAAATCTTTGCCAGTCATTTTAGATGAATTAACACAACAAATGTGACGAACTTACTCTGGGTTAAGTGAATAGACTGTTCTAACAGATGTGTGTCAAAACAAAATTGAAATTGAGAGGGCGATACTATAAAAACGACCTTTACCACTTTGATAACGTTTTAGATAGTTGTTTTTTTTTTTCAACATGTATGTACATACCTACCTACATATGATGCAAATTGGTTTAGTGACATTGTGATAAACCTCTGACACATTTATCAAACCATTTTGGAACATTTTAATAAGGCCATTCCGTAAAGTTGGTAGCAACCAGAATTGTTAATAAATTTGGTTCCATGAATATGAATAACCTTCAGCTTGAAAAATATAATTTATTATCTTAATCCTCTTCTTCTCCTGTGGGGCAATGTTAAGCCTCTTTATTAAGGTCAACACTATTCCTTGCAGAATAATGTGCAGCTCAGTCATCGATGATTATAATAATTAGCAACATCAAGTGATGTGCAATGTGCATACATATATGTATATATCAGTGATAAAAGGCGTGACGAAAAACCGTCGATTATTCATTACTCGATATTAGTGCGTAATCATGATTACCTTCCTGAGGCTTTAGGACAGCTTCATAAAATTAAAAAAATTAAATATATTTCATGATTACAAGGAATGCTATTTTGGTCAATGGTCTTCAAAAAAAAAAAGGCTCATAAATTAACTTCACATGCATTTTTCATTTTAATTTTACGTAAGACAAACAACCAACAACTTCCATAAACAAAACCAGATTTAAAACCCCGAAAACCTGGAATAGCAATGCACGCACGCATCTTCTTCAACTCAATGTCAGACATGATTTCACATCTTAAAGATGTTAACCACGCAAATGGATGCGATATAATATGTACATATATAAATTTTGTCGTTAAAGCATTATCGAATGTTAAAATCGCAATAGTGCGGCAGTAAAAATTAAATAAATAATTAATACTCTCAAGATGATGTCATCATATAGTAGACGGCTTTAGGTATAGGCTAGGTACTTAACTTTTAGGGCATCTTTAAGGTCAAGATATTCATAACAAAACAACAACGAAAAAAATATGTTAATTATCTTTCAGACAAATTGTTTAAACAATACCATGCAAATCTTGTAATGGATTTCACTTTTCTTTTTTTTCATCATATATGTATAGGTATATCGGCTTTTTGTCCAGATCACACCTTTTTTGCTTAAACCGCCTTTTGCTTATACTTGAATGTGAAGTAACATACAGAAAAAAATGTTCAAGAGAAGGCATCAGTGTTTAAAATAAATTATCATATTTTGTGAAGAATTGCTGGTAATTTATGGAATTAGTAAGCCCGACGTACTGCAATTATTTGCATTTTTCTTATAAATTTTACATAAGAATAGGTAGATAGTAGTTTTTTGTTGATTTTGTTTTTGTTTGGCAAATTGGTGAGAGACGCGACGATGCTTTGAGATGTCGCGTCTTTAGAATCTCTCTAAATGATTATAATATGTAAGATTCGCATTCTATAGTAAACGAGAATATTGTTCTGAACTTTGTATAATGTTTCATATCGTATTGTTGTTAAAATTTGACTGCTTCCGCCGCCGCCGCCTCACAATTGTTTGCGTCTTCTGTTTTAACAAAACCAAAGGAGCTAGGTGTGGTTTAGTGATTGAATGCAGGCCTAAAATGAATTATACATTTTTTGACAGTCTCCTTGTTGGACTTAGGTTAGAAACCTCCGACCATAAGTTCAATATGGTTAAACTGCTTTTCTTGCAAAAATATCGGTTTTTGGCGAAAACCTAGTTTCTAGACACTTTTTGTAAACCAAAACTTTTCGTAAACATTACTTGAAGTAAACAAATATACCTCTCCAAACGGTCAGCGATCAATCAAACGTCAAAACAAATCTGACAGGATGCTGTTAAGAGGAATTAAGACTCCCCAAACCAACGCGAAACTAGGCGTTTTTTTTTGCAAGCCCGGTGGGAATTGCAGGAAAAAAACGACCACAGGGATTAGTGACAGCAACACAAAAAAAAAAATGGAGTTTTCATACAAACTATCGATAACAAGTATATAATTTATGCCGGTAACACAGTTTTTCTGTGTGCTTAAGTTAAGCCCGGAGAATTATCTGCGGCGACGACAACAACATACATTGTTATTATTGTTTTCGTCGTCGCCACGACACATTTGCATTCTAATCATCAACTTTGCTAGACAAAAATTGAATTTTAGAAATTTAACATTTCTAAAATGTTAAATTTAATTCCGCGATTTTTAAGAAGATGAATTTTTATTTTAGTGAATATTCTAATTACATATACATATGTATGTATGTGTATTAAATATTTGTGTTTCAAAAAAAAAATACATATCGGGATAATAACAATAATAAACTTTGTTCAATTTAACAAATAAGATAGATAATATAATTATTTTCGTCAATGTATTCATAAATATCCCAGCCGTTCACGTTAAGTCTCTCGGTGAAATCAAACGAAAAAATACACTAAAAGAAAGTGAATAGGGTTTTCTGGAAAAACCGATCAACGTGAGTGATTCTGTTGTCCATGAGCAAAGAATATTCTTCTTGAATTTTTTCAAGATAACTCCATTTCACGTCCGTTACAATCTAGACAAATCTGTAAACCGATTTTGTTTTGCATCAAAATTGTAGTTGTCAAGTAGGTACCACACAAAGAATGTAAAAAAAATTGATTCCCTACAAATTCCTTTCAACAACAGAAAAAATTCGATTCTGTTTAGAAAACAAATCAATTTTTTGATTGAAAAGAATTCGACATAAAATCATTCTTGAAAACAGTATTTCCGATGCAGGGACCCGCGTCCTTACACCTACTATGAAACCTGCCAGTTTGCTTACAACTTGAATTAACAGCCCGATTCTCCCTTGTGAGGTGTCACAAGCTCTTATGACTATTCCTTGTGAGGATTGTGAATAAATAACATTCATTGAATTCTCCAATAATCGCGACAATAAAACTCACAACGAAACTGACCAAAGTATAGGTTAATTTTTTAGTGTTGAAATCAAAAGGTCGAGTTGAGTTTGGGTTGAAATTTGGTTGACAGTTCGAACGCGTTCTGACGACATCACAGCTGTGGTGTAAAATCAGAACTTGGACTGCTTTTAGACGACTGCAATTTCTATCCGCAATTCTCTTTTGAGTTTCTTTCCGATTGCAGCATCCATTTAAACGCTGCAAATTTTAATACCTGCAATTTTTGTTAAATGAGAAGGAAATAATATCTCGTCACTCTTTACTCCGCTTATGTCTCAAACAATAAGAAAAAGGACAAAGAAGAAAGAGCGATAACTCTGCAATTATTTCAACCTCTGCAACTTTGTCTGCCCCGGACACCGCATACGTCCCCCACCTACATGCTCAAAAATTGCAAGGATAATTGCAGCAAATTTGCAGCGTTTAAAAGCAGTCTTGAATATTTAATTTGATGTTTAGGTACGTCTTACACTTTTTTTTTAAATCAATAGAGGTATTTCGAAAATGACTAATATTTTAGGTAATTAATTGCTTAGTTCATTGGCATTGCTTTTAAAATTGCCAATAAGGGCGCTTTGTCAATGACAATGACTTTCCAAACTTTTTCAAAATGACTTCTTCTCTTCGCTATTTTGAATGACTTTAGTATACTTTTTAAATTAAAGTCTTAAAGATTATTGTTATTCTCACACGCTAGCTAGACCAAATGCATTCATAAAAACAAACTTAATTTTTGGCTCAACTGTAATTAATTTATAATTTTTGCAATACTTTTTGCAATTGCCATTGCCATTGAAATTGAAATTTCCTCAAATATTTCCAATGGATCCACAGTGTTTTTAAGCAATTTCTTAGCAATATCCAAAAGAACAAAAACATTTCTCTCAAAACCAAATGCAACGGAACTTATGCAGCTGTTAAGAACTGCAAAAATTTTATCGATAACGATATCATAGTCGGAAGCTAAAATGTCATTATTACTTAACTAAAAGCACATTTTAGATTTCTCTAAATTGACAAAAAACACAATGGTGCAAAATTTTTAACAGCCTGATGTTAAGTTATTAGCATTATAGTTAACAATTTTTTTAACTTTAAAGCTCTTTTCAAAAATATTCTAAGCTTATTAAGAAAACAGTCTAAAATATAAGACGTCTAAAATATAAGACATCTCATGCTAAAAAAAAATAAGCAAACACGCCATTTTCACATTTTTAACTGTCAAAGTGACATTTGGAACTAATAAGAATAGGTATGATGCTGAAAAGTTAAAATAGGCATTTGTTGATTTTAACTTCAATAAAATGTTAAAAAGATGGCAACTCGTTTACTCGTTGTAAAATCCTTTTTCTAACTTAAAGTCACACATAAGTCATAATAACTTAAAGTCATACATAAATTCGTCTAAAATTTTTGTCTATAATGTTTCTGCCTCTTTATTATATCCAATTCAGTTAAATCTCGCATATATTATATCAGTTTTATCATTAATGATGAATTGCAGTCGATGTTTTTGGCAGGGGTCTTCGCTCACAAAAGCAAAAGTAAAAAAAAAGCAATCTTAAATATTATTGAATTATTGACATATCATAATTATGATTTTTATTTTACTTCTATACGAACAAGCACTTAGATTTAATGCTTTGACATTGAAAACAAAACCCTTAGAAAAAAACTTAAAGGTTTACATCTCTAACTTAAAACAAAAAAATCTTCTTGTGTAATATAACCAATATTTGAATAATACATAACACATTCACAAATTAGGTTAACCAAATGTCGGTCATATAGTCAAAGCAGGTTATGTTTTAGTTATGGAATTTAAATTCCCTTTAGCAAAAATACAAACTTTGTTGTATCGGTTTATATAAAAAATAAATTATTCAAATTAAAAACTTGCCGCTTGGTTTATTGACCTCTGATGGTTGAATAATGTGATTATGATTCGTTTTCATGGTGAAATTCAAAAGCCTTTCCAATTTAAAATTAAAACAAAATGAAAAGTTTTGCACTGGCAATTTTTTTTTGACGATTCCTTGTTAAACCATACATAGATTTTGAAAATTCTAACAAACCTTTTTTTATTAATATAGAAGTTCTCAAGACAAGTGTCAGTTTTTAAAAAAAAACAAATTTAAATATTACACCACTATTAATCATATTAAAACTGGGCCAACCATTACTATTTTAGATTAATTCAGTATTTATCAGCTCATGCGGTGAGTCAATAAATTAAACTACATATAGTAGCAGGTATAGCCAAAAGTTTTATACTGAAACAGACTGTTTTCTTTACTGTTTGAATAAATTCCATTTCCAGTAGAAAGATCTTATGGATGGTTGATGAAAAAAAAAAAATAATAATAATTTTCTGTTTCTTTTTTTTTTTATTTTTTTCTTCAAACTTTTGCAACTTAATTTTAATGTTTGGTAATCAATCCATTGATGTGTGGATAGGTAAATTAAGATGGATTTTAAGTGTATTGTAACACCTACATTGATGCGCTGAAAAATTGGTATGATGTAATCGTTTGTTTAAGTACAACAAAAATTTTAATTTTAGCGGCACGTTTTTTAATATCTCACATTAAAAACAAAAAAAAAACGCTGGAGAAAGTATTGATGTAATAATTTATTACCTATCTGCATAGAGCCAAAGGTGTTATTAGAGGTTAGTTAATTTTTGCAAAATCAAACAAAGAAAATAAATAAATATTATTGTAATATTTTTATTAGCGGAAAGTTAGGACTTAAAAACGTGTGGTTTTAGGTAGTGCTGCATAACTCATACATTAATTGCTTCAAAAATATCATAAATATCAAGAAAATTCTTCAACTCAACATATTTCTTATCAGCTAAATATGAACAATAGTCAAAATATTAAAATGCTTACCTTGACCATAAAATCTAAAATTCGTTACACATACCTTCTAAAATTTTTTTCAGGATTTCAAATGGAATTTCTTGCACTTGATTAAAAACATTTTAAAAGTCATGCTTAGATTTTTCCTGTGTTCCGAAACCGTATACTTACGGTCTCATAAAATATTATAAATAAATATGAGCCCCTGCTATTGTGGATAAATTCGAGTCAACATGTTCACTAATGTTTCTGTGCCAGTGAGACAACGCACCAGTCAAAGTACTGAAACTAAAGCTACTGTACGTACTTCACTTCAAAATCGGAAAAAACAGGCAAGAACTGAATCCATGTTCGATTGGACTCTGCAAAATTTTGAAGAAAATCATGAAATTCATCGAAAATCATTTTCAAAGATGAAGCTCATTTTTTGCTTAATGGGTTTGTCAACCAGCAAAATATGCGTTATTGGACACTGGACAGCAACAAACCCAAAGAGACTCCATTGCATCCACAAAAAGTGATCGTGTGGTGGGGATTTCATGGGGGGAGTTTTGATTGGACGGTATTTTTTTGTCCACTAAAATCATGATCGTTATGGTGAAAGAAGTTGTTGAAAGATTATTTTTGGCCATAGTTGAAAGGTCTTGAGCTTGACATCAGTGATATTTAGTTTTAACCAAATGTGTGCCACATATCACAAATTGTATCTATTGGTTCCAGGACGTGTATTACACCTGGAATTGATTTCAGCTCGATATCTTTACTAGTTTTTGTTTTCTTTCAATAAAAATTTGTCATTTCCTAATTGAAAAACCCTCTACAAATCCGTGGCTATACAATATTTGCTTTATATGTGGAAGTCTGATGATTCTTTAAAGTTTCTTACATTCTTCGATTAAAAAAAAAAAATTTTTATTAATTAAACATTTCTTTTTGTAAGAATAACGTCCTTAACAAAATCAATAATTTAAAAAAATATAAAATAAAAAATATTTTACCTACATACTTAACTTACTGTTTGTCCTTATAACTATGTATAATTCTTTAAAAACTATTGACTGTATTATTAATTGTATGTGAACGCAGAGTTGCAAAAGCTTAAGTCTTAAGTTTCTAGCTTAAGCTTGGCTTTAATTCACAACCTACAAATGAATTTAAAAAATTTAATTCCTAAGTCAGTTAGTGACTTATGAATTAAAAAAATTTAAGTCATTAGCTGGCTGGTGACTTATGAATTAAAAATATTTAAATTATATAAGTTAGTTAGTGACTTATGAATTAAAAAAAAATTAGTTCAAAACCTACTAAGTGACTTATGAATTAAAAAAAATTTAATTCATAAGCTCATGGGTGAATTCTGATTAGAAAAATTATGAATTGGAAAATTTATAAGCTAGCATGATCATTTTATGATTTCTAAACCAGATTTGAAAGCTAAAAATAGATTCAAAATAATTATGTAGTCAAAACAAGCTTAAGAATTTCCAATCTACCAACTAGCTTATGAATTGAATTTTTTTTTAAATCATAAGTCACTAACTAGCTTAAGAATTAATTTTTTTTTAATTCACAAGTCATCTACAGACTTATTACTTAAAGATTTTTTAATTCAAAAATTCGCAACCCTGTGTGAACGAAAATTTGAATGACTTTTTGACTCCGTTGAGCAACTTGTGTAAAAATAGGATAACATTATTATAAAATAGCCAAAAATAAGCCTTCCCATATTTATGTTATACCTAATTAAAATGATAGCAATTAGTAAAGGTAAACAAAATTTCAAAAAACACTCAAAAATAAAAAAATACGAAAATTAAAGTTCAGATAAAAAAGGCGGAATTATTTATTTTCTATTTAAGAAAATAATTTTAATCAATTAATGTTGATACATGTATCTGTTTTTCCAAAGATACACCAACCTACAATTATTCATCATAAAATAGTTTTATATTACTCAAAATAGGCATTGTCCTCTAATAAAAAAAATACACTTGCAACATATTATTCAAGTTGCACCTACCTTCATAATAATACATAAAGAATAATAATTTATTCATAAATTTAAAAAAATCACAACATCATCGATTTACCAATTAAATTCACAATGAAATTCATTGATATTGCATTATAATGTAGGTATACCTATTTACTACATTTTGTTAAGATCGGCTTCTTAATAACCAGTTCTGTGAATCTTTTGATTTTATTTAGCCTGATAATAATGATTTATAAAATTCTACGTCACTGTGTCTCAGGTATAAATCGTCTTGCACTACAGCAACCGTTATTAGGAAATCGTATTAAAAAACACGTTGTCGCTCATGAACTTGTATTAGAGACAGCGATGCACCAACAAGTCTCACTCAACTCTCAAATCTTGTTTTTATTGTATATAGCTATATAGTCTTATGCAATATTGGTTGTTGAACTATATATTTTTTTTGCTTTGTGTTTGAAAGGCTTATAATCTGAGAAATAATGTTGAAAACATTGAAAATAATTTTAAGGTACTTTGAATTTAAATACATATCATCATAATAAAATATTTTAAAGCATTAATGTCACCGAATGCAACAGCAATTGTCTTGTCAAAATCCATTGCTTTTAAATTAAAATCTAGATGCAGCTGCAGCATGAACACCGATTATTTGCGACTTGTGTCCAGTCTGTGTGTAGCTCACGTGTGATTCAATGGACTACCGCACTCGAGGTGTAAGCTACGTCGTTGTAGCAAAACAAGCTGTAAATTGCTTGGCATACTGCAGTGTCAGTCGGCAGGCGTACAGTTTTATGTTTTTACTACCTAAACATTTTTGAGAAATGTCAAGGTCAAGCGTCAATACATGCCAAAATTTTGTGGAATTGTTTAGTGTGTTATCTATGAAGTGAAACTTTATGTGCAGAATACTTGCTGTAGAGGAATATCGTGGCTGCATGCGGTGAATCTTGATGTAAGCGTCTACAACAAGACGATTCGTGTGTAGAAGGCGTAAATTCTATAGCTGTAGCTGTACCATTTCAGATGACATACAAGATCGTTAAATGGATTGTTTAAACTTACTGAATATTACCAATTGCAAGTGTTCATTTTAGAGTTCATTTTTATTGGAATAATATTTTAAAAAGAAATGTAATTTTTTAACAAATTATTAACATTTATAAAATAAAATTATAATTCGTCAAATCAGCAGTTAATTCCACTTCGTTTGACACCTCATTTGTCAAAATCGGTATAGTATGATAGTGGGAAAAAGGAATCCAGACTACAGAAATAATATATATGATGATAATAGTTTAACTATCTATTCTATTTATATACTAAAACTAAAAATCCTTTAACGGCTTTTTCATTCAAATCTAAAATCTTACTCTTCTTATATTTTATACAAAAACAACACTATCTCTCTGACTATAAACTCTGAGTTGCATATCTTTATGAAATTGCATAGAAATATGGAAATTCTTTGGAAGTATAATTCCAAAAGCATGAATAAAATTAGTTTTTATTAACTGACCTTGAGGCAATGTATGTAAGTCTTACATAGGGTAACTTATATTATATACGAAGAATAGAAAGGGAAAGATATTTTTTTGTTAAAATGATATGTATGACTGCGAAATTGTAACGTCATATAGACAAAAATGTGGGCTTATACATTTTGTTTGGCTCCATTTAATTTTTATAAGAAGTCTTACATCTAGTTTTTTTTTCATATACACCAAGAAAACTGCGTGAAGGTCGTCAAAATATGAGTAAAAAAATCAGGTGGGATTTTTTTTCGTTTTGGTTTAAAACCAGAAAAAAGGTAAAAAAAAAAAAACATTTTATTTTATTGCAAAATATTTAACATAAAATAACATTAATTTCCAGTTCAGTTTTATAGTGAAATTATGTTGGAGTGTTTCAAAGTATTTTGGTTAATAGGCATACTTTACGTATAAATGAGACAATTTCCAAATTCGATTCCGAATAAGGTTATCATTGGTTGTTTTCCATACAATTTCACATATGTATCGAAATGAGGTAATTTCAAATAAATTTACAAGAAATTAGGTTGAATTTAAAATATTGTGAAAATAAATCAACAACAATGTATGGGTTATCGGTTTATGATCATCGAATGACAGTTCTTATAAGATATTGGGCACGTTCAGGAGACACAAGGGACTAGTTATGTAGTCAACTGCATTCATTGAACGCAAAATTGAGTAAGTCCCCTTTCCCACGAGGAAACTGAGTTTCCAGCAACTTTCAGTTTATAGATTGGAAGGACACCAAGTAAGCGGAATGAATGGTCAATAATTGGTGGGAATTGTATGTTAAAAGAAAACTTCAAAAAATCTCCAGCAACTTGTTTCCTCGTGTGAAAGAAGACTAGGGAAATTAGCTTTTTCTTAAGATGTCAAAGATATCAAACTTGGAACTTTAGTTCAAATCCTTACATTCATTCATAATACGGAAAGTACACTTATAATAATAACCATGTCGATTATGGAATCCGCAGTGATTCAGCGTGCAGGGCTTTCTTTTCTCTATACTCATTTGTCCTGAAAATACTGCGAATCATTGCGGATCCAGTATATAATTGGCATGAATATCATATTATGATTGTCTGAAAAACACTTCACACAACACAAGGCAAAAATAAATATTTCTTCCATTTTGAATTAATTTTTGTCGATAAAATATAAAAAAGAACCACTTCACCTAAAACATTATAATAAACGTGGAAAAAAAAACTTATAGAACAATGAAGTTCGGCTTGCTGTTTAATGATAAAATATAATCAACTGATACTTTGACATAAATACACTTGACTTGAAATATAGGGAGATATTCCTTGACTAGTTTTCCAGTCATCTTTCCAATAAATGTGACTAAATTGGAAGGCAATTTTTTGACAGCTGACCAATCAGAGCCTTAAGACTAGCCTAACATTTCAGTTCCTAAGTTCTTCTGAACGTACCCATTATGAGAGTTTAAGTTTTCCAGAAACTATCTTTGTCTTTTTCTTTTTTGTTTTAACAGTTATAGAAGGAAAACCAAAAAAGACTGCAAAGAAAGTAATGCAACGCAAATAAAATTACTTTAATAACGACAAATCACAATTTGTATCTACTGTTCGCTTCTTTGAAAAAGGATTTATTTTCTCTCCAACAGGAGCTGTCAAACTATTGTTATTTCTATTTTACGCTGACTTATTGTGGAAATCCCGAATAGAAAACATTTAGACTTACCAAATAGTTCTTCCACATTAAAAATTTAATTGAAGACGATTAAACACCTTTTGTGATGCAAATAACAAAATGTGCTAAATTTTTGGTAAAGTTCATAATGTTGGTATTTGGAAAAGCTTAACAGTTCTAACTTCTAAAAATGTTCATAAATGTAGACACCCCGTTATACATATTTTTTATAAAAGTTACCTTAACGCATCGAAACATGTTACTCTCAATAATATCTATACCGGAACACAGAAACAAAAAAAAAAAATATTACGAAATGTAAAATTCAATCTTTTGCAACATTCACAAAGTATAAGTACATATATAAAACCTCTTGAGTAACTTCTGTGGAATTGTAAGTTTTAACCTTAACGCTTCTACAATTATGTTATAAAATGTTATAAAAAATAAAAGTTATGGTTTCTCAAAAAAAATTTGTTGAAGGCAATACAATTAGCGCTTAAAACATGTTCATGTAGCCAAATTTTAGTTATAATACTATAAGTGTTAATTGACGGCTAAGAGCTTTGCCAAAAAAAAAAAAAATGACGAAAAACTGGTGCTTTTATGCTATACTTACGCTACACTGAACACAGTGTCAAATGAATTAGTTTAGTTTTTTTAATTAATAATAATATAATATTAGTTTTTAATTTAGCAATCAGATTTCTAAATTTACTTCCATTATGATTAATTAATGTTTATTTTTTTAAATTTTCTTTTTAGCATTCTTTACTGGTGGTCTAGCTGGTTTTGGTGTTACTGGAGGTGTTCATCGGCTATGGACACACAAGTCATTTAAGGCCAATGTCCCATTGAGAGTTATATTGATGGCATGTTTCTCACTTTCTGGCCAGGTGAGTGTTAATTTCATTTAAATGTGAAATTATCTTTGTTTATATACTTGAACATTATTTACAGATATAAATTTATAGTTTGAAAAATCGGGGGTGTTTGGTGGGCTTAAGATTGACCTCCATTGAGGACTTTCAGAAAGACAATGTTGAACAAATCTAAATTTTAAGAAAAGTTTAAAAAGATTCAATTACTAATTAATCTTACTTAGGATTTAACAAAGATTAAGAACTTTTTGTCAAATTAATGAATGAATGTCGAGATTTCAAACAAAAAGTTTAAAAAACTTATTATGTATACCAAATAATAATAATCATGCTTAAATTAGTTGTAACAGTTCATAGTGAAATATTCTTCCAACTTAAACTTATGTATATACGAACACACCTTTCCGTTTAGTTTTTAGTAGGGCCAGTTCAGAAAAATGGAATTTCAGTGACCTCGGCAATGTCAGAAATAGAAATAGGTTCTTGTCCCTACTCTAACATATTATCATATTTGTTCTTTTAAAAAAAGTAAGAATTTTCTTTGTAATCAAAAACGTCTATATTCATATTCCGCAGAAAGTTGTAGGTCCCCTACTTCTCCCGACACGCAAAGTGTAATAATTGAGAAAGTAATTGGTCCCTGATTTTCTTTTAACTGTTGCGCTGACGCTGACAAACAAAATTGTTTTCTTGCTTAAGGATTTTCAACATTCACCTCTGTCTTGGAGAGGAGGTTAAGAGAAAGGGGCATAGTTTAGAAATTGTTCGAAACAACTAACTTTAAGTAACTGCAGTCTTATCTGATATGACTTTTACCGACAGAAAGTTTTAATTTTGCAAGCAATATTTTTGATGTTTAAACATCTATCCCGGTGGCGGCGGCAGTGGGGTAAACTAAAAACGTTGAAATTTCTGTAGCACATTACGTTGTGCTGTTACACGTTTCGATACGTTGATGTATATTAGATACGTTAAATATTGGGTACGTTCCTTCTTACCTCAAACTAAATCGAAAGGTCGAGTTGAGTTTAGGTTGAAATTTGGTTGACAGTTCGAACTCGCCGCGTTCTGTGATGTAAAACCAGGACTTGAATATTTAATTTGATGTTTACACATCTTAACCATGAGTCTCGGCACTCACACTTTTTTTCTTCTTTTAACGGTATTTATATCATTTGCATGTGTACATTAACGACCAACTTATTTCAAAACCCTTATTTCTGGTTCGAAACCAAGTGCTAAAACTTAAAATATTCAAGAAAAAAGAAAATAAAGCCTCATCTAAATAATCTTATTTGCTTTACCGCACAAGTTTAATAATAATTCAAGAGCATACTATTTAACACCATTCGTCTAATTCTAATTCCGTATTCAAATTTTCTTGATTTCTTCCACTTCTATTCCTATACTAATGACAGAGGTTAATGGCAAGGGTTTTTATATTTCTGACAATGAGCAAATATTTAAACAGCACATCTTCGGTTTTACCCATATTTATTTAATACAAATACACACATACGTATACCTTGAAAATATTTATCACCATTATTCATTCTACATTTATTATTTATTTATATTGTTTATTTTCTTCATTTGCAGAATACTATTTACGATTGGGTGCGTGATCATCGTGTCCATCACAAATTCTCCGAAACGGATGCCGATCCTCATAATTCTAATCGTGGATTCTTCTTCGCGCATGTTGGTTGGCTTATGATGTTGAAGCACCCAGAAGTCCTTAGGAGAGGACGTCAACTCGATATGTCCGATGTCCTTAGTGATCCTGTTGTGCAATTCCATCAGAAGCATTTTATTTTGTTGAAACTTTTACTTTGTTTCCTGATTCCGACAATTATTCCAGTTTATTGCTGGGATGAAAAGTGGTATTGTGCCTTCCTGACGCAATGTGTTTTTCGCTATGTTTGCAGTTTGAATTTCACATGGTCAGTTAACAGTGCTGCACATATGTGGGGAGCCAGGCCTTATGATAAGTAAGTTTGTCTAGAAAATCCTTGAAAAAGTATCTTGAACTAATTAAAACTCCCATATTTTAGACGCATCAATCCAAGCGAGAATCTTTGTGTATCAATTGTCGCTATGGGTGAAGGTTGGCACAACTATCACCACGTCTTCCCCTGGGACTACAAAGCAGCTGAATTGGGAAAATATTCCGTCAACCTAACAACCTTTTATTTGGACATGTTCGCAAAAATGGGCTGGGCGTGGGATATGAAGCAGCCATCCAAGGAATTGGTGAGAAAAACAATTGAAAAGTATGGCGATGGAACACACTTCTCCAACGGACATGTGCACATCGCTGAAATTCCTGATCCTACAGATAAAGGGTCATATTACGACCAAAATAAAAACTTTAAGGATGACTAGCCAAAGGGGCTAGTGATTTAAATTTAGAGTGTATAACGGGGATTAGATGTTAAGTTAGGACACAAAATAAGGCAAACAAATCAGACATCAAACCACCCTACCACGTAGAACTTTTTCAAAGTTTATTTTTCTTTAAGGTTAGGTTTTTGATTGCTATATTTAAAACAGTTTATGTTTGGGGAGATATTCTGCATTTTTTGGAAGGATATATAGGAACATAATTTTGTGTAAGTTTGATTAAAAAGAAAAAAAAAAAAAAGATACACATTTTTGCAGATAAAATTATTTAATCACCATATGCACACGTTTTTGAGAAACAAAAAACAAAACGTGTCATAATTTTTTATATCAAATATTTTTAACGAGACACGTTAGGTTTTATTTTTTGTTTTTCGAAAAACTCACACACCGTAGGTATTACATTTTTTTTTTTAGTTTTATATTAATAATACAAAAACCTCATTTGAGTGGTGGAAATCATCATTCGAATATAATTATTACATTTAGTATTAAGAAACTTGTATTGATTAATTTTATTTTACAAATAAATATAAATATACAACTTATTAAAAAATATATGTTGATCTTTTATTTTTGACAATACTTTAGATATACATATATGTAGATAGTGAATTCATAATGGTAGGTTGTTAATAGTATAGAGATGTGTTTTTTCCACAGCTCGAAGCAAAAATCCTCTGATTCGTACCAAATCGGATGAACACCGTAGTCAAAAATCGTCCGATTCGTACATATATGAAATCATTCTGATGCAATTAGTTTTTAAAGACAACATCGCATATGCCTTGCCCACCATCGCTGGATTTGATGAATGTGATGCGAGAGACAAAGTTTTTGATTTTCAAGCAATTTTGCGGCCGTATATGCTCTCAATAATACGAATAAATGTTGACTTCGAATATGTCATCGGAATGGAATATAAAATATTTAATATGGATATTGGACCGCTTCGGGGCAGGGGTTAACAGTAAGATATTTCGTGAGTTGTTCGTAACTCAAGTTCATAAGTTATTGAACTCTTTGCCTATTATAGTTAAATAATGACTCAGAACTAGACGCGAAGAGTCACCATTTCACAAACGTTTTTATCTGCATTTTCAGCAAGTATGTACGTGGTGTGAGTTATGATTTTATTTATTAGGTATGTTAAAATCATCATAAAGTATATTTTTTTTGTTCCTTTATGACAATGCTTGCATACGTGTTTGTAGAATTAAGCCTGGAATACCATAAAGTTGGTAGACGTGACTTTAGTTCTAGGTATAAAGTTAGTGCGACTTCTAAGAATCATGATTAAGATAATAAAAAAATTAAAAGAATACCTATAAGCATATACAATACATATAACAGTTTCTTCAAACTATTTCTCAGGATGTTATAAATTATTAATGTTTCGGTAGGACTCCAAACTAAAGGCAAATTAAACAAATATCCCAATGAGTTCATAAACTGCCACAAGCTAAATCAAAATAAAATAAAATAAAAAATCATTAAATTATTTACATATTTAGTTCAGGATCAGCTTAATTATTTTTACTTAAGATGGTGTTTACAGCCCAAGCTGTACATATAGGCTAAATAGTACAATCGAAATGATTTATTATACCTACATACACTGGTTTCAATTTTCATACATACTCGATGTTACGGTTATTTTTGATACTTAACCTTGAATAAATTTGTATATGTATTGTATGCATATAATATGCGTATGTCGGATCAACGAGGACTTTGTTTTGTTAGTTTGATATGATGCAAGATGTAATTTTGTTTTAATTTTTTATTTATGTCAGCATTTAAAGTTACCACCAACGATTTGGGCTATAGTTAAATCTCACCTATGGGATGGCACATGGCATGATATTTTTTGGAATCTTAAGTTAAGATTGAGTCAATATTGAATTTGAATCCACTTAAAATTTAAAGAAAACCAGATATGTACCGACAAATGTTGAATATACTTTTTATTCCACAAACCACGAGATACCTACATATATACCTATTTCAAGTTTTAGTTACCTAAAAATTGCGTAATGAACTTTTTTAATTATAAATTAAACAAATCTTAAGCTAATATTGATCTAAACAAAAAACAGCAGTTCATTCGCTTTTTAATTTGGGTCAATTATTTTTTGTTAATAATTTAAAAGAGAATATATTTATTATTATATGTAAATATATGTATGTGCCTACATATGCATTTCCATTTGGATACATAAAGAAGTTTGAGAATAAAAGGGAAACTTAAACTTAATTGGTAAACGTTTATAAGTCAGTCAGTTTAGGTATTTAGATGGAAGTAAAAATTGTATATGAAGAAAACATTTCCGTGATTTCCATTGTGGGCTTGTCGGCCATTTAAACGTCTGGCATGTTCCTAAGGGAGTCAAGGGCTTTCGGAAAAAGTGCCAAAAATATTAAAACGCAAAAAAAACTTTTCTTCGACAACGTTGTCGGGGTTTTGGGGCCACCTTTTAAGGTCTTTCAAAACCATATTTATAACGTTGAAATGTGATGCAATTGAAGTGATTTCCTTCAGAAAAGTTGTAGGTACTTTTGATGCATTCAATAACGTGGCCAATATAATGCCACTACTGATCGACGAAAATATTCATTATCTTTAGGTGTGTTCCTTCGAGGTGCAGCATCTAGGTACTGCCAAATGCGTCTGGCTTCAGTCAACTTATACTTCTACTTTGTGGTACAGTTTATGCGCCCCCAATGTGTTCGCCCAGGATCGGCACTGAGATCCTTTATTTTATATGTATACCTACGATGTTTGAAGTCACGTTCTCTAGCCACGTCCTGAAAAATGGATGAAAATACAGAAATACCAATTTATAGCAGTTATAACAGTTTATCGCCATTAAATAAAAGTCTATAGTCACTTCCATTGCATTAACCGCAAACAGTGCAATACAGCCCTTGTATACGGTAAGTTTTACGACACAATACTTGATATTGCGACCCTATTTAGATAGTGAAGTTTTACTACACCGTCGCGCCATAACGATGTTGATATCGGTGAGAGCGATGAAGAACTCTGTTCCCTCCACCTATTAAACCATCGTCATTGCGAATTAACTTGTTCTTATGTGCGATAACACTGTGGTTTTAAAGTATGCAAGGTACTTGCCCTTTATACTGAAAAATTGTTAAAAAATTAATATAATTAAAAAAAATTGATTGAACAACTTCTGAAACTGTTGTTGACATCAACGCAATGTACACCATCTGATTTCTTACAAAAATCTGAATTTTTGAGAAAAAAAATTTAAAAATCGTTGGAGCGGTTTTTAAATTGATTTTTTATATATAAAATTTTAAGAAAAAAATTGGAATGCTATTTTTTAGTATTTATTTATGCGGAATTTAAAAATTAATTTTGAAAAAAAATCATCTACTCATTTTCAAAATATCGAATTTTTAATATTTTTTTTTAATCCGAAATTCTGATGTGCAATATTATTTAAATTTATTAGAATCTCTTGTGTAAAAAATTTCATTAAAATCGGGTCAATAGATAATGAGATAGTCGAAAACCAAAAAAATGGTTCTATGGGAGAGAGATAAATTTTAATTTCCAATAATATAGTAGATCGTACTAATATACCTAAGTTTACATAAAAATTTGAATCATCATCATTCAATCGTTTAGGAGGAGTTTTTGAGAAAAATGATATTTTCCATTCCGGTTTTTAAACACTTGTATGGGAGGTACCGTTGTTTTTGTTCATAAGAATAATTTTTATTTAAAATCTTCTAGATAATGTTAGAAAACTGCTGGGTGCCAATTGTTTTATAAAAATCATTTTCGAAATATTAAGTTCTAAAAAAAAAAACATTGGAAAATTTTTTAAAAATCCAAAAAAAAAAAAATGTTAAAATGACTTTAAAACTTCTTGAAAGATTTTCTTTAAAAAATTGGTCAAAATCAGTTGAGCCTATTAAAAAAAATCGAAAATCAAAAAAATGGTTCTATAGGAGTTATACCACTTGTAACCTTTTTTTAGAATTTTTTTTTAGTGGTAGACTTTAAAAAAAAAAAATTACTGATTTTTTTTTGAAAATTGTGAACAATTAACATGTGTCTTGTTGACACATGTTAATTATTGAAAAAAATTAACGTGTGGGGGGAGTTGCCAAAAACCAAAAACAGACAGACAGAATTGCGAAACCCATTTTCATCGTAATCAACTTTGATCAAAATCTCGACTTCGATTTTTTTTTATGAATCCATAACTTACTATATATATACTTACATATGTATGTACATATATGTATATCGCAAGTAGCGAATCAACGTCGGCAATGATTCTGTAGATGCATAACATCCGTTCCGCTTCCCTTTACAACATCACTTCGAACAGCAATGAAGGAGAGCTCAGAAGGAGCTCAAAAGGAGAGGCCAAGATAGAAGTGATAAGAATGACCAATGAAAAACGACATAAAATTCCATCAATAATTTTTATTTGAATTACTCTAAGCCGCTGTCTTGTATTCAACTGCATAGAATATTTTCATCTCGACATTGTAGCTAGTGTAGGATCTAGGATAAGTTAATTTTAATCCAACTCATTCACAGAAACATGGGATTCTTGCATGTTATTTGAATGCATATTTTCTTTTAAACGTTCCAAAATGTTGGTTATCAGAGAAGAACTCTGAAATTATTAAAACAAATATTTCGTAAGTTACAAATAGTTAGTCTTCTTATCACAATTAACACCCATGTGTTAGTATGAATGTACATTTGATATGCATACATACATACATATGTATATATACCTATTTATCAAAATATTAGTCCACACAAACGTAAATATGTATGTACATACATATACATACCAAATAATAAAGAGCCGAAAAAAGTTCAGTTGCCAGAAACAAAAAAATTGATAGTTTGAAAAGTATCCAAAAAATAAATAAGACTAAGCTAAAACAAAACCAAAGGCATTTTGTAATTAAAATTTGCAACATTGAAAATTTTGATTGCGGGATTTTTTTTTTAATTTGGAGTATTTTAAATTTAGAAAATAACTGACTGGAAATAATTTTAAACGTTATCTACAGTGTTGTATTTGTTGAGAAATAAAAGGTCTGTTTGGTAACGTGAAATTTCTTGCAAATTTGAACAAATTTTCAGAATTGACTGTCAAAATCAAAACGCCAAAAAAATTTGTGAAACTTGGTGCAATTAATATGAGTGGATCATTTATCATCCTTCATTTTTTCTCTACTTTTATGGTTCAACATTTACTTTTAACCTTATTTCAAAATTTCATTACGAAGGTAATTTGTTTGTTTTTTTTTTTATGGGAGATGGGATGATTTAATTTGAAATTGCATTTGAAGATTTTATAGAAAATATTAGATATTTAAAGAAAAAAACTTGTCTTGATACCTAGCTACTTTGAAAACTATTTCAAAATGTTTTTGACTCTCAAAATTAAAACAATATCAAATGATAAGGTCAGTTTTTCAGAAATTAGTAGCATTCCTTGTTTATATATTTCTGGAATTAATAAAATTTTACATAGTTTTATTTTTGACTTATGAATTATTTGTGTCAATATTTTATATGGTAAGTATTTTTGGTTTTGTTTTGTTTCGTTTTTTGTTTATATTTATGTATTTTTTGTTTCAGTTTGATAGAGACGTATTTGTATCATCTACGGTATCAAGAAATATAATGAAGTACTATGTAGACGGGGCCAGTAACAGTAGTTTTAAATCTGGAAGATATCCTTACGTCATCGAAATACCTTCAAATGCAACAAGCGCGCAAAAGTCACGGGATAATGAATCCCACTCTCCAAAATCCTAAAGAAAAAGATAAACATAAGTAGATATTACATTAAAGTGTTTACTTATAGGCGACAGAATAAATAACGGAAAGAGCATTATTTTGTATAATTTGGCTTGCTGGATTGTATATATGTACAATGTACATACATACATAATGTATGTAGGTATTGGTTTTTTAGGAAGTGACTATAATACTACGTTTTCATTAAAGTAGAAATACCTAAGTTAATTTCGTAAATTACCGAAAAAGTGTTTTCATCTCTATTGTGTTAATTTCTCTTGACAGTTCATTTAATTTTGAATTTTGTTTTGCCGTTAATCGCTTGCTTTTTTTTTTTTTCTTTCTGTTTTTATGTATTAAGTTTTGACATTTTCATATAAAAGCTTTTAAAACTTTTCAGTTGGGTATATTGAAAAAGCGTCGATGTAATTTGTTAGTCCTCTTTCATACGAGGAAACAAGTTGCTGGAGATTTTTTGGCGTTTTCTTTTAATTTCCACCAATCATAGACTATTCATTCCCCTTACTTGGTGTCCTACTCAACTAAAACCTGAAAGTTGATGGAAATTCAGTTTCCTCGGTCTTAAAGGGGACTTCTATTTCATGACATTTGAAATAGGCTGAACATACATATATAATTTGGAAATAGGAATTTGTATGGGGTATGAGATGATTTTCAATCGAATTTTTCAAATTAACTCATTCTCCTAATAAAAACGTAGTATAAAGGAATGCCAATTTATAACAGTTTTGAGGTACAAGCTCTGTTTGGTAACGTGAAATTTCTTGTGAATTTACTCAAAAACAGTTTTGGTAAAATTGGTAAACATTTCAAGTTATCAAATAAAACCTCTGTTCGTTTACTTGCAAAACTGCCAATACTTACCAATTTTTGTCCAAAGTTTTGACCAGGTTCATATGAAAAAAATTCAATTGGACTACCTTTGGTAGAAATTGGCAGTTTTGGGAAATAAAGCAGACTTATGGCCGGTTGCACCAAACGCTTTTAAATATTTAATGCTTCGTTAAATTTGAAAATGCCATTTATTGGTTGCAGCAACCAATTTGAGTTTTAAAAGGCCGATAAACAAGCCAATAAACTAAAATGCCATTTTTCTCCAGATAAATTTTAAAAGCTAGTTTTAACGAAAATATCTACAAAATAAAAAAAAAATTCACCTTTGAAAGGACATATTTTGAAAGTTAAGCCTTAACTACATTTGCCAATAAAGTGAAAAAGTACGAAAGTGAAAATTTTCAAACTCATTTTAGGATAGTAGGCGTGTTTTTTTCCAAGCCCGGTGGGAATTGCAGCAAAAAAACGACCACAAGGATTAGTGACAGCAACACAGAAACAAAATGGAGTTTTCATACAAACTATCGATAACAAGTATATAATTTATGCCGGTAACACAGTTTTTCTGTGTGCTTAAGTTAAGCCCGGAGAATTATCTGGGTTTAGCTTAGCCCGTAGGGGATTAGTTGTTGTTGTATTTAACATGGTGATTGTTTAGCACCGACGTTGTTTTTTTCGACCAATTCCCTCTGGGCTTACAAAAAAACACGCCTAGTGTTTCTGACTGGGAAACTTATAAAAATGATGCAGAAAGCTTAAATTTCCGTTTAAAAAAAAGAACTTTATATTCATTTTCACAAAATAATTGCGCTAGCGGGAAAAAAAAATATTTTCACTTTTTCAATTTTACAAAAAGTGGTCAATGTAGTTAAGGCTTTACTTACTACCAAGATTTCCAAATGTAGTTGCAGCAGTTGATTGTACTCACATTAGAATAGAATCACCAGGTGGGGAAGTTTGACATATCTCATATTGCTATCTTACTTACGCGAGTGAAACTTTTTCGTTCAGTTTAAAAATCAGCTGACAAAAACCAGGGATGGTTCGCAAACAGCATTTTAGCTAAACTATCAGTGAAAGATATTGGTGCAACCCAATAAATTCATCAGGCTGATAAATTTTATAAGGATTTTAGCAAAAATTGGTTTTAGTGGATTTTGGTGCAACTGGCCATTAATATTGTATCTACAAAATAAAGTTGTAGTTTACAATTAAAAAAAAAAAAAACATGACTTTCAAAAATTAATTATTATCAGATTTGTAAACCGCAATTTTTTCTCACAAAATTGTGAGAATATAATGTGTAAAAACAATCGTTAAGTTTTTTTTTCCGTCTTTAGTTGTGAAATAATCGGCGAACCTAAAATAAAATTCTGCTTATTTGTCGAACTTTGGTAAACAAATGAAACAAACCTAATCTTCTTGATATAACGAACACAGCCGCTTACGGCAGCCATCATTTATGTTTGACATTTCGTTTTGACAGTTTTCGTTTACAGATGTCAAAAACAAAACAGTCAATTTTATTTTTCAATATCGATAAGAATACTGGATGTAGATTATATTATTATTTTATTATCGCTGAGATTACATAAATGATAAAAAGAATCATGACTGACATTGATGTTAAGGCAGGGATAAATCTCATTTTGAAAAAAATTGATGAAACATACTCAAATCGATCTAAGGTAAAAAAAATCCAAAACCTCTTTATTTACACTTGTAAATAACAAAATTGTTTTATAGGAAATCACGGCTCCAAAGCCTCTTCTAGTCGCTGTAAGTAAAACAAAACCAGCCGAAATGATCATTGATGCTTACTCCGTTGGTCAAAGGCATTTCGGTGAGAACTACGTTCAGGAATTAATTGAGAAAGGTGTGAATCCTCAGCTTCAAACTCTGTGTCCGGACATTTGTTGGCATTTTATTGGACATTTGCAGAAGAATAAAATAAATAAAGTACACATTTTATTAACAAAGGTTGTGTTGATGACATTCGATTAAATTAAGTATTTTTTAAATGCAGGTTTTGAACACACCGAACTTATACATGATCGAGACGGTTGATAGCCAGAAAATTGCCGATTCATTGAACTCTGCCTGGGAACGAATTCAAAAAGAAAACAAAAAACCACTGCGAGTACTAGTGCAGGTCAATACAAGCGGTGAAGAAGGTAAAAAGCATTAAACCTTGACAAAGATTATGGTTTTATCTTATTTATACTTTGTAAGATAAGTAAATCTAGCTAAACGCGGGTCAAGTTGCTTTAGGAATGAAAAGCAACCAAAATGACAATGTCATCATCAATTTTTTGAATTTTCATAGAAAGCTATCCGCTCCGGGTAATGATGCGAATGCATAGGAATCGCACAGTATTCTTTGAACTTCATTCCTAAAGGTTTAAGTTTTTTCTCATAAGTTCGAAATAAATCCATAAGTTTTTCCTTAATAGACAAAGGAGTATCTCCAGAGTTCTTCTACTCTCGCCATTCTCTCTGACGATATGACGTTATAGCTCAGTCTTACTCTGCAAATTGTGATGAGTACTTCCTCCTGGATTGTAGCTACGACTTTCACTTCTTGGTCAACGTACTTTTTTGCTTCTAATGTCAATTAATTCCAGTGTTAGTTTTTCTTTCTTTTCAAAGTCTTCAGTTTGAGTCAGTTCACTGCACCTACGTTTTCTTATAAAAGCGTATATAGGCTTCTGATCTGTTGTCAAGTTCAGATCTGTTTTAGAGATACGATTTAACATTTTTAATATTTTTCGAACACATCAGTCACAGCAAATGCAACTTTTTTAAGACATAAGTTGAATCAACTTTCATTTTTAAGTTTGAGGCACATTTAAGTGCCACTGTTATTTTCGAATTAGTCTCATCTATGCGATTTTTTAGCGTTAATCTGTTGCACTCAAAGACAAGCAGCCCAAAAAATCCTACCTAAAAGTATTTAAATAAATAAACTCAAATGATATTCCAAATTATTTTGGAACTGCTAAAGTATTGATATAATTTGTGAGACCGGGTAATTTAAAATTAATTACAACAGAAGAATATTCGGAAATAAGAAAAGATGAAGAGCAGCACATAAAATGAACTTTTTTAATCGAAATTATAGAAATATCTTCCTTTTTAAGAAATTTTAAAATTCTTGGTGATTTGAAACTGCCTCTAATAATTCAAATTAAATAAAAAATATTTCACTTTTCATTAAAATTTTGTTCGATTCATTTCACTAAGTTGCTGTCAACATTTTCAAAGTCCATTTTTTAAGAATCGGCATTTTGATCTGTCGATTAATCCAGTTTATGAGATCTCAGAGTTTCTGCTCCGTCATTTTGACAGAGGGAGAGGAAAAAACCTGAACAAGATTGCTCCGCAAGAAGTCAAAGGCATCTCCATCTCTCTTTGATCGCGGTTTCTTAAGGTTACTGCCGCAAACACTCAAAGAATACCCTCGTGATTTATTTATTCTTATTTTGAATTACCCTTTATACTTTTCCTTTAATAAACTGTTGATTCGATGCCGTTGTTCAACAGCTTCTTCACCGCCAGGATGGTGTCATTACGAAGACGTGGTATTTCGAAATTAAAATTAAATTGCGGAACGTATTGTGCAAATCAAAATCTTGCGTTGACAAATCACAAAAGAAAGACCGTTCAAATGTTTCATACGAAAAGAAATCCATCGTCGACGTTGCGAGTCAATATAAAAATCCCTTGAAAAAGACACTTGAAAAAGTAGGCGTGGCAGCCCGTGGATATGTAAAGAAAAGTTCCCACGCCATGCTTTAGACTAAAGTGAACATAATTACAGGATTATGCAATTTTGTAAGGATGTTGTGAATATTTGTAATTTTGCTCCATAAATAGAGTTCAAATTTTAGAATTTTAATTTCTGACACTAAACCATTATACATAGGTAATGTTAATATGAGTCATTTTGCTTTATAAATAATAATAATATGTATTTATAAAGCAATAATAATTTATAATTTAATAATTTGACTCCAAAGCCATCTGGCGGATTTTATTTTTTCAATTTTTCCTTCCGTAAGAACTTTATTCCGACTTTTGTCAGCCTTTTAAAATTTGCTTAATCGCTCCAGTTGTTCTAAACTAATACTTTTACCAACAAATAGCATTTCATTTTGATTCCAACAAAATATAATACATACGATTTTTTGACAGCCAAAGTGAGAAATTTTGCTAAGGAATTGAGTTCAGATTTCTGGAAAGATCTCAGAAATGTGTTCTTTCGATTTATTTTTTAATTGAAATCAAAATTAATGAATTATTTTTTAACTTCACAGAAAAAAATGGCGTGCCCCCATCAGAAGCAGTTGGCCTTTATAAACACATAACAGAAAATCTCAAGAGTTTGCAAGTAGATGGTCTTATGACTATTGGCCGATTCGGTCACGACTATGCCACAGGACCAAACCCAGATTTTATAACCTTGATGGAATGTCATCGAAAAGTTTGCGAGGAATTAAAACTTAATCCATCGGCGGTTGAAGTTTCTATGGGAATGTCTGATGATTTCGACAAAGCAGTATGTATTGAAGCTAAAATAATATCAAATCTCTTTTTTTTTATAAATAGTCTTTCACGAAGGAAAATAGTTTTTGTTTTTTTTTTTTTAAATTATTATTAAATAGACCGATTGCGATGTGAAAGAGACCTGTTTGACTGTGGGTAATGTTTTTGTTTAAATCTTTTCAGATTGAAATGGGCAGCACAATTGTTCGTGTTGGAAGTTCTATTTTCGGTCACCGTGCAAAGAAGAATGCCTAAATGATGTGTAATGATAGCTTCTGTGAGCTAGAGAATAAATGCACAAAACCTACAAATAGAAAAGAAAAACATTATTTTGTTATGAGTTCTAATTTTTATTTTTTGATTTTTAATTTTTAAGCAAAACATTAGCTCGATTTTTATTTTTGGAGATTTTCTTTTAATTTTGTTCTTATTTTTGTATTTGTTATAATGTGTATGAAGCATAAATAAAACTATATTGAATGTAGTTATTCTATGACAATATGTAATTTTGTCTTTTATAAATTGTTACCTATTTGAGCTCTACAAACAGAGTGTTACTTAAAAATTATTTTCTTAACATGAAACTAATCAGCCTTATTGTGAGTTTCGACCGAACAAAATTCCTCCCGGAAAATTTGACATTTCACTTTTCAGCTATTGTGAGTTTCACACGAAGTTTCATGTTTGAAAAATTCCCCTTATTGTGGACATTCATTTCGGTTGGAATGTTATGCCGTTGAGAGTCTAAATATTCACTTATTTTTTGTAGACGAACGAAATTTCGGTCGGGCGAAACTTACAATAGCTTTTAAAATTCCGGGTGAACAAAAAATTTTAAGATGAAATATATTTCGGGTGAAACTCAATAAGGCTGAATGTGTTTTATGTTCTTACAGAGTCAAACATATTTTAAGTAATTATCGTATTTTGAGTAATATTCGAAATGAGCCATTATTAGTTACTAGAAATGGATAAGAAGTTTTAGATATCACCAAAAATTTAATAATAATAAATACTACATTCCATTCAGTCTAAACCTACAAAATCTAATTGATCTAAATAAAGAAAACCAATAATTGTTAAACCTGGATCTTTTAAATTGAACTGATTAAATGAGCTTAAGAGGAAAGTAAAAATCTTATGGCTTTTCGATTGGTATCTATTTGATCGGATTGACAGTTCCTGTTCTTAAAAGAAGAGACATTTTGTTCCGGATTTGTTTTCAGAGTCTTTCCTGAGTTATAGACTGAGTGTTTATACGTAGAAAATTTTTCTTCCGGATTAGCAATTGAAAAATACTCAGAAATAAATGTATAAAATTTTTTATGAACATCAATATTGTACAAGATAACTGAAAACCAAATTATATTGTTGAACAATCCTTATGGCTTTTAGACTAACTTTTGCGACATATTTTTTGCTGAAATATTTAATGGAAAAAAAAGAAGAATTTTCATAAAAGGAAGGGGGCATTTTAAGCAATATTCATTACCGTTAAGTAAGCTTCTTTTTATCAGAAATTTGTTATTATTTTTGTATATATTATACATAAATATATATATCTACAGGGTATTCCATAGTCAGAGGTGCCCCGTATAAATAAACAATAAACCATCCGTTCATGAGATCATTCTAAGTCTAAAAACTTAATTATGGTTCTCTTACTGAATTATTTTTTTTTTACAAAAACAAAACTACCACTGTACTGAGAATGTAATGTATCAATATAATATTGGGAACCCCATAAACAATTTTTCTTAAAAGTTCGTAATAATAGGCGTGTTTAGGAAAATGAGATTTCGGATATCTCAGCAATCTCAGTTACATGAACAGGATTCCTCAACAAAATTTCTTAGTTTTGCTGTTAAAACTCTGAGGAAAAAAAATCTTTGATTCGCTTGCTCACCTTTTGGGTGAGAAAAATCTCTGGGATCTCATTTTTCTGAACGCGCCAAATCAACCTTTTTGTGAGTCTTACCCGAAATATATTTCACCTTAAAAATTAAAAGCTATTGTGAGTTGCGCCCGAACGAAATTTCGTTCGGCTACAAAAATAAGTTAACATTTAGACTGGCAATAGCATTACATTCCGCCCGAAATGAATGTTCACAATAAGGGGAATTTTTCGAACATAAAATTTCGGGTGAAACACAATAAGCGAAAAGTGAAATGTTTTTCGGTGAAACTCACAATAAGGCCGAATGTGAATTAAGTTCTCACGGAAAGGAAAATTGAAATGATCCACGGATTTGGAGGCAAATTATTAAAAATTTCTTTATTTATTTAACAAAGTAATTCATAGCAATTGTCTTACTAAAAAGTATGATTCCGATAGGTGGCGCTGTGGTGAAGTTACATATAAAAAAATTCCCTCATTATGGAGCAGACTAAACATTTCCGAATAATCCCTACAAAGCTGAAATAATGTAATTACATTCTCTTAAATCTAAAGTATGACAAGGGAATGTTTTTTGGACATCGATTGCCACGCCCACTTTTCTAAAGTAATTTTTTTTATACGTATTTTTGTATGAACTCAAGCCGAAACAATGTATTTGCATATCTTATTTTTTTTGTATGGTTTATTGTGCGTTGACAGATAACAAAGGAAAGACCGGGCAATTTTGTTTGTTATCTTTCACTGCATAATAGGCACTGAATACCAAGCTGTGGACTCGTAAAAAAATGGAACTCGCCATTTTGATCAAACTTGACATTACGATAGCAAAGTAAAAAAGCGGTAGGCCTGTCGTACAATTTTTTAGCAATTAATGAAAATCTTATTTTTCTCAAAAACATGTCCTGCCCACACTTAAAAAAAAAAACAGAAAAATAGTTAAAGATAGCACCTCCCATAGAACCATTTCATTTATTTTCGATTTTATCACAACCTATTCATTAATTCTATCAATTTTTTTTTTTTTAATTTTTCAAAAAATTGTCAATTTTTTTTTGGAAAACTTAATGATTCGAAAACTGTCTCGATTTTTATTTAACTTAGCATCCAGCAGACACTTGTCATACAAGTATTTAAAAATCGGTAAGGAAAATCTCATTTTTCTTAAAAAACGACTCCTACAATTATGTGAGCTAACATCAGTAGTTACGATCTACCATATTGTTTGAAACAAATGTATGTATCATTTATTAACAGTATCTTTCATATAACCATTTTGGTGGTTTTCGAAAATCTCATTATCTGTTAAACCAGTTTTTAATTTTGTAACTATAAGAGCTAATAAAAGTTTCAATAATAACTTTGAATTTAAAATTTTTGATTTTTCAAAAATTTTCAAGATCTTTTTTGAATATTCGATATTTCGAAAATGGGTAGATGATTTTTTTTAAATTAATTTTTTAACATCGCATTATTAAATTAATATCTACTAATACATGGTGTACCAATTTTTTTTTTCTTAAAAATGTTTTAAAAATTTTTATAATAAAAATTATTTTTTTTAAAAAAACGCTAAAACGATTTTTAAATTTTTTTTCTTATAAATTGAGATTTGCTTAAAAATTCAGATTGATGTCGCGTTGGTATCAAAACAATTTCAAAGGAGTCTGATGACGGGCGTGGCAGTCGTGAAATAGCTATGTATAAAAACTTGGTGGTAGCTCATCCAAGTATGGGTGCTTTCATAAATGCATGGCTGCTTTGTTTATATGCGATCAATTGCAATCATATTAACGTCATACAAAATATTTGCGAATGTGTTTTACTCTGCATTTATGAACACTTTTTCTGATTTACGTCATATGTCAAAAACAATAAAGAAACAATTAAGGAAAGGAAATCGTTTATATTATACCTGTCTCTTTCTTTAAGAAAGAAACTCAGATTGCATGTGAGTTTTTATAGTTGCACATTTGCGCTGCAAATATTTGCGGTTTGCTTTTATGAAAATCTGACATTTATCATTTGCATTTATGAAAGTTCTGCATTCGTCAGACTTTCGCAACCATGCATTTATGAAAACACCCTATATTTGTATTTCATTCAAACTTTCAATATTTCAGAGATTTTTAAATCAATTTATTTATTTATTTATTTATTATTTATTTATTTTAATGGAAGTTCCATGCATACCTAACCTATGTGCAACACGGTGTTATATTGTCCATATTTATGTACCTACTCACATAACTATGTTTTTGCAAGTGGCATAAAATATGTTTTCCCATAACTAATTTATTTCTTTTATTTTTTTTTTAGATTTTTAAATATTAAGACTTTAAAACCATAGTCTGGTCGTACATAAGAGCATGTTCGTGTGACCCAGTCGTACATTTCATTAATTTAATTCCAAGGTTTTAATTAGTTTTAAGTTAATTTAAAGTTGTGAATAAAATTTCATTTGATTTTTCTTTGTTTAAAAATTTTAAATAACTTTTCACAAATTGAAAAAATGATTAAAACCAAAAATTATTGAAATTTGGACAGGGCAACGTTTCTATTAGCTACTATGAGAAGTTAAAATTGTTACTCAATAACGTATTTTCATGAATAAAATTGTTTCAAAGTATTAAAGCAACTTTTAAATTAAAAAAATTGTTGCGAAAACCTGGACTTTATTAAAGATTTTATCAATTGAGTTGTATTTCAGAATTTCATTGTTGTTACTACAAAATTCAAAGTTTTAGCGGTAAATTTTAGAATTACCGCATTTCAGGGTTTCATAACAGTGATCCATAAGAGTGATCCAGGCGACAATTTGGGTTATCAAAGATTTTTTTTATCTTGACTTAAAGAAAAAACTCGATATTAACTTTACCAAAACGAATATCTTTCACTATAAAATTTTCTCATAAGAAGCTCCAATCTTCAATATCTAGTTAATAGAACAGGAAACAATTCTCCGAATTCTTTGAAGTGAACAAAGTAATGATCTAAGTGTGTCTGCATTTTTGCTTACATTCAACCAGTTTAACGTACATAATATCGATTTTAAAAACTAAATTAATTGAACATTCATAAATTAAACTTTTTAAATTCCATTCAATTTTCTCTCTACGCTACGATCAAAATGAATCGTGCAATAATTTTACACCTAGATAAAATTATTCAAAATATTCTTATAACATTTTAGGCATACATACTTAATTATTTTATTTTTTTTTGTGATTATCTATCTATGTGTGTGTATGTATACCTCTTTACAATACACGTCTCTTAATTTGAACGAGTGCCAAAAAGAATTGCATTTTCTTCATCAATATCCTCTCCTCATCTAAATTTATTTTCTAAATTTATTTCGGTCGAAAGGAAACATGGTGCCCACGGTCTATGTGATTGCGTCTTTTCAACTTCTAAAAAAATTAAAAAAAAAAAAAGTTCATTAGACACAATACCAGAAAGGGGGTGGAATGTTTCAATAGTTCGAGAAGACTGAAAGGAAAACACAACCTAGGTATATGCAATTACTAATCAGCTATAGAATTTGGCTTCAGGCCAAAATGCCATTATGTTGTATTCGGATATTTTTTTGTAAAGGCCGTTTGGACTCTTTCCTTTTCAACATTAATACACATAATAATGCCCTATGCAATATAATATTCAAAAAGTATTGGCAGAAGTTGAAATAGTTTATGTTTTGAATATTTCTAACACATATGTACCTAGCCCGACAGTAAATAATTCAAGAATTTTGTTTTTTTTTTTTCGACACAAGAAGTGAATTGAAAAGGCTTTCGAGAAACGGCAGTGCACAGCGATGTAGATGTATTTTGGCAAACATTACCTGGGATTTTAGTTTATTTTGAGTAAATCTGTGTGTACACATTTAGGAAGGTAGGTTAAAGTTTCAGGTTTTTTAAATATCATATGTTGAAAGACGATCGCGATAACAAGCTATAAGTATAATTATTAATTTTAAAGTATATACCTCTAATACACATGTAGGTAGTCGATGACTGTCCGTATTTTGGTATGAAGTATATTGTTTTTATTAATTAGAAAGCATTCACATTACAGAGGAAATAATCTTATAGGTTTAGTGATGAATAAAAATGCAGAATAAAATTTTCATATAAGAAATTCAAAATACGGACGTTTTAAGATTGGGTACATTATTTTCAAAACTGAATATAAACATTCTTTAGCAATTTATATAGCAGTAATCCGAAAAGCATTAAATTCCAAAGCTTAGTTTAAAACCAATTTTTCATTCATGTATTAGACATATCAGAGAAATAAAAAGAAACAAAAATCAATTTTCAATAAATGTTTGCTTTATCTGAAGAATAAGTGGGTAATACTTTGTGATGTTTCACTGACTAATGTATTGGCCCTTATATGAATTACTTAAAATAAATTTACTCTACACTTTAAGATTAAAGTCTTGTTAAAAGGCAAAATAAGCATGTTCGTTCTTTGAAAAAGGTCATTTTCACACCTTAAAAAATCACACTAATTTGAAAAAAAAAAAAAATTACGAAGAATGCGCAGATGCTTTAAGAAGAGATGGTGTACTTGGGCGTATGCGCAACATTATTTCAGTTCATAGTATGTATTTGATAATTTAATAAATAACAATTATTTATTTTTTAAAACAGGTCGTTATTCTCTATTACAAAATTCACTATGACCAAAATTTTGTAAATGGATTGAAAATTCTGTATAAATTTAATTCTGTATTCCATTGTTCTATAAATCTATTATTCTGTATTCCAAAATTCAGTAAACCAGTGCCTGCGTTCTGTAACTCTTGCATCGAAAAAATTTGTAGGGAAACGATGAAAATGAAACAAATTATGTGAGTTTTGTTCCATTTTCTAACGTTTCTAGATCAATTGTATCGATGCGAGAGTTACAGAACGTATAGGCACAGGGGTGGAATCGGCTAAGGTAATGAGTGATAGTCACATCAACCATAGTCATATTTGTGATTGTAATTGCGTTTTCCGGCTGTGTAAGGTGATTCAACTCAATTCAATTCAATTAAATACTTTCCAATGACATTTTTCAAAAAAATTGCGAATGTTTCAAATGTTTGTAATGAGTTATCGAAAATATAGAACAGTAAACTTTTGTGTTCACAGGAATGTTTATTTTTGCTTGTGTGAATGGTTAAAAAAAAAAACTCAGAAAAAGTGGCACATATTTTGTGGCTGGGTGGTAACTCTAGTCGTACCAGCAGATACGTCAAATTTATTGGGAAATGACAATCAAATTTTTGCTGTGATAGCTCTTCAGCTATCTACTGAATTGGTTGATTGTGAAACTTTTTTGGAACTAAATTCAGTAGATACATTTTATATTTAACCAACCGAAACTTTGTAATGGAACCAGGTTAACGGTAAAGAAACTGATGAACAACGTCACCTAAGTCACCATATTATTAAAGGTAAAGTCAAAGGAGAAGAAGTTCTTATTCCAAGAAGTCCGATTATACCAACCGACTTGCCATTCGAGTTTAAGCGCATTAAATTTCGCGTTCGACTCGCATTTACAATAACAATCAACAAATCGCAAGGCCAATCGTTGCGCAGCAAAATGATGATAGTGCCGACTTTGAGTTGCAAATGGTGGGAGACCAAGTTGCAAATGGTGGTAGACCAAGTACATCCAACGAATTCAAAAATTCAATTAGATAGATTGTAGCTTAGTCATCATTTCTAACACGAACAATTAACCTATTTGAATGAATATATTTTGCCTGATATTTGAATTTGAATAATTAAATTCAAATCATCGACGTTCTTATTGTTGCTGATTAGTTCTATACCTTCGATGGTGTGATTTAACAAAAATTCGACGGGATCGAAATCCAGTCTAGTTGTAGCATCGACCGGAATTCGTCCATTTCCAATTGCAAACAGTTGTTTCGAGAAATTATCGACGCAACTCGCATGTTCGTCAACAATTGTAACTTTTTTATGTATCGCCATAAATAAGATAATTTTAGCCAAGCGATAAGTTTATCTGCAGGCGTTGATCGCTGGATGATTTGTAAAGTTTGACGGAAAGCGCCGGTCATTAGTATCATTGTTCTTGCAAATAGAAGCCAGATGATCTATGTTGATCATGATCATTGAATCAACGTATTGGTTTTCCACCTGCCTTTGTTTTGTGATCCATATATACTCCTTATATCGCCACCATTAACTTCTAAAAATATGCAATTTAACTATTTTCCTACTTTTCCGGTCTAAATTTCCAATTTTCGCCTCCGTTGTGTTCTAACCTTATTTAATACAAATCCAACAAAAAAACACTATTCAAATCGGTTAATGTTCGGCCGAGTTATGTTTACACAATAATCAATTCATTTTCATATTCATATGGTAATAGATTTTATTATTATTTTTATTATTATTAATTAATTATATGTATGTTAAATAAATGTATCAAAACAAATCAGCTGAACGCCAGAGCAAGTTTGTGTGATCCATTTTATTTAATAGGTACATAGATATGTACATGTTTGATTTTATCTTTTTGTGAATTGGTTTAAAATTGTTAAGATTTAAATGATGATGGTAAATATTTAATCGATTTTTTAGAGTAAAACTTGGATTGACCAATGACCACAGAACGCAGAAATAACGCACATTTTAACTAAGGACCAAACTAGTTTTAGGTTTTTTTTTATTTTTGACAAAAAAACACACATGATATAATTGTTTTATATTTTTTTAAGGGCCATTTTGTTCAAAGTGGGTTAAATTTGTACCATAACTTTCAAAGGTTCTAATTAAATAGCCTTTATCAATAAAAATTCGGTGGACTAGTGATTTCCAGGTGCAATAATTCTTAATTACAGATAACCAGCTGTGAATAAACTGGCCCTAAATACCAGTTAAAAAAGGTGATTCATATTTTTTCTGACCAAACATTTTTTTCTACTAGCCATTATCGCATTAATTGAACTTGTTTATTACTCGTTTAATACGCAAAATACATACAAATATTATACATTAAATTTTGTAAAAAAATTCGTTTTCTCAAAATCGATTATTGCATTTTTTTTTCGATTCGGATTTTTTTTTCGCGAAAAACCAAGGTAACTCAATTGAAGATGGCAGCCACGCTGCATAATTATTTAAAAAAAAAAACTAAATATTATAATAGACTAATTACATTTGAGACATTTATGGGAAGTTTCACCACTTAAAAAGGGTTATGGTAATATATACCCCTTTACAAAAATACACTCATTTTAAAGGATTTTTATTAGATTGGCTAAAGGACTTTATGTGAATCCTTCATATAAATATGGATTTAGTATTATTTTATAATAATTAGTTTTTGATGATAATTCAATGTATTTGCTTGACTATGAAGGAATGTGGAGACAGGAAATGATGGTTTGTATTTTATGAAATTCCTATATTAGTATTAAAAATACTATATAGTTAAACAGCTGATGAATTCAATTTTTTTTTTTTTTTTCAAACCTTAGCAATTTTTTTTGATACCACCATCTTGAAAAGAATATTTTTTTTGTAACTGGAGAGAAAATATTTATAAAATTCAATTTATTTGCTCTCACAAAACAATTCTATTATGGGTACTTTGATTTTTAACCTCTAAAATTACACATTCAGAAACATCTTGAAAACATATATCATTGCTGCATTTTTATTGCCAATAAAAACACATATTTGCATCAATTATGACAAATTTTCTGCATTTTCCCCAAAGCAAAAAAAAAAATATTTCCCACATATCAATCCACATATTTATAGATCAGCTCTTAAGTATAACCTACAAGTCCATCTGTAGACCGTGGAAATGCCTTTATTTTCCCGACTAAACTTAATCTTCATAATACCAAGGCAAAAACAAAAATTAATATTGTTTTCTCTTATAGATACACGAACCGAACATGTACGTATACATAAATGTGCCAATCTGAAAGAATCCAAAAGGTGTATGCGTGTGACTCACTTTCAATATATCTACGCATTAAAAGCTAAAAAAAAAACTAAAAAATTTAAAAATCCTATTTGTATTTGAAAAAAAAAAAAAAAACATTCTTGTATAAGAACCAGCAAGAATGATCTTTCAACAGAAAAAAAATTTAAATTTAGAACTATAGAATCTAAAATGAATAGAACAAGTCAGCACACACCTAAAAACCAAAGCTACTAAATAAGGAATCACCATATGTATCTCAAAATCTATAGCAGCATCTCAATAGAAAGATACACACAACCATATTATTGTATCTATTTATCTAGGAAAACTCAGATCGAATTTTTTTTCTAGGTTTTTTTTTTATTTTTATTTTTATTTCACCCATCAGATAGAAAATTGTTTATTTTTGTGAGTGTATTGGGGAAATTTGGACAATTTTCGAACGACGAAAATTTAACATAAAGTACGTTGGCTTTGGACTAAAATTGATCAGAACCGTCAGTACGCTCTGACCGCTCGATCCAACCAGACAACTAAAGTTAAGCAAGATGGTAAGGATTTGAGTAGCAAAAAAATAAATTAATTAAAATTTAAAGTTTAAACAATAAAGATATAAGTGAAAAGTGATACAATTTTTAAAACAACAAATTTGCCCGAAAACTATAAAAAAAAAATATGTGAAAATATTAACAAAAAAAAAATATGAAACTAAGTGAACTATATTAAAATCAAGAGTGTTAAAAACTAAATAAGAATGTTTTAAAAGGATAGATAGTTTAACTCAGGATACAAGGATAAGAATACTGAGGAGCTTTAGTAACCCCTTAAATTAAAAAAATATTGCCAAGATATCAAGAAAAACTTCGTCCCTTTAAGTTTTTTTCTCAAAATTCAAAGTTATACCAACATCTTTAAAAAAGGCCCAAAGTGAAAATAGAGCACGAACGTGAGCCATAAATAGATTATTGCGTGCGTGTTGAAATACAAGTGTGTCGTAACGGTAATTTGATCTAAACGTTCGCATGACGTAAGAAAAAAAAAAAAAGAATTTCTAAATCGTTTCTGAAAATAGAATTGTACGCAAAAAGTTTTTTTTTTGTTTGGGCCAACTAAAATACGCCGATTGAAATGTGATCTCCATTTTTATTTTTTGATAAATTAGTGAATCCTTTAGTAATATTATTTTTTTTTTTATTAAGTATAATGGGAATTTATTAATTGTTATTTTTTTAGAATGAAAATTTACTAAAATCTTTAAATTTTCAGAACCTTTTATTTAAAATTTAAAAATGATGAATGTTTTTATTTTTATTTAAAGTTAAAAATTTTTGAAACAAAAAAATAAATGTCTCACATTTCAAAATAGATTTTTTTAAATATTCGTTCCTTTGTTAAATATTTATTCAAAAATAATATTAAACTATTATTTTTAATAAAGCAAAAATTTAATTTTTTGATTTAATATAAAATGAAAATTTAACTACATACATTTGATTTAATTAAATATTCTTCTTATGTAATTTTGATTTAAAAAAAAAAGTCAAATTTTTATTATTTTTATATTTTTTTTTTTTCAAAATATCGAAATCAATATTTGTAAAAAAAAAAAAAAACGTTTTAAGAAATTTAACAATTTGAAATTACGGACATCTATAAATATGTAACAGAAACTTACCTATTACGTCTTCAAAACTCAAAAATACAATAAATAAGAAACATATAACAATTTATATCAATAAAATACTTGTATGATATCGCTTACTGTCCTAAATGGACCACGTCCTATAAAATACAAATTTGAAGAACACAATAAATAACAAAGCATCATAAAAATATATTTAAAATAAAAAAACTTAAGTATAAATTATGAGGTGAATTAAAAACAAAAAAGAAAACCCATTTTAAAAAATATAAATCTATGAACTAAGTAAAAAAAGAACATATTTGTTGACTTTAAAAATTATTTCACTTTAAAATTAATTTTTCGGGTTAAATAATTTTTTTTTAATCTAATCTAATAGGCCGATGAGAAGAAGAAGGTTAAGAAGAAGAAGACAAAAGAAGAAGGTGGCACCTCAGAGACCGCTTCTGAGGCAGCATCTGAGGCAGCAACCCCTGCACCAGCTGCAACTCCAGCACCTGCTTCGACCACTGGCTCAAAGAGGGCGTCAGGTGGATCCCGTGGATCAAGGAAATCAAAGCGCGCTGGTTCAAGTGTGTTCTCCGTGTTCTCACAGAAACAGATCGCTGAATTCAAGGAAGTAAGTACAATTTTATTTGTTTATTAAAAAAAAAATGTTCGGTCCAAAAAGTCGAAAGCGAAAATTTTAGAAATGAAAACATTTAAATTATAAAAGGTCTTCAAATCAAAAAAAAATGTGTTGACCTTATTTTCGATTTGTTCTAATTTTTGAAAGTTTATAGAGTTTTTTTATAACTCAATATGTTAATTGTAGGTATAGGACCTAAATGTATGTCATCTATTTACTGCATTTATCTTTTTGGAATCTCTCCAAAATTTGATGTTCCAAATATATCAATGTATTTTCTTTGCCCCAAATTTTCAACATTCAGAACACATTTTTTTTAAATTATTTTTTCTGTCTCAGTTTGAAATTCCATGTTTTAAAAACCTATTTTCTACAAAAAAGAACTCAATAAAGCTATAAATCTCGAAATTTTGATCAATGGCCAAATATTTAGAAAACTCAATAAATATTCACCATTTAGCACCTTTTAAAACATTTTGTTCGAAGGACATAATAAACCAAAAAAAGCTTATACAAATTTGTACGTTAAAATTTTAATCAATTTACCCCGATTGATAATGGTACAATTTGTTAAAAAATATTAATGAAACACAACAAATATTCAAAAAGAAAAAACTATAAAAAAGCAGATGATTTTTGTTCCAAAATTTATTTCTTGCCTGAACTATATTTATCTCTATCGTTTTTTCTAAAATATTTTCAAAACATAATTTCAAAAAAAAAAAATCTAACTCAAAATCTTTTATTTCTTTCTATTTTTAGGCTTTCCAACTAATGGATGCTGACAAAGATGGTATCATCGGTAAGAACGATTTGCGTGCCGCTTTCGATTCCGTTGGTAAAATCGCCAACGACAAGGAATTAGATTCCATGTTATCCGAAGCATCTGGCCCAATTAACTTCACCCAATTGTTGTCGTTATTCGCCAACCGTATGGCCCAATCCGGTGCCAACGATGAAGATGAAGTTGTAATTGCTGCCTTCAAAACATTCGATAACGATGGTCTCATCGATGGTGATAAATTCCGCGAGATGCTCATGAATTTCGGTGATAAATTCACAATGAAGGAAGTCGACGATGCCTACGATCAAATGGTCATCGATGATAAGAACATGATCGACACAGCTGCCCTCATCTCCATGCTCACCGGCAAGGAAGAAGACGAAGAAGGCGAGGAGGGTGCATAAAAACACCAACCATAAAAAAAAAAAACATATTTTAATTTCTTACAATTTTTATTTATTTAATTATTTTGATTTAATAGTTTAATTTAAACAAAAAAAAAACAATTTTCATTTTTTTGCAAAAAAGAAAAAAAAACAAACAGCAAGTAAATATGAACAACTAAATTTATTTAAAAAAGTGAAATAATTTTTTTTATTATTATTTTTTAAAAAAGTAATATAAAATCAAAGCAAAATATTGTTACCCAACATCTATTTCGGCTGCTTGCGGTCGAAATTAAATTCAATATGAAATGGAAAAAAAACAACATCACACCAAAAAGTTTTCATAAAAAATATATTTTAATTTAAAAAAAAAAAATATACAAAAAAACGAAAATCCAATTTTCTTATTCACGTCAAAAATCTCCCATTGGTCGCGATCGAACAAATATTACATCTCAGGGCTGTGACAGGGCTTCAATTTCTTCTTCTACAACAGCAAAAACAACAAAAATCACCCTCTAAGCACATTTCATGTTTATATTTCATAAAAATCATATCAATTATCATTGACAAAAAAAAAACAATCAAAACTAACAACAAATTGATTAATCAGTGAAGAGTTTTATAGATAAACGATAGGGTAAAATAACATAACCTATATTCAAATACCTTATCTACTCGTATATTATACTTATATAAAAAAAAACAAGATTTATTTACGTATTTTTAGTGTGAAAGGTTTTATCTTTTTGTGTGGAAAGCAAGCAATTTAAAAAAAATCAAAAAAAAATTAAAATTATATAGTTATCGAAATTGTTAATGCATACAATGAAAAAAAAAATAAGCAACAAAATCACCTGAACATCTAACGGAAAAATATTTTATAAAGTGCATTAACCCTGGCTCAAATATATATTTTATCTATAAATTTTATTGTTAGAAAACGCAACATTTTTATTGTATAAACAACAAAATATACTATATAAATACTCGTATATATAAATATCTAAAACAAATCTCTTAAACGTTATAATTTATATTAGTTTCGAGGTTACCTAATTATTTTTTTTTATTTTAAACAACAAGAAAAGATGCAGAAAGTATACAATTGATCAATTTTAAAAAGCATCACCGTATATTATAATGTATAAATTATCTATTTATTATATTTAATCAAAATATTTATGATTTCTAAAGAAATCTCTATAAATAATCAAAATACTAACACTGTGTGAAAAAACTATATTACTAACAATTGCATAAGGCATATATATTTAAAAAAAAAAAAGGGTTAAAGTTTCCATACAAAAAAAAATAATAATAATAATACATAACATAAAATGAAAACATATAACATCTCGACATGACACTGATTCTCATGTACTTGAATATCGAATTTACTACATTTTATATAAGACTTATAAACAAGTTTTATTATTGCGACGATGAACAAAAATTATTTATTTTATTCATTTACCTATATACAAATAATCACAATTTAGTTATTTAAGATTTTATTTAGCATGGCTATAAAATATTACCCAGCAGAGAATACTCAAATTATCATTTTATATATTTTGTTTTTTGAGTAGAAAATCAACTTTGTGTGTAAATTGATTTTCTTCGAGCTCTTAAAAAAAAAAACATCAAAACAGCTATACACACATTAAAATTATACAAATTATTATTTTATAATATTTAAACGCACGAAAAATCTTTAGAAAACTACTTAACTCATATTTTAAACTATTTTTTCTTTATAAAATTCTTCACTAACATATATTTTTTGTTTTGATTGGATATGATTTTTTTGAAGAGAAATATTATTTTCGCGGAGGATTTTTTTTTTTTGTTAGTTTTAGATGAAGAAAAAAAAATTAATTTGATAGAAGAAAATGTATATATGTAATATTAAATTAAAATATATTTTTATGATTTCTTTTTGATTTTTGAAAACAAAAAAAAAACTATGCTTGATGAGCATTGATGACTTAAGACTTAAAAAAAAAGAAACAAAAATATTAAGACAACATTTAACGAAAAAAAAAGAATAAAACATCTATGTTGCAAAAAAGTCGTCAAAAAACTCTTTTTTGTTATAATTTGTAATTATTTTGTTTATTTATTTTTATAATTAAAAAGAAATTTATGGTGATTTCAGAAGAGCATATATATGATAATATTATGTATCTACTAATTATAACTCTTAACTTATTCTTTCACATCGCGTATAGAAATTTAGACTTTGATATATTTTTGTATTCGAAATCATTAACACTATATTGCTTCATCTCATCAACGATATTTTTAACTCTGCCCACATATCAAACCAGAGATACATATGGAAGAGATTTTGAGTGAATTAAGAGATAGATATAAAAAAGAATTTAAATGAGAAAACTTGGTTGTCTAGTTGGTATCACTAGTTGGTATTAATTTAGTTAGAAGATTATTTTTAATCTAATAACAAAAAAAAAAGACTGGTATTCCAGGCGGCACTTTCTTCAGCTTTTCTTCATATTGAAAAGGAAAGACATCTAAAATTTAGTGTTTTAAAAACTCAATATTAGGTGTGTTTTATTAGAAAAGTTATCCGTTGTATAGTACGATTTTACATGCATTACAAATACAACATCGCCAGTAGGATTACGGCCGATAAAAGCTATAAAGTAAAATCTTACTGTGGATAAATTTTTTTAAATTCCAAATTATTCTGAAAGGTGTTCAATAGTATCAAATGTGAAATATAAAAACCACGGAACTGCAGATGCGCTTTTTTGGAAATTTCTTACTGTACTATATATAGATTCCCAAAAAACACGCCTATTGTTATGAAATTGAAGAACTAACAAAACACTAGATCCTCATATAAAAGTGGGTAAGTCATAGGAGTTCATCATTTTGTTCAAGATATCGTCAGAACTAATGGAATGTGTTTAAAAAAAAAATAATTTTTTTGTCAGAATTTCAAAAAATTCTCTGTATCAATTTTCCTCTAAATTTAACTTAAGACTACCTTAGAAGACCATTTTACATGCCACCTAGAAAAAAAAACAGAAATGCTTTTCACTGGTACTGCTTCTTGTATCTTGCGAGCACTTGACAAATCCTCGAAGAGTATCTTTTGTCACATTATGTGCCTCTTATCATAGCCGTTCCGATTCAGAAGAAAATTTTAGGTCCTCATTCGTACCAACAACAGACACACAAGAATAATTGAGAATTGTAAGTCGCCAGGCTTTGGTGCTATATCAGCTGTCGGTCCACCGTGTATTTATTTATTTAACTTACGACTTTAATGCTCAAGAATATCCAGAAACATAAATATATAGGATTTTGGTAGACACTTTTTTTTTAGCTGCACCATAAAGAGTATTTCTTAGGAGTTAATTTATTAAATGCCCTCAACACGGACGATAAGATATAACAAATAGGTATAAGTCTATCTCACAAACTGACGTAACTGTTTTTTTTTTCACATTTTACAAAAAACGCTTCTTAAAGGTATTGGCTTTATTGTTAAAACTATTTTTTTTCTTATTTTTTTTGTAAGCTACAGGATTTCTATTTTTAAATTTAATTTTAATCGATTTAATTGTTTAAGGACAGCTAAAATATGCGTTTTCCCAAGATATTAAAAACAGCAGTACAGTCAGTTCGTGAAGGACGAAATATGAGATAAATATATATATAACTGTTGACCACCGAACTGGTCCAAAACATAGGATTTACAAGAAATAATAGTAAAAATAGAGACTGTGCTACGCAAACACATACAACTTAAATTACATTGCTCCAGACTTAAGTCATTGAAAATTGAACTAGATATAATATTGCAAAATAGCTTAACATAAGCTGTTTTACTCTTTGGATTGCTAAGCAAAATGATGCTCTTACAACGACATGATCAATTTTGTATGTATTCTAAGTGAAGTCTAAAACGAGAATTACACATGTGAATAAGAAAAAAATGTGTAAACATATCGTACCGTTTACTTATGACACGTAACGTATTACACGTAACGTGCTGTCACGTAAGGCACATGAAGTTTACCCTGACACTGCCATAGAAGTTTACACATCAAAAATAAAATCTATTGTAAAAAATTTCCCACAAATAGGTTACTTTTAAGACATTTTAGGAAAAACACATTTGATTTAGTGGTTTTAGGCAAAAAGCTATAACCCAAAAATGAAAATCCCCAAATGAAAACCAAATGCAAGAGAAAATCTTTAAAAAAAAAAAATATTATTTAGAATAATAACTTCCCAAAAAGTAAAGGAAAAAACAGATCTCGTTCTATCTATCTATCAGATCTATATTATCGTTTTATTTTAATAGTTTGGTCTATATGATCATTAGCGATAAAGATAATAAAACAAAACACGTCTAATTTTATACGTTACGTTACGTTACGTATGTGGTGTAATAGGATCAATGTGTGTGCTATTCGCTTTAAGTAATTTATTTTTGAAATGAACTTTGGAACATGTCTTGAACAGTATTTGAGATGAGGTGATTTTGGAAAAAGAAAATATTTATTAATTTCCCTTTTACGATTTTGTCTTGTTGGAATGCATGTTTTTGGGGATTTCATTAATTGATTGAGATATTATTTTTTTTTTCGATTATATATGTTTGCCACCAAATTTCTATGAGGATTAATTGTCAGTTATAAATGATGTTTCATTGTTTCAGAATATCGAATTTGAATTATCATTATGTCGTTATATCTTTGTACACTACAGATGGCGCCCAACGTATGTTCCGAAAGCGATAAATGGTATATTAAATTTTGTCTATTCTTCGACGTTACTTATTTTTGTACGTTAAAGATGCCGGGCGCCCAACGTAGAAAATTAATAAAGCCTGTATTAGTATTTGAGAAACCAACATGGGGATAGTAATCAACGACTCAATTTAAATTTTGTTTGATAATACAAATGAAAACAAAAGTTTCAGATCTGCAACCGGACTGTCTGGGCCTTAAAAAAAAACGTAATGTTCAAACGAAAATTTAGTAAGAAACGGCTTAAGACCGATGTCACAATTAAAATCGTACAGGAAGTGCGATGGCATGGGGGAAATATAAAAAATGAATCCCTATGGATATCTGCTGGAAGATCAGAGGGCTGCTTTTTAGTAGTTTTTTGATAAGAAGACGACTTAGGGATGAAGTCTTGTGCTTCCGTAATATATAAGCAAGTGCCCTGTCGCACTATTTTACAATTTTCTTTAAAAGAGCTTTGACTTATGATAACTGAACGAAGTACAGCATCGAGATTATTCTAGGCAATTTTAATTCTAAAATTGGAAAGTAGGGCACTTTTGGTCGGTGGTTGGAAAACAAAGTCGGCATATATATGACAATACTTTAGGTTTGCAATTAAGCCGAGGCATGCTTCCAGTTTCAAGTCCGAACCTTCAGAGGATCACTATCACAACTTAGAAGTTGCTCGAGAATGGATGTGGATACACACGCTATAAAAAAAATGCCACGAGAACGATACGATATGTACAGTACATGTCTAGAGGAGACCGAGAAGAAACTGAAAATTGCATGAATATACATATATGAAGGGTTTTTGTAATAATTCAAATTCTATATACTATTGAAATACATCAGCCAAGTAGAAGACTTAGCACTATTTTAATTGGACTTGTTGAATCATTTATTGTTTAAAAATAGCTTTTAACGGCCTTTAGTCCACAAAAATTTTGCCATTTCGTCCCGGTGATCTCACTTGGACTCATCAGTTGAATAGTAAGGGCCTTGTGAAAACGAAATTTTTGTTCAGTTCATCTCACATAGATTTCAAGACGAATATCTAATGTGAACTATATCCAACAAGACTAGAATTTCTAATCTAAAGTTCGCAAAACCTTTTTGCATTCTTTTTACGCACTTGTGGGAGAAATAAGCAATCGATGAGTCAGAATTGATTTTGACTTCCACCTCTCATTCAGGTAACTCAGAAGTAAACTGTTGGCTTTTGATCGAATTAGGTACGATATGTCGATTTTATAAATATAAACTTTACAATATAGAATTTTTAATATCGACAAAAATAAATCAAAGAGTCAAAAGAAAAATGCATAGATTTTTCAAAATATTGATTTTAAAAATATCGAGACAGCGACACCAGTGAACAATATATGAAAAACTTTCAAACCTGCGTCCACGCCTTTTTGTCGAAGATATATTTATACAGTTGATAGATGAGCCCAAATATAAGGTAAGGTTAAGTGGCTTAAACAACAACAAATTTAGAAAAAAAAAACTTTCACATAAAATCTACAATTTGAGCTTATATAAAACTATTGCCTTAAAAATGTATAAACTATTTATCAAAAAGCTATATAAATAACTTTTTAACTAAACACAACCATCGATAAAAAATGTAAAAATACTTGGAACTATAATTTGTAAAAGATAACTCCCAAAATCACATTTTCCAATAAAACCTACACCCTGTTCAAATGAATGACATATGTAGCTTCAATTATAATAACAAAAAACTAACTCACTCATATTTAAACTCTGAGTTAAAATAAACTTCTTTTCCTACTCAAGAAAAAGTATCTTAACAAACCAAGCTTGAAAACTGAGCGAAGGTGGTCTATCTTCTTGTCTTCCAATGGTCATAATTCAGTTGCTATTGAGATCCTAACATAACCTGACTTATACTCTACCTACTCGCTCAAAACGAGATTTAACAAAAAAAAAAAATATGTGAAAGCAAAAATAACCTGAATAACAAAAACAACACAAAAAGAAGTAAGAAATACAAAACAAAATTCCGTTTAAACGTGAAAATAAGTAAAAGATACAAAGTAAAAGTGAAATTAAAATTCAAAAAGCGTCACAACACGCCAACGTATCATGTTGCTTAATTTTGTGAATTTTGTTTTGGCCTTTGTGATAGTTTCTTACCAAACAGGTAATGTAATTTAAAAATGTTTATTCCAAAGAACTCAACTCAATCAATGACTCAAACTTAAAAATATTAACTTCTTATTCGATCTTCTATATATACAGTTGCAGTGAAAAGTGATAATTTAATTGTGTATTTATCACAACATGGCCTTCATGGGGAGATTACCTTCCAGCAGAATTCACAATCTTCTGTAGAAATTAGAGCAAAACTGGAGACAACTTTGCAGTTTCCCGATCAGGTCTGGAGTTGGGGTATCCATGAGTTTCCTGTTGATTATACCGAAACAGATGCAAATGCTCGTTGTGATCTAGGCAAATTGGGCACCCAGCTTATAAGTTTTGATGATGATTTGGGTTTTTTGACATTGCCAGGCAATGAAACATCAACTTGGACGAAAGACATACAATTGACCGGTTTGTTTGTGCAAAAAATTGACTCAAGGTCAGCCAGTATAATGAGTTGAGTTCGTTTCTCTTGTTTATTTTTTATAGGGCAACACGGAATTTGGGGTAAGTCTCTTGTATTGACAGATGGCAACACAAGGGTCTGTGGAAGTATAACAACTGTTGATGCCAATGTTGAGCATATGGCTGAAGCCCGATTTACGACTCCCATATCTGGCTCCGTGTACTTCCGTTGGCTGGCGGGAAACACAGGAAGTGGTGACACTCTGATTTATTCCGACTTATTCCATATTCGGTCGCAACCAGTACCGCATAATGATGAACCTGCAACCAAGCACTATTGGAAGATCTATGTGACGGATATTTTGGCCAACGATCACCATAGAAATGAAGATAATTGCAATTTTCTGCAATTGGTTTTTGATCCGCAGGGCTATGGAGAAGGAAAGGGTATTGGTGACTTGGACAGTCGTTTGGGAAAGATAAAAGTTGCAAAGAATGCTTTGAGGCAAACTCAACGATCGATTTATAAGGACAACAAGTTGGATCTACTGCCATCGGATCTAACGATCCCCCACAGAACTCTGTACTTGGTTCTTTTTGATCATTTACATTCGAATGAGTTTCTGGCCTGTACGAAGATCAGGAATGTTAAGCCACTACTTTACAAGTAAGTTATATTATAAAATAAAAGCCTTAAGAAAGACCTAGTAATACTTTATCATTTTCAGAACCTTCTTCAATTCTGGCGGAATTAAGGGAGAAATATCATTCAGTGCACGATCGAGGTTCGATCCGACATTTTTGAACTTCACTTTGACATCAACTGGACGAGATACCGATCGTGTGAGTAAAAAGTTTGCTGAAGATGTTTCGGGCTTCCGAGTTCATAGTCTTCCACCAGATCCTATACGAAAGGGTCAACCTGACTACTGTATCACTACAGATGAAATATTCAACCCGCATGATATTGACATGAAGGCAGCTCCTCCGCCGGGTTTTGGAACTCAAGAGCAATATGCCATCGGTGATTTGAGTGGAAAACTGCAAAGCAGAAACAAAGATTACTACCATAACTATAAACTCCCTGGAGCCAGTTCAGAACTCAGTGGAATATATTGGGATATATTTCTGCCATTGCAAGGAATCAATAGTATTGTCCATCGAGGTTTGGTCATTTATACTTTTGATAGATCAAATCTTGAAAATATAAAAGAAGATCCCTGGGGTTGTTCGACTATATCGCAATATCAAAAGAATGGCATTTATCAGAAGCAGATATCGACTGCGCAAGTTTTATTCCGTTATCCGATTGTAGGGAGAGTTCTCTTCCGTCAGCCAGCAGAAGAGCCATGGCAGGATACGACAGTAATTTTTGAATACCTCATCCATGCCGATGGATCAACGCAGAACAATACATTCGGGCATCGTTGGGCCATTCATGGAAATGCCCCGGGAAAAGACTTTTACGACTGGCAGAACCGGTGCACCAGTGCTGGGGATGTTTTCAATCCTTACAAGGTGGACTGGGCTGATAGGAGAGCCGAAGAATTTTGTCGACCTAATTTGATGGCAATGTGTAAAGTTGGAGCTCTGGACACTCGTTTGGGTAATCTTGCCATCGCCGGAAGGAAGTCGCAAGCTACAAAGATAAGTCGGAAGATATTTACGGACTCAAACTTGCCACTTTCGGGAAAGCACAATATTATGGGAAAGTCTTTGGTGATCTATGATGATAACGGTCCAAAGGCTCGAGGAGAACGATTGGGATGTGCTGTGTAAGTTGCTGTACAATAATATTCTCTGTCGACTGTAAAACAATTTTTTTTTTCCAGAATCATTGGACATTTCAAGAGGAAAGTCGTAGCGAAAGATTGGTATCCCAATGGATCCGAACTAAGCGTTAAGGGAAAGCTTGAAATTGTTCAACAATCCGAGTATGACATGAGTAACATTGAAATCGAGTTCAAAGGTTTAAACGCTGCAAGCGGATATCATATTCATAAGGCTCCTGTTGAAGAAAATTTAGCCTTCCCCTGTGAGGCTTCATCTTTGTACGATCATTGGAATCCATATGGAATAAATCCCAAGCTATCGCCTCCACCAACACTGGGATCTACGGATCAATATGAAATGGGTGATTTGAGTGGAAAGTTTGGGACTCTGGATGGTCTGAGGCACTTCGATGGTGCCTATAACGATTCGAATCTTCCCCTCTTTGGATACAATAGCATTCTCGGGCGATCGGTTGTGATTCACAAGAAAGAAAAGAATGCAAGATGGGCTTGTAGTACTTTAGAACGGGGCTATAGTCCTTCAGAGGCGAGGGAGCTTCGTGCTATAGCTTCATTCCATCATCCTACTGGGTATGCCTACGGATATATTAAAATGTCGCAATTGGTTCATTCGGATGGAAGTCAATCAGATACTGTGATTGAGGTTAAGTTGAGACATCCTGGAAAGAACGACCGTAATGTGGTATGTATAAAAGGGATTTTCACATAGATAATAATCTTAGAAGTTGTAACTGAATTTTTTTTTAATTTTTTCAGACCCAAAACCACAAGTGGCAGATATTTGTTAACTCAGTTGGTGTAGATGCTGCAGTGAAGCCAACAGCAACAAGATGTGTAGCTGGGGGCTATGTGTGGAATCCATTTTTTACTCAACTTGCTGATCCTCTAAATGTAAGCAAAAATCAAAACCTATAAGAAGAGAATGCTCTAAAATAACATAATTTTGAATTCACAGACAGAACTCTACGATCAAGAATGTGGATCAGATAATCCTTTAAGATGTTATGTTGGAGATGTTTCAGCTAGATTAGGACCAATAAGTAAAAGATTTTCTACATACATAAATATTTTTATTAATATAAATCTAATTTTAACTTTTTTTTTCTTATAAACAGATATTGGTGAAAAACGTTTGGTATTTACGGATCCGAATTTCCCTCTTGAAAAACCTGTTGGGGCGATTGGAAGATCAATTGTTATTTTTGACCAAGATTGGTCAAATGAAAGATATGCTTGTGCAAATATTGAACCCGATCATAATATTGTGAAGTTTGTGAATATCCAGAAGCCACCCCGATTTGTTGTGTAAGTTCATATTTTTGATTTAAATTTTACACATCTTGACGTCGAGGAGTCATACATTTAAAACAATTAAAAGGAAGATAGTAATGAAACTATAAAATCTTAAGGCTGGGTATTGTTTGTAGACAAAAATGTATACAGCGAATCTATCTCTAGATACCAAGGATTCAAGGAAGAAAAGGGGTTTTTTTGTTTTCATAAAGAAAAATAGGATTGTGTGTCGTCCCGATTTTGGTTATTGCTGTTAACGGTATATGTACTTCTCCAGATAAACTTAATTTTTAACATGACAGAATTAATGTTAGTCACGCAGAAGACAGTAAATTTGTTAATTAATTTGTAAAAGCTATGAAACTTGTATAATATTTAAAATAAAAAACTTGGGGGACAGATGATTAGTAAAAATGTAGGTACAGATATTAATAGTCTAACTAAGTAAATAACAATTATATTACACTGATATGAATTCCAGCTAATCTCAAAATCCGTTACTATTATCTATTGCATGCGCCCATTCTATTTTATTTTTATAAACAGTAAAAAGTCGAAAAGAACAAATTAGGTCTTGGTGAAAAGGGAGGCTTAGTAGACAATCATCTGTTAGCGATTTGCCACGGCTAAATGGGCCTAATATGTCATGTCTAGGAACCATAAAAGTTGTCTCGCCACAGTGTGGACGTGTGGTCTTTTTTTGTGCGATTTTCCCCAGAACCTTAAAAAAGTGCATTTGTATAGAATTAACAGTAAAAGTCTAAATAAAAAAAACATTAGGTACGTGCCGTGCATTTCTTGGGCGGTGTGTAAATCATTTGCCAATCCAGTTTGATAACTGTATTATCGTCTACAAAACGGTAGACCGTACAGGTACTTATTTTAGCAAACGGCCGAAAATTTGTTAAAACCGTAGGAGCAATTTTCTATTTAAATACGATTTTTCTAAACCTTTTAACAGCTAAAATGCCATTATTTTTGACCAATATTTTTTTTAGTTTTACAGTTTGTGTTTAAAAACCGGTATTAATTTAATTTCAGAAAAATTGACTTTATAATGGGTGATTTTTTAAGAGGTTTAGAACTTTAAAAAAAAAAAAAACACAAAAAATTCGAAAAAATGAATGAAATATTTATTTGAATCGATAGTTTGAACCTTGCAATTTAATGTTTAAAGATAATTTCATGCAAATGTTGACCGCGGCTGCGTCTCAGGTAGCCCATCCGCTGAGTCCAATTTTGGCATACTCTTTCACACATATCGGCCGGTATCTCACGAATGAATGCATGGATGTTGGCTTCCAGTGCGTCAATCGAAGCGGGCTTGTCCCTATAGACATTAGCCTTGACATACCCCCACAAAAAATAATCTAATGGTGTCAAATCGCACGATCTAGGCGGCCAATTGACCGGCCCGAAACGTGAAATTAACTGTTCACCAAACTCGCCTCGCAATTGCGCCATTGTTTCGCGTGCTGTGTGGCATGTGGCACCGTCTTGTTGAAACCACATATCATGCAAGTCAAGAACTTCCATTTCGGGCAAAAAAAAAGTTTGTTATCATCGCTCGGTAGTGTTCACCATTGACAGTAACGCTGCGATTCGCATCATCTTTGAAGAAATATGGCCCAATAATGCCGCCGGCCCATAAACCGCACCAAACAGTGGCTTTTTCGGGATGCATTGGTAGCTGTTGCAATGCTTCTGGCTGATCTTCACTCCAAATGCGGCAATTTTGCTTATTTACGTACCCATTCAACCAAAAATGAGCCTCATCGCTGAACACAATTTTTCGATAAACAACATTTCGAACCGAGCACGAATTTTGATAGTAAAATTCAATAATTTGCAAGCGTTGTTCATTTGTAAGACGATCCATGGTTAAATTGCAAACCAAACTGAAGCTGTTTGACAGTGACACAAGGTACTAAACACACGTCAGCTGTCAAAACCAGTGTTGCCAAAACCAAAGCAGCTTAAAAATCACCCGTTAGTTTTCGATAGGTATATTTAGCTTTTAATAAACAAAAGTAATTTTTTTTTAATTCTTGTATGAAATTTTAATATTTGTATGAAATTTTGATTAAAAAAAAAAACTTTTTAGAAGGTTCTAAAAAAAGGTATTGACAAATAATTCGCAATAACCCAGGGATATGTCCGATGAGGATTAATTTTACGCAATCAAAAATGGCCGGATGTAAAAGGTAACTAGGTTGAAGTGGTATTTTGGGCGTGGGAAAATTTTAAAATAAATTATGTTTGTTTTATATGATTTTTTCAGGAAATTTGTTTTTGTATGTTTTTGAGAGGTAAGGAAGGAATATAAAGAGGTTATGAGGATTATGTGCACTCTGATGAATTTTTGTGATTCCCAAGAGGAAAAAATTAGTGTTGATAGCCACTAGAACAAGCTCGTAAAATCTATAGTCGTGCATAATTTTGTTTTAGAACCAGGAACAAAGGTACCTGCCATTTTTAAGCAATTAATGAAAATCTTATTTTTCTCAAAACTGTGCCTATAACTAAAATTCAGTAATTATTAAATGCATTTTATAGTAATTTTTAAATACCTTTTTGTAAAACAAATTCCTAAAATTGGTAATTCATGACACTTTCTTATGACCAGAAATAACGGTGCTTACCTTAACTGTTAAATAACCATTAGGATCTTCTTATTTTTCTCAAAAGCTAATTATACGATTATTTTTTAAATTAAAAAAAAATTTAAGTTTAATTTTGTGAGGCGTGCGTCATTGAAATTTTGCTGAAATTTTATAGGCTAACTTTTATTACTTTACTACTGTCAAAAATTAAACTAGAGATAAAAGTCGTAGCACTTTTTAACCCCAAACGCTAAATATTAAGATTTTTCTGAACTTGAAAGATCAAATTTATTTTAGAAAAATTTGAAAAAAAAAAAACAAACAAAATGGGAAATATTTTGAAAGACAGTTACTATAAAAAAAGGTAAACAAAAGGAAAAATGAAAGTATGTACATATATATTTGGACATACATGAAACGAGTTTCATTAAAAGTTGATACTTTCTTATGATTAATTTTTGGTTAACTTTGGGTAAAATCAGCAAGATACTATCCTTAATACTATACTGTAATATAATGAAGATATATTTTTACGAACGGAAGTTAAAAAGCTCAAAAGTTTTAAAATTAAAGTATTTTTCGGACTTACCGCGACAATTTTATGGTCAACTCGTGACCACGACAAGTGGAACCTTGTCAAAACGTCGAGTGATTTCATAAACGTTTATGAAATAGAATAAAATTGTCGCGGTAAGTCCGAAAAATACTTTAATTTTAAAATGTTAGAAAGCCGCGAATACCGTAGTTTAAAACTTAAAAAGCTCAAGAGTTCCTAAAAAATGATTTTTTTTAATTTTTTGTTGTTGTTTAAGAAAAAAATTAAAATGCAATATTGTTTAAACTTTTAAGAAGCACTTTATTGCCAAAATTACATTAAAATCGGTTAAGTCATTAAAAATCTATAGGTGAATACCTCAGATGTAAGGTAATTTTCTCAAAAAACACCCTGATTTCGAAATGTGATTTTGTTTGCAAAAAACACAAAACACAATTTTCTTAAAAGTAATTTGATTAAAACAGGTACGAAGTTTCATCAAAATCGTAACAGTCGTTTTTGAGAAAATTTGAAAACACATTAAACATCACACAAAAATACTTTGCACCAAATTTCACGTATTCACTTATTTCTGCTCAAGTTCGAATCGCGGTGGATGAATAAAACAAAGGAAAATCCACTTTTTCGGACTTACAACCTAGAAGTTGTTTTTACACGAATTCCATATCCATACTTGATGTGAGCACAAGTTAAAACCAAAAACAATGAATTAATAATATAATATAATAATAAAAAAAAAAGTATTTCCGCATTTTTACTAAAAACTGTCTAATAGCTTTATGTTTTTTTGTTCAAAATTAAATACCCAAAGTTGAAAAATAAACCCAAAAAGTTTAAGTCAAATCCAAAAATTTTTCGTACATACCTAATTAAAAGTTTTTATTTTTTTTTAAATTTTCTTTCTTTTAAACATTAATGTTTTAGTGCGCAATTTCTTGAAGACCTCCGTGAAGTAATGGGCATTCCGGAATGGATGTTAAATGTCGATGCCAGAAGAACAAAAGAATTACATGGTGGGGCTTGTATTCAGTTGGTCATTCATTTTAAAGGACCCTTGGCACATCGTTTGGAATTGGTTAAAAATAATTAAAAAAATTATAAGTGAAGTAAAACTTCTAACAATTCTTTAAACAAATTTTGTTTGCAGGATATGTCACGTTTGATAGCAGCTGGTCGATTAGATGCTCCAACTCTATACATTCCAGGATATATTAACCAAAAAAGAAAGGCAACTCTTTCATATCGAAGTTGTGGTGTACGAGATACAAATGAGAAAAGAAGTGAGATATTATATTTTGACAAAAAATAATGTACCTAATTTTTTGTTACAATAAAACATTTAAATTTTACAGAATCATCAACATTCAGAGGAAGCAGCGGAAGCTCAAAACCAAAGACTTTTCTACTGTTTTATATTTTCTTATCTATTGTTTTTCATTTTATTCAATAAGTGTTAAAAAAAAAGAAAAGAAAATCGATTTTTATTTTTGTTCCAATATTTAGGTGAAGAATGCTTTCTCTGGAACTATTTCGAAAATTCTAATATTTATGTTGTTGTTGAAAAATGTATAGCAAACCCGTTAAAATTATTTATTGGTTCCTAAACTAAATTTATAAAACAACATTTGACTTTTCAAAGTATTACAGAAATAAACAAATAAATAAATAAATTATTCGGTTTTTTAAAGCGTATCCCAAAATTCCGAACATACTGTACCCATACGGGTCAGGTTTAGTTCAATTTTAGCACAACGCAACAGGTGGTTTCTCTTTCAAATGACAGATTCTCCATTAACCGGCTATCATCCGCAACTCAAAAATGTAAATATAAACACAAAAAATCCACCCCACAATGACAGATGTGTCATATTTATTCACATCCCCTAATGCGCATGTCCTAAAAGTCTTTAAAAATATCGATCTACTGACATCGCCGATGGTGAATATATTCTTCATCGCAGATAGTTTTTCTTCAGAATCGTTTTCAGTTCATTGTGAAAGAAAAAATGCTGTGGTTAAGCTTTTTAATTGTATTTCTGGGGATTTTTAGTTTCTCTAGTTGTAGTCTAAGTGGACCCTACGTAATGTGGGGTCATGAAAAGCTGAACGATTTAAAACTACCAGCACTAATGGAGGCACCCGAACAAAACCTTTCGACACTATTCACCGAAGCCAAAGCTGTCGTGATATTCATTCGAAACAATACAAATCGTTTGAATGGCGAAAACTATCCAAAATTTCGCCAATTGATGAACGCCAATGTTTGGAGTTACTTACCCCAACATACTCTGGCTGTGGAACCATTCAATTATAATACAAATGTTGAGGTAAGATTTTTATATCTATACATATCTTTAAAAGATACGAAAATATTGATTAATCATTCGACATATTGACTGTTTCAAAAAAGGTGATAAATCTGGTTGGACAAACTTCTCAGCAAGATACAGAAATTGTAGCCCTTTTCAAGGATTCAGTCACTATTTATGGAGAGGGTGAAGTTTTGGGTATATTGGCCAATCGCGAGGAAGAGGTTCATTATATGTACAAGAGAGAAGTCAACGATGAAATAACAACTTCAATAGCCCCACCAACCGAAGAACCAACTGAAGAAAATTTCATTTACCTTGCTAATAGTAAGTTATTTTTTATATTAATTTTTACACTAAAATAATTTACATGGTCGAAAAATTATTAGCACATTAAAATTTCCATTTATTGCTTGCATAACATAGATAAATTTGCCTCAAAAAAGTGTGCATCTATAATTAAAACATTTTCCAACACAAAATAAATGAAAAAAGCAAAATTTATATGAAAACATAAACTGAAACTGAAAGTCAAAAAGATGCGTCTTCCGTCCTCCCGTTTGTTCATGTTTTTGTTTTAGTTTTTTTTATTTTTTGTTTACAAGTTTTATAGATATAATTTTGATAGATATTTAAATTCTCTTCGATATTTTCTGTAAAAAGAAAAAAAAAAAAAAACAAGATGTAAAACTTATCCAGAAACCGAAGAGAAACAAATCAATTGAAGTGTATAAATAATGTATCTATACATATTCCATGTTTTTGGCTTGAATTGCTTTGCCTTTAATTGAACACAAATAATTTTAAAAATACAAAAAAAAAAATCGTTTTCAAGAGTTATAGTCGTGGAAGTAGCGTTGGTTCTTGAGTAACCATTTTTACTTTTTTTGTGTAAAAATAAAAAAAATACAAAAATTAGCACTAAGATAGTGGAAAAGACCGGAAAAGTCATACGGTTGGTATGACGGAATATCAACCATCAGTATAATATGCATTTGTGCGTCTTTGCGTCTGATGTTCGTCGTTGAGTGCAATGTAATTGAACCGTTTTGCTTCAAATTTGGTTCAAAATTAGAAGTATTGTTCTTAAGTTCTATGGAATTATGTACATAAAAATAATTAAATAGAAGGGAAATTAGAATTTTTGATGCAGCTCATCTAAAGAGGGGACCTGAAAAACAACGATTTCAGTTCTTCAAATTTTCTCGAAAATAGCTAAAACTAATTTGTTTAAAAGTTCATGTTCCTGTAATGACCAAGTTGATTAAAAAAAAACTGAGTTCAGGTTTTCGTTAAAAATTCACATAAGGGAAATATCCATTACACGTTTTGTTTTGTTGGTTTTTTTCGAGTTATTCACTTATAGTTTTTTATTGGATTAATCGATTTCGTTTTTATTTGGTAGTCTTGTGCTTCTTAATACTTCAACCAATATAGCATTTAAAAAATATAAAAAATATTTTTTTTTATAATGGAAATAAAAATCAAACGAAAAATCAATTTTTTAGTATTTGACTATGTTAAAAAGTTTTATTTAAAAAATAAGTAGATCCATTATAATTGTTGTTAAAAAAACTTCGTGTGATTCAGTTGTGCATATTTTTTAATGCGGGGCTTCTTATATGCCTTAATAATAGTTCTTGTCTTAATATGTATATATTTTTGATAAATCGATATTTCAATTTTTTTTAAATTAATTTTTTTTTTTTTAATTTTATATATAAGTACCATTATAAATATGTTATGAAATACTGTATGTGTATTTAAAACAGTATTTTAATATTTTAAATGTTGAAACTGCAATAAATAAATACATTTCAATATATTAAATGTAACTATTTGCAACAATATTTCCTTGACTATAACTGTAAAACAGTAAAAAAAAAAAAAAACATGAATGTTAAAATTTGTTATATATAAATTCGTAAAGAATTTTGTGTTTATTTAGCAATTAAAATGGCTATAAAATATTTATTACTTTTCCACGATTTATATGAATTTATTTATATCGAACGATGGTTCTTCGTATCGTCGTGGTCGCGTCGTCGCCGTTCAACGAGAACTCTTTGAGTACATGTTTTTTATTGAGCTTTTCCATTTTAATAGAAAATTTTTGGAATTGAATTCGAATTTTTTTTTTAATTTGGAAGTGTAGAGAATTTAACAGATTGATTTTTTTTTCTCATAAAAAATTATTTTTATAATTTTTAAATGCAAGTTTGACTGAATGCGGCTTATTTGCACATATAAATTTAGATACAAATGTTTATTTATATTGTTTTTCACCTTTTGGTTAACTTATTTCATTGATGCATATTAAAATGTTAGAATATTTTTTTTTTTAATTTTTGAGAAAATTTAATTTAATTTTTCAAAAAAATTCAGTAAATATTTCGAACACTTTCAGTTCTATCTTTTTTTTTCTTATTTTATAAAAAACTGTTAAAATATTAATAAAACTTAATCTGAGGTTATTCTGTTTTATAATTAGTTTGAGGTGTTATTTATGGATCTCTCATAAGCTTATGAGACTGCTTAATCAAGTTTTTATTTGTTATAAACACAGTTTATTTATAAAAATAAGTCCTACTCTTTCCGGAGCAGAATCAATTAATTCTCTAATCGGGGTGATTATCTTTAATAAGAAATACTTTATTATAAAAAATGCTTAGTTGCCTTATAGTTCACAAGTTAATTTGTAATAAGAATATAATTAAAAAAAGGAATTTAAATATTTATTATTTAACAATAAACTTAATTGACGTTAAGTAGTAAATCTTAGCGAAAATCTACTACATTCAAAATTAACACTTGTGTTGCCAAAGAGTAGGTAGTATTATCTACCGTTATATTATTAAGTAGATTAATTCAGATTGAAACTTTAGTCCAGATTAAAATTAATTTAAATACAACTAACTAATTTACACCCGGATTTAATTTTTAATCTGGATTAATCGAGTGAATAATATGGCAGTTAGTGTGCTGTGCATACTTACACTTTCAAACAAACTGTGAAGTTTTTCACGCAGTTACTTTTGAGATTACATATTACAAAATCTGTCAAAAGCGTTTATTTTATTTTTCAACTCTAGTTGTTCGCAAAAGTAATTGAATAATGTTTTAAATAATCTAGCTTCTCTGATATGTTCTAAAGCAAGGAATTACGCGTCAATACTTATGTATTTTAGCTAATTTACCATGAATTTACTTTAATTCAGTCATATTAATAAGACTTCGTACTAAACAAACTGACTAAAAATAATTCATGTTTCATTTAATTTTATTAATAAGGATACAAAGTTAACAGAATACTAAAACAAATATTTTCTTCCCTAATTCTTGGACTTTTCCATCATCGTAATGTTAAGTTTGATTAAAAGCTAGACATTTCTATCACAATATACCAATAATTGTCTTATAGAGCAAGAGCAAGCTAACAAGTGTTTTAGCATTTGATTTTGGAGCTTGATAGTTAACATTGAATGAAAGATTCATTTTTTCCAATATCATTTATTATTTAATATTTTCTCATTGTATTCTTAATTTTTGTTTGGTTTATAGAAAATGCCCTTTTATACACAACAACTGCCCCATTATTGAATGTGGAAATCAATGGTCAGATGCATACACTTGCTTTGATGGAACACGATAAGGAAATTATTTTTGACCAACGTAATGATTGGAGCCGCCTTAATATTGGATTCAAAGTGAATAATACTCGAGTAAGGTTTTTGTTTTTAATTTGAATTTGAATTTCATTTTGCTATATATTTACTAACCCCTCCCCCCCTCAATTACAGCTCCGATTGCGTTTCAATTTTACCCTTGCGTCTTATCACTATTGGTCACTTACCGCTGTTGAAATTGAATACAAGGATATTAGGACAAATTTACAATTGATTGGTGAAGAACCAGCTGCACCATTGGGATTCTCGTATAGATGCTCATCGCAGCCACTTTTTTTCAGCAATGAACAGGAAAATCTAACAATAGTCGACTATCAAGTAAGCTCCAATTATAATATTTATTTTATCGAATCAACATAATCGAACAATATTAAAGAATTTTTTATTTTTTTAAATTTTCAGGTTCAACCTTGGTTGAATGGTGCCAATAGTTTTAGTGATGCCTATAATTGTGTTGGATTCGTTACGGTACCTATTTTGTCGGGTTTATTTGTGAGTGCCATATTAATTGGTCTACTATTTTTGGGTATTTTGGCTATAATGGATATTAAAACCCCAAATAAATTTGAAACATCTCGTAGTAAGCAACTTACATTTACAGTTCAAGAATAAAGTTAATATAAGCATTGTTTGAAAAAAAAAAAACAAATATAGTTATACTCGAAATAATGTGTCATCAAAAATAAAATATAAAAATACCACATTTTTAGGTTGTGTTTTGTTAAGTTATACATATACATCAATGTTTCCACTATTTAAAATAATTACATATTATGTACATTATTAACTGTCTCTATATCCTTAAATAAATGTATTTACGCCTTAAGTCTACGTAAATTCCCAAATATGTATCGTATTAAATTATTGTTACATAAAATTTCAAAAGATTGATGATAGTTATTTTTGATTTAAATAAAAAAAATTGAAACTTTTAAGAGTATAAGCTGTTTATTACCTATATATATCGGGGAATAAATGTTCACTGTTCAGAAACACGAGTACTACCTTCCTAATTAAACAAAATTATTAACTGTTGTTGCAGAAAGATTGTTACGATAATTTACAACTGATTGCTTTAGTCATAAAAAATCTTTTTATTTCCTTCTTCGAGCTAATGGAACTGTAATCAGACGTTCTTTGTTTCTCTGTATTAATTAAGGCCTTAAATAGATCCGTCTAGCATTGGAAATTGATGATTGTTGATAGTTATATAGGAATTGAATCCTAAAAAAATATGTTTCTTTAAGAGTCCCCTGAAAGAAGGTCATATTTCGAAATTTGAAATAAAATTTCCCAACCGGGTGGGGATCATAATTTCATTCAGCTATACCTATATACATATGTGCAAAATTCGTTTTGTTTTCCAAAATTCTGTATTTCTGAATTCAGTAATTTTACATCTAATATTCTGAAAATATGATGGGTATTCTGTTTTTCAAAATTCAGTAAATCTATTATTGTGTACTTCAAAATTCTGTTTTCTTAATTCTGTATCTTGAAATTCGGTAAATTATAAAGAAAAAATTGTTTGAATATTGATTGATGAAAGGTGCTTTAATTTACATAATTAAGAAATACCGAATTTCGGGGTACAAAAAACAAAGAAGTTTTAATAAGAGTCCAATTTTTTTTTATTTAAAAATTTTTGGAAAGAATTTTTAGTATTTTCTAGACTATGAATCTGTCATCTTAGATTTTGATTTAGTGGAGTCAGCTATCTCAATCATAGATTTGAATTACAAATACCTATATAAATACATTTTCTGAAAAAGCAGACGCCACTAAATCATAGTGTGAGATAGCAGATAGCACTTTTGTAATCTTATGTGGTATTCATTTCAACTAAATAATCGATTTGGTTAAAAAGGAGAATCGAATTTTTTCTGTAAAAAAAAATCTTGCATATTTTGGAAGATTTCAGAAAGATTTTAAACCGATTTTCACACACACTAGCAAGATTTGACATTTCTAAAATTTCAAATTGAATTAAATTTGGCTGTTTTTTAAGTTTTTGGTGTTTTTGGTTGCAACGAATTTTAATTTCAGTGAATATTTTAATTATATATATTAAATATTTGTGCGCTCTTTTTAATAAACAAAAAAAAAATAATTTTTGCGATAATAACCAAAAGTTTCATTTAATTGAGCTGTCAAGCACCACACACTCAATCACAAAAAATAATCGATTCTTTACACATTCCTTTCAACAACAGAAAAAGTTCTATTCTTTTTAGAAAAAAAATGCGAGGAATTGGACATTAGTCTTTAAAAATGGAGACCAGAGTTCGGAACCTCAGTAGATAGTATAATTCCGGAGCAGATTTGTAAAAAAAAGTGGAGTAACTCAAAAATTTTCGGATTGAATTTAAAAACGATAAAAAATTAAAGTTTTCAAAAATTTTATTAAAAAAAAAAAATTGCAAAATTAAATATTTTTTAACAAAAAGAAATCACATTTTATTCTTTTCAGTACAAAATAAAATTTTAGATTCAGACATTCAGACATTCAGAGTCAGTGTTGGTTGGAAAATTAAATAAACCAATGACATCATTTATTTTCAAGCTCCGCTTCTTCGTAAAATTGGATTGCATCGTCGTAGTTGATAGAAATAATTCTTTCGTCCAGTATTGCTGTCACATCTAGTTATTTTGGCTCGGGATGTCCTTTATTGCTTGTAAAAGTCCCAACAGTCAGTTTTTTACATCGTTATAAATTTATCCAGAGGAGTAGTTCTTGATTCCTCGTAGATGGTTGCTAAACTGCTTCTGCCTTTATTGGCCAAAATGGAGTCCTATGCAGATCCGCAGAATTTTCCTCTCAAACACACTCCAAGCTTAACATTTAAAAATTTTCTGGCTTCAGTTGTGTGCAAAGGGATGTTGCGATTATTATCGGATATTTGTTTGGGTTTTATACCAATATGATTGGATCTTTTTAAGAGTCATCCTCATCGGTAGAGGGAATTCGAGATTACTTTGAATGCAATTTAATAAATTGCGGTGGCAAAGAATGCATAATTGGATCTTATGAATAAAAAATAAATTAAAGATTAAACTCAGAGTTTTAAGTAAATGCTAGGTTTTTGGTGAATAAATATAAGCTTTAGCTAGCTAGATGTCTTCTATTATAAGTTATTTAAAATAGCCAACGCTAATTTCATTAAGCTTTATAGTTTTTTTTTCCAACCTTCAATTTTGGTGCATAAAAATAGCTTAAGCTATATTATAGTAAAATCTACAAAAAAGTTGAATTTGTTAACTAACAACTAATGCTTGATTGACTGTAATTTTAGTCTTTTAATTAAACAACAACTAGAACAATAATTAATAATTAAATTTTATACAATCTTTTGTGAAAAGATTATTATTTATGTAAGAAAGAAATTTAAGAACAAAATCACCACTCAATAAAATGAAAAAAGTACGTATACGCCCAAGTGTTCGCTAAAACTGTCTTGCATATTAAATATAAAATCGAATGAGTTGAGAAGCTAATGTGAAAGACAGTTTGGTGTGGATTGTGGAGTGGTGGCATAATTGGACAATGAGGCTGGGAACAATGTTTCGGTCTACGGTGGGCGTTACATAGCCATGTTAACCGATTTTTTTTTTTACTGAAATTAAACACATGGATTTGCACGACTTCTGCTTTATGCAGGATAGCACGCTATGCCTCAATCGATCTTTTGCGCATAAAATTCCCAAATCGTATTATCAGCCGTTTTGGTGATGTCAATTGGACCCCTTTGAATTTTTTAGTAATAAAGCCATAATACATGGAAACAATTTAATTTTGTTGATTTTATTGCATTTTTTTAAAGGGAAGCTTGTATTTGGCCCACCCGTTATAATAATATAAATATAACTCAGCTCAGATTTTGTCAAAGAAAAGCCAAGCAATATGCAAATTGATTGAGACTTTGATTAATTGATAAGTTTAACTGGCATACATTCTTTGTAACTGTCTTAAATTCAAAATTTATTTAAAACACAAGATTTTTGTTATTTGACATGTTGTTATAATTTTTACTTTTGCTGTCCCCGGTTTTGCTCCTGCAAATATGTGTCACTTCAACATACCTATGGAGCACAACGTAAAAACAATGCATGAGGAATGCGTTCACAAACAAACATATTTGGCAACAAAACTAACTTCGACAAAAAGTATCAACTTGAATCCCACGATACCGAATCAACATCATCACAATCACAATCCACAGTGAGTTGATATCAAGACCTATAGCTGAAATATAGTATGTTGTTGCAATGTAAAATGTAAACATGTATGTACTGTACCCCTGTAGATGCCAATTTAAGATGATTCTCGACTTCTTGCTTCGATGAAAGTAAATGTTGTTCTCAACTCTCTTAAGACCATATTCTCATCATCACTTTAGCAAAAATAAAAATATAAAACAAAAAACAACACCCCAAGCAAGTTCTTAAAACTAAAAAGCAGTCTTACTGCTGCGATTAGTAAAAGTTATTAAAAACAACAAATTAAAAAAAAAAAAAAAACAAACTCGAGTCATTAGAAGAACCTCCGCAAAAATCAAGTCATTGCATTGCAGAGTTATAGAGATTGTTAAAACTAGGCAAAGAACAGGCTCAGAAGCAACAAGAAGGCCATATACCGATGGCACACGTTTTCAAGTGAAAACCTCCTTTTTTAGTTAAGGCTCTCTCATTACAACTTTCACAAAAATCTCAGATACAAAAAAAAAAAAACAGACCTATGGATGATTTCAATCGGGCAGACTTATTTGATATATGTAATATGTATGTGCGATGTGTGCATTAACAGATCAAGTGCAGAATTAAAGGTTGTCATTTAATGTGACATATTGATGAGCGTTGTGCGTTGGATACCTACTATGTATATATGTATTTATAAATGCATGTCTATGATAGACTTTGCTTTTTAAAAGTTGAAAATACAAAAGACGATGGGATGCAATAGTAATCTAAGGAAGAGTTAAAGTATGAAGGAAAAAATAGAAAATTAAATTCATCGCCAAGGTCAACCAGACGATGACATAGTTAAACTTAAACTCTGTAGGGGAAACGTCATTAATAACAAAAAATTGTGTTATATTTTTAATAAGTGTATGTATATATTTATAACATTAATTTTGTCAGAGAAAAAATTATAAAAATCTCTTACCAACCCTAAGTATCGGGTTTTCGAATAGGGACTTGACAACTTTGAATTTAACTTGTGAACGCACCCTTTCACTGATCATCGAACTGATATTGTCAATTTATTCAGTAAACTCAACATTTTCATCATGGACCATTTGAAGCGACGTCCGTTCTCCGATTGGGTTCTGGAGAAGATGCGCCAAGATGATGAATTTCATCGCAAAACCATCTTCAGTGACGAAGCTCATTTTTCGTCAATTAGCAAAATATGCGTTATTGGTCGGATGAAATCCACAATTGCTTCATGAATCATGCGGTTTGCATGCCGGCGGCGTTATTGGGCTATATTTTTTCGTCGACGATAACGATCGTCATGTTACTCTGAATGGCGAGCGTTATCGCGCCATGATTACCGATATTTTTGGCCCGAATTGGAAGATATGAACTTGGACGATATGTGGTTTCAACAGGATGGTGCCACAAACCACACAGCACACCTTACAATCGATTTATGGTAGAGTTATCAAGTCCCTATTGGAAAACCCTTTACTATAGAATCTCTCTTTTTTTTGATTTTTGACTTTCTCGTTATGCAATTTCGATAAATTTGTATGAGTCTTTTAAATTCAAACAATACTGGCTTTCAAAAATTTTCCAAAAAAAGATTTGTTCGATTTTAATAGAAAACTCAATACGAGTATTTTTTTTTTAAAGATGGTAAAAGAATACAAAATGATGAATTTTGTAAGCATTTAGGTTTTAGTTGTATATTATTCAAATAATTAAAATTGAGACACTATTTTTTTTTAATTGTTAAATAATTTAAATTAATTATTTGTCAATTTAAATTAATTTTCAAGGTCACGAAATATTTTCGAAAAAACTCCTATAGCTTCCAACATAAATACCACAGAAAATTGGCTCCAATAAATTTGCTAATGTAATTATTTTAAGTTACAACTAAATTACTTTCGTTCACCACTGTTTTGTTTGGATAAGCTTTTAGAAACCATATCCAATCGTGGAATTTTGATAAATCTTCAAGTTAAATATTATGTTCACTAAAAATAACTGTACGCACCGTAAATTTTTTTTACCAAATTATGAAAATCTTATTTCCTCAAAAACATGCCCAGAACTTAAAATTTTTTTTCTGAAAAATAGTAATAAATGGTACCTCCCATGCAACCATTTTTTTTATGTTCCATTTTCTCAACAGATCTTTTTTTTTTGGAACTCTATAATTTAAAAACGACTTGGTTGATTTTTATTAATTTTGGAATTTAGCAGTTTTTTAATATTATCTAGCAGATTTTAAATAAAAATTATTTGTGTGACCAAAACTAACGATACCTTCATACAAGTGTTTCAAAACCTGTAAGGAAAATCTCATTATCTCCAAAACGACTCCTACGATTTTATTTAAAACTTTTATGTGAACTTAAATTATTACGATCTACCATATTATTGAAAAAAGTTTTATCTATCTATTTCTTTTAATATCAGATGAATAGATCTATTAAGACTTTAAAACCCACAGTGTGTCCGCCTATAAGATCAAGTCCGTGCGACCCAGTCGTGCATTTTATTTATTTTTATTTCTCTTATTTTTTTGTAATTTCGGTGAAGAAGTGAAGAATAAATATTTCTGACGAGGGATATTTTTTTTTTTTTTTTTTGATGGGTGGAAAATTGATTTTGGGCTTTTTCTGTTTATTTGTATCCTACATACACAATAACTTTTAAATCTAGATCATTAGTTACAAAATTTTATAATTACAAATGGCGACCAACGTGGTGGTATCCAAGAAATATAATAATACATTAGGCACTATCTGGAGTAAATTTGTTCAAATACTGGGCTATGTGGACAACATTTACAATTTTGCCCGCTTTCACAGATCAGATGAAACTTATTTCCCCTGAAGTAAATGAGAACAAGGGCAGATATATGCTATTAACACATAAACGTTTGAGCTGCACAAAGTTCCGATTTTTCATATTTTGGCCAGTCAGCAGAGTTTTTTTGGAGTTGAAACTGATAGGTAAGTTGTTCTTGAGTATTTTAGAAAAAAACAAATGGTTGTGCTTCAAGTGGTATTCTTCAGTCGCCATTTATTCGTTTACAGGAATGACCTGAGAGTTGTAAGTCACTAGGCCCTAGTTCTTTTTCATTGATAACACAATGTATCATCGCTCATTAGTTAAAATTATTAACAAAAACAAACAAACAAAACATTTTATCCATAATTTCGATTTCTCAAGAAAAGAAATTTAAAAACATCTTCTTTTCTATACCTCAATTTATTATTAGCAATTATAAATGAAGAGAAAGATGCCAAACAACATTAATATAACAAAAATAAACAACAACAAAAAATAATCAGAGTTTGTTATTGTATGTATATGTGCAAACAGAACCATTGAACAAGCCAAACAAACAACAACACTCACTTGATGTGGTCTTCTTGTCGCAATTAACAATTTGATTTACTAATCGAATAAAAGTGTCGTCTGTCTTTCATTTATTTAGTTCGCATGTTTACATTTATCATCATTTATGAACATTTAGCACGCAGTTCGCGTTCGATTCATATTCCAACCAAGTTAAAATCCAAATCTGTGTTATCTTTCTATGTACTGTATATAGATATGGATATACTGCTTCTCCCATCATGAGTTAGCCGACAACAGACATCAGGTTCTTAAACCGCACTTCTTTATGCCATAAATGAAAAATAAAATAAAAATGTCACCTGAAGCTGGACATAAAAGTTTCTCTTTCTAGGAAAAAATTTCAAATTCCATTGCTTCAATTCTCTGGGTATGTACAGTGAACAAGCACCACAAGAGCCTTAAGCCTCAAGGCGCTTCGCATATCATTGCGTACACACAAAGCTGAATTCCATGCCAAATGCAGTTTTGATATGATGCTCCATAACAACTTCTTATATCTCAGGACAGCATATAAAGTTATAAAACATAAAACAAGGCCACACACTTCGCTTTCATTTGCCATTGCCAGTATTGCTAATGTTGGATATATTTCTGTTTGTATTTTAAGAAGACTTGAGGATTTGGCGTCGAATCAAAGGCAACTTTAAAAGTCCCAAATGTCTTATATGACAGGTTGACCATCAAGTGACCTATTTATTTTTTCCTGTCACAGAAGTCACAGAAACCATCTGTCAAAATTAAGTTCTGTCTTACATCTCGTATTAAGGTTTCATTTATCAGAACCATCCCATTTCGATTTCATTATAAACGCGATCTAATAAAACTTCTTCTTGTGCTTCAATTACAATTTCCCAAAGCCATTAGCTCAAAACATGCACATTCATTTGAAAATGCCTTCTTCCTACGGACATTCCATTGTCATCAGTTGAGTGAGGTGAAATGGAAGCAATAAGAATCATCAATATTTGGTTTGGCACGGAATCATCAACGCTGATGTTTTGGATTAAGTAAATTACGACTTTGCCTGATGGCGATTGTGTCGGGAATTTTCCGGATTCAAATGAAGGGGAAATCATACTGATGAGAGTGTATGTATATAGACACAAGCAATGAGATATCACGAATAATACGTTTGCCATAGAAATTAGACTTTTATTGAGTCGAACCAGGGCGCATGTATAAAGTTTGCGTGAAAGTATAAAAAAGCAAATTGATAGGTTAAGTTGGATTAGCTTCTATAATGTTTATGCATCGAATGAGATATTATAAATAGATCCTTTCAAGTAAGTAAATGGAAAGTAAGGAAAAACTTAAATGTACATTATACGCAGTATGAAAATACCTGCCTCATGAAGAAATAAAATTTAAATTATACACTTTGAAGTTTGAAAATTTGCAATTTTTGAATCTAAATTGGTTTAAGGCTTTTAGACTAGCCTTTACGAACCAACACAGTTTGAATTAAGTCAGGTAATATAATACGTACTAAATAAAATACACCCGTGAATTTTCGTGTGAAAGCAACTTCATCCGGAGCAGAGCAAGCGCGGGAGGGGAGTACATATACGGAAAGGCATCCTTCCCAACATTCTGGACTCATATCATTTATTGGTTTTAAGAATTACATCATAACGTACAAAATAATATAAAATTATATTAAATATTTTAATTTCCTACATAAATATTAAAAGAAAATTAACACAATACCCGACATCGTTCTATGAAAAATCCCTAAGTCCATTCTTTTAATTTGTTACAAATGCAATTAAAAAGTGCAATTCAATGAATACACATTACAACAACAATTGTAGTAGAATTGGAGAATTTCGACCAAAGTAAGTTTAGGAAGAAGCATCAACCATGCATCCGAAGAAAACAAAGAGGAAACTTTCAAACAGAACAAAATAATATTCTAACCTCAATTCCATTTTAACCCGCTACCAACTTGAAACCTTGAAATTTTAATTACCTAAAGCAAAGGCAGGGGAGTGCCGATAGACGAAATTATGCGGGGAACTGTATAGAAAATTATAATTTTTGTATAGTTTTTCAAATCAATATCTTATCGGAGGAAGCCAACTAACCGACAAAAAAAAAGTTGAACAAAAATCTAACATCAACAATAGTTTTAAAACTGAAAGCCAAATCTTATAGCATCCCAATATAGATCAACTTAATTACATATATGTATGTACATATGTCGATTTTACTGCAATCGACGATATTTCAAGAGCACAGTACACAAATTTAAGGTAATATATTGCGCAGGTTGTCAAAGATGAAAGTGTCAAAAAATTAAAAATTGCTGTTCGAGTGCCCAACAGTAATTCAACACGCACCATTAGAAACAACAACAAAATATTAAAGTTAAAGGGGCACGGGATCCACCATTTTCCCACCATAATACCTTGATTTTGGCAGATGCGCAGAAATGAACAAAAATGAAAACGCTACTTATATTACCTTTAATATATGTACCTATGAACTGTGGTTCAAGAGACTAAGCCGAACATAGAGTAACTTAAATAGATTTTTTTTCCGGTGACTTACCCTCACTAGTAGGTGGTAAGGAGTCTTGGTTCTAGTAAACATAAAAAGCCCGGTAAAAGCTGCTGATAAAGCGGTGGTATATGTTTCTCAGATTTAGTAGACGACATGACAGCTATAATCGAAGCCTCAAATCATAGAGGATAGAAACTATTAAAGAAGAAAAGCACCATGAAGAGCCGTTATTCCGCAAATAACTATAAACTTAAGCAGAAAAAACTTTACAGATGAGACCGTTCCTCCAGACTGTGCCGTACGTAGGTGTGAGATCTAGTTACGATGGATGTTTTAGGCTCGGCTCGGTATCCTGCTTCGATGTGTATTATTTGAACCAACAATATTGATAATGAGTTCGATTTTTTCCACGAATCCATAACTTGTCATGTATCTACTACCTATGTTTATTGTATATACATATATCTTAGGTAATTTTTTTTTTTTTTGTTAAATAATAATTTGAAATTTTTTAAATACAATGGCGCGAAATTTTAAACCATTTAGTACGATGTTAAAGCATTTTCAATACGATAAAAAACTAAAACACTTAAAATTTTGCACCAATATTTTTTTTTAAACTATTAAGGAGCACCAGACATTATAACAAAATCAATTAAGCCATTTAAAAGATATACATGAATAACTCGAAAATAAAGCAATTTTCTTAAAAAACTTTAAAATTCTATTTTCGTAATGTGAATATTTTGGCAGAAGCCTGAAACGTGATTTTCTTACAATCACTTTAGTCATTATAAGTACGTGTTTTAATTTAAATCATTGGAGCCATGTTTCAGATAATTAAAAAAAAAAAACGAAAAAGTTGTATAACACGGGTAGCACGTTTTCAATGACCTAAAATAAAAATTCGAATTTGCCCTTTAAGGAATAATATAAAAATGCTTTCCACCCAATTTTGAAGAAAATCGGTTCATCCGTGTAGGCTCTAGCTCAAACTATGTACATATAGTGGCACAGAACCACTTTTCGGACTTCTCAATCATCGTAGTGTTAATTTTTATTATAATCTCGATTTTTTTTAAACAAAACGTATATTTTCCCTAAAAATCAAGTAAAAAATGAATAATTAGTTTTAATGATTTTGATTAAATTTTTTATTGTTGTTTATTTATTAAATAATTACAATAATATACTGAGTTTTATAATTTTGTATTTTTTGCAAAAAATCACACACCTGTATACTTGCTGTGTGTGAGTTTATAAATAAATTTTTTTGAATTGAGACAGGGAACCCATATAACCGCAAGAAAGTATGATAAATAAAAAAAAAAAACCTCAAGAAGATTACAACATTTATAAGAAACAAGTTGAGTAATAGGTTGTTGACATCATCCCGCATTTTTGCCATAAAACCACATATCCAAGTGATAATATTAAGTTTTAGATTAATAGAAAACAAAATCAAATAAAATAAGAAAACAAAAGAATAAAAAACAAAACAAATAAAATTGTATAATGAAATAATATCTGCGATTTATGTATATGAATTTTATCTATGAATGAATGGGAGAACAAATTAAAAACCAATGTGCCTTCTGTTTTTTTTTGTTCTTTAAATTAATGTTTTTATATTTAAAATATAAAGCGAGAAATTTTAAATCAACTTAAGAAAAAAATTAACAAAAACATTTCATAGATAAAATGCTAATTTTATTCTTTTCAAATTGCGACTTTTATTTATCTCCAGCAATGATTTGATGAACTAAGTTAAATTTTAAAATTAGAATTCAAAACAAAACCTTTAATTATTTCCAACTCAAAGCTGCAATGTAAACTGATTTATAAAACCATTTGAACTTTTCCGCACAACAATTATTTATTAGCATTCAATTTCACTGCAATTTGCACAGTGTGCGCAATTAGACGGCTTATTACGTGAGCCCAGCCATCACTATTTCTAATAATTGACTTGAAACAATGTTAAACTTCAATAGCACTTTAACAAATGATTATATATAGGTAATAGGTAGTCTGCACTTTCTTTCCAGTTTACTCACCTCACTCACCAGGGATGGAGAGGATACCTTCAAAAGAGTCCATTATATTACCTAACCACAAGAATATATACATACCTCTATAGTGATGCCTAATGTCATGTTACAAAGCACTTACGAATAAACCTACTTATATCTATATCCATTATACGAGCACTTGCATGCAAATGAGAAGATTTCTGCAAAATTACCAATCCCAATGTAGTTAGTATTATTTTTTGACACGAACCAACCACCAAACAAAGATGCAACATTCTATGGACGAGGACTTGCTTTATTCTAAATGGAATAATTGGTTATATACCTCCCAGAATACAGGAAATGGAAAATAACTGAGATGCGGCTGTAATGAAGTAGCTGTAAATTGTTTAAGTATAATGGCTGACTGTGGAATTTGCAGACAAATTGGCAATTTTATAAGTGAATGGTTTATTGCCAAATAAGTGACATTTATTAGACAGGGATGTCATTAAAATATTGTTTTATGAACTTTTACCCAGAAGTCTGTTCTTTGCATGTGTTTATTATATTTTTTCTTACACCGATGTCTACACTGTATTTCCTTATGGCAAGAAATAATTTTCATTTTCCATTACAAAAGATACTTAACTTGACAAAAAAAAAATTACTAAATAATGCAGATCAGCTTTAAATAAAAGTTAACATTGGAAATGTTTGTATAATGGTAGATTCGAGTAACAAATGGGTTTTATAAGAAAATCGGGGTAGAGACTAGAGATGCCGCGAATTTTCGGCCACTATTCGGCATTCGGCCTTTATTTTTGATATTCGGTATTCGGCCGAATAGTTCACACCATTCGGCCGAATACCGAATAACAAATGGAGAATAAAAAAGGCTTATTATCTTACAATAAATGTTTTATTTTATTCTAAAATTTTTATTTTAGTATTTAAAATCTACTAAAGGTAAGTTGGGGCGAATAAAAACTACTTTTTCGGTAGAAAACGATTACGTCTATCTTCATAAACAATTCCAACTTCTGAAAATAGTATCTCACTTAGATACTCATCGTTGGCAGAATGTTCGGCTGTATTCGGCCGACGAGTGTGGCCGAATATTCGGTCTTCGGCCAAGCCACTATTCGCGTCATCTATAGTAAAAACTATTGAAAAGGTAGACAAGACACTAAAATATAGCTTAAGGTCAACCATTTACAAAAACGCTATGGTCGGATTAGTCGGATTTTTTTTTGCAAATGGTGTTTGCTTAAGAAGCAAGCATCCAAATGTCTAAAAAATAGGATAACAACCAAAAAAAATAAAATATAGGTTTTTCGCATACAATTTGATCATTTTTGAAGTTGAAATATCTTATACCTAATCACTTGTATGAATAAAAATATTAAAATATTTTGTTTTTATAGAAAAAACTGAAATCTATAAAGTGAGTATATATAATTTTTTCGACATACTTCGACATTCAAGAGTGAATACCAAAATTCCTATAGTTCCGTTTTTATACAAGTTTTTAAAATAATGATATCTTTTAAATTATAACTCTATGGATAAAAAAGTTAATGTTTTCTTGCAGTTATCTTATAGAACTGCATGATCTACAATAATTTCATAAAAAACATTTTTTGATAAGGTTTACCTAAACTTATATATAGAATAGATACTAATATTTTCGACACAAATTTCCTTGAATACATTTTTATACGCTCATAAATACGCAATGAGACTTTTTAGACAACACTTCATATATCAAATTAAATATAAATTGCAAGATAATAAAGTTTTAAGAAGGTTTAAATAATATTGCATAGGTACCCAAACAATGTTCGATCTAATTTTTTCTACTTGCGATCTAAACTTTTGATCAAACCATAATTAAAGTATTGGAATTTCATTTAATTTGATGTTCATTTCATATTTGAAAAAAAAGGAAGCATTGACCAGAAGTATAGTCAACGTCATCATTAAATTATTATTTTGACACAATGGTAAGCAATCAAGAAGTTTGTTAAGGGAGACCAAAATCGAACAGACCACGGATTGTATACAGAGCGGTTAATAATAGCCTATAATATATGCAATTGTAATGGTAAGTCATATTGGTCAACTGGTATCATTATTTCAAAATAATTTGTTCCTATGATTTTTGTAAGTTTTTAAATCACACTCAAGCTTAACCTTTAAACCAGCAGAAGAACGTTGTAATTTTATTCATATGTATATAAAATTGCTACTTTCAGTGAAGGTCCAATTAAAAATGATGCGTTATTGAAAATAATTATATTGCACGCATTTTAAGCACGGCAGAAGAATAGTTCAATTTGTGTTAATAAAAATTAAGTATATGACCTTGAATAAACTATGTTATTTTTGTGTTTTTTTTTTTCTTTTGTTAATTGTAACACTACCTATATATGAAGATATTACAAAATATATAGGATTAAAAGGTGATTTTGTTTCATTTCAATGATTTTTATTTCACACACAATTATATGGTAAAAAAACATCATCTTAACTCTTAAATTTACCCAGTAACTTTAAGTATATATATATTTATTTAACTTACCTAAAAAAAAAACAATATTAAATCTAACGAAATGACCTTCTAGTAAAGGTACGCAAAATCCTTAAAAAAAAAGGTTTTACGTATAGAATGTCTAGGCTGAATGATTGTTTTTGTTTAGGGGAAGATGAGGAAGGTTGTGGTGTTTCAAACGATGCAACTATAGGTACCTTTAAAATAGTTATTATTAAATATAAATAAATATAAACATATTTCCAGTCCATCAGCGAAAACATTTGAAAAAAAATGGTCCGTTGATGAAACTATACAAATCATTAATATTTCACTCGGCATAAGAAACAACAATAAAAAAAACTTCGTTAAAAGCAAAAAAAACTATATTAAATAACAACGGCAATATCTACTTACAATTAAATGTTATATCTTCTTTAAAGCCAGAAATTCATTGTTTGATTTTCTTTTTTTAATCAAGGTAATATTAAATACACTTATAAATTTAAAGTCAAACAATTTTAAACAGATGGTTAAATGTCTTCTAGTTTCTGAGAAATTAAAAACAACTAAATCTAAACTAAATTCTTAATCGAAATAGGTTCTTAAGAGCAACTATTTGAGAGCAATTTTAGGGTTGTATTATTTTCAATATGTTTAACTAGAAAAATCTGGCTTTTAGTGTAAAACTTAAATTTGATTAGAAAATTGAATATTAAACAACAAAATTAGTACCTCGTAACGTAAAACTAAACAAAAAAAATTTTGAACAAGTATTTTTTTTTTTTTGAAGTTTTAAAAATTAAAATTAATGTTTAAGAAAGTACTGATTAAAACAACGGATTCAAAAATAAAAATTTCTAACTTAAAAAAAAGGCTATAGCATTTTATTATTGTACTGTAACTGTTGTAACTGGAATTGAAGTCAATAGAACTTGTAATTAAATAATATTATTAAAATGAAAAAAATTAATTTAAATTTAAATTGGACTTCGAAAACCAAATAAAAATATAATAAAAAAAAAACAAGATTCTATGTAATTTTAATAATTGCTTAATTTATGCCTGTTAAATGATAGATCGGACTAAATAAAATGTCCGCAAAAAAAAATTGTAGATAAGAGTAGTTTTGAGGAAAATAAGATTTCCTTTCGGAAACAGTTTTGTGGAAGGTAACGTTAAATTTGGTTATTAGCATATTTTTTTTTTTTTAATAACTTTGTGTAAAGTTAAGTAAAAATTGATAAAATCGTTTTCGAAAAATATTTAAACTCTTTTTAAAACATAAATGTCCGTATAAAACTTTTTAAAAGATTCTTAATATGAAAATTAATCAAAATAAGTTGAATCGATTTTGAGAAAAGCGAAAATAAAAGTGGAAGGTGCCATTAATAAACTTCTTCTTCGAAACTTGTTTATTACTTTAAAGTAGCCTGTATATCTTTTAAAATTTGCTAATTTATTTTTTTTTAATCTGTTTGGAGCAGTTTTTGTATTGTATTTGAATAAAAACGAAAAAGCATGCAAAAATAAAACAAAGGGTTGTCTACATTATTATGTGTATGTATTGAAACGAAGCATTGCAATACGTACATACGGCGGATGCGCTCGCCGATAAACCCTCTATTGCGATTATATAGCGACGTCACCGTGAGACTTAAAATTAAAGACACAACAGTGGCATGCCTCATAGACATTGAAAAGGCCTTCGACAGCGTATGAATAAAAGAAATCATTTAAAAGCTAATAAAATTCGGCTTCCCACGATATTTGGTTAATATTATTAAAAAATTTCTAACTAATAGACTCTCTTTTGTACAGGTTCTAAATGAAAAATTAGGAAAAAAGCAAATCAGGAAGGAGTACCTCAAGGACCCAAGCTAGGACCATTTCTCTTCAGCATTTACACCGCAGATCAACCAGAAAACACCTCAGGAACGAAGACTTCTAGGGTCCCTCTGGACAAAATTCTCTCTCCGAGTGTTCTAAACATTTTGTTCCCAAGACTGCGTGTTGGGGAATTTCACACTTTTTAATCAATCTTCAAAATTTACAAAAAAACAAAAACCACACTAAAATCGAATGATCATATTTTACAGTTTTTAAGCCTTTGTTTTTTTTTTATTCATTTTTATTTTTAATTCAAAATTATAACTATCATAAAACTAGACATGATGGCAAACTATTCTACCTACTTAAATATATTTTACAACTCACTTACTGGTCCTAAGCGGGTGGTCTAAGTTAAACTTAAAAATAACTTAATACTTATGTGTTTCGGTTTGAAAACTAATTTAATTCTCAAATTCATTATTATTATTTTTTTTTTTTTCAAGAAAGAATTTAAAAATAACTTAAAATCTTTATCATTTTTGTATTTCTTATATAAAACTTACAAAGTATCTAAAACTATATTAAAACTACCAATTACTTTAAAACTATTTAAAACTGAAACAACCTCATCAGCATTTTCGGTTTTATACTTCTTTTGTTGATTTTTTTTTAGCAAAATGATTTTAAAACCTTTAAATCAAAAAGCGCTTGATCTTTTGTTGAAGAAATCGAATTTCTTTCTTTGTCGATATTTTTTTTTTTTTGAAAGTTCAATTTTTAATTTCACCCTTAAAAATAAAAAAATAACAGCCTAAAAAAAATAAAGATAAGCTTGGTTTAACTGCAAATTAACCATTGTTTTCTGCTGTGTATTGATATTTTTTGATTTCAAAGATATTAGAACTCATTCTCCATATTTTTAACCTCCAAGAAACACAAAACACACCAAGTTCAGTCCAATTTTGAGTTTTATTCTTAAAATTATTAATTTATTAAAATAAAAGCTTCTTATATAACTTCAAAGTAGTTTAACACATATTAAATATCATCAGTTTTATAAGTTCAAGGAAAATAATTAACTGAAGTGATGGGAATTTATCACCTTGGTATTCTATTCATTCCATTATAAATTACCAACGATATGTCGTTGAATAAAAACCATAAGAAATGATCAGAAAGGGAAAACACTGCCAGCCACAGGTGAAGGAAGCAAGGAAGTCTAAAAACCACGACAATATCTATAATCTTGCAAGTATAAAAATGCAGACGACTTCTGAAGCCTCTTGAGTGGTGAACCTCAGCGCACGCTTACAATTGATTCATAAAAAAAAAAAAAAACAACACTTAAAACGTTTTCCCTCCACGATGATGTCTCGCTGCATTGCATTTCTTCGTCGTCAACTTTGGCTGAAGTAAAAAAAAAATTAAAAAGGTAAAAGACTACCCAACTTACCTGTATATCTGTGAGGTAGAGGTTCGTTTGAGCATTGGCTTTGGTCATGACATTCAGTCTGAGTTAGGTTTTTATCAACATCGGTCGTTGGTCGGGTGTATTTATCTGAAAAATTGTGTTGCGAGTCGGCTCTCCGCATCAGTGTGAACTTCTTCTATTCAGGTGGAAAAGATACAAAATTGTTGAATACTTCCATAGCACGGAGATTATCATCTTTTTGTCAGTGAAACCTGCGTGTCTATAGCTGATGCTTGGTATCCCGAATATATTATAATATGAAGTTGAATTGATTAGTATAGAAATTGCCAAAACAACTTTCATGTGCAAAAGTGATTAACCCATTTTTGTGTACCGTGATTATATGCTTCCCGGATATATGCATTGGGAACTAAAGTTCGTGTGTACTTATGTTTGTTTTTCAAGTTGATCTTTACTTCTGACCCAAAGTTTGGATTAAAAAAATTTTTTGTACCAATCTCAAGGAAAAAAAAGCATGTAAGTTATTCTTAATTCTAGATGATAAACAAATTCCGAATTAAAATATCTTTCAAAATTAGAATCTTTAAAATTATGTTTGGTTATGTGCAAATAACGGTTATATTATGTTCTAATGCTTTGAATTTGGGTTACAAAAGAATTTATGCAAATTGTATAATAAAACCAAGATTACAGCTTCTCTATTGGTAGACGTAGAAGATACAAAACCAACAACAACAACAAAAAGCACAACTAGAATGCTACTTAAGAATTTTTGTTAAGAGTGTAAGCAGGCATTGGGTCAGTGTGATGCAGCAGCAGCAGGTGAATGGAAGAATACAAGTTTTGGATTTATCTTTGGGGAAAGGTATACTTATAATTATTGAGATAGGCATTTTATAGAGAAAAACAAAAAAAGACCCCAAGTCGTAGTCTCCATTTTAGGCTTGATTTGTGTCTTTTTTTCTTCTTTGCGAGTAAATATATAAAATTCTTCACTTGGGCAGTGGCTTTTATTACTTTTTGTTGAAGTTTTGATTTAATGCTAATCGTAACCTAGATTTTTCTTATAAAATATTTTCTTCTTTATTATCATAATTATCTCCAATTTATAATGAATTAGGCGTGACACATGTTTATTTGGATTTTAACCGCTTATACAAATTAATCCATTTAATCTAAAATTTATTTTGTTTTAAGTTTATATAGCTGATGGATTTTGATATAGAAAGTTTAAGAATAATTATAAATTGACAATTTTGACAATTTTTGACAATTTGGTCGGAATAAAAAAGAACAACTGATATTTACTGAATTAACTCTTTTTTTGTATTCGAAAATAACAATAGGGCATCATAATAAGATATGAAAAGATACAAGAAACAACGTGTTTTTTTTTTATGTAGGAATATTCTATCTCATTTATATATTTAAAGTTATAAATTTACTGTTATTTTTCTAATAACAATTAAGAAAAATCTTTTATTTTCTTGAACTATGGGATCCAAATATTGTATATGACCTTTCAGATAATAAAAAGAAAAAAGCGTCTTTTTGAAGTCTGAATTTTAAGGCTTTGTTTTGTGTTTGGAAAATTCGTTATGTGACTTAATTATGTTGATAATCAAGATTTATGTGACTGATTTACTGTTAGTCATTCCTTTGATATTTAGTTATGGAACACTTTTTATATTTGTTAGGAAATAGAGCTTAATTAATTGTCAGAATACTCGCAGCACTTAAGATGTTCTTTGTATCATTTATTACATATTTTTATACCAGTTTGCTGAATCAAAAGAGTCTAAAAATATCTAGGATGAAAGGTGCTTTTTAAAGGTTAAGAAAGGATAGTTGCAGGTATTTAAAATTAAAAAAAAAAAACAATATTTCGAGATAATCCGTGATTAAACGATTTTTTATTTGTAATTCCTTCTTAATTTAATGAGGTGATAAGACTTACCTGATAAGATACCTTTAAAAACATGTGTGCAAAAATCATTAACAGTTGCTCCATTGATAAGAACTTCAATTTCTATCAAAAAATAGAATTTGAATAGATTCAAAAAAGTGCAGATTATTTTGACAGAATCCAATAATCAATAATTCGGAAAATTCAAAATTCCATAACCCAAAATCCAGTTATCAAAACTGAAAAATTTCGGGATATATATTATAGATTATCGTGATTTTGGTTTTCCGGATTGTAAGTTTATTGAATTTCAGATTTTTATGATTTCAAAATTTTGGGATTGTTGTGATTTTGGGTTTTCTGGATTGTGCGGGTTTCTGGATTTTGGATTTTCGTGGACTTTAAGTTTTATGAATTTTGGGTTGTTGCGATTTTTGGTTTTTGGGATTTTAGTTTTCGAGATTTTTGTTTTCGGAAATCTGAACCCAAACTTTTTTGATAACCTGTTTGCAGAGTTTTTTATTTGTTAAAAAAAAAAAAAACTGAAAATCCACTATTCTGAAATCTTGTTTTCAAAACTGATGTTTATTTTAAAAAAAAAAACATAAAAGGTACAAATTTTTGTTCGCCATATCTAGAGAACCATAAGTTTAACAAACAAAATAAAATTGTACTTAGTTTTGTAGAAATTTACCAAAAGATCAAAAATTAAAATTTTATATTCAAAAATATACAAACTTTTTGTTATTTTATCAATCAACAAATGTTAAATGCAATTTTTTTTTAAATGTTCCTCTATTTTTAGTCGTAACTTTTTAATTTCTGATTTCGTGGTAAAACTTTTTATAGAAAAATTGTAGAGAATTAATTTGTGGAACTTATGATTATGCTTAGATATTGCGAATAAATAATAAAAGTCCAGTCGACTTTTATTAATCATTAATCAGCCTTATTGCGAGATCCACCCGGAAAATTTGACATTTCACTTTTCGCCTATTGTGAATTTCACTCGAAAATTCATTTTTGAAAAATTCACCTAATTACGAACATTATTTCGGGCGAAATTTAAATCCATTAACAGCATAAATTTTCACTTATTTTTAGTATGTGAACGAAATTTAGTTCGGGCGAAACTCACAATAGCTTTTATAATTCCGGGCGAACAAAAAATTTTATAGTGAAATATTTTTCGTGGGAAATTTACAATAAGGCTGAATATTTTAGTTCTTTTGATTGCTGCATTGGTATTTTTCCTTATGGAGGTTACGCTGCGTAAAATGCGTATTCGAAAAATTTAAACTTCAATTTCCTTACTCCCGATACTCATTCAAAATAAAATACAAAAAATAAAATACAATTTACAAAAATGAATGAACTTAAAAGTAATAAAAGATGTTTCATCCTATCCTGCCATTATGTATAATTATTAAACTTTAAAAAGCTCAGATTCTAGGTCATCCATTAAAGCAAAAATAAATTAATCTTTCAAGATACTGACAAATTCATTAAAAAAAAAAAACAGATACAAACAAAAATAATTCCTTCTGACCCAAAATGATATGATCAATTCGTCAAAATTAAACTTCAGAAATGAGATACCTATAGGTGTACTTACATCATAAGATGTTGATCTTAAAATTCTCATCATTAAAAACTAAAACATACAATTTTGTAGATTTTTTTCATCACGCGAGTACAAATGTTCCCTGCCAAATGATACCAAATTGCTAATAAGGTAGTCTCGAGTCTATAATATAAGCTAAGTCAAAAGAGTTCTAATGATCCATTCTGTTGGATCTTTTTAACCAACACGAACCACTGATTAGAATATTTCGTGCTTACCTATATAGAGACAGCTCAAGATTGACAACAGAATAACTGTGGTCTTTGTCTAACTCTGCGCATGTGCAACACCCTATAATGACATTTTACGAGTTCACTGCTGTGAAATTGTAGTTACATACAATGTCTTTTTCTTTTCCTCCTCCTGACTTTTAAATGAGGGGAATTTATATCACTAATTACCCGAGACAGTCAGCTCTTAGGGTTCTATTCATCTAGCATTCAGTTTCGAAATCATTGACTTGACAGTTTCTTAGCGTTAGAACAAAAATGTATGTACAAATGGTTTTTGTTTATAGAAATGCAGTAATTTGTTGAAGGAATTCCAAAGTGCACCTGTTTCAACCAAAACCCTATTTGTTCGAGAAAAGATTCACCTAAACAATTATTAAATGTCGCATTGAGGTTCAACAAACTGTCAGATTCCCTGGGCTATGTGTTTATTGTTGTCCCCTTTTTCACCTTTCCAGTTTTATTTTTTTTTATCGTCGTGTTAAGTATGCGCACAGTTTTCGGTTGTAATGAGACTTCAGAGGTTGCTATTATTACGACAGCTTCAATTTAATAGGTGCAAGAACCTTTTTTTATTTTTTATTATTATGTCAAAAGTTTGTTTGTATATACATACATATTATACGAAACGGTTTGTTTAGTACCTACGTAGGTTGTGTTTTTGGCTTGTTTATTTATTGTTATTTAAATAATGGAACGGAAATGAGTCTTAAAGAATTTGTGAATGTGATGGGAAGATGTATGTTTAACGTTGTTTGAAGAGAACTTTTTTTTAGAAATTTTATTAGCTTACTCTATTTAAGATTCTCATTCCAAGCGGGATTAAGAATAGGCACATTTTTGAACAAGTGGAATGTATGCATTTGGTTTCTTTCGTAAAAGCTTATGATTATGGAATTGTTTACATGAGATGAACAAGGAATGTATGCGTTCCAATGCACTGTACCTACTGATTGAGGTTAACCAACTGGAAATCTGAAATCACAGACAATTCAAATGGTGCATAAAATTCTTTGGACAAACTTAAAGATGTTATCAATATTATTGGAAAATGCACGAAAATTCTTAGTTATCGTGTACCTACCTATCTGTACAGCTTATCATCAACTGAAACATTTTAGCCATACCTAATCATTTTTAAAGACTTGTACAGTCTCCGTCTAGCACTCGTTGCATACGCATCGTTGTTGATTTTGGCTATTTTTTTCCAGTACATTATCAGTGCTCTTTTTTCGATCGGCTTTTTGCTATCTCTGTTGAAACTGTTGAAAGTTTTTTCATTTTCTTTTCTTCTCCAAACCGCGTGTGAATTTACTTTCTCGCGTATAGTGTTACAATCTATTCAATAATGGCCACAGGGCCAAAAATGAAAGGTAATAGATTTAGTGGGCTGTCTCCGGACACTCCTCTTTATTCTCCACCTCATAAACGCCAAAAAAACATTACCTTTAAAGAATTCCCGGACTTACCTGTTATCTCTAACTCTAGAAACCCTAAATTTATTTTAATCTCTGCTAAAGACGAAAATATTCCCCTTAATAACGTGAGCATATTTGTGCTTAGAAAAGCAATTGATGCTATAAGCAAAGAATATGAAAGCATAACCCAACTTCAAGATGGTAATATTCTCATTCTTACCAAAAACAAAAAAATTGCGGAAAGGTTTATAGCTATTAAAAATCTGGCAAATCAATGCCCTGTTAACATCAAATACCACGATCGTCTTAATGCATCTAAGGGTATTGTATATGCCCCATGCCTTAACAAAGTTCCAGAATCTGAAATTGTCTCAGAAATGAGCTCACAAAATGTCACAGAGGTCTTTAAATTTGGCAAAAAAATCGATGAAGTGTTTTCCCCTTCGGACCTCGTGCTCTTTACATTTGATTCATATCAAGCTCCAAGTACAGTCGAAATTGGTTGGTATAAAGCCAAAGTAAAAGAATATATTCCGAACCCTATGAGGTGTCGAAAATGTCAATTACTAGGTCATACACAAAAAAGATGTAACAACGAACCAAGCTGTGAAACTTGCAATCTTCCCCCCCACTCACCTGCAAACTGTACACGCACTATGTGCGCAAATTGTCTTGAATCGCACCCCTCCTCTTCAATATCTTGTCCGAAATACAAACAAAGCAAGGAAATCTTAACCATAAAAACGAGAAACAAGTGCACAATCTCTGAAGCCAAACGTATTTACTATACCCAAAACCCCCTCCAAGCCTCATCCTCCACAACACCATATGCAGAAACTGCAAAATTAGCACAAAAAAATAGCAATTCACTCTTTGATAATGCCATTTCTCTTAACAAGCCAAATTCAAACAACATTAATTCTCTTTTGTCACAAAATCTCTCAGAAAACAAAACTGTAATAAATAATATTCCAACTCAAGCTCCCTCTTCAAATTCAAACACAAATTCTGCTGAATCAAACTTTGATCATACTTCCCCTATTAATACGACAGAAAATTCTTCCCCTCAACCCGAAAAAATTCAACAACTAAACAACCAGACTCACAATTCAAATTCAAACCAAGACTCTCTCTTTCCAAACTTACAAAATGCTTCTTCTACCAATACAATATCAATTCCTTCCCCTCAAATTAAAAAAAATAAACAACAAAACAACCAAAACCTACTAAAGCAACGACCCCTCCCTCCTACTCCATCAAACTATACTACTAAAGAAAAAACCAAATCACCAACAATAGTTCTAAATAACAACGACAACCAAAGCATGTACATCTCTGATACAGATGATGACATATAATCACAATAATAATTTTTCCACTAAAATGTCGGTGACTGTACTGGTGGAGAGGGGAGACTGGCTACCTATTGAACGGTGGTCACTCGCTCTTTTCTACCAGTGTTTTCACCGACAATTTATTTATACCAACAAATTTTTGACAGCAAAAAATTTCACAATATACAATCTATTTTGTTCAAAAACTCATACAACTTCATATATCTGCTCGGTGTGGGTCTTCATGTTGTTAAACTTTGTCGCTCCAGACAAAACTAAACAACTATGTGGATCTTCCACTGACAGAACAATTACAAAACACACTAGTATGTATAAGGTTCCTTTTCTTAATTCGATATATTTAAATATATTGTTTATAAGATTTTCTAAGACTTTATTATGATGCTAAAAACAATACAATGGAATATCAACGGCTATTACAATAACTATCAAGAACTTCAAATACTAATAAATGAAAGAAATCCTTCAGTTATTTCCTTACAGGAAACACACATACAAAACAACATTCAAACAAATTACTGCCCCAAACAGTATTCATGCTTTTTCCATAATCTAACTCAAAATATTTCCGCAAAACATGGAACTGGTTTACTTGTTCATAAATCAATACCACACCGCTTTTTAACAATAAACTCCCCAATATCGTCTGTAGCTGTCGAAATTTGTCTTAATATAAAAATTACAATTATATCTTTATACATACCACCTAGTCAAAATTTTTTAACCTCTGACCTCGAAAATATAATAAATCAATTTAATACGCCAATATTACTAACCGGGGATTTTAATGCTTGGAGCCCTTTTTGGGGCTCACCAAATACAAATAGCCGAGGCAAACTCATTGAACAATTCATTGTACAATCAGGCTTAGCAACTCTGAACAACGGTACACCAACTCACTTCTCAACACATAACACATTTACACATATCGACCTGACCTTTATATCTCCAGAACTTTTACCAAAATCTACATGGAAAGTAGCCTCAAACCTATACGGCAGTAACCATTTTCCCATTATCACCGAAATAGGCCTTGGTATTCCAAGTACCACGCAACCACCTTTAAAAAAATTTATTTTAGACAAAGCTGACTGGACAAATTTCCAACTTCAAATTTCTTCTTTTTTACCACAAAGGGAAGAATCATGTAACATTAATAAGGAAGCTGCAATTATACAAAAAGCTATTCGGTTTGCCAGTAACCTGGCTATTCCACAAACCAGCGGAAGATCATTTAATTCTCTGAATAAACCAACTGTTCCCTGGTGGAACAGGGAAATAAATACATTACGGCAACTTAAACAAAATGCATGGAAACTCTTTAAAAAATCACCAAACGATATTAATCTTTTAGCATATCGCAAAGCCAAAGCATTATTCAGAAGAGAAGCAAAAAAATCAAAAATCGAGAGTTTTGAAAAATTTACTTTAAATATCAATCCTAACGCCTCATCAAAAAAGTTATGGACAGATATTAGGTGCCTCACAGGCAACTATAGACCTTCCACAATTAAAATTATAGACAACCAAACAAAACTAATCTCCTCTCCTTTAGAAATATGCGAGCTCTTTGCAGATACTTGGGAGCATTTTTCAGACGATTGCAATTTTCCTATAGAATTTTTACTTAAAAAAAATGAAATTAAAAATGTTACACCGCCAATTACATATGACACAAATTACTCTGCTAGTTCAATTGAAACCCCCATTAGCTTATTAGAATTTGAAAGTTGTCTTAGCCTTACTAAAGGAAACACACCAGGTTTCGACCGTATTTCTTATGCAATGATAAAAAATAGTCCGTTTATTTTAAAAAACCGCCTCCTTAAACTTTTTAATCAAATATTTATAAAAGGTATCATTCCGCAAGCATGGAAAATAGCGAGTATCATTCCACTCCCTAAACCAAACAAAGACTGTACGAAGATTACAGCGTATCGTCCAATATCCTTACTGCCATGCTCAGGAAAAATTCTGGAAAAAATCATTTCAAAACGTATCATCTGGTTTTTAGAAAAAAATAATCTTATAAACACAAATCAAGTAGCGTTCAAAAGTGAAAGAAGCACAATGGACTCGATACTATGCATTGACGACTTTATAGCTTCAGCTATTTCTGAAAAAAACCACACCTCACTAATTGCAATCGATTTTGAAAAGGCTTTCGACCGAATAGGAATACATGTCGTACTACAACAATTACTCTCTTGGAAAATCGGACCAAACATTTTTAACTATGTTAAAGCTTTCCTTTCAAATAGAAAGTTTCGCGTCAAACTCAACAGTACATATTCTAAAGTGCATGACCTTAAAAACGGAATTCCTCAAGGATCTCCTCTTTCGGTCACACTTTTCATTATTGCCTTTGATGAAATCTGTCAAATTTTAGAAAAATATAAAAAAGTAAATTATTCACTTTATGCTGATGATCTTATCATTTTCTCAAAATGTAAAAACTTAACTTTGGTGGGATCTGAATTCCTAAACATCTCTAATGATTTGATAAATTGGGGCAAAATAAGTGGTGCCAAAATTTCTTTTGAGAAAAGTAAAATTATACATATATGTAAAAAAAATAGTTGCTCAAAAATAATACCATTATGTATTAATAATATTAACATTGAAAATGTTAATGTTTTGAAAATTTTAGGAGTTATATTTGACTCAAAATTTAGCTTTAAAGATCATTGTTTGTATGTTAAAAAAAGCCTTTCTACCAGAGTTAATATGATTAAATATCTCTCTAGCAAACGTAGTTTTTGTAATATAAATTCACTTATAAATATTGTAAAATCTATTATTTTATCAAAAATTGATTATGGCCTTGCTATCTATGGTAAAACATCTAAATCATCGCTGCAGCTTATATCTCCATCATATCATGAAGCAGTTCGAACATCCATGAAGGCTTTCAGAACAACACCTATAAAGAATATTCTCACAGAAGCCGGACTTCCAACAATCTCAGAACGCATAGAATATCTCACAGCTTCAATCATCCAAAAAATAAATTCAACAAAAAAATCACCAGTTCACAATATAATTAAAAAAAAGATGCGACATAAAAAGGTACCCAAATATCCATCATCAATCTTTAAAGCACTATCTACAGCAAAGTTGTTGAAGTTACCTTTGAATATAAAAAATAAAAGAGACACTTTGCATCCACCCTGGAAATTCTCAAAAGACACCATAGATCTCACCCTTCGTAACTACTCGAAAACAACAACAAGCAATGAAGTATACAATGGTATTTTCAATGAAATGTCTTCAAAATATAAATCCTTGAAATGGAATCTTTTTTTCACTGACGGTTCGAAAACAGACGAAGCGACATCTTTTGCTGTCGTAAATGAAAATGGTTTAACAATATCCAAGGGTCTCTTACCTCAAAGTACATCGGTTTTTTCTGCTGAAGCTTTCGCTATATACCAAGCAACAAAAGAAGCAAAAAGCAAAAAAACCCTCATATGTACAGATAGTTTGGCAACAGTAATGGCAATCGAAAATATTAACAACCAAACAGAAATTATAAATAAGATCCGAGATAAGTTAATCATAAACAAAAAAAGTACAAAACTTGCTTGGATTCCAGGACATGCTGGAATAAAGGGCAATGAATTAGCCGACATGACTGCAAAATCAGCTTTAAACGAACCGCTCTTTATTTTTCATTGCTTCAACAAAAAAGATACGAAAAACCTTATAAAAAAAACTTACAACGAAATAAAAAAAACGAATTGGAAAGAATACATTCACCATTATTCATCAATAAATCCTAAAGCTACAAATCCGATATATCCAATAAATCTACCCATTCAAATGATCCGCATTTTTATACGACTTCGGTTAGGTCATACCAACTTAACCCACAGCCACATCCTCACCAAAAACCAACCAGCAACCTGTCAATTTTGTGAACAACAAAACATACTCTCAATGAAACACCTCACCACTGAATGCGTTAGAGTAAACTCCATCTGCAGAAACCAATTCTGTAAAGACAAACTTACCGATTTTTTGATAACGCCATCAGAAGAAAATATTAAACATGTTTATAAAATTTTATGCATACTCAAAATTGATATGAATATAATATAAATGTAATTAATTTTGACTACATTATAAATTATTATTAATTTTATAAATTCAATTTACTTAACTACATATGTATTTATTTTTGCTTTTATCAAATAGCCGCAGACTCTGGTAGTTAGTGCTATTAGTTTAAGTTTATATTGTAATTTATTACATATAAATAAAGTTATAATAATAATAATAATAATAATTAAAGACTTGTATGCACCATAGTGTGGATTTTTCTGCATGTAATGGTGTTTCATCAATGGCTATTAGATTATCTTCGCTCCAAATGCGACAGTTCTGTTTATTGACATACCCAAGCCATTAAACCAAAAGTGTGCTTCATTATGAGCACCATAAAATGCATGTAATGCCCGTCGGGTTTCTCAAATTGAAACTTGGTTCTATAAAATAAATTTGATCAATTAGCAATTGTTCACAGCGTTGCCGACCATATACAAATTTCCGTGCCATTTTCTAAAAAAAACGTGCCATTTCATTTCCATATAAAAAAACGCAAGTTTTGTATGTATCTTAAAAAAAAGTTTAATTCAATTACGGGGTAAAGTACAACAAAAAATAAGAAGAAATAATTTGCTTGTCAAAAATAAGAGTTTCTGCCAGTTTTTACTGCATTTTGAACTGTTTTCTGAAAATTTCTTTAATATTCGCTTTATTTCAAGTATAAAATGGGAATAAGAAGAGCGTGCCATATTGAATTTTTTCGTGCCACCGTGCCACAATTATATTTTCGTGTCAAAAAAGCACGATTGTGCCACTTTGGCAACGTTGATTGTTCATGATAAATTGCCAAATCAATCTGACCTCAAAACTACTGAAAACTATCAAATCGGCTTTCACAGAAAACAGTGTTGCCAATTTAAAGTTCTCCGCCTATAGTTTTTTTTAGTTTTAAGTTAAATTAATGTTAGACTCTCACCATAGCCCCATAAATACCAATTGAGATTCTTTGAAAATTACATCAATCACTTTGTCTTCATAAAATATCGATAGATACATACGTCATATTTTTAACCACCCGTAATAATATAGTTACGGCGAAAAAAGTCACAAATGTCAAACAAAAAAACTATTAAATTTTGGACTCTCATACAAGCGTAAAATTAACTCGATTTTGAAAAAAAAAAAATGCATGACTGGGTCGCATGAACTTGCCCTTATGAATGTACTATTACACTGTGGTTTTAGAGTCTATTCATCTGATTTAAAAAGAAATACATAAGTTATGGGATTCCCCCTGCCATAAACGTAGTTTATATAATCTAAGGAAGCATTATGTGAACAAACAGAACTGAACAATATAACAATCAATATAAGAAAAATCATAATTTTTGAATAATCGAATTTTCAAAAAATAATTTTGAAATAGTTCTTTAATGTTTTGATATAAAATATAATTTAAATCGTTTAAACTACATACATAAAAAATCCGATTCGTCGCCGGCGGTAAAAATTATTTTCAATCACTAATTCAACAAGTCCAATTAAAAAAGAGCTATAAATCTTCAACTTGAATTTTATAGTTAATAGAGGCTATATTGTTGAAGCCATATCTGTTAAATTGGCTATCACTTATTCAGTCTGTTTTGTAAAATCACAATGGACGGATATAGCGTTCAACAACACATACAATTACAAATGATACAATTATTTTATGAAAATGGGTGTTATGATCAGGCAAAGTTCCCTGCGCTTCGCCTATTTTACGGTCGCCATAATCAAGATTTGCCGAAAACATTGCCGCTGTGTTTCTCACCTAAAAGGTGATCAAGCGAATCCAAGATTTTTTTTCTCAGAGCTTTGACAGCAAAACTGAGTAATTTTTCTGAGGAATTCTGTTCGTGTAACTGAGATTGCTGAGATCTCATTTTCCTGAACACTATTATTAAAACTCAAACCAAAAATATATTAAATTTTCAAAAAAAAAAAAAATCTTAAGTCAAAAAATGTTTGTCTTTTAAGTTTAGGTACTATTAAATTATTTTTTTATATTTTTAGTTGTTTTTTTTTTTTAAATAAGTTACTTTCAAATATTTTCCAATGCAATACTTTTTAAACTTTTCAGAAGCAACCGGTTGAAAAATTATAACAAAATCAGTAAATAAATTAAAAAGCAATAGTATAACTATCAAACATTTTGGAATGTTCTCAAAAAACGGCAAAACATGAAAAAAAAAAAATTCTTACAATAACTTTTTAAATAATATGATAGAAGTTTGATCAGAAAAAATACAGCCATTTTTGAGAACATTAAAAAAAACATGTTCAAGTTTTAGATGTGATAAAACAAAAATGTTCTAGGAATCATCTAGAAATGCTAATTACCAAATTTGAATCAAATCAGTCCGCCCGCTTAGGCTCTAGCCCAAATAACAGTGGAAACACGGTCGCACAGACTAATAACGGACGGTATGACGAAACCCACTTTTTCGCACTTTTTCATCATCATTATCATCACAGTGTTAATTTTAATAACACTAAACTTTTTTTCTACACGAAACCAATACTTGCTCTAAAGAGCAAATAAAAATTCATCATATAAAGCTTCGGAAATAATATTTATAGTTGTTAACCTCAACGTACGGAACTTTCTGCCTCCATTGTATAAATATATAATCTTAAAGCGCATATAAACCACACAATTAAGTAAATAAATTTAAATGTCTTGTTGTGCTCAAGTTCACACCATCATAAGAAGCAAAAGGCATTTCATTAAAACTTTCATTTAATTAATTTCTCAGATGACTTTCGTATACATAGCTTGAAATAATTATGACATCAAAATAGAAGATCGTTGGAAAGGGAGCTCCGTAGCATACTCTATTGCTGCCGTTTTCAAGACAATGATGTTTTGAATCTCACAATGTTAACATTTTTGTATATCTGTCACTTATTTGCTGTTAACCCCTTGATTTTTTTTTTTTTAATTAGATGAAAAGTGCATTCAAAAACACTTCCCTATATTATCCGAGTGTTCCCTCACGATATGAAAGACCATAGCTACTCACTCACTAATAAATATAACGTTAACAATCAAACTATCAAGTCTTCCGTCTTAAGTCGCAAAATCCCACACTTTTTATTGCGAAAGATTAATTCATAATTATTTTCACACTGCATAACTTTGGTGAAAGCACGATATCATGAATGTTTTGACGGAAGACAAAATGACAGTATTCTCTTTTTTTTTTTCTTTTATCGACACTACAAAATACCCACGACCTTGTGAAAAATATGTTGTTTTAATTCAAAGGCAATAATCTCACTCAATTCATTTTTTTTCATATTTGCAGTTGAAGACAACACAACAGAGTCTTAAAATGATTCGACCAAATCAACATTGAAAGATTGAAAAACGCTTTAAGAATTATTTTGAAAATAGAAAATGGCAGACAGTAGAGAGCGAATACGAGGTCCTTCTAGAGATGGCAGAGAATTTCTTACCAGCCCGAGGCAAGTTCTACGTCGTTTAATGCTTCTGTCGGAAGGAAGGCAATATCGAGAAGCAGCTGGAGTTGTCGGTCGATTGGGTCCATCTGTTCTACGTTCTGTTATATCAGAGCTACCTATAGATTTGTTGTTAGAGGCTTTGCCACACAGTGCGTATCTTTTGGAATCATTCTTCTCAAGGTATGTATTTTTATTTTTTAACGTGTTAGTATGTTTGTTTTGTTTTTTTGTTTAATTTTAAATGTTGATGTTAAACAATTCAATAAAATCGTTTTTATAAGAGCAATTAAAGACCGAAAGAATTTCGGCTCACACGGTTAGTTTATTTCCATATTTTACAGCGGTCAATACCAAAACTCAATTCAATCAGTTTACCAATTAGATCATATCAATTACATATTGATTTGTACCTACAAATAAGTACAAGTAAAATATGAGGTTAGTTCCACATCAATAGTGACCGCAATGACAGGCGCCTTAATTATGAAATAATTTATGGGAATTCGGCACTAAATGGTTTTTGAAATGCGATATTTGGCTTATTTGGAAATATGTGCCACATTATCTAAAACCAATCATTTAGATTTATTAATTTTAATTGATTTTATTTTTATATATATATGTGCATATAAAGGGTTTTCCAATAAGAGATTTCATTTTTATATTAAATAAACGAGTATTTTTTGAGAAAAATCAATGGATGTTTATTTCATTGTAAAGAGGAAGGTATGCTATTAGCAATGGAAAAAGATATAAGCCAAATGGCCGCCACGGCTTCGGTTCCATCCACATTTGCGGCTGTATGTCCTCGATAATTTCACGAATTCCATATTTAAGGTCTTGACTCGAATGTCGAGCATTGGCATAGACCTTATCTTTCACGTGGACCCAAACAAAAAAGTCTAAAGGTGTTAAATCACAAGATCTCGGTGGCCAATTGTGATCACCTCTTCGAGAAATAACACGTTCATGAAAATTTTATTACAAAATTGCAATTGTTTCGTTGCTTTTGTAGTAAATTTTAAAAATTTCAATGCGTTATTGAAGCGTGTATCGTTTCATTATGTAGTTTTTACTTGTCAAATGTCAAAAGATGACAGCTTCAAATGTGACAGCTGCGCAAATAGGTTTCAAAATGAAAAATCGTATTGGAAAATCCTTTACATGTATTCCTAATGAAAATGGGAAAATGGGCGTTACGCTCTCAGATACAGTTTTGTATAAAATTTATTTAAGGAGTACCACAAAATTAATTTTAAAAGGTTGTTTGAAATCTCTATACATTTTATTTTTTTTATTTTAAATTCTTAAATTCATGATAAATTGCGTTCGAACCCGGGGTGACCAGCTTGTTTCTTAGATAAATCATTTATCGGTCAAGTCAAGTTATTTATCATGGCTAACCTCAATAACAAATACAATTTACCGTTACACGTTGATTATAGCCTCTACTTTGAAAATAAAAATCTGGTCAGATGACTTAACATACAGACCCACAAACCGCACCAAAATTTCTTTCCAAGTGCGCAGAAACAGTAATTTATCCAAATTGCTAAAAAAGAATTTTTCGATAAAACAGCGAATCCAAAATGCCAGTTGATTTTGGACATTCATGAAATTTCGACCGAAAGTTTAACGCAAATTTCTAAAATAACTAATTAAAATTTTTGATTGTTTATCTAACAGATATATTTATATTTATCAGAAGTTAGTAGAGGATTAAAAAAAACACACATTAGGTACGTTCAGAGAACTAAGATCTCGGAGATTTCGCTTAATCAAAAAGCAAAGCAAAAACCCCTAGGAAAAGGCAAAAAATGGGGTGCAGTGCAATAAGTCCAACGGGAATAAACCCCGTGAGTATTATTTCCCAACATATGCTCATTCACTGAGGAACAAAAAACGATTTTGGACGGTTTTCTTGGACATCAGTACCTTGGGTGGCACGTTTCGCGTCCCCTGTAGTTGGGTAGTTGATCCAATTTTTTTTTTACCTAAAATCAAAATTTGCCCTACAGAGCAAATAAAAATTAAAAAAAAAAACAATTATCTTGGAAACATATTTATGTTTTTTTTTTTTTTTAAATAAGTTTTTTACATAAATGTATTTTAGTAAATACATACTTAAGATTAGGCATACTTTTCTCAACCCCTCTCTTTTTTTTCTTACAGATTACTCACATTAAACCCTTCACCAAAGCCAGACGTGCCAGTTGATGCAGTTACATGGCAACTGGTACGACTTTTTGCCAACCCTCACGAATCAGGCCTGCGACAGCGCTGCTCTAAACTTCTCCAAGCTATTGGACAATATGAGCCATCAATACGTCAGAATATCCGTGAACGCCGAAAATCCTTCGATATGGCAGTCCAAGGTCTGGGAATTCATGGTTTGACAGCTGATCATACCGGCCAATTAATATCCCTGCATAATGCTCTCAAGACTGAACTTCAACGTCACATCGACACCTATAAGGCGGCCATTCATAAATTAGAAGAATTGAGTATAATAACCGTCAATCAACATCCCGCACATTCCTCCCATCAAAGATTGCTAGCAATCAACTATGGTGACATTCAACAGCGACTAATAGACAACAAAACTCTATTAACGACACTTGACAAGCCCGCCCTCAAGCAGTTGGCCGTGTTGGTGGAGAATCTAGGCCAAAGGGTACAAAACGACAAAGAAGTACTACAATGTGTTAGTTTGATAAAACGTCTTGATGCTCAATCCTGCATAGAGAAACGACCTGCCGCAGGCCTACTTATGAATTTCACCCGTGGATGTGAAGCTGTATTAAGTCTCATGGGACCAGAATCAGCTCCGCCCAGCCCAAGCGCAGGCAGTAACTTTAGTGACGGTTATCATTCAGATGATTCTGCTGCTGTCGATGAGATGAGGTCAGTATACCTATACAGGTAGTAGGTGTAAGAGATGTTTCATACTTTTGGTTCGCCGCCGTACCTACTTTCCATTGAAGCTATGCTTAAGAAAACAATTGACATCAATTATCCAAATTGGCACCTTTCGAAGTTGAAATTGTTTCATATTATAAAGAAGCACTTAATTCTTGAGACGCCAATTTGGAATTTGAAAAAGAAATGTTTTGAATTTGAAGTTTTGCATTTTTTTGTTTTGTTTATCTTTGCAGTGAAATTGTATCACAATATCGATATTTGTACGAAGAAAATAGGACAGAAACGCTAGAGGTGCTAGATAGTTTACCACAACTGAAGCACGTGCATAGCTTGAAAGCGAAATTACTTTTTTCAATTATTGTGGTAAGTACCTATACAAGGTGAAGACATTTTGCAGCAGATGGTAATTGTTTTTTTGTTATTTATTTTTTTATTTTTAACTGCGATCTTTTACTGAGAAAAAATATTGGAATTTACTAAGAGAAATTTATAATTGTTTATTAAGGTGGAGATAAAGGTTGGGAAAAAATCTATAAAGACTTATGGATTAACGCACTTTCTCAATGCGGTACTTTGACTTGTAGGTACCAAAATAGGCTTTAAAAAAGTTAAAAAAAAAAAAAAAACAGATCAATGAGATGATGATAATGATGAGAGAAAAACTATTTAAAGTGACAGTCATAGCTTTTGTTTTAGACTACAATTATTATACGTTATTAAACCCTTTTGAACAATATAAATATATTCGAAAAATGAATTTACAAAGTAGCGAGAAAGTCATCACTCTATCGGCGCGGAGGCGGAAGATGTTATAGTTTTTGCAAATATTCCTCAAAAAAGTCAAAACAAAAGCGTTCTTTAAGAATGTAGTGATTAATGTCTTGTTGACATGTATTTTGTATCTGTTTACTTCACAAATGCCAAAGTAAAAATTGACGTTTGCCGTCATTTGCAAAAATTATTGAATCTTCCGATATGTTGAAAACTTTTGCGCCACCTTGTACAAATTTGATTTGGAGTAATAATTGGTGTTTCAAAATCTCCATCGTTGCCAGGGTTATATGTGAGTCGTTGCTCTGATCCATCCTGCTGAAACTTAAATCCACAAAGTAACATTTTTTATGAATCCGAGCGTTCACACATGACACATTTGAAAATTCAGATTTCTGAATTTTTCTGACTTCTGATTGGGCAGCTGTCATAAAAATTTGACAGCTGATCAATCAGTTGCTTGAAAAATTCATAAATCTGAATTTTCAAGTGTAAACTGTCATTATTATTGTCATTGAACGCGCGGAATGTCAATGTCAAGTTAGCGAAGCAACATTTCAAATTTGCCGTAATTATTTGCTCAATAATTTGCAGTTCATTAGTTTTGACAATTTTAATTTTGTAGTGCAATGTTTTTTGTTTTTTTTTTTTTTTTTGCTGATTTGCAAAATTTATATGAAGTTAGCGAAGCACTCCATGTAAAGGGGTAAAAACTTCTAATATTAGCCGTGTTTTATTAAAATTGTATAACAAGTCAGCAATTTTGTTAACAGGTAAACAATAACGAAAAATTGAATAAACCTAAATACTTTGTTATTGTTTTTTTTATTGATTTATTATTATTGCATAATAACTCTTCTTTAGTTTTTTGTTTTAATTAATTGTGACAATTTAAGTTTTTTGTAATATTTTTTTATTTTTTTTTGTTTGCTAAATTCATATGAAGTTAGAAAATTAACTCCACGAAAAGGTACTCAAAGTTTTTATGTTGACATGTTTATTGTGTATTACTTAATAATTTGCGGTTAATTAGTCATAAAATAGCAGTGACAATTTCAATTTTTTATTGAACAATTTTTTTCTATATTTTTTCTTTTTTTTTCCATTTATCATATGAAGGTAGAAAATTACTACCTCGAAAAGGGACTAAAAGTATTTTATTGGCATGTTTATTGCTTAATAATTTGCTGTTAGTTAGTCTTTAATTAGATGTACAAATTTAAATCTGTAGTGCAACGTTTTCTATGTATTTTTTTTTTTTCGATTTGCTTAATTAATACGCACTTAGCCTAGCACACCTCTTCCTGAAAGATTCTTCTATTGAATAGTCTATTGCTAATTTGCCATTCTTAGTCCTTAATTAGTTGTGATATTTAAACATTTTGCCGTGAAATTTTTTCTATGTTTTCTATGTTCTACTTAATTCATATAAGATTAGCAAAAATTACCACCTCCAAAAGAGGTTAAAACTATTTATTTAGACATGTTGACTACTAAATAATTTGTTGTTTATTAGTCCTCAACTACTTGTGATAAGTTATATTTTATAGTGCAATGTTTTCTATGTTTTTTGGTGCTTGTTTTCTAAATTCATATAAAGTTAGAAAATCACCACCTCGAAAACTGAAAAGTTTTCATATTGACATATTTATTGTTTAATAATTTTTTCCGTTAGTTAGTCATCAATTATTTGTAATAATTAAAATTTTTTTGGTAAAATTTCTTCTATGTTTATTTTTGATTAAAATTTTTGATGTTAAAACTTTTTACATATATTGACATATTTATTCATTATTGCTTAGTAATTTGTCGTTAGTTAATCCTTAATTAGTTATGATAATTTAAATTTTGTCGTGCAATGTTTTCTATGTTTTATAATTTTGCTAAATTTGTATAAAGTTAGCAATGCACACCTTCAAAAAGAGGTTAAAATTATTTTGTCCTGCAGTGTTTTCTATTTTTTTTTTTATTTAATTTAAGAACAAGAAAAGTAGAAAACATTTCACGACAAAATTGAAATAACTCAGTCTCTGAAAAGTCATATAAGCAAACATCAAAGAGACTTGCAACTGTAAGATATATACTGCAAATTACATCTTCCCAGAATTGTTAAGAAATCAGTAAAACAAAATTAACATAAAATAGTCCTTTCACTTAGAAAAAAACATAAAATTTAACGCCCATATTATTCACAGCAAAAGTTTCAATTTCATTATCTTCACTATTTCACCATCGTAAATGGCTTCTTAAACATTCAAATTTTCACTCTCTTTCATGAATAAATTTTGCAACATAAATCCATCACTCTCAATTTTCTCCTTATCATTATCGTCTTCGATGAATGTAATAAAATATCATAGCCGATATAATTAGTATATTTTTATTGACAAACTAGTTTCATTACGTGGTCGAATAAAATTGAAGCAGCCGCCGCGCCGCCGTAGGCTTTAAATACTAAGTGGGCATTAAATCAACCACGTCAATTTCGAAAAATAGATTAATCATAGTCATCTTCGGAAGCTGGAATAAGAAAGTGCTCGTTTTCTGCATCAGATATCTTACTAGTTGCTATGTAGTTTACCTACGTACTTTCAATTTCAATTCTTATTCGCATCTCGTACGAGTTTTGTTATTTTTATTTATATAAAATCTTGATCACATCATCCTGCTTCTAAAACTGAGTGAAGTTCAATTTGATCACATCATCCTGCTTCTAAAACTGAGTGAAGTTAATTTTGATCACATCATAATGCTGTTAAAACTGAGTGAAGTTAAATAAGAATTAAAACCATTAAACCAGTATACTTTAAATAACTATTAATAACTGATGTCTACAGTACTGTCAGAGCGAAAAGTTAATTTTTTTGTTTATGTAATTTATTCTGTCAATCTGACCAAAGGTTTTTTTTTACCAGGTCATATACACGGTTTGTAATCAATCAATTAATCAATAAACTGAAATTTTATAAATATAAAGTTTAATCTATTCTATTGTAGTTAAAATTTCAGCCACTTTTTTCGTTGCGTTTATCGAATACGTTGTTCCCTACGGATTGTTTTTCATGAAAATATATTATTAATTAATAAATTGAACTGTCAGTTACACACATTACGTCGACGCATAGCATGCATCAATAATTGTATTGTGAAACTCATCAAAAACATATCAAATAGCAATATGTTCCTCTCTCGTTTATTCACAAATGTCAAATTAATCACTTTGTAAAAACTGACATTACTTAGCTATCTATTTTTGAAATGCCTGCACCTTTATTTGTTCATTTTCCAAAACTGTCATATTCTACCAGTTTTAGTCCTAAGTTTTGTCAAATTCATTTAAAAAAAATTAAAATTGGTAGAAATTGATAGTTTTGGGAAACGAACAAACAGACCTAATATAAATAGCAAGAATATCTATTTTCAACAAAATTACACTTAAAAATTAAAACTAAGCGCTAACTTCTTTAAATATAAAAAATATGGCTTTGATTGCTTTTAGAAGACTGCAATTTCTATCCGCAATTCTCTTTTGAGTTTCTTTCCGATTGCAGCATCCATTTAAACGCTGCAAATTTTATTAGCTGCAATTTTTATTAAATGAGAAGGAAATATCTCTTTACACTCTTTACTCCGCCTATGTGTCAAACAAGAGGAAAAAGCACAAAGAAGAAAGAGCGATAACTCTGCAATCATTTCAACCTCTGCAACTTTGTCTACCCCGGACACCGCATACGTCCCCCGCCTACATGCTTAAAAATTGCAGGGGTATTGCAGCATATTTGCAGCGTTTAAAAGCAGTCTTTGTAATTTTGCATCTGTCAGTTTCCACAAAATTATAGATGTCACTGTTGACGTTGAAAAATGTTTTTTATGTTTTTAGGGCTTTTTCGATAATTCAAATTAAGTTTTAGAAAAGCGTTATATCGAATGATTTTTTGCTTAATAACTTTGCCGATCATTTTATAATTAGTTGTGATAATCACATTTTTGTCACGCAATGTTTTCAATGTTTGTATTTTTTTTTTGTCCTTGGGTAAAGAATGACTGTGGACATAATTAAAGAATGAGTTCCTGGCTTTAAAAAGCTACAATATAATACTGTACGTGTTGCCGTTGATTTTAAATATTATATTTTCTATTTTATGTATTTTTTTTTTATTTCCCTCCCACCTATAAAGTCGCCCAATATCTTAAAATCATCTTCATATAATATACCAACAATGAAACAAATTTGATGCTCTTACCACAAAATGTTCAATTTCTTAACGAAGCCGCCCACTATAAAAGAAAAGTGAAACCCTTAAATCTTCCGATTGGTTTATTTCGAAAACGGTTATTTTTATGAAAAAAATTGTTAACATGTTTTTTATAGGAAATTTTATAAGATACAAATTATTCCTTGACATTTTTTCTGTATAACTAACCATTTGGGAGATATTCTAAAAACAACATTTTGGGGGCCGTTAACCCCCTGTAAAATTGTTAGTGGTGCCCATATCGATGGAGACTTTTTACAATTCCTAAGAACACCATGAGAAAGCTATATACTAAAATCCAGCTTTCCGGCGATATTTTGGTAATTCGGCTATGACTGGACTACAGGGCATTGAAACGAATTAGGAAGAGTAAGCAGCCAAATAAGATTCGATACCGTCTCATACGAGTAAAGATCGTCGTAAACGACAATTTTTAACACGATCACATTTAATCCAAGAATCAGGTTGATTTTTCCATTATGGCTCATTTTAGATTTATGTGCATCAAAATAATTAGTCTTAATTTTTTTCCACAGCGAAAGTTTTTACATGATTTTAAAAGATTGCGTAGTTTCTACATTATTATTAAATGTTTCAAATAAAACGAATTAATGCAAATATCATTTTAATATCTAAGCAATTAATTGAAGAGCAACAGTGAGATATTGCTATAATTAGGTATCTACTATCTATATACATTAATTTTTTGAACTATCACAATCAAAGCCACACATTTAAGTTTAAGCCTACTAAAAATTCCCAACCCAAAATAATTATAATATACATAATCTAATCATAATGTTAAACTTTCTATTTCTTTACATTAACGAAATTCACATCTGATTCTCATCAATCGACAGCTTTCGTTCCGAGCATGTCATGGAATGCGTGAACGCAAAGTAATCGAGGTGCGTCGAACTTTAAATTGTCCATTGGATAGCGTGAATGAGATATCGTTGGCTTTGGATCGTTCTGTGCGTGCACATCTTCATGTTACGGCTGATACATTCCCAATGGGAGACATAGAACGACAGGTATCTAATCAGGTAAGGTTGGATGGAGGCTTTTGATTTGCACATTTAATCATATTTATTAATCTAATTTTAATATATGTACGTACTTAGGTTCTATCAACTCTACACGAATATCCATGTTTAGAAACATGCTTGCCACTTACCAAATTTATAAGCGATAGCGTCAGACAAGCTTGGAAAATGGTCAATCAAAAATGCCCCTATTACTTGGATAGTGATTTTAATCTGGGTAAGTTAGGATCAATAAATCAAAAGTTCGCCATGACATTTAAATATTTTCTAGGCTTTCTTCGTCCAGAAAAACACGAACGCCATCTACATTCCGATCGACGTTCTGATCTTATAAAGGCATTCCTTTGGCCAGCTTTAATGCAAAATAACCAATGTGTATTCAAAGCTATTGTTGAGACTTAATAGTATTTTGTTTGTTTTTGTTGTATTTTCTAACAAAAAAAAAAATTAAGTTAAAAAAAAAATAATATATAATTCTAAAATGCAATATAACAAATTTCTATGTACAAAATAATTTTAAATCTAATTTTATGTTGTAAAGAAATTCTATAAAATTAAATATTTATGTAAGTTTTTTTTTTAATTTTTCTTATATTATTCGTCTACGATATCGGTACGAGCTTAAGACTTATGCTATTTTTTTTATTTGTACATAAAAGTGGATTAAGTCTATAATAATCGATAATATCACTTGGTGCATTAAATAATTTTTCACAGGGTTTCACTTGACCAATGCCGTACATTTCGGTGCCGAGAATTTTCCGAATATACAAATGAAAGTAGTTTTGTTGAGCATAAACTGTGACAACGTATTTGATTGAGATATCCTGAAAAAATAAATAAATATATTAGCAAATAATAAATAAAGATAAAAACAGAAAAAAATTAACTAATTAATTAAATTTTTGGGGGAGAAAAGGGCGATTGTATTTACAGGCAAGTCGTACAAAATATAAAATATTTAAAAATATCGGGCAATGCTGCGCTGTTTGTATAATTTATTTATTTTATGCGCAGAGTTCAAATGAATCATTTAAAGCCTGTTTCACAATGCGGTGAGAAAAAAAGATGTTAGGATTACGAGATTTCTTCGCAGTTGTTCTTTGTTTTTAATTCGATTTTTTCTCGTCGCCTTGTTAAACAGGCTTAGTTGTAATATGAAGTAATATATTTCTTAAAATTATGTTTCGTTTTTCTATGTTTGTACTTTTTATAAAAAAAAGATCAAATACTTTTTGTTGCAATTAATATTACCCGGGTGAAAAAGCTTCAAGTCCAGACAATAAAAATTTGTAGGTAACTCATACAAGTGCTTGTTGTTTCATTTAAACCTTCAATATTAATATGATGGTGGGTTCAAACCGTCAAAATAAAATTTTTTTAAACTAAGTTGTTTTGGTAAATAAGCTTTAATAAATTTTGTTTCAGGTAGTTGTTTTTCTTAGAATTTCTTTAGTCTTACGGTGATTCCTTGTATTTTTTTCCTTGTATTTTTTTTCCATTTATTTTTTTGTTTTCCTTTTTCTTATAAAGCCCTATCTTTTATTTTTTTTTAATTTTACTTTTCCTTTTTTTTAAATACATTATCATTTTCATTGCTTTTCTTTTTGTTGTTGGCATTTTTCGGGGTTTTCCGACGCCACCGCCACGCGCCGGCCGTTCATGTTCCTTTTCCACGCGAAGTTTTCTTTTATTGGTTTTTGTTTACACTTTTTCCAGTTGCCATGATAAATGTTGATGACTTTTATACCAATTTAAAAAAAGACAAATAAGTACATCTATTTTGATTGAACAGTCCATTACCATGTTTAAAGTGTCATTACAACAATCGCCACTTTTATAATAACAAAAAAAAATTAAGTTAGTTTTGAGATCAATTCCAAGTTCATCGAGTCAGAACTATTCCAACCGAGTTCAAGTTCTGCTCCGCTCGATCGATTTAACTTCTTGTGAGTTGAGGTTCGTAAGCTCAGACTCAGAGATCGAAATTCCTTTTTACTCACTGTTTCCTATAATCAAAATAATTTGTTTTGGGTATAGTTTAAATGATGAAATTACTGATGAATTTCTTGCATGATTAGCACATATTTTTGGATACTTTCTTCTTATTGTGATTTCTCCTGTTATGTTAGGTGTTGCAAAAATCAAAAGGCCTGGTCAATATTAAAGGTACTTTTAAGGAAATGCTTAGCTAAATAAAAATAATGTATCGTAGCTCAGGGAAATTGTTAAAGATGAATAATACAAACCGTCACACTCCGAGGTAGAAATAAAAACCTTCAGAACAAAAAATAAAACACCAAGAAATTATAGTGGAAAAATTGTTATAAAAAAACACTTTTATTTAACCTGCTCGCGCTGCTCAGTTGGTTCCTGCTCAAGGCCTGCTCAAAGATTGAAATTCAGTTCACAATTCTCAGAAACTTCTCGATCCTTCGTTAAGTTTTACAAAGGAATTTTATATAAGATTTTATATACTTTGCTCAATACATCGACTGCAGGGTTGCAATTCTCATGGAGTTCGATACAAATAAATCTCTCTTCCAAAATTCATTATTTTACTACTAAGCAGATTTTAAGAATAGATTAAGGAGTTCCGGAGATTACCCTGTACAACCAAACAAACAATTTTTTTCTTTAAAAAATTAATGTAAGAGGTATAGATTTACATTATTAATCATTGATATTTCGAAAATGTTATTTTGTGCAAAAAAAAAATTGTTACAAATTGCCTCTAGTCTCCCTTATCATTTTTTACATAAATACATACTTGTTCCTTATAGGGACGAACCAAACAAGCTCCATCTTCATGACATGTAAGTTTTTCTTCAGCAGTCTTGCGATCCACGGTGCGATAGTACGCTTCAGTTTCTATTTTCTTGGTGGGTATAACATAGTACTCTAAGTCTAAATCATCTGAAATTAAATCCAAAAAAATATATAGATAAAATAACGTGAACAATAATTCTGTGAAATATTGGAAGTAAGTAAATAGTTAGCTTATGATCGTCTTATATTTCCACGTATAAAAAAATGAATATTTTATAAAAGCATCACTAAAGACAATGCTATTGTCAATTTTTAGTCAAAACTTAAAACCACATAACAATAAAAAATAATGTATTATAGTGACTTGCTGGAGACCATAGAAAAGGCTTTAGTATTCAAAACTTAAAGGGAATTGCCCATTTCTGGTCAAGAGTAAACACGAACTAGTTTGGTATCAAATGATTTTTAAAATCGTTTATCTCCAACTAACAAAGTTGCTTCCGATTTAAAAATTAAAGAGATTTTCGTAGATATAGCGCTCATATAACTCCTCTAAAAGGAATTAAAACCATTATAGGAGTCAACGCTGATATTATTCATCCCTAAGGTATTCTCCGGAGCATATTGTGTCAGTGCAAAAGACGCAATGAGTGAATTTATGTTTGATCATACTTTATTCATAACTATTATAAAAAATACTAAAGAGTTTTTACTCCAATAAAGTCATCCTAAGAAAGAGTTATAGAAGTATTAATTTGGTGTGGCTGCTTTAACACTATTGGGTTTTTATGTATAGAACAATGTTGTCTTACTGTCTTCCTATAAAACTGTGCTCCAAAAATGTAAACAATCCGAAATAAAATGGCTGCCAACAAAACCCTATTTCACATCTTTTTTTTAATTTTGAGTAATTATTTGGAAATTATGTTTTGTGTGATTGTATGAATTTGCTTGATGTATTGCTGCAAAATGCGTTCTTTCTTAAATTCAGTACATTAAGTTTTTTTGAAAGCAACTGAATTTACTCCATAAAGGTGAAAGATGGTGCAATTAGAGTGGACTGGAGTTTATATGAGTGCAATAAATAGTTATAAGAAGTTTCTCTGGATAAATACCTACATACAGGAGTAAAATTGTTACTTGGGTTGGGTGGGAAAGTCGTGAAATATGATGAGCTTGAAGTTGCCGATTGTAAAATGAAGATTTTATTTTTTTTCCAAATAATTATTCATAATGTGCGAAATGAATTAATTAATGTAAAAAAATGATATATTGATATCAAATTAATGGTATTTTCTGATCTTTAAAAGAAACGCTTCTGGGAACATCTCATCTATAATCATTTATTTCTTAATTAACTTTATCTCGGCGCCAAAATATATAAGGTACATAAATGTGCTATTCCCTCGTTGAAAACTAGGAAACTTAAACAATGCTGCTATTTTTAACGTAAAAAAAAATACATCAAAATCCTATATCCTATATATTGTCAAAAAAGTGAAATCCCGCATTAAGCACGAAATCTTATAGGTACCTCCTACCTACATACAAAAAATTCCTCATTACATCAACATCGATTTTATTTGCGAATTAAATCTCCAAAACAACCAAATTCAACAGCATTCCACATCACTAAAATTTTAATCGATTGTAAACGATCATGTGTCAGCGCGACTTGTTTATTTTGTTTGCTATACTATTTAAAAATTATAAACTAATCAAATTCACTGAATAAATGTTTAAAATTCTAATCAACACAAGATAAACTCGTATGAAGGTACTCACTAACGATGATATAATCATCAAAATTCGGTGATAGATCATCATTGTCCTTCGTCTCGCTACCGCTGCCACCACCACCACGGGTCGGTTTTCTTTTCTTTATACAACAAAATCCACTGTAATAAGCGTTGGTGAGATTGTCAACAAAACGAATGAATAAATTATGCAGAACCGTCCAATAGACGCGCAGACACCAGCACATGTTTTATAGCTTGTACGAAGTGAATTGAAGTTTTGTTTGGATTCTCCAACAACTAACAACAATATTATGGTAATTAACTATACCGAACTTTAATCATAAGGCTGCCAAAATAGCGACTAGGATTAGTAAGAACAATACCGCTACGATCAGAACCCGAAAACAGCAGCAACGCGACATTGCCGTGAAACATCTCTGACTAAACTACGCCGAGAAGGCGAAAATTGTTTTCACCCAGAGTGTGACTTTGAAAAGAAAAACAAAACAAACAAATACATACATAATCGCACTCCAGTCAATCGGATCATGGACCACAGTCCACAACGTAATCCATCTCCAAAGTAATACATGAAACAATAGCAATAGGAGCAGCATTTCACTTGCCGGGCGCTTCGTCAGATGGGAAATATGCCATGCCTGCTAGGGGGTAGGTGACAGGGTGTTTTAGGAAGTATTAAATTTTTCAAATAAATATCCACTTGTTACTAAATGACACACATCTTCGTGAAAAGAAAAAACAATTGGCATTTTATTCATTTAAGTGAGAAGTTGTTTAAAATTGGTGTTGATGAGATCTTTAAGAATAGGGGCCGAATCTAGTTCGGTAAAAGAGTGATATCAATAAATTGTTTTCAACGAACCATCTTATCATTTCCCCTGAAGCGCTTACGCATCGTGATGTCAGCACAATTCTCTCACTTTTTTAATTTTTTGTAGAGAAAAGAGAATATAAACATTTTTTCTTCATGAATAGGACAGAGAAGAAGATGTGGCTGAATTGAGCATTATTTATTCTTGTTCGTATTCACGTGAAAGCAAAATATTCATGTGACTGTTTTTGAGGTTTGGTTTCACATTTTTACAGAATGAGAATCGCAATGATGAGTGATAGAGTGAAAAGGCGATTCAATTCACCTTTCCACATACCCAGAATCGGCCCAGATCACTCAACCACTCTTAGAATAAAACCGCCTAAAAGTATGCTTTTTTCTGTGACTCATAACTGACTTATAATTTAATAACTTTCTATCAGAAAGTTATTCACACATTTTTGGTACGATGAGTTTTTTTTCGAGATATTGATCACCCACATATTTTTTTGATTACACTTACAACCTCTTATACTTAACCAATACTTGTTCTATTGAACAAATAAAATAGGCGAATTATTATCTATTAAATTCAAGTTAAAAAAAAATATACTTTTTTTTCTAAAAATCATTCAAGTTCTAATACAAACGATTAGGTAGGTACATCACATTTTTATTTAATTTATATTTAAGCATGATAAAACAAATTGAAAACACCCTGTACCTAGTTAGTTTTTTTTTTAAGTTGAAAGAATTATGGTAATGTGATTCTTGTTCAATAGATGTTTTACACTGATGGGAATATCATTCATTCAATATCCAGAGTTCCAACACTATGAAGCAAATTTTTGCGCTCTTTATGTTGATCTTTGTGAATTTTTTTTTAAATTCAAATATGGAGATCATTTTTAATTTATTTTGTGTTAATTACCATCGAACAAAACCTATAAGAGATTATTGATAATTTTTTTTTTTTTTTTTTTGTAATTGAGATGATGAATGAAAATTTAATTTGAAAAATTATACCTTTATGTAATATTTTGTTTAATTTATGATCTATCTACTTGTTACTTGAAACATTTAAAAGTTTGTATTAAAACAAAATTGCAGCTTAAAATGTTGAACATTTCTTGTCGTAGGTTCGACTTTCTGTATTTTAATGCTCAAAAGCGATTATGTTGACCTCAAATCAAAAATAACTTAAACTTAAAAAAAAAAAATATGTAAAATAATAAACCTCAGCTATCACTTTGTTTATATTTAAATAAATGTATTTTAAATGGATGTATAAAATGTACGAACATAAGTAGAGTATAAATTATACTTTCCATTAAAAAAAAAAAACATTATTATAGTTTTTCAACTAAATATGTAGGTAAGATACTTAAATTGATATTTGATACCCTCCGTGTCCATTATTATTAGAATGATTATTATTTAACAAACTACTTTTATTGTTAGTGCGCAAACACTGGAAAATGTTATTAGCTAGTAGATTAATTACATTTCTACATTCAAAGCAAAGTCAACCAAATCTACAGTGCTTTAAGCATTAGATATGAATTACAGCTACCTGTCCATGTTATTGTTAGTAGAATAAGTGTCGCAAATATGGCCTAGGTTGGTAATATAACACACCGCATTATTTCCTGAATTAAATACAGTAGGCACTAACCTGCCAGTCTAAATAAAATAAAACCGGTTCTGCTTCATTTTATGTTGGTGACAGTAGTCAGTAGCTGAAGATGCCAATTGCATTTATTGTTCTAGTTTGTTTTTGTTTTCCGATGAGGCATAAGGACCACCCGAGGCATATATGTATTTGAAAATAAGTGGGTCATATTAGCAGCATTTTTGTTTTTTTTTTTGTCAAATAGCGAAATGAAATTCCTTTAATTTTTTGAATATCTTTTTATTTAGTTACTTTTTATGTTTTAAATTATTAAAGACTAAAGTGAAAACAATTTCTCTGAATTCGAGTTAAAAAAAATGTATGGTTATCCAGATTAGCCACACTTTTCTATCTGCTTGTTAGTCCAGTCATAAAAGACATTTGACTCCGTAAAAATTACCGGAAAGCCTCCTCCTTTAGAAACTGTAAATGTAAATCCCCGTCGATATGAACGCCGCTAACAATTTTAGGGATGGAAATAGATCCCCAAAATATAGGTTTTTAGGAAAATGTCCCTAATGGTCACTTGTTCAGAAAATAATCTGAAGTACTAAATCTGGTCAAAATAATTTAAAGACTGGTCAATAATGTTCAAAAAAGACCAATCAAAAAAATTAATCAAATTTAAGAATATAAATTTTTTCGATATCGTTTTTTTCGACGTTCGTCGGCTGGTGCTAAAAACTCACCATGTTAAATGTAACAAAAACTTATCCCCTGCAGGCTACGCTAAACCCAGATAATTCTCCGGTGGGATGTGTTGTATGATATTTGTAGTTTAGCAAAACTGAAACGCGTTTCCACAAGACATAGTCGATTGAAAACCCGGAAATTATTCTTACTTGAGAAAAAAAAACTATTTCACTATTTTTCGTGACATTTTGCTTTAAATACTCTTTATACATAAAAATATAGTGCGTTGTAGATATACAAACAATAAACTTCACTCTCCAAACATTTCCCGATCCACAAAAGTTAAGTTAAAGCTGGTAAAAGCTCTTATTTTACTCATTTTTTCATATCGCTGTGAGCTGTTTGCAAATCCTGATTTTATTTCGCTGCAAAAGCTGAGCCTCGCCATTGCCATTAATTCAGTTGTCCGATATGTTTTTAACATTCGTAGGTTTGATCATATTTCATCCGAAGCTCGCCAACTTCTTGGATGTAACCTGTAACCTGCTTTTTAAAAATATCGATACAAGCTATTTTCTGACTTGTATAGTAACAAAAGAAGGCCCTATACAAATAATTTTGGTGCACATAACGGAAGCCATTTAACTCCCTTAGGCGTCAGTTATAGCTATCATTGAAACCCATTATTGGAATTTTTGTTTTTAAGTTTTGAGGCACTTAAAAAGCAAAATCTGAGATTACTTTGATGGCAATATAAAGCTGATGACTTAAGTGTTAATTTTTTTTGCCAAAAAAAAAAATTAAATTTTGGGCCAACCTTCGACATGAAATGAATTTCATTATTTCAATGATTGAACTATTTTACCATTGATCATTGAAAACTAAAAAGTCACTTCACGTGAAGGGTTAGGAAAAAATTTGTTTGTCTAGAAAAAGTAATCGAGTCATCACCTTTATACTGGCATCAAAATAATCAATGATTTTGCTTTTAAAGTGTCTCAAAATAAGAAATTAAAATTTTCAATGATGATTTTTAATGAAAGCTATAACTGGCAACTTAACACCTTTAATCACAAGTGTTGTGCAATTAAATAATGAATGAATTAATGAAAAATATGAAGGAAAAATAGACTCCTTTCAGACCTTTACTTGCGGGTACTATGCAAAGAAAAATAGCTCGCATTGGATGTTTCATGTAGGTCTTATAGCAACCATGAAAAGAAAAGTGACATTTCTTAAAGCATGCTTTGATTATCTTTCTGGTCTGAGATGAGATAACTTTATTTCCCTTTTTATTGTGTTTTTGGTAGTGATTTTAATCTAATTTAAAATATGAAACAAATTTAATATAAAATATGAAACAAATTTAATTTAAAATATGAAACAAATTTAATTTAAAATTTCAAACAATTAATACATATAAATTTATGATATTTTTTTTCTGTATCACAGTTACTCCCTTAAAATTTATTTCTACCTTTTTTTTTCTTCCTCTTTTCTTTTCATTTTTATGTTATTCAAATTTAAATTTGTCCTTATTTTAATTTTAATTTTTTATATATATCCTGTAGGTACTACCAATAATAATTAGAAACACAAATACAAATGCAAATACCTGTCGATAATCAAGCCATACAAAATTATGCATAGTGGATACATGGAGACAAGAATACTTTGCGAAAATAGACACAGAAATAAAGAGTGTTCATAAAAATGCTAGCTATAAATTACCAATAAAACGCAGCTAGTATTTTATTCATGTCGATTATGGAATACTCGAACACTCCATAAGCGACGCATCATTTTTAAACACGTTATAATAATCTTTCAATTGTTTGCAGAGGCACTTAGTTAACTCATCTACAAACAAATACTATTTTAATCGATTTAAGCGCTTGTATCTGAATTTAAAATTAGAAAATGTTAAAATGGTTGGTGCAAAGATGTTCTATGTTATTAGAGATACAAACCATAGTAGTTGGTTGCGAGAAAAGATAAATTTGTTAAATTTTCAGCTTGAAATTTGAAATTATAATAAAATTTAATAACTAAACTCCTAAATCGTTTTATTGAGTTCCTGTGTAAATTACCTTAGTTTAAGATAGACAAATAGCACATTTATTTATGTCTATTTTTTTTAAATATTCATTTGTTTAACAATTTAACTTAGTTTATTTTACTTGTTGATTGTATATTTAAATTAAGTATTCTGAACTTTGTTTGTTTAGAGCATTTTTCGATTTTTATTTGATTTTTATTGAAGCTGTTCTCTGAGAAAGACATAATAAATTATTGTATTCTTTTGTAAAGAGAAGTCGTATCATTTATAAGGAATCTAAATATTTAAGATAATTCGCAAATCTGGAATCTTAAGAATCATATTGTTATATTAGTTTCAGTAGTGTTTTATTATTTCATTTTTTATAAAGACAACAAAAGGAAATTGCGTGTGAAGTTATGCTGAATTGACACGACAGACTGTATGACTGATACTGACGCTCTTATAAGGTACAGACAATATGATGCCTTGAGTATGTTTTTTTCTTTTATTTTTTTCATAATTTGAAAATTAGTGTCGGCACAATATTTATAAGATACCATCAAGTAAAATTAAAATACTAAACGTCAAATGCACTTGTCAGTTTACACGATGAAAAGCAAAATGGATAGTAATAGCAATTTCTCAGTCGTTTAAATCCAGCATAATGATGTACTACACTATATGTACACTATACATATGTATAACGAAGAGAAGACAGAAACAGATGAAGGACAAATTTGAGCTAGAGAAAAAGTTTTAAATAAATATTATTAAGTGCCTAACCAAAAATGTAATATTTATAAATTACTTAAACTAAACTATTTAACAGAAGAGTTTTAAAAACAGTTTTTTTTGCGAAAATCAAGTTTTACAACACTAAATCAGTTCCAAATATTTATTCAAATTTGTACCTCTGCTTAATGAGATTTTCAATAATGAAAAGTTATGAAAAAAAAACTAAGACTGGTGACCTCCAAGACATTAAAATTTCATATTTAAGATAATTCTGTTGGCGAATATATAAGGAGAAGTCACAGATTAAAAATAATAAATAATTCCTAAAAGCGTTAATTTAATATCATAATTCCATATAGTTTATAGGATTTTTTTTACAGAAAACATGAAAACATGATTTGACTAATCATTTAAATATTTTCAAATGCTATTTCTCATATTGTCAAATTAAATCAGAAATTTGAGAATTGCAGCCAAACCTTTGACTTGACAAAAAAAAAGAAGAAAGGATTCTTTATATGACGACAAACCCATTATAAGAAGCAAAGAAGTCGTCTGGAAGAGATAAAAATAAAAAGGAATGTAAACCTAAAAATAAAATTACGCACCCAGTTGAACCAACGATTTGCATCAATTGTGTTTCTTTTTTTTTTTGTATGCAGACGATTCTGAGGATTAGATGAAATCCACTTAGTCCCATGTATTTCAATTTGGCACATTGTTTAGATTTTAAATGAATCTTTGGAATTCCAGGATCACGTAGAATGTTTTTAGGATATTATATTATTTTCTCGTTTAATGGAAACGGAAAGAAAACAGTGCATTAAAATGAAAGTATATTGAATAAATACCCATGGAACAGGCGCGGATACAAGGGGGGGGGGGGACAATGGGTGCAATTGCCCCCCCTGGGCAATTCTTCGTTTCACAATTATAAAGTAATTTTTTTTCAATCCTACCCTTAACCTATAACAACCAACAAACGCTTACGCATCACTTTTCACTTTTCATGTCATTTACATATGTAGGTACCTTTATTTCCAATTTATTGCACTATCAACTTCAATTCACATTCTTGAAATTGCGTACAAAAAACCATAACACTTTTTTCTTTTTTTTTCCAAAGGAAGAGAAGTTTGGAGTACAACCTGCAACTACTCATTTTAGATATACCTAAGTTCTCTGTATGAAAGTATGTATATATGTATATATTTTACGATTCCATAAGTTATTTCCTTTATTTGCGTTCGGCCGGCGCCCGCCTGTCGCATGCGTCGGTCGTTGAAATGCCTTCTATGGTTTTGTGTTTTTTTTTTCACTGACTAAAGAATGAATCCTTTTCTCAACCTGCAAGCATTGAGAATAGGAATAGGGATGATGTGTGATGTGTGATGTGTCAACAAAAACAAATTTGACTTTATGATCTAGGTTACTCGTTAATTGCAAAACAAAAGGAGCGCAATAAAACCATAATGTCTTCATTTTCACTGCCTATTATAAATTCCACATTATTTTTTCAGGCAAAGACAATGTTTTTTTTTATTTTCTTTTACTAGTCCCAACCACGACCGTGACAAGTGATGAAAATGTGTCTCAAGTTTTAGGTAGAAAGAATTAAGAAAATATACTCGAAAATATAAGCATCTAATTCAAATTGCATCCTTTCACTTCATATTCTGTTTGCTATAAAGTAATGTAAACGAAGATGTTTGATTTACTATTTAAGAGTTATTTACATACAAACTATATTATGTACCTGCACAGTGCACATGCTTTCCTTAATTCAATTAAATAATATGTTATTTTTATATCCGATTGTGCTTATACCTTTTTAATATTTTAAGACATAAATGCAGAGAATCATTAAAAAAGCGTAAGTATTCGATGGACCATTTTTTTTTTAAGTTAAGCAAAATATCACAAAAATTGCCCCCCCCCCCCCCTGAACGAAATCCTGGATCCGCGCCTGCCATGGAAGCATTTAAATTCTACAAACTTATGTTGCTTTTAGAAAGAGTCAACTTATTCCAGACGTCACTGCTCGTCGCAGCTACCGATTAAAATTTAAACGGACTTTTGGTCCACTCTGTATATAATTCTTTATCATTATTAGCCATCATAACTCAGGTTTGTTTGGAACTAATTGAGTAAGTATACATGTTCAGTGCATCTTACATAGATTTTATGAAATATTATGTAAGATGAACTGATCATAACAAAAATTAGGTATTGACAAGGCCTTCACTAGTCAACTGATGATCACCCGAAAGAAACGCCAAATTTTTGTGGACTAAAGGCTGTTAAAAGCTATTTTGAATCAAAAGGCATAAATATGTACATACATAGGTACTCAATGCATATATGTATGTAACTAACCTATACTGTATTGTATAGTGTACATAGTTGTTCGCATGTTAGTTCCAAAGGTTTTATTACATTTGCTTTAAATTTATACAGACACTAATCAGACAGTTGCTAGACTTAAACCATTCAACCAAACCAACTATAGGTAGTCGAGACTCAACGCTCACTTTTCAACACCTTTCAACGTTTAACAATACCGACATTTGCACGTCACCCCATGATTCCGTTTAACACCCTCATTATGATTGATTGCACTTAATATGTCGCTACCAGTAAACTGCATTTGCCTATACCAGTTTCATTCAATATGTCAAACAGAAGCGCATGCGAGCAATTAACACTGTAGACTTTACTATAGATCTCCCCTCACGCTCACTGCTCTAAGAAACATGTTTCTGCAACTATAAATATAATTATGTCCTCGAGAAGACCTCAAATGTCAAATATTATAATATTTCATCTAATATTTTAAACTCCAGTAGTTCAGCACATAGAAATCACGAATCAAAACAAAAATCAAAAAGTATAGCTGAACGGCTTTACTTTACTTATTAAACCGAAAATGATTAGCAGCTGTGGTAGGGGGTTAGACAGATATAAGTAAACAAACAGAGTTATAAATTGATTGATCGTTTGTTTCTAAATCTACTCTCCAAATATGGCTAATAGCATCGCTCAGATTTTCAACGTTTTAATTTTATAAGTGAGTAGAGTACCTACATTTTTTTCAGACTCATTAAATTATGATTGTCGAGTTCCGATTTGCAACATTCTTAGTTTGTTTACAACCAATTTACGCATAGTTTATAGTTTATATCTGTCAGCATGGGGCGTATAGTTAGTATGTTATAGAATTTAATTGAACTTGGCTTTATGGTCGTGTGCTCGCTGCATCGTTGATTGCGTGATATTAACGTAAAAATCGTGGATCCAGATTCTTGACTAAATGGCCTCTAACTGTTGCATGCCACTTGGCTGCGAAGCACTTATTTGTTTTTGTTGTTGTTATGTTTTTAGTAATAAATTTGAGGAGAATGGCCTCAGCGTTACTGGGCAGGAGATATATATGTAAAGTTCTATTTTAAGATCTAACTTTTGGATCATGGGTTGTTGGAAATAGTATTTACAAAATAAAGCATGTAAGAACCTCACTCAGGTAATGAAATTGTAAGTCTTTTTTTTTTCAACTTGTTTTTACACAAAAATAATATATATTAGTGAATAAAAGTAGAATAAAACTACAGATGTGTCAATTTATACCTAACAGTTAATAATTTTTCGCAATTTAAAACACGTACCTACATTAAAGAGCTTCGCGGGACGTTGAAGGAAAATTTCTAGTTGCCCGAAGTATGTGGAAACCAACCAGTAAAGGGCCCTGAACATATGTACGGGACTCTATTAACAATACCTTTAAAAATAAAACTGTTATAAACTTGCATTTTTAGAGTCACTTTTATATTTAAAAGAAACCTGTCTAGTGAGTTTTTCTTTTAATAGAGTTGTACTCAAGTGATAATTGGGCGCAAGAGTAAATTAATGGGTACACCTACTTCTGAAAGTGCGAGTGATACTTATAAGACGAGTAATGTAAATTGGTTACTTCAATGGATCACTGCTTATTAAAATAATATGATACAAATGGGAGAAATTGTGACGATGGTGCTCAAGAGATGCTTAAATCTTCCCTTGCTGCCTTTGATCACTATCAGCTTTGTACCATTTTTTTTTTTAATTCTCTTGTAACTTGATGAGGCACCTGGCCGAATATGTGAATTATTCTCAAGGTTTGAACGAATTTACAGGTTGTAGATTACATTCCGACCAAAAGTGGAATCCACATTTTTCGCAATTCAGCAGGTTCCAGTTAAAAAAGGCCCTTGGTCCTTAAGATAAATAGTTAAAAAAAATGAAGTTCACTTGGCAGCATTCTCGGTCATGTCAAATAAGTATATGAGTTAATAGGCGTGTTTTTGGCAAACCCGTTGACTGCAACAACAAGGATTCCCTGCGGGCCAAGGTAAGCCCAGAAAATTCTCCGAGCTTAACTTAAGTATGTATGGAAACTTTATTTTATTTCTGTGATGGGGCCGCTAATCCCCATGGTCGTTTTTTTCAGCCAATTCCCCCGGGCTTGCAAAAAAAACACGCCTGAAATAGCGGGATTTTTTATTAACTACGCGGGTCTGAGTTATCTTTTAACACGTAATACAAAAACAACATTGGATCTAGGTTTCTATCAGGGTTTTCCTTATGCGATCCAGAAACTATTTTTTACTCTTGCAGGTAAGGCAGATTGTTTTTTAGTTTTTCAAATGGTAAGATGGTTCAAATTGTAGTTTGAAAAAAAAAAAAAAAAAAGACAGTAGGTATCTACATGAAAAACAAACAAGCATAACGAAAAAAAGAGATAGGCATACAAGACTATTTTCATTAGGATCCGCATCGTTTTATTTTATCAGGGTGAACCTATGTGTTATTGGCGATAATTATATGTGGCTAATATCAGTAATAACTGCACTAACCGCAAACAGAAAGCTGTTCATTTTTTTCTATCCATATGGACAGTCATTAGGTTCCGTTTTAATGACAAAAAAACAGCACTGAGATTTAGAATAAAGTATTCATAAATGCGATCCGAAATGTCAAACTGATTCAAATGTTGTTTTTCTATTTCACCTCAGAGCAGATTAGTGAGCTGTCAAAAATAAATTCTATGTTTCTTATTTTACCTCATCAGAGCACATCATAAGTCGTGATTCTTTTTTCCATTGGAACTATAGCTTTGAACACGCTCTGTATATGCTCAGAATTAAATAACCGAGCAAAAGAAGCAAAACGCTGAGCGAAGCCAACTTCACTTTTATTTTGTATGTGATTTGACAGACATGGCATAAATAAAAAACCAACGCCGCCGTATTATAATTAAAAATGGATTCTCAAACCGGTCGTCCGTCCACTTCAGGCGGTAAACAAAAATGTATTATTTTAGTATGAAATGACAGTTCAGTGCTCAAGTGTGTTTCATAATTAAATCTGAGGGCTCTAATCCTAATCTCCTCAGAGCTTTGCTCTGATCGCTCAACTTCTTCTCACAATCAAAAAAGAAAAACACAAAAAGTAAAATTTTATGAAAAGCATCCGGGATGCGTTCCAGATGCATATGAATATTCCATAGGGTAATACTAATATTATAACCCATCAACAATTTTTGTTTAAGGTTTTCGAACTCAGAATCACTTTTGCCAATCACCTAAGCGATGAATAAGTGAATAACAAGTAAATAGATCGAGCTGGCTGGTATGGCTATGTTGGTTGAGGCTGAATAAAGTACAAAAATACAAACAAAATCCCATTTTTATAATTTTAAAACTATCAAATACCAAATTAGATTATTTTAATACTAATGTTTTTTTTTTTCTCCTACAAACTGATCGGGTTCAAGCACTTGTTTATTCCTTTATATTCTAATCCCACAAATGTGGAAAGTTGCGGCAACAATGTTTCTAACTATGTACCTATATAAACGACAAATGTTATCTCTAGCTTTTCTATAGACTTAGAAGAAAGATCTATTATAGCAACGATTCTTTATTTGCGGGTTCTGATGTACAGTCTATCTCCATTAATTGTTTCCTCTCTATTTTAATTTGATTTCCCTAACCATCCATTGAATTTCAAGAATTCAAACTTGTCTTCAATTTGTTGAAATCAATACCAAATATATACCCATTAACCACAATAAACAAGGACATAAATGATACAATCGAAACTGCCTATTATACCGTGCAAAGTATCTGTCGTATTCGTATAAATGCATTAGAGATGACTTCTTGCTGATTTTTATATGCGATGCCAGGTAATGGGCAGTTTCGATTGCATCATTTCTTATTATGTTTGCCCCTTTTTATAGTGGTTAATTTTTGGTATTATAGTAGTTTCAGCGAAATAAAGACCTGTTTGAACGTGATGCAATCCAATCATGGCTCTACAGTTTTTTTAAAAAATTCTCTTTTTATATTCGAACTCCTTTTTATTCTTTTAACATAAAATTTGCAAAATTACGAGTACATTTTTTTTTTTTTTTGAAGACATCACAACTTGATGCTTAGTAGTTTATTTAATTCCCTTTGACAGGTAAATAAAAATCTATCTTGTGTCTGGTTTTTCAAATTTTGTTTCCCACTGTTTTTTATTTGCAATTTTTGTGTTTTATTTTACATGTATAGCATTATTGTTTAGGGACAAATCATGGGTTTGTAAAAATAAATAAAGATATTAATACCTAAGAGTTTTATATAACCATGATAATGAGCTTAAAGAAAATTAAAATTCAGAGCTTAAACATGCCCTATTGTTCAAAGTACAAATTTCATAAAATTTCTTTTGTCTGTTACAAATTTTGGTAGAAATTGGGTGTTTATTTTACTTTGCTCCTAAAATGTTGAAAACTATTGTGCTCTCGCCGTAGTCAAGGTAAATCCCGAAAAAGCAAGTAAAACTAAGGTTAAGAAATAAAGAAATGGTTAGACCAATTGGCAACCACAAGAGATGTGAAAAACTTTAGTAAAGTGATTCTAGCCGAAAGCTAATACAAGGGAAAGACAAGTATGGAATAAAAATTCTAGCTCACAGACCACAACTAACTAAAGCGAGAGGGGAATAACAATATCAGCGGCTAGGGTTCCTGGTATACGAATGCTCCTACTGCTACAAAAATTATTGCTAGAAAATTATTATAAATGATCTTCTAATTCGAAAACAAGAAAATCATAATGTTGGTAAGCTTCGAATTGTTAATATTTTTACGTCGTCTTCATATTATATTTTCTGCTACGACATAGTGTAAAATAAATAATATATTTAATTATTTTGAGTGTGAGTGATGCCCACTTTGTTAAATTGTGTAGATTGGAATGCATTGTAATTTCAGTAGAGTGTGTAAGTTGGTTTGAGACAATAGATTGTATTTACTTAAAACAGAAAAAAAATTAAAAAACAACGGTATATCGGTATCGTTAAAAATGCCATGCCATACTATTTATAAATGCCAGAAATCTATTCTTTTATTTTCTTTTTGAATAAAGTTATTTTTGTAAAAAAAATTTTGAAAATTGAAATTGACAACAAAAAATTTCACATAATTAAGTACTATTTTTTTTTTTAAATTCAATGCTCTCATTTATTTTTAGTCAAAAACAGAAAATGTCTTCTTCTTTAAGCATAATTAAAAATAACTTATCTATACTTAACTAATTTTTCAGTGAAATAGGATCTTTAAAGCAAAACAACTGATGAAGTCAAATTAATGGAAAATTATTTTTGTTATTTTTAATTTTCGCAAAAAATAAAAGACATTTTAGGATCCGATTTTCTGTTTTTGACATAAAATTAATAAGAGCATTGACAATTGAGAAGACAAAAAATAAATTTTGAAAGAAATAAGTTTGAAGTTTTTTTTCTTCAAAATTATGAGTTTGAAAATAAATTTTTCAAAAAAAAATTCAACAAAAACAATTTAAATAAGTGGCGCAAAATTTTAAACGATTTAGTATGATGTTAAAGCATTTTTAATGTGATACAATTAACATCTTAACATCTTACTAAATCGTTTAAAATTTTGCGCCAGTGATTTCTGGATTTACAAATAATAACGTTTCTTTTAATAATTTTTTTTTGTTTTTAGAAAATTATAACCCCAACCACCCCGGGAAAAAAGGTGCGGAGTAGACCCCCTCATGTACGAATTTTTTTTGCTGTATCGACCCAACCTACGCGCTCTAGCTTTTTTTTCACACCGTATGCGAATCTCCCGTATACTAATAATTTATATTGATTGAGTGTTGATGTAGGGTGCTGATGATTAGTTTATCCATGTGATAATGTAGAGAACAATTTGGCCGGTGGCAGCTGTAAGTTTTTTAATTAAATATATGTAATGGGTTACCTAACCCAGTTAGGAGTTCAAAGTATAATGCTTAAAAAGATAAAGGTAATATAGGTAAGTGGTTGGAGACCAATTGGAAACCAAAGCTCCGAAACGGAAAATATTTGAATCCCTCCCCGAGGAACGGTCTAGTAGAAAAAGACCACGAATCAGATGATGCACACAAGTGGAAGACAAGTGGAGAAACCTACAAGCTTTAGGAACGGAAATAGTAAGAAAAGCTTATTGGTTGATGCCAAAATATTTAAACTGCTTAATTATTTTCTAATTCAAAAATCTACTCAAAAATTAATTCACGAAGTAAAATATCTTATTAATAATTAATCAACTGCTAATTCACGTGAACTTTGATGTTTTCGCCACATACAGCAGAGACACTTTATCAATTTGGAGCTTGTAACTATAAAAAGCATATATGACGTGGTACTACCGTTGATTTTTTTGTATCTCTAGTTGTTGGCATTTAATTACACCTTCTTGGGTGAATTAGCTAATTAACATGAATTAACTTCAATTTCACTTTATTGATAAGAGTTTGGATACCGCACTTAGGTATGTACTTCACCTTTTAAAAATAATTATTTATATTTGATCTAAGTTTTTCAATAGGGTTGTATTGGTGCAAAATTTTAAAACCATGGTGTATTCAAAGGGGAAAACGAGGGGCAGATAACCTCTAGTGGCATTGCAATATGATAAATAAACATATTTTCTCTGTAAAAATAAAATAAAATTTCAAACAACATTTCATAGCTTTCATCTCGTTACCAAGTACATATGTATTAACTGACAACGTTAACTAAGCACCTAACCTATGGATTTATTTTTACAGACGCCATTCATGGGTTAGGTGTAGGGCTTTTAACACACCTATATCAACGTTTACAAAACACGATTAAATATAAAAATACGCTGAACTGTACTTTTCAATGATTTTTAACCTCCCGAACAAAATCTTCGGTCCTTGCTTTAAAGAACATGTAATTTAAAAAATTCCACAACAAAAAAATCCAAGTTTGTGGCGTTGTTGGGATAAGACTCCTAATAGTTATTGACCACACCATTTATACCAGCAAGTACGTGCAACTGAGTTGTGAATTTTATTTAGACATTTTAAACGCAACATCATCAAGTTACTATCGGTCTTAAATGAAGGTTTATGGAGATGTAGGTATAACTGCGTAAATTCTGCTACCAAAATGCACATCAGAATCTATATATGTATATAAATAATGTGGTAAAGTATAGAATTCAACAGAAGAGAACAATTACCGGCTACAGCATCTGCGCTGGAGCTTTTGACGTCATTGATTATGTTCATTCAGTATGAAGAGAGAAAACATCTTATCATATAGTGAGGACATCTCGTTCTTACCAACATAGTACAAAATATTCACTTAACCATTTTTGAAGGTAAATTTTCGGTTCTGACGTATGAAAAAAAAATTTACAAAAAAAAAAAAAAAACATTTTAAGGGTTGTTGGGGCAGGAGTGAAGGTTGCTTTAAAGTCGATGGCAAAAGAGAAGTTTTTGGTGAACGGATATTGTGTGTGTGGGTGTGTTCGACAGACGACAATACCATTTTTCTTCGTCCTCTCAGAAATTGGAATCCTTATCACCACAACGTAGTTCGTTTTGTTCGCGCGGTGAAGGCGTATAGAAGGTCTTCTACCTACAATACCTGCGGGATTCGCTAGACATCTTAAATATTCTTAAGATCTTAATCGGGTTTTTTTTTCTGTCAAACTTTTAGTTTTCGTTGCTATTTTTTGTTATTCCTTTTCTGTGCAAAAAAAAATATTTAAATCTATAGAAAGGTACATACATACATACATGTGTGGTATAAAGTGAATAAATTAATTTTTTTTCTTTTGACGAAAAACAAACGGATGCATCTATAAAGTATATACCTATAAGTATAGTTAACCTACATAAAGACTAAACATAGACTCCAGGTAAATATGACAGAAATAAAATAACTTGAAAAAGGGAGTGGAAAGGTCATTGGGCCTTGTATTGCGCTCAAAAAGGCAAGCGAAACATACGAAACATAGGCGGAATTGCATTAGCCTTAAACTATACAAAAATATTCTTCAAACATTTGCCTAATGCAATAGCAAACTAAAGAGGAATCATGTCTCAAAAGGATTTGTGCTTTTATAATCCTTTCAACTCGTGTATATAGTGTGACAATTTTGGCATTGCAAAAATGAAAAAAGGGGGTGGCTTTTGGGTGAATTATGTGTGTATATATACATAAGTACCTATCACACTTCTGTGTCTGCAAAACGAAAGCATGTGCTTCTAGTCAAATCATTTTTTATTTTTGTGAAAAAATTCACGCGAAGTAAAAGAATGATGAATCGTATTTTTTATGCATAGGAATTTATAATATTTTGTTGAACATATTCTTTTTCATTCACTACACCAATATTGTATGATAGAGAGAAGTGTGTTATTCAACAAATGGGGATTATTTTGAATGACTTAAAAAAATCCATACTCACATTTTAAGCAGCTATATGTTTATTGTATACATACCTATATGAAGAATGTAGGTATGTGGGGCACTTTAAAGTCATTATTAAAGCGAACTTTATGATATTTAGATTTCGTGTATTTAATAAAAGCTTACATTTTTGAAAATTTTGATACACAATAACGTTAGTTCAAATCGGTTCAGTCAAATAAAAAAAAAAAAAAATGGTTCTATGGAAGGTTTTAACCCTAAATTAATTTAATTTATTTTAAAATAAATTGTTTTTTAAAGGATAATATTAATACCATCACATGGAAACTATAAGTAAAAAAAATAAAGATTTTGTCTATTTCTGAACAGTGTTGTATAGGTCCCATTATAAAATAATTTTTTTTTTCAGATCTTTTTGATTTTTTTTTTTGAAAAACCACAGCGAAGTATTATTAAAAACATTTAATAATGTCTCCATAAAAATTGATCGAAATCGGTTGGTTACCATTTTTTCGAAAATTGTTTTCTAACCTAAAAATTGCCTGAAGATTAACTGATTTTGAAATGTAAACATCTTAGCTCTCGGTAAAGTGAAATTAAAAATGCAACGGCAACGGAAATAGCAATAACAACAGCAACGGTGATGTGGAACTTATCCATCTGGCACAGTATCATTTTTCAACACATAGGGGAAACCGGGGACAAAAGTAACACGTTATGAAAGCAAAAAGCCCATTCACAGCCTCAATAAATGTGTTGAAGCATTTTCTCGTATGCAGTTTTGTAAAAAATTTAACTCTTCTTTTATGTCTGGTCATCGTTTTAAAAAATCTAATAATTTGAATAAATGATTTTCATTTTTTCGAAAAATTAGAGCACTGAGATTAACCTAACAAAGTACTTTCAACCACAAGAAATTTTGTAATGTTTATCTGAAAGTTGTCATGTGTTCTTCGTTATTAGAATGCTTCATACTATAATGTAAGAAGAATTATTTGAGGAACGATTGACACGTCTATTCATAAACACATTTATATTTAAACATTAAATCAAAGGTCCCTCTTAAATCTTTCACTACTGTTGAATCTACAATTCAATGTTCAAAATAATATGATTAACGAAATCCATACCTTATCAGTTTAATTAAATTATCGATTAAAAAATGTGTTATTTTCGTCCTGGACATATAGGATGAAAGTAACAAGGGGAGTGTCTTGGACAAAATGATAACAGCTATGTGAATACGTCATTTTGTTAAAACTTTACTTCATCAGTTTTTTTTGTTATTCCTACAAACGAAATAGTAGGAACCTCAAAAATAAAAAAATTTATACTTTTGTCCCCGGTCTCCCCTAAAACAAGAACAGGTGCAGTGCAACAAGACCCGCGGATATAAAGCCCGTTGGTTTTATTTCCAAAAATAAAAGGAAATAACGCCTGCGGGTTTTATTCCTTTTTTGAGTGGTAATAACCCCACGACAAAAAAGCATTAAGACTCGCGGGAGTTATTGCCTTTCTCAATTGGCATTAAGACTCATACTTAAACTAATTCTTTAACTTTATATTGTTGTCCAAGAAAACTTTTAACTTCTAAAAAACAGCCAAGTAAAACGGTTGTTTCAAATAAAAAAAAAAGAAAAATTCAATCATTTCCCTTACTGTTTTTGCTTTTTTTTTTTAAAGGCAGGTATCGAGTCACTCTTTTACTAAAAAATGTAAAAAAAATCGCATCATGACAATAGATACATATGCGATCACATACAATATTTAGATATACCTTCGACTTCTCTATACAATTAACCTAACCTAATTTTTCGTAAATTAGCACTATGTAGAAAAATATAAATAAATAAACATGTTGTGCTCACTTTGTATTAATTTTTTTTTGTGTGCCAAATGTTTGTCTCGGTTATAATGTGAAAGGCAATGTTGATTTATCTTGTTCTGTTAAGTCTTTTCTATATCATTGAAATCTAAAACTAGTTTAATTGAAATCAAGACTTCAACAATACAAAGAATGTAGTTGAGATTTTTCTTTAAAACCCGCAGCGATATCATCCGATGTTTGTTATATTATTAAAATCGCTTTGAGGTTGTTCCTCAATAATAGAAACCATAAATTGAGAATGCCTCAAGCAAAATAAAAAAAAAAAAGATGATCAAGCTACAACGCATTATTATACAAAAGTCTGTCAGGAGACGCACACATTTTAGAAAAATTCTAGATGTTATAATAGGGAAAAGCAAGTTGTTTTGGTAAAATTTTTTAATTTTTTTTTTTTGTTGCAGAACCACATTATGTCCAAATCCAAATATGTAGGTATGCATAAAAAAAATTATTCTGATTTCGGAAACAAATGGAATAAGTTTAAATATTTCTGAAAATAATAGAACAAGTACAAACGTTTTCCAACAAAAAGACTCAAGTAGAAATATGGGCCAAGTACTTTACCAACCCCCCCCCCCCATTTAGCATTAAAGTGCTAGCCAATTGACACGAAAATGCTTACATATCTAAAGAATATTGTTATAATTGTTGTTTATAAGTTAATCTTTTACAAACAAAAAGTCGCAATAAACCGACAAAGCGGGTAAGCTACAAAGCGGCAAAAAGTCGTCAGCTTTGTCGCAAACATTTAAAACCAAAACTTCTAGAAAATTATTCGGCTTTATGAAAATAAAACATAGAAGTTAATTTCAAGTAAATAATCGACAAACAAATTAAATTCCATGACAATGATCGCAAATTTTAAACAAAACAAAATTGTTTGACGTTTGCATAAAACAATCGATAACAAAGTGATAATTCGTGCCGATAATACAGTTTTTTTTTTTTTTAATTGGAAAGTTAAGTTTTCCTTGACTCAAATTTTGGATCCGTCTTTGGGCCAGTTCGTCTGGTCGTTCATTCCCCTCAATGCCACTGTGACTCTAGGTGCGTTTTTTTTTTGCAAGCCCGGGGGGAATTGCACGAAAAAAACGACCACAGGGATTAGCGACAGCATCACAGAAACAAAATGGAGTTTTCATACAAACTATTGATAACAAGTAAATGTACATATAATTCAGGTCGGTAACACAGTTTTTCTGCGTGCTTAAGTTAAACCCGGAGAATTCTCTGGGTTTAGCTTAGCCCGTAGGGGATTAGTTGTTGTTGTATTTAACATGGTGATTGTTTAGCACCGACGTCGTTTTTTTCGTCCAATTCCCTCCGGGCTCACAAAAAAACACGCCTTTTATAGTATAAGGTGAATATAACACAAATTATATATACTACTGAAATTGGCGAGACGAACGCAAATTTTCGTGGACTAAAGGCCGCTCAACATTGTTTTAAGGTTAATATACACTATACAGGCCTATCAGCTCATCAAGACTTTGCTGGACCAATTTAAAAGATGATATAGCCAAAATAAACTTATAGTTAGGTACAGACCTTCAGAACGACGCGACGCGACCCAAATTTTAAAAATAGTTAAAAATAGAAGATCTATTCAATAGTTGAATTTGGGGACTTTGTTTATCATAAAATTATAACGAAATAAACCCCCTAATTAAAAAGAAATTAGTCCTTGAAAACCCATTAATAAAGTGCCGGCAAATTTTAGAGGCTTACTCCAATTTGTCAAGTAGTTATTTCACGGAGCCCTTTTCAGAACATTTTAAGTATTCAACTCGGTTCTTCAATACCGCCACAGGTATAGGGTAGGTTTAAATTCTTTATATTATATAAAAAAAATTCTACTTTCTGTATGTTTTCCTTTAAAAATTCTTTAGAATGAACACAAAACAACTGACTTGACCGTCATTATATTATAATAATATGTTCCTACACAAATAATTTGAAATGAAATAATCTCACAATGAGGATTGAAAAGTTTAATTGGACAAGACTGCAAAAGTAGTTTATACTCATCGTAGTCATGCTAAAGAGTATATAGGATGTGGATTTTAAACTTTTATTTATTTTTGCAAAAAATTATAAGAAGATTAATAATGAAGACAAATATTTTCTTAGTCCCAGCTTTTCAGTCCGAGATCTTCGCAGTTTCGGAGTTAAACCCGAATTAACTCTTGAAAAATGTGCTTTAGTCAATTTAAATCCCGAGTTAACTCATAGTCATAAATTCAGAAATCTGAAAATTCAGATGTAAAACGTAATCCCTTGAACCCGCCAATTCACTTTAACTTACCTTTAAAGAATAAAGTTTTTTTTTAAAATAAACTTAAATTCTAACCAAAGACTTAAAATTACTTGTCGGTTAACTTAATCAAAAGCGGCTTTGAAATCCACAAATAAATAATGAGGGTATTCACGCAATTATGTAACCACTGGATAAGTTTACCATTTGGTTACGTTTACCACTTGGTTAATGAGCTGTCAAATTTTATATGAGAAATGATTTTAAAAATTTGGTTAAAAAAATTTTGCTGCGGAAAAATAACCAAATATTTTTGGTAAACTTAAATGTCAGGCGTGTTTTTTTTTTGTAAGCCCGGAGAGAATCGTTCGAAATTTCTGACAGATGTGCACCAAATCACTATCGAAATGAAGAGGAATTGAAATTTGAAGTAGATATGTACAATGTACTGTATATATGTATATACACATATTTCAGCAAATTGTTCGTTTTTATTAAATCCTGATTGTGTTCTTATTACAAAAATATCCAAATAAAACGTATTGAAACCCTATCCAAGAGCAATATATATCCTCTTAAAGCTTATTATCTAAATACTTCCACTTATGAGAACACTTAACAAATTTAGTAACTCAATATACTCTTTTGTCCTTAAACTAGGTAAATGTATTTATTTAGGAACCCGATATATTATACACTCGCACTACGACAATATGCAGTATATGGCTTCTTTATCGCAATCAAATACGACCATCTATTACATTTTATGTGTGGATACGCAGTGCAGTGTATGTCTACCTACATATCATCAGTAAATATGTCAATCTTAAACGAAACGAAATGGAAACTAACCAACATTGCATTCGAATTTATATCGCATTCTTTTTGGTCTTGACTTTTGTTTTAATTATAGTATATCATTAAATTGCTACATATACATACATACATTTATGTCTTCACTAGCAAGAGCAAGGTCAGACTAAAGCAATTATTTAGTTAAGGTATAATGAATCTCAGGCCAGTAAAAGCGATTACATTTTTGATTGCTTAAATATTTTGGCGAATAGCAGTGCTGCATTTTGATGTATTTTAAAAATTGTCTTACTTCACCGACTTCCGGATAATGTTAACTTTATGTTTCAACTTCCAAAGTAGGGAACTCGCCTGATATTAAATTTCATTGAACCAAATATATTGATTTTGAGATTTTATTTAAATTTTATCTAATCGACCAATTTTTTTTTCTATTTTATTTTCATAGTTTTTAGCAAAAATTTCTTAAACACCAGAGTAGATTATCTTAACCGTGAATAATGTGATATTTATTTTTATTAATTAAGGCATATTTCCACCAATTTGAAAATAGTTAGACAGTGTCTAAGTAGAGAAAAATCTAATAAATACGACTGATAGTCTTTGTGAAAATATAGTGGTTTAGCGATTACAAAAAAAAGACTTCACCTCTTCAAAAACAACACAAAGATGGAATTTATTTTATGGGCATAGACTGGCTCATATTTTAAATTGAATTCAAACTAAAAAATGTTTCAGCCGTTCAGAAAAATCTACAGGTTTAAAAAAAAAATCAGTTAAATTTATTTTCACTTTGAAAACTGTAGGTACAACTTATTTTCATCAATGTATGTATTTATGGATAATATTTTAAAAAATTTAATATTACGAATATTAGGTAATTTTTTTTTCTTTTAAATATTCATATTTTTGGATTTTTAAACATTTTCAAAAGCGCAAAAAATAATTGCGTTTTGTAATTTCGTAGCTTAATTTTAGACTATAATCAGAGTAATACACAAATACCATTAAGTGTACCAAATTTCAATAATTTTCGTCAACAATTAGCGTGAGAAATGATTTTTGAAACCAAAATTTGACAAAGGGACCACAAAGTGCCGACGCCGCCGCGACAGTCAGCGCGCGGCGAGCGTTGACGGTGACCTGAGAATTTCTAGACTGAATCTGATATGTATTCCATTATACACGCCCCCGTTTTAAATAATATAAAATGTATCTTTAATTGAATGTATCCTCTCTTTTGATCTGTGCAAAATTCAAAATGAAATCACAGCCAGTTTGGAATATAGGTACATCAGATGAATGGTTGTAGATATACTTGTATAAATGTATGTATATGGATACTTTCACTTCACTTATTTCCATTATTGGACTTTATCTTTTGTCTGCCATTGAGTAAATTTTCATATACATATGCCTATCTATAATCTGATAGAGCGAAATGGAGAAAAAATGATAAATTTATTCAATGAAATCAAAGAAAATCTAAGCTTCGTGCAATAAAAATAATGTCATTCTTTTGTGATGGTCATTGTCAGGGTCGTAGTTAGAAATATAATTTCAAGGGAGGAACAGAAAATAAATGTTTTGATACAAAATCAAAATATTTACATATTTGTTGTGAATAAGCTAAACATAAAATCATTTTTTTTAAGTGGATTGGCTATTTTCGTTATGTGAACTCTTTGCCAAAAACCTTAAACGCAGTTTTCTTACAATAACTTTTTTCATAACAGGTTTAAAGTTTAATCAAATTCGTTATAGCCATTGTGGCGAAATCTATATCACACATTCTGCTAAATTTGACTTTTTTCTCTTGTATAAATTCTCATAAATTTGACATTTTTCTTTTGATTCCGATTTCTAAAAAAATGAATTTTATAAATAATAGAGGCGTCTAAAACAGAACTTTTCGTCTTCTAAGTAGTTTTTAAGTTTGGAATTTTAATTAATTGTATTTTATTTAAGGAAAACGTAGTTACTTTTATTTAATATTAATCAACCCCATACGGTTCCGGAGAAAATTTTAAAAAAATCAAAACTAGTATATTGCACCTTCCTTTTTAGATGTGATAAAAATAAAAAAAATAAAATTGGGTGGCGTGGCAGCCCGAGTAGAATTCCGGAGCTTCTGTGACTTATAACTCTCAACCATGCCTGTGTGCGTTATTAGCAGGAATGGAGGGGACCTACAATTTTCTGCTGAATCCAAACGGATAAGGTGAGAAGAGCTTTTTCATTACAAAGAGATATTCTTGGAGTATTTGTCAATTTGTCGCAAAAGGCGTAACCAGGGAAAAACATTTCTGTTATTTTTTAGATGGCATAGGCTTATGGGAATCTAACCCAAGGACATTTGACCTACGCACTAACCATTATACCACGGGCTAGCTACAAATATAAATAAATATTGAAGTGGTTTGTTATGAATTTTATGTTTATGTTGGATGTATTGGAAGACTGAATTATCACCCCGTTCCCCTACTTCGGCTACGACCTCTACATTATCACGTTACTTAGTCATCTGAATGTTGGTCTCGATCTCTTAAAAACTTGTTTCAGACTATTATATTATTATAATATCTAAAACAATCTTGTCACGATCATAAAAAGATCTGTGACAGCAAGGATAGTAAAGCGTTTATAAAAAAAAATTCTTTTGAATGATTTTTTTTGTGCATTTTAATTAAAAATTTATTCGACACAATTAAATAATCCTGATCGTATGACTTTGATGAATATGTCTTGTCTATCTGTGCCAAGAAACTAAATCAATCTTGAGACATACATTCATATGTATGTGTGTTAATAAAAATAAATAATAAAATAAAATAATAATGTTTTCTCTTGAAAGATATTTTTAAATTTATATTTTGTTGAAATAAATTATTTTTTTTTTTTTGAAATAAAATTTCTTCTCTTGACCTTTTTAAATAAAAAAAAGTACCTACTTAAATGAATTTTAACAGTTTTTTGTGATTCACCAAAATGTATGAGTTTCAAATATTTTATATTCACTTTTAAAAGTATATTACTTGTTTTATACTGCTTATAATCAAACTGGTAGTGTTGTTATTGAACCATGAAACAATAATAGAAACTTTACTCGGATACAAATATAATGTATAATGTTTATTATATTTAATTATAACACACACGCTGCACAGGATATAAATACATATACCTATAAGTATATTTTTTAAGCAGGGTGCTGCAAGCAACAAAACCGTTTCCCTCGTTGCTCTAGGTTATTAAATTTAATGATGAAATCAAATCGGTGAGTGAACAAACAGTATACAAACACTTTTTTAAGGAAAACTGATATTACTTCATATTTCACAAAATAGTAATTCTTTTAATTTTGATTGCATAAAAGGAATTGCTCAAGATTGGATGGTATGTAAAGTTTATAACGTTATTATTTGAAAAATACTTTAAAAAATTTAATTTAATTCTTCTGCAATGGCACTTCTTATTGTTCTAAATATAAGTTCTTCCATTCACCATCACCGATTCAATCATCAGACTTACTTACGGGGAACCACTTAAAAAAAAATAATACTTCAAGCAACATTTCCACGAATTTCAATTACTCAAGAATCCTTTTTATTAAAACAAAATAAAAACCTCGGAATCATCGCCAAATAAAAAATGGGTACGTAGGTAGGAAGACTGTGTTGTGGGCTCACACAAAATAAGAAAATCTCAACTTCATAAATTCTGCTAAATTTTAATATTATTATTATACATGTGACTCTTGGAGACATGTCAATGTCAATCTTAAGTTTTTTTCCAGCCCGCAGGAATTTCTTAATAATCGAGGTTTTAAAATTTTCAATATAACTGCAAGTTACTTTACTGTAGGGTCCTTTTTGAACACCAAAATAAGAAATTAAATAAATTAATTTCGTGCTTTATTGGTTTAGCGTGCAAAAGATACATATGTAATTGAACTTTGATTCCAAACTTAACTTTAGATTCATTAGCAAGAGTTATTAAAGTTGCAAGTTGCTTTCCGCCAGATAACTTGATAGATGTTCTTGTTATGAGAAAAAATTTACCTAAGGGAAAAACTTAAGCTTACGCAATTTTCAATATCTTTATATAGCTAGATATTTTCTTTTAACCTATCATCAGGGAATAAAGTATAGATTCCAGCAGCTAGAGTTTAGCGACCAAATTTTAGTGGTTAGGACCTTAGTGGCTTTATTCTAATGCCTATATTTTATTGGCTAGATTCTAGCAGCTGGATTTTATAGGGTCTAGATATAAGAGTCTATATAAATTACCCCACGCCTCTTTAACTCCACTTTGCAGGCGCTGTAAACCAAATATGACATCACCAATTAGAATTACAAACTCATATCGGAACTTATTTTAATAAATTATTTTATGTTATTAATAAAAATAATGTAGGTATTATGTTATAGGTTTTGTGTAATGCTGATGATGCCAGCACAACAAAACAATAAAGATATATAAACAATGTGAATATTTCTGAGAGATAAGAGATTGGCTCTGCTTAATGCAAGCAGTTAAAAAATGTAGACAAACAAAATAATAAAAAAACAATGGAATTGCAATAAACGATCTCTAAAATAAAAAAAAGTAAATGCTATAAAATTAAAAATTGAAAAGCAGTGATAAGCATGCTTAAGCATTTGTTTTGGTAATTATTTTCATTTTATCTGTAGAATTACTATATTTTAACATTTTTTTAATTTTTAACATTATTATTATCCAGTTATAAGAATCCAGTTATAAAAATGTTGGGGGAATTAAATAAGTAACTGGTTCTGACATTGAGCTTGATGGGATATTAAGGTACTGATTGAGGAGAATGTGAGTAAATGTTAATGCTAATTAACTTAACTAAATAAATAAATTTTCTGTCGAATGCAAACGGCTTAGGTGAGAAACACTTTTTCATGGTAAGAAATACTCTTGGAGTATTTGTCAGTTCCTTGCAAAAAGCAGTTACTCATGGAAAACATTTCTGTTTTTTTTTTCTAAGGTGACATATGCTTCAAATCGCACCCCTTGAACTGCTTCGATTCTTTTAATATGCACAAGATGATAAGGGTGTACCATAGCTGGCTGGCATATTCAAGTAAAATTCTACCAAAGATTGTATAAAGATATTCAAAATCATAACGAAAGGGTCTTAAAACTCCTTAGACCAACACGCTTGACGAAACCAAGAACAGAGTTACCTATAGCAACTATGTTTTCATATAATGCGGGATCTGAAGTTGAGCAAATAACACCTAATATCACTTATTGTTGTTACTCTAGAAAGAAGGATAATAGTTCTGCGTCTTCGAAAATATGTGATTGCTTGGCATTTACCAAAATTAAATTGTTCTTTTGACAAAAAACAAAAAAAAATTGTACAATTCGTTCGGCGTTGCGTTGTGTTTTCGGTGCATTGAGTTTATGTTTATTCATTATTTTGACAGCTATTTCAGGGCCATTTCCAGTTGCAGCTCAATCTCTATTGTGTTCAGGCAGTAAAAAAAGATTTAAATTCTTCCATCCCTGTTAGGCACTCTCACTCCTCCAGTATCATGTTTCAGGGATTTTCTACCTTTCCGAGGAGCCAACATTGACTCGGGCCACTACATCGTTATCGTATACCGGTTCTGAATATTATCAATATCTACATTACAAGGCCCCTTTCCCTTAGCGCATAGGAATAGGAATAGATTTGCACTAAAAGTGAAATGAATTTCTATATGGAACAGATTCCCCTGGAAATATTATTGTCTGAAGGATCATGAAAGAGAAACCATTACCTTTAAGTAACACACTTAATATAATTACCTCTATATTTGTCTGTTTCACTTTTCTGAAGTTCACTGTTTTAATTCATATCATATTAAGTTATTCTAAGAAAAAAAAAATCATACTTTGACATTCTTAACAAACATTCGTGCACCAAAGTCACATTTTACGGCTACCTAGACATTAATGGTATTAATGCATCATGATGGCTTTGGTCTGCCACTTAGATTAAAATTAATTACCTTCGCAGTTTAACTTGAAATGACGTGTGTTGGACTGTTTGGTTAATGAACGTTAAATCTTAGTTAAATGATCTTTTGTCGTTTAATTAGCTCTGAGAAAAAAAAAATTGTGAAAACCCAAATGATTTTATAGTTGTTATTGTTATTTATTAATTTATTATTACCTATTTAGTAAACTAAACATCGTACCGTAGCACCACAAATATTAAACATACTTTCATAATTTATTTTTTTTTGGCTGGTCACATACATACCTCATTGCGCTTTGCTCTTGCTCGTTATAGTGAAGCGTTTTTAGTGAATTTTTCCAAATCACTTCAAGTAACTTATTGTGTATGCGTTATGGTTTTTTGAACCCATCCCCACCATTTATTTGGGTTTTATGAACCCATCTCCATTATTCATTTGGGGATGGCTTCACATAACCAACGAAGAAAGGTTGCATTTTACAAAATTAACATATTTTGAAATAATAACGTATTCTTTGTAAGGGGATAAAATTCAAGTACATATTAACCATGGAGGGGGGCTTATTACCCTCTGTATAGGGATAAAAAACAATTTAAAAAAAAATTAAATAAAAAGAAGCTAACTTAATTTTATAAAACTATGTTTCGTAATAGCAAAAGATTTTATAAAAAACGTCCAGAAACGTAATAAATATTTAACACGGCGGCGTTTTATTGTAAGTATTACATTTTTTTTGGAATTGCATAAATTACTGAATTATTTTCAGGTTTCTGTTACATGCATTTCTCCCGGTAACATTCACAAAGTTTATAAACGCATGTAGAATTTACTATCAAATTTTAAACTGACAAAAAAACATACAATACTTTTTTCCCATTTCCACTTTTTTCTTCCACTCATATTCTTAACTGCTAATTGAATTTCCATCAACAACGAAGGCAGAAACAATTATGAGAAAAAATCCTTTTATGATATCTGATTATTAAGGTATCGGAATTAGAGTCTGAAAAATCAAGGATAAATGACCTTTGGAATGATATCGTGGCTCTTTGCGCTTGAAATAATTTCAGTACAACAAATCGGATTAAAAATTGTTTTGAATTCGATGGCTTCCAATTCCAACCTAAAACAATAAGGCCGAAGTTATAAAAAAAAATATCATTTGTGGTTATAATGTGCTGCGGAAAACCTCGCTCCATCGTTCGGTATATGCATGAGGTTCGTCGTCCGAAGGCGATGCGAGGCTTTCAATGCATTACCCACTAGCAGTACTAGAAGAAAGACTTATACTGACAAATTAAATATAACAACAGCACAATATGGTGACGTCATAAGATACAAATAAAAACAAGCAATTAAATTAAAGCAAAAAAAATCCCCTTGAAGCTTACTTCATTCTGTCTATCTGCCTTTCATTTCATTCAGAAGATATTTAACTTCGTCCTGTCTCTTTTTGAAAAAAAAAAGTTTAAAGAATGTTTAATTTATCTTGATGACATAATCAAAGATAAATAAAATGCTTCATTACGGTTAGCATAACGGGTTACAGAAAAATTGGGTATAACCAAGACGTAGATATACCATAGTTATTTAAATATGTTTTTGAAACTTAATCTATAGAGCTTTTGTGTGTACTTTTTTTTAAAGAACAAAATGAAGTTTTTTTGTTATACATATGACATGCAGCCCATATATTAGATCTTCCAAACATTCCAAATCTCTGTTCATAAGAAAAATATTGGAATAAAATTGATAAATTTTAATCAAAAATTTAATTTTGTTTTTGTGTTTCTGTAATTCTGTGAGTTTAGCTTATTTACAATGTTTTATGTTTTTTTTTGTTCAAATTTTCTCAATTGAATTGATTAAACTTCCCATGGAATCAATCCTTGGGTCATTTTTGCTGAAGTTTCTTTATTTTTGCAAACTTCTATATTCTATTCTTTGTGTCCAGTGCTTTATTTGTAACTTTATGTAAAATTTTCTCATAGATTTAATTGGGGAAATAAGCTTGTTCTACAATTTACGTAAAATGTTATTTAAAAATTTGCTAACCTTTCCCCTTGATTTAAAAAAGTATATTTAAATTGTCAGTAATGTGGCAGGTCCCATCCTCGTTTTTCCAATTAATCCTACTATATTTTCTATTAAAACACATCGATGAATAAAAATGCTGTTGTTTGATTAAATTTTGACAATGTCAAGTCAAAATATTTGCTCTTGAATTAAATAATCATTTCATATTATTTTTGAATTCAAAATATTTCCCCCTGAACCGCCATCTTTTTTTTTTTTTTAATTTGATGTCGCTTGGGTGGTTGCATTTGAAATATACACTATTTATTTATTGTTAACAAAAGTCAATTTATTAAATTAACGTACTTGTGTTTTAAGGGTGAATTGTTTTTATTCTAAAAAAAGTGTGTCACAAAATTACTTAGTCATTACCGTGGTAGTGTTATCCAAGCGTGTTATAATATTTTTTGGGGTGGTTTATAAATTATTTTATTTTTTTTTAAAGTCATTTTAGTTAAAATTATTTCGAAAATTATTTTTCTCAGAAGCCTCTAAATGTCAGTACCGTGGTATATAATGGGTGATTTTTTAAGAGGTTTAGAACTTTTAAAAAAAAAAAACACAAAAAATTCGAAAAAATGAATGAAATATTTATTTGAATCGATAGTTTGAACTTTGCAATTTAATGTTTAAAGATAATTTCATGCAAATGTTGACCGCGGCTGCGTCTCAGGTAGCCCATCCGCTGAGTCCAATTTTGGCATACTCTTTCACACATATCGGCCGGTATCTCACGAATGAATGCATGGATGTTGGCTTCCAGTGCGTCAATCGAAGCGGGCTTGTCCCTATAGACATTAGCCTTGACATACCCCCACAAAAAATAATCTAATGGTGTCAAATCGCACGATCTAGGCGGCCAATTGACCGGCCCGAAACGTGAAATTAACTGTTCACCAAACTCGCCTCGCAATTGCGCCATTGTTTCGCGTGCTGTGTGGCATGTGGCACCGTCTTGTTGAAACCACATATCATGCAAGTCAAGAACTTCCATTTCGGGCAAAAAAAAGTTTGTTATCATCGCTCGGTAGCGTTCACCATTGACAGTAACGCTGCGATTCGCATCATCTTTGAAGAAATATGGCCCAATAATGCCGCCGGCCCATAAACCGTACCAAACAGTGGCTTTTTCGGGATGCATTGGTAGCTGTTGCAATGCTTCTGGCTGATCTTCACTCCAAATGCGGCAATTTTGCTTATTTACGTACCCATTCAACCAAAAATGAGCCTCATCGCTGAACACAATTTTTCGATAAAAAAGCGGATCCTCGGCCAGCTTTCCAAGAGCCCATTCACCAAAAATTCGGCGTTGTGGTAGGTCGGCTGGCTTTAGTTCTTGCACCAGCTGTATCTTAAAAGGCTTTACGCCCAAATCCTTCCGCAAAATTTTCCACGTAGTGCTGTAACAAAGGCCTAACTGCTGGGAACGGCGCCGAATCGACGTTTCGCGGTCTTCTGTCACACTAGCTGATACGGCCGCAATATTTTCTTCACTACGCACAGTACGTAAACGTGTTGGTGGTTTAATGTCCAACAAAGTAAATTTGGTGCGAAATTTGGTCACAATCTTCCGAATAGACTGCTCAGAAGGTCGAGAATGCCGACCATAAAATAGAAGCAGCGCGCGATGAACATTTCGAACCGAGCACGAATTTTGATAGTAAAATTCAATAATTTGCAAGCGTTGTTCATTTGTAAGACGATCCATGGTTAAATTGCAAACCAAACTGAAGCTGTTTGACAGTGACACAAGGTACTAAACACACGTCAGCTGTCAAAACCAGTGTTGCCAAAACCAAACCAGCTAAAAAATCACCCGTTACATTTCGTCGCTATTAAAGAAAACTGGCATAACTCAAAAAACTTAAATCTTCAGAAAACTGATTTAAAGTTTTTTTTACTAAGCCAATTTCACACAAAATCAATTTTTTAATAATCCGTTTCTCGAGATTCTGAAGGGTTAAAGTTATGCCGACAGAAATAATAGAATTTTTTTTTGTAGCCGATTGGTATCATTTCAAAAACTCAAAAAAGTAACAACTTTAAAGAAAAAAATGCCCTTCAATTTAAAACGTCGAAACAAAAGAAGGGATTAAGAAGCTCATCAAAAATATTTTCAAAAAGAGTGGGATCATATTAAAATTCAAAAACAGCGATTTCTTCCAGATTTATTACCTTTCACTATATTTTTTGTTCCTTATTAACCCATATATTCAAACCCATATATTAAAATATTTTTTTATTAGCAAATATATTTCAGAAAAATAGTTAAAGGGGTTTTCGTTAAATTATTATTATACATAAATATATTATTAAATTATCAAAAACGGATTTACCTACTATTTTGATTAAACTTAGATTTTTTAAAGTGCTTTCTTAATTTTGGTTGTAAATAACTAAAATGACGGGAAAATGGCGCTAAAATTTTATTTTATCAAATATTCTCATTTTTTTATTTCGTATTCCTTCTTAATGAATAATCTACCGATTTTGATACAATTTTATTAAAAAAATCGAATATAATTGCATATTAAAATTTAAAAAAAAAGTTATTTTTATTTAAAAAATAAAATAATCTTTTTTTTAGTGCTTCTACTTCATTAATGAAAAATAAAATTAATTACAAAAGCAAGAACATGCGATACATGTCATGCATTAGTTTTTTTACTTTAATATAACTTAACAGCACAGCAACAGATACAACATCGAACTTATTCTGTAAATTTTAACAAACTTGTAGACATAAGCACGTGCAAAATAAAAACAAATTCTCCCACTTAACTTGTCACCCACCGTAAACATCGCAGTTGATATCAATCACATTATAATAATAATGTAACGAGTGGGCCATCTAGATGGTTTCTTTTTAAATTATAGATTATTTTGACACTGGCAGCTGTTTCCCGCTCGATTCCTTGACAGAAAGTCTGTATCATACCATCGGGGAACGAAATGAGTCGCTTTACGCTTGAACAACGTTAGGAAATATTGAAGACTTATTTCCAAAGTGAGTGCTGTGTAGCCCAAACAGTGTGTTTTTTGACAATAAGTTTTGGCTGAAATGAAGCACGCACCGCGCTTGCTGTACGCAAGTTTGTGCAAAATTTTCGTGAAACTGGTATGATAGTGTACAACGCTCATGGTCCACGTCATCGTACGGTGCGCACAAACGAGAATGTGACAGGTGGCTGCTGTAGCCGAAAGTGTGAGACTCAATTCAAAAACGTTTCGGTCAACGGTGGCGTTACAGAGCCATGTAAACTGACTTTTTTTTCACTGAAATTGAAGACATGGTTTTGGACTTCTTCTGGTTCAAGCAGGATGGTGTTCCATGCCACAATCGATCTTTCGCGCATCAAATTCTCAAATCGTGCATTATCAGCCGTCTTGGCGATGTCAATTGGCTGCCTCGGAGCTGCAATTTGACCCCTTTGATTTTTTTTTATGGGGAACCGTGAAGAGCCAATGTTATGTCAACAATCCGGAAACGGTTCAAGTATTAAGGCCAATATCATCCAAGCAATCCGTGAGCTACAGCCTGAAACAATCAACCAACAACATCTTGGAAAATTGGAGAGACAGAATGTGCTACTGCGAAGCCAGACGAGGCAGCCACTTAAACGACGTTGTGTTCCATAATTAATGCGAATGTTTGCTCTTGCTAATAAAGCCATAATCATTGAAAAAATTTAATTTTTTCATTTTATTGTATTTAAAAAAAAAAAAATTGTATTGGGTCCACCCTGTATAACAAAAGAACCTGATATTTTTACCAGTGATGTTAAAAAATTGAAAGTTGTTTTTTTTTTTTATTTTTAGAATTAGGTTTAGATTTCATGTGTCACATTTCACAATTACAAAGATTTGCAAACTTCATGGATCGAGTTTGATGTGTTACCAAAGTTAGATTTCAGTTCAGTTAATTCCGGTTAAGCATAAAAATATTCAAAATTTCAATAAATTTAGCTTCAATCTTCGCATTGATGCATTGTCTCTATTTATTTAAGTTTTTTGTTGGCAGTTGCGTTATCTTGTTTTGAGAACACGTGTTTGGTTTTGCCAAAATATAATACAAATTGTTGAAAATAATGAGAATTAAAAAAATTTAAATTACCAAAAGGTGAGTTGTAAAATTATAATTTCAAGTTTTATTATAAATATTTGTAAACCTTTATATTGTTTTTATATTTGTGTTTCTAATTTGGATAGATTATTGAGGAAATATAGAAGGTGATGAAGAAGAAAGAGCAATTGCATTGAGAGCAATGTTAGACATGGAATCTGATAGCCTAGCTTTTTTCAGAAAAAAAAAAAAAAATCCAGAAAAATATCTAAAATCCCTTTGATGGAAAAACAGACAAAAAAGAAAAAAAAAAGAAAATTGAATTTCTTTCACTGAGTTTTCATCCCAGGTCGAAAATATGATTTGGAAAATAGTTATAAGCATTCAAACATGCACGAACCCCAATCCGTAAACTAGGGTTGAAAATGATCGTGTATCAGAAATTATCCCATGTAATAGATCCCTGTAATATACAGAATAATTAAAATAAAATTTCGTTTCGGGTTTTTGCAAAATAAAAAAAACTCAAACAGGTAAAATTGTTATGAAAACAAAATTTTTAAATAAAAAAAAATCAAAGAAAAAATAAGTTTTGTTAATAATTTATGCCGTTTTTAACAATTTTTTTTAAACTTTTTAATAATATTGCAATGATTATGTTTCAGTTTTTTTTTTTTTAATTACATTAAAAAAAATATTTTTTTATGACGGTTTTTGAAAAAATGATTGAATATTTTTTTTGTTCCAGATTACAATTTAATTAAAATATTTAAAAATAGTGAATGTGGTAAAATGGCATTTGATATAGTAGAACAAATCTTAATAGAAAAATAACCTAAAGGCCTTTTACATATTTAAATCTGGACCTGATTTTAACTCCTATAAAACAATTTGAAATCTTGTATATAAATGGTGGAGTAGGTACTTAAAACTAATTACTTAAAAAAGATTCGGAAACTGTCAAAAGGGAGCCAAAAAATAAACCCTTTATTTAGTTAAACTTCTCAAGATGATCTCAACCTTGTCAAAATTGATAGAAGCAACTTCGAAAGTTAAGGAGCTCATCTACCATGGAGTAAACATTAACTCAATAAATGACACTTTAAGTCCCTGTCTACATGTCCATTTTACTGAAAGGTGCATCCAGTGATTAAATGTTAGATATTTATTAAAATTTCAGTAAAGAATATATTGTAGGTATATTTCTTGTTTCTTAAAAATAACATAATTATAGGCATGACATGATAATTGTCGTCTGCCAGATTAGCATCATGCAGTGATATACAGGTAGATTTTATGTGCGTAAATAAGAGAAGGGTAGATTGATTCCATCTAAAATCTATGGATGCGCCAATTTCAAAAAATGTTCTCGGATTCCATATGTAACATTTTTTACTGTGTGAGTGAGATATAGATGTATTTTAAAGAATTGAGATAAAGAAGGGTATTAGATTAGGGAAAAAGTATTCTTATGTTAAGCGAAAAAATGGATTAATTATTTTGAGAAGCTAATAACTTTTTTTTGTCGGGTTTTTCCAATTAACTCTTTCAAATTGTAAGAAAAACTAATAAAAGAGTGATATTAGGTACATTGTCTCTGAAAGTATAAATTCTAAAAAAAAATGTCTTGAAATTTAATATTTCCGCGATAAGGAATTGCTTAAAATGAGTTTTTGAAAATTACTGCTGAAGCACAATACTTATAGCCTTTCCATTTTTTTGAATACTCATGGACGACCCACTACATGAAATTATGAAAATCTTTTTTCTATCGCAAATAAATCTTTATAACATCACTGTTTAGTGTTTCTAACAAACCACGTGGTCGAACAACTTTACCAACCTCATCCAATATGTAAGCACTCTATACAGCTCGGTCAAGCAGAAGGTAAGGTAAATGCAATGAAGGACGCAGCCATCCACTATAACATCTAGGTATCTATCTGTACAATGTATTTACATTTGCCCCTCTTTTAAAAGTGAGCTTAACATTTCAAACATGTTCGTTGTCTCTAAGCCCAAGTGTAACTTGTTGTTCATAAAATCTGGTTCGATATAATGGTACCTACAATCCACCACCAGATACAAATACGACAAACAGATAGAAGTTCTGGTTTAGTGTGAATTTTCTGAAACTGAATTGCTCGTTCTGTCTCTTGAGATGATTGTGTGTTGTGTTGGGATAGAAAGTAAAGTTCGTGTTCTTGATGTTAAGCGAATCTGAATTAAAGCCGGCGTGCGGATTCCGTGATTCAGTCAGTCTCTGAAATAACATCACCTCATCACGGTGTTTGGTGTGTTGCTCTCTACCTTCGTGGTTGGATTTTCACGTGCGAATATTTAAAAATAAAAATCAATCTTCAAAGTGGTCTTGTTAATCGCGTTTGCATTTACTCGTACGCGAGTATAGTGTGTGTCCTTGAAATTAAGGGCTGTAGTTTGTAGTAGCCGGTTTCTATTGTTGGAAACAACCCCTTTTTTTATATTTATTTCTTCGTTAAATTCAATGAAATAAAAAAATCACAAAAAAAGAAACAAAAAGTATAATTCTCGGATTGAAGAAAAAAGGTTTTTTAAAATAGTTTTTATTTTTATTCATGTTGTTCGTTACAAATGATTGGTCAAGCGAAAAAGAAATTTAAATTGAAAAAAAAAAATTAATTGCCCTAAACTGCAAAAAAAAACCTGATAATTATTTAAACGAGGCTACTTAAATAAATAATCTTTCGATTTTGGGATTTCTTAGATCTAATCTCTTATTACCTACAAACCCGCCTAACCATTGAAGCTATAAGCTATATAACACCTTTACCTACCTGGCGCGCGGTTGTTTTGAAATTTTAAGTGTTTCTTGTGGATTGTGCATTTCATAATTACTATGAACAATCATCTTTGCCAGTACAGTTACCGCTAAATTTGTAAGTAGTTTTTTTTTTTTTAAATTCCAATGTTTTATAAAAAAAATAATTCACAGTTAAATACATTTATTGCTGTTTTTTTATAAATGCGTATAAATTGGCAAACAATTTGTAAGGTGTTGCTTGCGGATGATTGATTTTGATTGAAGTAAATTACATTAATAATAATTTTGAAAGGTAATAAGTTGAACAGACATAACTGTTTTTTATTCAAATGTATAAATTGTGTTTTTTTTTTGTATTGTGAACGTTCATAATTTAAGTGAGGATTAAAGTATATCTAATAATAATTCGTTTTCTATTATTTGTCGATTACAATAATTATACATTTTTTTTATTAATGGATTTTCTTTATTGTGTATAAAGTGAATGTATATTCTGAGTCATATGACCAACACAAAATTAAGTGAATCGATTTATATCTTTATAAAACATTAGCTTTTAGTCCATCATTACTGTCTATTGTTGCTTAAAAAAGGCGTATTAGACGAAAGTAATGTCGGAAGGGTAGTAATCAGATTAAAGACTTCGGGTTTTATGTGAATGAAAAAAAAAAAAAACTAAAATTTAGATGTTGGAAGAAGCTGTAGCTTATTTTGTGAAGGCTTGAGATAGCCAAAACTTAACAATGGGTATAGGTTTCTATTTAAAAATACACGAATTTTCAATTTTTTCTTGGAAAATGACAAAGCTAAATATCACTGCATCGAAAGAAAATATATTTTTTGCAGATGATATCTCGATATTTAAAAAAAAATATTTCAAAACCTTTAAAACAATTGTTGCAAAATTTTTAACAGCATGATACTAACAATTTTCTAACTTTAATGTTCTTTTCTAAAATGTTTTTAATTTAAAATCTTTTTTAACTAAATAGTATCATACTTAACCTATTTTCGTAGAAATTTCCCCTCGGATTTTTGGTTTACAAAGAGAAAACTCAAGTTCTGTATATAATATAAGAGAAGAATTTACTAACTTCTCTCATTATCAATTGGTAGGCTTCATTTCTGTTTATTGCAAAATAAACGAATTAGTCTAGTTTATATTTAAATGTCTATGACAATTTCCTATCTTATCTTTTCTTATCTTTTTTGGGGGTTATATGTATAATGATTTTTTTACTTTGAGGTCAATGAATGAATATCAGGTGTGTTAAACTTTGATAAAAGAAGAGATTTTTATGATAAGCATCCAATGAAGTGACATAATTTAAGATAAAACATATTTTCCAGACAATTTATTTGTGTCATAAATATTTTTTTAAACCGTATTAAGTTGTATACTTTACCCGACAGTTTTTTTAAATTTCATTTTAAATGGTACATTATCATACGTAAAAAATTGATACAGCATTTCTGTTAAAATTTATTATTTAAAAAAAATCAAGAAATATGTGTAGGTGGAAATAATTTGAAATAATTAATTAATTAATAATAAAAAACTACCTGATTTAACTTGACTGTATAAGTGTAAATGAGTTTAAATAATTAATGACAGTTTTAATGGTGGGGATTTCATTGCCAAATCAGTTTCTGTCGTCAAATTTCAATATAAAAATGACGGCCAACACTCAAATACTCTTGTACTTTTAAAATTACTATTTTTTATAATACAAAATTTTAATTCTTAGCGAATTTTTCAAAAAAAAACAAAAGTCACTTAAAATCGCATGAAAAATGTGAAGTGTTAAAATTAATTGCCTCGACTATGAAAACCAATAATTGCTTTTCATCTACCGAACCGTTGTCAAAGTGTCTCCATTGGAAATATTCATGGTAATGGCAATAAGCTAAGCAATTTGTTTTTTTTTTCAAATATTTCTTTTGTTATTTTAAGATAAAAATCATAATTTTTGTTTTTCATACAAGAAGCTTACAAAATATAAACATGGAATTATCAAAATTTGAATACATTTCTGAAGATCATGCCATATCGCAATTCCTAGACTAAATTATGGAAATTCAAAACTCGGTAAAACCTTTAATAAATCCGACACTGCACAATCTTACAAACTTAATAATTTTGACATTATAGTTTTTAACGAATCGCTCAATCCTGTTGAAAATTTCTGAACATTTCTGGTCTGTTTCAAAAATCATGAAAATTATACGTTAAACGGTGTCATTGTCATTTTTGATTGGAGACGTCATTAATTTACCATTTCTGTATATTGCATATAGAAAAATTTTAATTGTTTTGAAAATAGCAACACTAATTTTGGACAGGATTGACGGTCGTCTTCATCTCACCAAAAACACCGATATTTCATATCTCATAACATTTAATAAAGCTTCGAATTTGTATAAGCACCTATGTAAGTGTGTTTTTAATTTTTTTTACACTAAATGAACAAATATGTATAATTGTATACAAATTTCGCGACTAACTTTTCACACCTTTAACTTTTGACCAAAAAAATGCATCATTTTCATAAATCCACTAAAATGCTTAAAATTCCGCTGTCTAAAACTATTATCTTCAAGAAAAATTATGTAGGTACTCGCACGTAAGTAAACCATAAGGGAACCAGAAAAATTAAAAAAAAAGCGCAAAATTAAGTACGATTTTAAAGCATTTTTAGTAAAATGCTAGACAAGATTAAAAAGAAGATTTTCCAAATTTTAAACGAGTTAGCGTTGTAATATCTTTATAACATTTTACTAAAGTTAAAATCACCAAATGCCTATTTTAACTACAAATTTCACTTCGGCAATCAAAAATAGAAAAATTGTTTACTTGTTTGAACGAACTGTCATTTTTTTTTAGGCGTGCTTAGCTAAAGTTTATTTAGAAAATAAGTTAAATGATACTTTAGTTAAAAGATGTTTAAAACTAAGAACATTTTAGTAAAGACCTTTAAAGTCAGTGAATTGTTAAGAAATAATGCTAATACCTTGACATCAGGCTGTGTAAAATTTTGCGCCAGTGGTTTTAATACCATACCGACTCACCCCAATAGTTTCAGAGACATAATATCGACTCACGTTTCACAAAATGGAAAATTTCGACAGGATCATGGCGTCCCCCCTCAACGATCTGGAGTATTAAAAAAAACAAAAACAGCCTTCCAATATTTTGTTCCACAATTTCCTTAAAGTCAAATAGTATACCTCTCCCTTATCAGTTTTTGTCGATTTACTTGGAAACATATAAGAAGTTAACTTTTATTCGATTCTGTCATCAGACTACGTTTTGGTTTTCTTAATGAAATAAATGCATTAATCAATTGGTATCAAAATATTAATATGTAAATATATGTTGATAAATAGTACATTTAAGAACCCTGTCAAAACTATCAATCCAAACAAAAAGCTGTCAAATTTAACTAAGTATATATACTCGTAGGTACATATACATACCTCAACTTGTCTATTTAAAGCAAACATTTAACTAAATTATAATTTGTTTTGAAATTAAATTTAATCAGTTTCAATTGGCATTTAAGTGAACTCTATTCAACTCATATTAGATTTAATTTTTTTTTTTTTTGCTATATAATGCTCAGCTCTTTGAAAGTATGAATTTAACACTTCATGCGTATGCTTTTCATAACCAGAGAAAGAAATAAAATATTGCTTTCCATGACATTGATAAGGGATGTGAATTGTTATGTACATTTGTAGTAAATTGCTATAATGACGACGTTTAAATTTTAAAAAGCTCAGCTTAGCACTTTGATCGTCTGATCATTCTCAATCGCGTATACACAGTTAGACATACCACATAATATATTTTTGTGGTATGTAAATATGACGGGAATATCTTTATATCTTTATTTAATAATAAATATTATTTATAAAACAAATATCGTGGTTTAACATCGCCTGTGCAATTTGCATCTGTCCAGCTGCGCGTATAAATCCATTGTTTCAATACACACTAAAACATTTTTATGAGATTATCTTAAGGACAAATTAAAATTTTTGTTTTAACTCATTTACAAAAGGAGAGGAAAGGAGCTCCTATAAATAATTTTTTTTTAATTTTATTTTTCTTCAAAAAACGTCAACGTTGACTACTAATAAAGCTTTAATTTGTTTGTTTATAATATCACATCTCATAAAATACATAATGCATATTAAATACCTTCATTTTTGAGAAGAAAAAAATACACTTACAATATGAAAAGCACTTAAGTAAAACCGGTAAATATTTTGTACAAAAACATATATCGGTATGTCTATTAATTTAATAGATACTTTTTATATTACGTATGGCAATATAGCAATAAATCGATGATTCATTTACATGATTCTTACGTTAAATAGATAATTAGGAAAATATCTGGTTTAGTATTTTATATATAAGAATATCAGTGTCATAATGACGTAGTAAAAAAATATAAAATTTTTATTATATGTAACTTTTATAGGGCTGAAGTATAATAATCTATATTAATTTATTAAAGGGAATAAAAAACATGCATCAAACTTTAACAGACATAGTACATATCTACATAATAAAAGTTATTAATTATATTTTTCTTGTTTTTGCTTGCGATATACATATGTAAAGGTAGGTACTATGGGGCAAGTTTTGGATTCGTTAAAAAAATCAAACTCGAGATTTTAGTGATATTAGATCTGTACATTACGACAAAAGAGAATTTTCTGTCAATATACGTTTGTAATTTTTGTAAATCATCAGTTTAAAACTCGACAGCCTTATTTTCTTAAAAATTTGGAAAATTTTGATTTTTTTAGCTTCAAAAATAACATTTCCTGCCACACAATGGTTGAGAAAAGGCTTATTTATCTCAAAAACGGATCTAATGGGTGATTTTTTAAGAGGTTTAGAACTTTTTAAAAAAAAAAAAACACAAAAAATTCGAAAAAATGAATGAAATATTTATTTGAATCGATAGTTTGAACCTTGCAATTTAATGTTTAAAGATAATTTCATGCAAATGTTGATCGCGGCTGCGTCTCAGGTAGCCCATCCGCTGAGTCCAATTTTGGCATACTCTTTCACACATATCGGCCGGTATCTCACGAATGAATGCATGGATGTTGGCTTCCAGTGCGTCAATCGAAGCGGGCTTGTCCCTATAGACATTAGCCTTGACATACCCCCACAAAAAATAATCTAATGGTGTCAAATCGCACGATCTAGGCGGCCAATTGACCGGCCCGAAACGTGAAATTAACTGTTCACCAAACTCGCCTCGCAATTGCGCCATTGTTTCGCGTGCTGTGTGGCATGTGGCACCGTCTTGTTAAAACCACATATCATGCAAGTCAAGAACTTCCATTTCGGGCAAAAAAAAGTTTGTTATCATCGCTCGGTAGCGTTCACCATTGACAGTAACGCTGCGATTCGCATCATCTTTAAAGAAATATGACCCAATAATGCCGCCGGCCCATAAACCGCACCAAACAGTGGCTTTTTCGGGATGCATTGGTAGCTGTTGCAATGCTTCTGGCTGATCTTCACTCCAAATGCGGCAATTTTGCTTATTTACGTACCCATTCAACCAAAAATGAGCCTCATCGCTGAACACAATTTTTCGATAAAAAAGCGGATCCTCGGCCAGCTTTCCAAGAGTTCATTCACCAAAAATTCGGCGTTGTGGTAGGTCGGCTGGCTTTAGTTCTTACACCAGCTGTATCTTAAAAGGCTTTACGCCCAAATCCTTCCGCAAAATTTTCCACGTAGTGCTGTAACAAAGGCCTAACTGCTGGGAACGGCGCCGAATCGACATTTCGCGGTCTTCTGTCACACTAGCTGATACGGCCGCAATATTTTCTTCACTACGCACAGTACGTAAACGTGTTGGTGGTTTAATGTCCAACAAAGTAAATTTGGTGCGAAATTTGGTCACAATCTTCCGAATAGACTGCTCAGAAGGTCGAGAATGCCGACCATAAAATGGAAGCAGCGCGCGATGAACATTTCGAACCGAGCACGAATTTTGATAGTAAAATTCAATAATTTGCAAGCGTTGTTCATTTGTAAGACGATCCATGGTTAAATTGCAAACCAAACTGAAGCTGTTTGACAGTGACACAAGGTACTAAACACACGTCAGCTGTCAAAACCAGTGTTGCCAAAACCAAACCAGCTAAAAAATCACCCGTTATAAGATTTGTGATAAAAAAAAATTCTGAGCCTAAATTTTTCTACCATCTGTAAAAAACAAGATTTTTAGCACTGTATTTATGGAACCTGCCCTTTTTTAAATCAAGATTTTCTAATTTACGACTGCAGTAGAGTAGGATATGGTCCACGATTTCTTAGTTTTCTATTCGACTTTGAGCTTCTCTTGGAATTAAGTTTACCTTGTCTGGAAAAATTAAAAATTATATGACGTTTCGTTAGTACTTCCAAAAATTGTATAAAGAAATCACCTCTCACTATTTTAAAAAAAATTGCCAAGAGTACTTATCTTTCTTTGAAAAAGTATCCCTATAACATTATAGGCATTCGGATTCGGAAATAAACTGTAGGTTCCCTTTATTCCTGTCAACATACACAAAGAAATGGTTGAGAGTTGTAAACCACTATATATCCTGGTGCCTCACAAACTGTCACACTACCAAATTTAATTCTATGTATAATTCATGATTTTTATATTAAAAATTATTTCAACTCTTAAAACGATTTCACTTGAACTATAAAAGCGCTAAGGCGTGCATAAACAAGAGCCTACAACTCATTTAGTCAGTCAGTCAAAGAAATATAAATTTGTTAAAGCTAAAATGTTCTTTATAAAAATTTAAAAACTAATTATTCTTAACTGAGTCAAAACCAGAATTTAAATTTGTATTTAAATTGTTTTATTTGCTCTAAAGAGCAAGTATTGGTTTTGTAAAAAAATTTTAATCAAATTGAACATAACAATTATATGGAGAAATCCGAATTAGTGGTTTTTGTCATATATATATCTTTTAGTCGTCGTATCTAACTGTTTGTTGGTGCGTCTTATATATGTATGTCTGTGCATCAAAGTGTTCCTATGTGCGTCCGGCTAGAGATTCAACGTATAGAAGAATTTTCCAAAAAATGTGGTATAAAGTATTTTTTATATTATTTCGGACAGGAATTTTATTCTGACTCGGGTAACTACAGTACAATGATTTGTTTTTTTTTTTTTTATTTTTCTGAAAAACAGTTTAACTGATTTTAATTTAATTTGGTACCTGTATTGAATTAAGCAATTATAATAATAATTCGTTTAAGATTTTTGTCAAAAAAAAAAACGCATAACATGAAATAGAGTTTTTTATTTGGGTTACTCTCGTAAAAGTATTCCATAATTGACTTGATAAATTTCGTTTTTCATAAAGCACTTTTTTGTTTTTTTTTTTTTAATTGTTAAATTTTTGAATGCAATATTTTTAGAAGTACTTATAAGGTAGTTCAAATATATTACTGTAAGTAGTAATATTGACTTTCTTTTTCTTGAAGCCTTAACATAATATCTTCAATCTCTAGCCATGTTATAAATGTAACAATAAAAAATACAAGAGCAAGCTTGTGCGATCTATTGGTGTATTTTTTATTTCATAAACGAGAAGGGAGATCACATGTTATATTTTCATTATTTAAGGTGTGACACCTGGTTTGTTATGGTTATTAATTATATTTTATTTAACGTGTTTGTGACATGTATTCGAAAATTTAAGATTAAAATTAAATACGGTTTAAGTTAAATTTTATAAAAGAACATTTCAATATTATAAAATTGTAACTTATAACTATAATACTAAGAATTAAAACAAAAATTATATTAACATCAAAATTTCGGTAGTCAAATAATAATAATCAATTTTTAGTGTGTGTATATACGTATAAAAATGTTGCTAGTTTTTTTAAGAAAAAATTAAGGTTGTGGTTACAGAGTGGAAGTGTATTTATTCTGATCAACAACTGCTCCGACATATGTACATGCCAGAACATATGAAAGTTGTTACAATGCAATCGTGTTGTTCATCACAAGCCGTAAAAGATCAATTTGATTTTGATCAAAAGTTCGTCAGAGGTGAAAATTAAAAAATAAGCGAATCGTGTATTTTTCAGTTGCTCCGAGTTTCTCACGGAGTTTAGATGCTGACAGCAATACGAAACAATTTTAAATTGCTTGCCCCGATTTACATAGTTGTAAGCAACTTTTGTTTTAAGCTTAAAAGTTAAGTTAAAATAACTGCAAAATTGACATACTAAATAATTTCTCCTAGCCCATCAAAACATTTAAAATAAAAAATGTGAGGCGCATGAAGTAGATAGTTCATATGCATGAATTGTTTACCAAAGTCACTAAGAATTATTTTATTACACTGTAAATATTTTATAAACTCTTATATGTAATTAAACAACAACGGTAATGCTCTAAACTCTTTACTATTTATCTATTTGATGCGCCCATGTTGTTTCGTTTTAAATATACCTAAGGGGCTAGAAGAATTGTATTTTATACTGCTACACAAATCTAAATTTGGAATTTATGTATGCACTTTGTTTTTTTTTTTGGGCAGTAACTAAACTACACCAAAATTGTTCAGAATTTCAATTTGAGTACAAAAGAAATTAAATACATTATACTCGCGTAATAGTGTGAAAAATTAAAATTCAAGGCAGTTAACGTTTGAAACACAAATAAAAACAATATGCACACTTAGTTGGCACCAAATTGCTCTTATTATGATAAACAAATAAAATGGAGCTACATTTTAAGGAAAAAGGAATGTTTTTTTGGAAATTAATACTCCAAAATATTCATTCATTCAAAATAAGGAAAGAGTAATAAAATTTAGTTTTTTATCTATTTATGTTTGAAAATTATTTATTATAAAATGTTAAGCTAAAAAATAATAAGACAATTTAATCAAAAAACATCAAAATCCTATTTCAGCTATGAGAATTTTTTCGAAAACTATAAAGTTGCTCCCAATATCTTATCTTAGTCGTTAGAATTCGGTAGAAATTTGTTTTAATAAGCTTTGAGTGAAGAAATTTTAAAACAAAAAAAAGTTTCGCTCAGCCACGACAGTTGGGATCATTAGTTAGATGCTGTCGTACCCTTCTAAGATGAAATATTTTTTTTTTCGATGGTTACCGACACTTATAAAATTTGCAAGTTATATTATAAGTAATGCCCATGATCTTGCTATCTAGTCCTAAAAAACCTACAGAGACCGAGAAAAAAGTTCTCCTCCTGATAATTGAGACATTTTTCATTGATTTTTTTTTTTAATTACAATAATTTTTTTAAATTTTTGATGTAGACATTGCATTAATTCTTTCTATAATAAATTTTCAAATTTATTATAATGAAGAATTATATCAATTACTTTCATTATAATTTTATTTGTGTTTTTCTTCTTCAAATTTTAAAACATATATAGCAAAGCTTTCGACATCACTGGCACAAGAAATGCACTCATATGTGTAGGTAAACCTACTTCGTAAAAGTCACGAATAGTGTATTCAATATAAATAATGCGGAGTTATGTAGAATTAATTGTCAACTGCAATTTATAAATGGATAATTTTAATAATATATGATAAATTATGATTTTAATTTATAAAATAAAATACAAAAAATTACGTATACGACACAGTGTCCACAAACATGGTTAAAACACTTTCGAACCATTTGATGTTTCAATAAATATGAATTAAGAAAAAATTAAATAAAAACTATTAACCACTTTCTTGCTTGTATAGGAATGTGATTTATAAATTTTAAACTACGTTTACAGAGAAAGCGGCAAGTGTTTAAGTAGTCAAAAATACCAAAAACTATGTTTAGTATGCAATCGTTTTTTTTTTTTTAATTATTTTATTTTTATTTATTTCTAAAAAGTATTCCATGTAAAATGACACATTAAAATTTAAATCTTTTAGAGCGCCAATAAATTAAATTACAAGATTATTTGATGGAGTGCAATAACACTTGCGGAAATAAAGCCTGCGGGCCTTATTTCTCATAATAATAGGAAATAACCCCCACGGGTTATTTTTCCTTTTAAAATTGGATATAACACCCGCGGGTGTTATTGCTTTTTTGAATTGGCATTTAGACCTACACTTCAAATACAGCCGAATTTTCAAATTTCACAAACCAAATTGATTCTCCTCCTTGACAAAAAAAAAAAAAGGAAAATTTATTCTCTGAATTCATTTTTGTAATTTGTAATTTATATATTGGCCAAGGAGGAGGATTAAATTGGTTTGTGAAAAATTACAAATACACTTAACCTTGCACCTACCCCAAATGCTATAGTGAGCCCAAGCAGGGGGGTTACAAGGGGGAAGCATGCAGCATACCTCACTTTTTATATGCCGCCGTAGTCCCAAATGAACTAACTCCCAAATTTATGAACTAAGTCCCAACGAAAGTGGGAGTTAGTTCATTTTGGCTATTGGGAGTTAGTTCGTAGGCCCATTTTTTTTCTTTTAATTATTTTGTAATTTTTTATTAAACATATTTTGAAAATACATATATGCAAATAAAAATAAATGTACACGAAAATTGATTTTTTTTAAATTTAAATTCGATTGTATGATGGGTTTTATTTCCATTTATAATTGGAGATAAAACCCACAAAGAAAAGGAATTGAAACCCACGGCTTTTGTTGCCATTTCAAATGGGAAAAAAATAATATCCACGGGCTTTAATTCCACCGGTGTAATTGCACTGCACCGATAATTTATATAACTGTTCGAAATTTTGAAAAAAAAATAATTCTATTAAGATTATTTAAATTTATAAATAGTTAAAACTAAAAACACACATTTAAAAATACACAAATATTGTTTGGACTATTAAGATCTAAGTGTAGATTTTAATAGTTCAAACAAACCATTGCAAAACATATTAATATCTAATCAAACCATTAATGAGAAAGACAGAAATGCAAAAATCATGAACACTTTATTTCTTGTCTTGCGTAAAATTTCAGCCTGAAATCTGGTAATACATTTTTTTTCTAAGATAATAAACAAATAATTTCCTCATTTAGCTGCCTACTTAAAAATTTAAAATTGTTACTACTTTAGGATCCTAATACTATACTTTGATCTATTAAATTTAACTCTATGAGGCAAGGTTTGATTTTTGTATATTCTGAGAGCAATAACTAATTGAAAGTAAAAAACAACATTTTTCAACGACCGCTTATCTTAAATTACATTCATTTCAACTCAAAACTTCACCCCATATAAACTTTCAACCTTGACCACTAACTATTGATAAGATTTATATGGTAGTGCAACTTTTAAAAATCTAAATTACTATGAGTTAATTTGTTTGCTAATATAAAATTAAATAAATAAATTCATTAAATGATTAGCATACAATGCACTCAGATCAAATTGTTTATTGCTGATTTCTATCATACAATCAAAATGATTTTAAGTTATTTTTATTTTTATATTTGTGTTTTTGTTTTTGTTGTTTTGTTGTTTTTTTTTTTTTTACTTCCATACTTAATATATTTAATAATCATCAATTATTATTGGCCAATTCCCTGGCATTACTTTTAAAACAAAAAATTCTATCGGTTTATACAATTTAAAAAGCCCAAGCTAAAATTATTAATTAATCAGCTTTTATTTTGTTTTTGTTTCTAAATAACTAAGTGCAACGCCTTTAAAAAGCTACAAATTTACCCTTAAGAATTTGTCACACCCACGGCAAAAAAAAATCACCTTTAACAATAATAATGAACTTGAGAACAATATTTGAACCCTTAAAGAAGCATTTATTGAATAAATAAACCGCAATCTGTTTTTTATTTGTTTATTTATATTTTGTATGTATATTTCGTGAATAAATTAATGCAACTGGTTTTTTCAGAAGCCCCTTAGTTAGAGTTAATTTATTCATACATTGAATTTATTATTTATTTTTTGTTTCCAACTGAAAGCAAAATTTGCCCCCTAAAATACAATTGACACGATAAATGTATTTAATTTATATCAATTGTTAGACCAAACATAACACTGCCGTATAAAAAAAATTGGTATACAGGTATACTCAGCTTTAGAAGTCAACATCTTTATATTGTAAAACAATATAAAATAATTAAATTGATGTACCTACATACATTACATATGTATGTATAATGTTCAAAAAATTAATCAATGTCGTATATATTATCTAAATTTTATCTCGTGAATTTTTATTCTATAAGTTTTAATAAATGACAAACATCGTAATTACATCTGTTTAATTAAAAAAGAGAAGTAATTTAACCGATACTTAACATATATATTTAAATAAATAAATTCTAAGTTAAACTAGAATTAGTTAATCCTGCAAATAAATTAATTCCGAGTATATTCAGAAGAAGTTTGTATGTTGAGAATTGAACACATATGTACATGTAAGAAAATGAAAATAGTAAACAAAAATATAATTCAAAAGACCCGAAAGAAAAAATGGAATAAATATAAATAAAGAACGTAACCTCGAAAGCCATACAAAAAGTGTTACAGACTAAAACATGTATAAAAATAAAAATGATCTCTTACACTTGTCTGGGCTTGAAAGCTTAATTTAAAAAATAATTTTTTTAGGACGCTGAATAAGAAGAAAATTCAAATATCAGAAAATCGGACATAGCAGTGGATGGATTTTGATGTAACAGCATTCCAATGCATTCCAAACCTTGCCATTACTAATAGTTACAAACTCTTCAAATTTCAGCAAAATAGGTTCAGTAATTTTTGAGATCATTCGTGACACACATACAAACATTGATGTTTATACATTAAGAAAAAAGACGTATTAATATCAAATACATTAATTTTTAAATGATGATTGTAATTTTCTAAATATTGGTAAATCTATTGGTTAAATTAAAAATTAAAAGGAAGTATTTTTCAGTGAAATTAATCGAAAAAAAAATATTGTTTTAAAGTTCATCTGATTGTATTATTAATTCGAGGCAATTCAAGTTGAGACGTTTGCAAGGTACGTATAGTCTTTTGTTGGAACTCCCACACGTTGTTAGTTGCCTGCTCCGATGTATAACAAACTCTTTCACCATAGAACCCGTGTCGTATGCTTTTGTCGTATATTGGGACTATATCCTTAAGATTGTCTCAACGTGAATGGCCTATATTAATCATTTTTTTACCATTAATTATTAACATTTTTCTGACATAATTATCTATATTACACGTGTAGAATAATATTTTATGTGTTACACCAACACGTCAATCAATTTAAAATCTTAAAATATTGAACTTTTTGACAAGAACCTATCAAGACAAAGTACATTAATTAATTAAAAGATTCCATGATGCACACAATCAATTTTATAAACAAAAAAATAATTCTTTATTTACGTCACATTAACGAATGTGTCACACCAAAATTATTGAAAATAGCATATAATGTCATAACACTGATAAAATAGCAGTATCATCAAAACTCATTTCCATATTTTGGACTGATAAGCCATAGAATCTTTGGAAACAAAAAAATTATTGACGACGCATCACCAGAAGAAAAAAAATTTCCCAAAAGCCAACGAAAATATTTGATAAAATTAATTTGGTTTTTCTGATGAAAGGTTGAATGTCCTTGACCAAAACTTTTCGGACGATGAGATATTAATGCGGAATTCAATTTTTTCCAGAAAGTTTTTTCCCTATGATTTTTTGAAGTGAGTAATTCTTGAGTCGTACTCGTAGTCCAGTTGAAGTAAAAAAATATGTTTTTTAAACGCTAAATGGTGTCGTAAGGTAAAGTTTTCGACCACTCAGTTCTTCTACGTTAACCGCTATCTTGATTTTCAAGTAAATTAGTTTTCGTAAAATAACTTTGTCATTTTCAACTTTTGAAAAAATACACGTTACAAAAGCTGTTAAAAATTTAATTCTCTACAAATTTGGACTATACACTGTTTGGCTACGATTTATAGTTTCCGACTTAATCCAGAAAATTTGATAAAGCTAATTCCGCTTATTATCTTGTCCCAAATTGGGGGCTCAAGGGTTAACTGATGGGCATTCCTAGAGTTTAACGGTTTAATTGTTTTTAGAAAAGAACATAAAAATAGCCATAAACAGGGTAGATATACATGTAACACGATGATCGAAAAACGCTGATAACAGAAATATAAATCTACCAGTTTTTGGTATTTTTCACATCAACATCAATGGCAAACATTTAGAGATGTACATACTAATATTATTTTTAGTATTTGTTTTACTTATACTTGCGAACAAAAGCTGCCAGTGAACCCTAAGTGATAAGGAGATTTTTTCTAGATCATGAAATTATATAGAGGCTTTGCTTTCGTCATTTTTAACTTTCAATGCCAAATTCAGATAGAAAATAAATTAATAAAAAAAAATAAATTTTTAAATAAATATTAGCATATGATAAGATCAATATGTATGATGGGTTAAGTGGTTATCTTACTTCCACAGAATATAGGGTTATTTATTTAGTATAGGTATGTTCTAAGCTTATGTAACAAAATAAAACAATTTATTAAAAACGAGAGAACTATATGACCCTGAAATATTTTTGAATAGATTAAATTGATGATTTTTATCACCAACTTAATGTTTTTGATACCAATATGATTTAATGATTCTAATTTTAAAATAAACAACCTTTTTTCAATTTAACCAAATTATGTATTATTAAAAAAAAAAACATTTTTTTCATTTTATTTCAGATTAAGAAACTAATATACCTATAGAATAAGAAAAGTGTTAACTCTTATAATATCACATAAAAGGAAACAAAAACACATCACTAACATTAAACAAAATGGAAACAGAATCACTTAACAAGAAATCTTCATCACGACAAAACTCCATTGGTAATGGCGGTAGCACCGGTGGCGGTGTTGATGAGAAACCATCAGGCGATGGAGGTGGAGAAGTCACTTTGAAAGCCAAAATGAGCCTGCTTAATGGAGTAACTGTGATTGTCGGCTCAATTATTGGTTCCGGTATCTTTGTTTCACCAACAGGTGTCCTTATGCACACGGGGAGTGTTAATTTGGCATTAGTTGTTTGGGTCGCTTCTGGACTCTTTTCAATGGTGAGTACAATAAAAAAATTTTAAATAAATACAGAGATAATATGTAATGTATACCTATGTATGATTTGAGAGTGTGAAACGAAATTGTATAGTTCCTTGGCAACCCGCTTACATATATCGCCGCATAGTGGGCCGAAGTGATAAAGCCTAAGTACGTTCTGTTATTGTCGCATCGATGGGATTGGGGTGAGAAACATTGCAAAAATGGAACAAAATTCTAATAATTTTTTTTAAATTTTATCGTTTCTTTTTGCTAATTTATTGATGCGAGAATTACAGAACTTAGACAGCGGTTTCGATTATATGATTCATGTTTCTCGCAATGTTACTACCCTCAGTTTCTGTGTACAAAACGAATTTGGACCGAAACTCAAATGAAAATCCCTAAGCCCAAAGTCAAAATAATGTAAATTGTGTGTGGAAATTGAGTTTTATAACTTGTTACGCCAGTGCGAGGTTTTTCTCTTAAAAGTCAAAGAATGCAATACAGATGGTCAAATCCTACAAAAAAAAAAAAAAGTTTTGAGCCCGGTACAGCCAGTACAATATAAGATTTAGTGGGACAATAATGGAAAGCTTTCCTTTGGTTTAAGCAAGGTTTTCTTCTTCCTGTAGACATTTTATAACTCACACTAAAACAATAATCATCAGCTCCTATACTTGCCCCCCAAGTTATAATATATTTATTAAATATTAGATCTGAAGAACGAGAACTGTAAAATGAACTTTTAGGTGGGTGTACAATTTTTTGTAACATTAGAATATCTTCACAGTATTTATGTAGTAGAAAAAGAAACAAATTACTTAATTTTGTTTAAAAAAAATAATTTGTATTTATTTTCTATATTTAACACAATTATTTAAGTTCTTTTTGGAGCCCCCTAGTTTTGAATTGCGCCAAAAAGGAATCATTGCGTTTAAGGAATCATAGAAAATCTTGAATGATTCTTTAAATGATCGCAAACAATTCCTTAAAGATTTAATGAAATGTTGGCCCAGGCGACTTTGATACCTTAAATAAACTTTACTTTTCTTGATCAGGATGATTGCCGCATATTTTAGCTTTTCAACATTTTAATTAAAGCTGTGTGAATCGACCCGTTGTCGAAACTTGAAACTTAGGAAAGGCTGTTTCCAATATGGTTTTGTATTAACACGGTGTCGTTTTACAGTCTACAAAAATTAAATCAATATAGTGCAATACAATGATACTGCACCACATACCATTACTTGTTCATCAGGACTATAATAGCGATCCTAACACAAATTTTCTTTTCTTAAATCATGGAAGTTTAGTTATAGCGATCCGGTCCGTCAAACTTGAACTTTTTTTTTACTAAAAAGATTATTTTTTTCTATTCTTTAGGCTGGATGCTACCTTCAGCATGTGAAGGCATGTGGTATCTTGCTAAATTAAGCCGGTATAGCTTACGAGTATTGTTTAGTAGAGGTTCTTTCTTCAGTGGGGCTTTTCTGATAATTCGACTGAAGGTCATTTGGCTAACTTTTGATCCAGATCCGTTCCTTGTTTTATTCAGAGAGTCCTTGGAATTGGAAGCTTATCATATTTTTATTTAGGTATTGATACAAAAGAATTGAAAAGGAAAGGCTTTTGTAGTTTTTTGCGTACAGTAATGGAATTCTAAACAAAATTGATTACCAATTTGGGGCTTCGATTTTCTAACCTAAAAAACGTCTAGTCAGTCCTTGCATCTGATAAGCCTCTATTTTGGCAATTTCTGTAGCTGTTAATGAATTTTGTCTACCATTAAACGTTTGAAATGGAAAAAAAAAACACTAAACATAACTGTTTTATCACTTCCTGATAACTTTTCTATACCTATCCTGACAATTATAGCTTACAATGTGTAATAGTACCAAGGGAAGCAATTCTAATGTTACAAGCAAAATTTTCGTTGTAATGTCTGGAAATAAAACATAGCTCAGAAAATTTCGTTTACTTTAAGAAATTATTTAAAAAATTCTCTTAATCTCAGAGAGCGTTCCTTTACCTTGTCTTTAAATATATATTTCCTTATGTACAAATCAAAGAAGTAACAAAAACAGCCATCTGTAAGAAAGTCAAAGGGTGAGGCTATTCAAAAGATATGGACTGTACATTAATCTTATACAATATGAACTTTATTAAAAATCAATGACCCAATACTCTAGACGATTAAGTACTATTTTAAAGCATTTTAAGTATGATGCTAGGTTAGAAACAGATTTTTGCAAATTTTGAACGAGTTAGCTTCGTACAATTTTGTTTGCATTTTATTAAAGTTAAAATCACCAAATTCCTATTTTATATTTTTACTACATCATTCAAATGTCACTTTGACAGTTGGTGTTGGACAAATGGTTTGCTTACTTTTTTTTGCATGAACTGTCAACTGTTTTAGGCATGTTCAGTTAGAGGTTATTAAATGTTCTTAATTTAAAGCATAACAACAACAATTTACTAATTTTAAAAACTCTTTACTTAAATGTTCTTAATTTAAAGCATTTTTTATTTTTAGTGCATATCATACTAAACCTATTTTCTTTATAAACTTCAAATGAACATGCTTAAAAAAGTGTCACTTTGTGCAAAAACTAAGCAAACATACCATTTTAACATTTTTAATTGTCAAATTGAAATTTGAATTTAATATGATAAAATTGGCATTTGGTGGTTTTAACTTTAATAAAATGTTTAAAATATAGTATGATCGTAAGATGGAAAATTCTGTTTTTAACCTAGCCCCCCATGATACTAAAAATGCTTTAACATCGTAATTAATCGTCTAAAATTATACGCCAAGCTCTTCAAACTTTGCGGCAATATTATTAAAAAATAATTGATTTATCACAAAATTTTAAAATTGTTTTGTCAATCACGCGATGTACTACATGTACACCAAATGATTTCTTTGATAAATTTAAATTTATAAGGCCAGACATTTAAAAATTGTTGTCATCGTGTTATTGAAAACAAAAGTCTGGTAGGTTTTTTTCTCAGTAGGTACTTGGTGGGGGTAGATAAATGTGATGGTTAAAAATAGCAATTTTTCAAATCGAAAATATTATACACCTGACATAAGAATTAAAATATTTAGTAGCTATTTTTAACAACTCACTACCTTTTAAAGACTGAGAAATAAAACCTTTTCGATAAAAAAAAACCCAAGTAATAATATTTGGTTAAATTTTCATCTACTCCCATTAAGCTTACTGCTGGGCTCTCGTCTTAGAATAATAACTGTTTTATGTAAAGCTAGTAGACGTGTATAATTCAATTTTCTTTTTTGCTTTTGTCTGGAAAGTTTTGTCATAAGCCACTCAACCCATACAACAAATTCAACGAGAACTTCATCACTTTCAACTTCTTAGCTCCCATTAATCTATTGATTAATTGTAAATAATTGCTATACACTTTCTGAACCTCACTTCAAAGGAGGCTTTAAGGCATTCTATATACCTAGCCTACACAAAATCGACATGTTATCACCCCTTTATATTGAGTTTTATTGTAGGTTAATACCCCATACATCAATTATCACTCACTCTATTATTTGTTTTTTTTTTTTTTTGCACACCTCCGCAAAAAAATGGGTGTGTTCGGTTGCCAATTCAAGTAATTGATTTTATATAAAAAGTCTTCTTATGTGTAAAGAATATTTATAAAGAAAAAAAAAAATCATGAAACATCAAATTAAATTATACCTACTTAACTGCTTCCCACAGAATGACATCCTGCGGTTATCTGTAGTCTACGTAATATGAAATTAAATACGTATCCTTATCACGTTTCATAAATGTCAACCAGATAAGAGAGTGATGTAAGTCCTATAGGGTTGTATAATACAAAATGGAATGCCCACGTTGGCGTCTGATTTTCATCATAATAATAATAATTTATCGTCGACTATATGGAATTTATATGCAAATACTATCTTACTATTTTCATTCACAAGTTCATATAGGACGTCATCGTTGGATCCAATTATTCAAATGCTGAATATATAGGGTATGCTTTGCTTTTGTAATATAGCTTGTAACACTAAAAAGAAAATTAAATTAAACTGCGCAGTGTTAGAAAAATTAGAAGAAAACTTTGGAATTTGATGAAACCTATATACAATTATATGTATACAAATTTTGGAACAAAGGAACAAGATATGAAGACTTTAATTTTGACATAAATGTATCCAACTGAGTATTTAATTTTATGAAAATAATAAATTTTCAGTACTGAGTTAACTTTAAGTTAACCATGAGTTAGATGGTGTCTTCCTTTACTGAGTTGTTGAACGGTGGTTGACGTCTTTACGATAAACTTCTTATATTTTCTTCATATTCTGGGATGTAGGAAGCTTTTGTGTTCACAGGAATGTTTATTTTTGTTTATATGAATGGTTAGAATAAGAACTCAAAAAAAGTTGTACAATTTTTGTATAGGCTAGTGGTAACTTTAGTCGTACTGCGGCAGAAACGTCAAATTTGTTGGAAAATGACAATCACATTTTTGATGTAATAGCTCTTTAGCTATCAAATGTGATATCATCTTACACAGACGCAGACGGATTTGGTTGATTGTGACTATCACTTATCCAAAATCACCTTACACGATTCCACCCCTGACTTTATATAATACTTACACCAAAGAAATGACAAGAGTGATTCTTTCTTTATCACTGCACTGGTGTTATTTGGAAATCCAAAAGTGGCGCCCACGTAGACGAAGACTCTATCTTCTTGGAAGTTAATAAGTGAAGATGCATCTGAGTTTTTGATTGTGATATCTTCGTATTTTAATCTTGTCGTTATAAACAAAGATTAGAAACCTTCAATTTTGTGCTGAATTCAAAACGGCTAAAATGAGAGACATTTTTAGCTGAAAAGAAGATTTGTAACTTTTTCGGGTGACAGCCCTAAGTCTTCATTTAATTGGAACATTTTTTTTTCAAATACATTTTAGTCAATTTGGTTAACAGATTTTTTTTTTAATAACGTAAAGTCCCCTTTTAGTATATTTAGGTGTGGGATTCTAGAATTTTCTGAACGTTTCATTGTCCCAGCTAAATCGATTAGCCTGCGGCCAGTTGTCGTACAGACTGTATTAATACGATGTAGGCCTGAATGAGCCAACAGTTGGTACCGGTTCATCTAATTATATAAGTTACTTTTAGTATTTGAAACATCACCAGGAAATAAAAATCACAAATTTTGTTTCAAGTAAATCCCCTTTCAATTAATTTTTTTTAATCAGATCATATTTTTTGGCTTGGAAACCAAAAGTGTTTACGTTTTTAATATTTAAAATACGCAATAATAAAAAATAGGGTATTACACAATCGTTTCCAACCAAAAAAAAGCATTTTGTTTTGTGTGTTTATGTCATTTACAACCGAGAAATGGTAGGTATTTAATTAAGTGCTCTTGGAGCCCGAGATGAGTTTCCATCTATATCTTATATTAGAAAATGAGAATTCCTTAGCAATCCCAATAAGGAATATTCTATGTTTGGACTTGAATGCGAACATTTTCTCTTGGATCCTTTTGTTCTCAAATTCAATCATCTCTCTATTTATAAAATACATTCTACAACGACGTCATCGTCTGCTTCATACCCTGGAATTGAGCAGTCATAACTAAGAGTTATGCGTTAGGCAGGTTTGAAGGGGGTTACTTTACTTATTGGTTTTCTCTTCACTTTAAATGGAATTCAGAATACAAAAAACAAAAAATCCCACAGCCTGAACGCATGGATGATGACGATGACGACTGACAAGTTCAACATTTTAAGTAGGTGAATGATTCTAAAAATGAGACCACAACAGCAATTACAATTCACAATAATTTTATATCCAGAAACATATACTTTACCTAATTGTACACTTGTTTTTTAGTTGTGACTTTGTGAGTTGTGATATCTCGCATCATCGTATTGATGTATCTCTCATGATGTTGACTGACTTTTTTATTGCTTTAGCAAATATTATATATGTATAATATAATTCACACTTAAATGGCAAATCATTCGATTGACATTTTATCGGAATTATTATTGGATTGTGGGTTGTGGACTTGTGGGTATATAGATATGGTATCGCGTGCTTTTGATATAATTATAACGGATATAATATGAATCGGATTGTTGAATCACTCCACAGGCGACAAAACATTAGCGTGACATGATACATTGGTTTAACAGATTTTTTAAAGTTCTTGTTTGGTATAAGGGAAAACCCAGTTGATATGATGGTTTCAGGATGCTTAAAAAAATGTAAACTTATTTGCTAGGTGGTTTTTTGAGAAATGACCTGAATACAGTAAAAATAAAAATTTTATATTTAAATTAATGTATCTGACTATATATACATACTATACTCTGCAAGTGACAAAGAATTTGTTTGCATTTAACTTAATTTCTTTGTTGCAAGAAGCTATGGGAAAAGACTTAAATCTATGGAAGTGACTTTAAAGAAATGCCAAATTTGTATTGTTAAAGCGGGCCCCTCTACCGGTGGGCATGCTTTGGGGGCCCAAATTTGATTGTACGTCACGCAAAGTGCTTTAATGCACATTCTCTTTTAATGGCGATAATCTGTTAACTATTATTAATGGATATTTCTCTATTCTCTTCTTTAAAAAAAAATAATTTACGAGAAAAAAAAATTAAAAATCGTCAACATTTTTAAGAAAAAAAATAGGTTTGCCATTTTTAGCATTTATTAATGTGGAGTTCAAAATTAATGTTGACAAAATCATATACCCATATTTGAAATATCGATTATAAAATAGGTAGGTATTTGGATCAATCAAAATTATTTTTTTTAATTGATATTTTAACCTATTACGAAGCTCTTGTAGAGAAAATTCAATTAAAATCGGTTAAACAGATAATGAGACTATATAGTTGTAAACAAAAAGAATGTTTCTATTAAAGGTACTGTTAATAATGACCATACGTAAAATTTCTTTCTGTTAAATGCTGAACTGTACTAACAATAGCTCACAGACCAAAATTTAATCAAAATCGTCAAAAGAGTCAAGCAAAATAAGATTTTCTTTAATGGATTTTAAACATTTCTATGAAAATTATAAAGTCAATTATGGCTATAAAAATAATTGTTGTTAAAATTCGAGACTAGATAATAAATTCAACTAGATAATATTAATAATCTGCTTGGTGCCAAGATTAGTAAATATCGACCAAGTCGTTTTCGAAATATTCAGTTTTAAAAACAAGCATCTTGAAACTACATATTTTTAAAAACTCAAATAGGTGTGTTTTGAGAATTTAGTAGGTACACAGTATTATTTTTTTTATTTTTAAAATGTTCTCCATACAAATTTATCAAAATCAGTTACCTAAATCTTTTTTCAAAAAAGCGAAAATAAAACAATTGTTCTTCGAAAGGTACCTACCATTAATAACCATTAAAAACCATGTTTCCTACCTATGGAGGAGTTTTTGAGAGAAAAAGAAGATTATTATTATTAAAAATATTGTAAATAAATTTATATGGTAGGTACCTACCCTTATTTTTAGTCTCAAAATAAATTAAAGAAACGTCTTTTGGGAATGTTAAAAAAATGCTAGATCCCAAGTTTAAAGAAAATCAACCCATCCATTTATGGTGTAGCCGAACCGATAGCTAGACGAACAGAATTGGGAGACCCAAGCTTTTTTGTCTTCCCTAGATATCATCGAAATGTCAAGTTTGATGAAAATCTCAAGTTCTATTTTTTTCACGAACCCAAAACTTGCCATAAAATATGTATGTATGTACATATATATACATTTTTATCGCAGGTAAAAATAGGCATAACAGCTTACACCTTTATCTAACCTCACTTTTCATTTCGAATTCCTCTTACAATCTGCCTTGTGCAGAACATGACATTTGGACACACCATAATATTCTCTTGATAATATCAATTAATTTAGTGCGGATAACTCTCCTGTACAAAGCATTTCAAATGAATTCCATATTCAGAAATAGATGAACTGCATGCCAAGTGACACGATAGATATTCATCGCACTGCTTAGTGATGAAGACGATCCCTAAGGTTTTGACGTTGAGATAGTTTTTTAGCCCTGTACTATAAAATTAACCAATAGCCCTAAGAAAAAAAAGAAAAAGATAAGGTAGTAAGCCTTACTACATACATACATGAGTTTTGTGTAGTATTAGCATCCAAGATCTATTATGAGTAGAAACAAAATATGGCATTTCGATATCGAAAATAAATTATATATACAAAAATATTTTATGTCAAAAGCTTAAAAGAATTGTGTGAAATGTTTTTAAGATTGCATGCCCAAGAGCCAACACCTGTTAGCATGGCCAAAATTTATTTGAATAATTTAGTAGCCGAAAATAGACATGTTTGATTTTGGACTCCTTTCGATTCAAATAGTAAAACTATACTTCTGAAACGTTTGATGTCTTTTTTTTTTGTTCATGACTGAAACAGAATTTATCAACGGTCTCGCATAAAAGGGGGCTGGTCTGCACGTTTTTTTTTAGTGAATTATATGCAAATATAATAATTCTTATTGATTTCTTTTTTCAACAGGTTGGTGCTTACTGCTATGCTGAATTGGGAACAATGATAAGAAAATCCGGTGCCGATTATGCATATATTATGGAAACATTTGGACCATTCATGGCATTCATAAGACTGTGGATTGAGTGTATGATAGTGCGGCCATGTTCGCAGGCAATTGTTGCTCTCACATTTAGTGTATATGTTCTTAAGCCATTTTTCCCAGACTGCCAACCGCCAGAAGATTCAGCACGATTATTAGCTGTGTGTTGTATATGTAAGTATAATAATAAATAATAGTAAATTGTGTTAAATTTGTTTATTTATCTGGGGCCCATCATTTACTGAAAACAAAACATAAATATATTTAAGTTCAAAATAAGACGATGAGGTTAAAGATATTGGACATTATCGTTTAATTTGAACTTATTAGTTATTATAGTTGAATTGTATTACAGTAATGTCTCGCTAATCCGAATCAATTATTGAAAGGAGGTTTTCGGATCATCAAATTATTCGGATTTATGGGTACAGGGCTAGGAAAAGAAAATTATTCGGGTTAAAGGGTACAGAACTAGCAAAATAAAAGAGTTAATTCATAAACAACGTCTTTGACGACAAAGATGTAGCGAGGAACATTTAGAAAGTAGTACAGGAATCGTTATCACCCATTGAAAAACAAATCCGAAGACTTCACTATCACTTCACTCTCTAATTGTGGACTTGTTGAATTAATGATGGAAAATAGCTTTTTATGGTATTTCGTCCTTGAATTATCATCGGACACTGTCTAATAGGCAAGCACGTAACAAGGCTTGGAGTATTAGCAGAAGTTGTATGGACGAAGAAGAGGAAGAAACGATTCCTCACCTTCTCTGTACGTGTCCCGCTTTATATCAAAGGCGTAGGCTCCACCTAGGATAATTCTACTACAATTATCCTAGTGAACTGGCAAATCATGACATTAGTAGTCTCGCGCGCTTCGTAAGAAGCTCTAAGTTGTTGTGTAAATGGGGTCAAGCATCTCTGCTGACAGCCACGTAAACCTAACCTAACCTAACATTGATTTGTTGCCAAAAACAATATCAAACATTATTAAAATTATTGTCGTCTCAAATGTCAAAAATTTGGCAAATTCAGATGTCACTTCGAACTATTCCATATTCTTACTATCACGACTTAAGTGAATTTGCAATCCGTATGAACTATCAAAAAATTTAAATCTCAATAAACTATTTCTTATTTAAATTTGGTACTTGGTTAATGTGAACCAGCTTCAATTATTTTAAGGAAGTAAAGCCGTAATATTAACTTTTTCCCTTAAAATTACTCTAAATTTGGGTAAAAGCATACTTTTTGGGAGTTAATAAATTTCTATGACAATTATCAATTTTTTCTTAGGTATCACAAGATTTAAAGATAAAATTTGGATTTTATACAAAAAAAAGTTGCCACTTTTTTAATCGGAGCAAAAGATTTATGACTAAACTAAGTTGAAAAACCAAAAAAAAAAACGAAATTCAACTTTTGACTTCGAAAGAATCCCGACAAAGCTAAAATTTGGCAAATAACTTTGCTTTAACGTCTTATAATACACATTTTAAAAAGTACTATAAACCAGATCTTCTGATTTTTTGGGATGAAATGGGAAAAATTTAGTTTTACGTATTTATGTATATCGCGGGAATTTTCAAGTTTTTTGGAAAAATTTCAAAACTAAAATTGTAACTTGTAGAAAAGAAATAGAAAAATTAACGCGAACGTAACAATATCAGTTGTTTGTTTTGATGTACTTTTTCAAAGGCAGGTTTGGGCAAGGGCACATTTGCGTTTGCGCACGTTTGTCTAGAGACCTATCGATTTTATGAAAAAAAAAAATGTTGAAAACTTTACTGTGAAGAACTTTCAGATGTATAATTTTTGCTTTGACATTATGCCAAAAATCTAAATATTTCCCTTCCCCCATAAAATCAGAACCCCTAGTCCAAATACAAGGTTCTTTTAAGAATATGTAGAACACCAAAATTTGGCTTTTGCCTGAATTTTTTCGAAGTAAAAGTTGTCTAATTTTTTTTGACTAGGTTCGGCTGAGATTATAAAAAATCCTGGTAACAAAATTTTACATTTATAGAAGCGAAATTAAACCCAAAGTCTCAGTCTTTGTAAAGAAATGCAATTTAAACATAACCACAAAAAAAAAAATGGAATATAAATAATGTTGGTGAGCCGTTCTAGTGTATAGTTGCGTTGATCTTGATGAGAGTGTTGTGTCATTTATTGTTTTATGCTTTTTCCATCATTGATTTGTGGCAATTAAACAATTTAAATTATTTATGTACCTATCTATATCTCAAGTTTATAGACAAAAAGGGCGAAGAGACAGAAATAAATAAATAATATATACATTACTGATATACAATTTTAACAAAGCAAAGATACTTTTTGTGGATTGTGTAAAATCGGTAAAAGTTTCATCATTCAATGTTTTCTGAGAATTGATATGTATGTATGTACATACATATGTATATAATGTACTCGTCGTAGGTATAAAGATAAACGTTGTTTTGTATGATGTCTTATTAATTTTGTAGAAAAAGTGATTGGATTGAACAAAGGGTAACGCTTTACTGATTGTTGATGTAGGTATATTATTTTCAATAATAATTACTTAATGGCCTCTATCATTTGACAAAACTAAGTCATTCTGTCTGGCAGTTAAATATTTAAAAATCAATAGATTTTTATTTACCTTCACAATAAGATATATTATATGTCTAATAAAAGATCCGGTGTAATTGATTTTATGATGGGAATAATTAGATTACCGTTAACTTAGGGGAAATCACAGTTTGACATTGAAAAAAGATTCAATTTAATATTAGCAACATCATACTTATATAGATTCCTTGTTTTGGATTCACAATTCTGAAAGAGAATGCGCATTTGAAAAATGTGAAATTAAGTACGGGTATAGCTAATAAATTAATGGATGATGTGATTTGGGGTTATCTATAACAAGAAATGTTAAAAATTTTAAGCTGATTATAGTTTTTTGACAATAAACTTTAGCTATAATTGATTTCAAACAAAACAATTTCCCCAAAAAACTGTTTTTTTTGTGGGTAGGTAAAGGAGTTAAAACCTTCCAAACCATCATAGGAGTGCGAGATTCTGACTTCAATAAAACCACCTCCTCCTGTTGATTGCAACTAATGGGGTTTTCCATTGGTAAAATAAATCAATTTATTTTTGATTTGGATCTGTTAAAAATACAATTTCCCCTCTTTTTACTTTCCATGGGGCAAAATAAATTGAATTTTACAATTTTTAAAATTAATTTACAAATCTAAATTTTTCGGCAGATTTACCCCTTAATTTACTAACACCAATACAAATTTAAGCTGTCAGTTTGACAAATATGGTTTTTGATTTGAAATTTATGCGTTTATGCGTTTTGCGAAAAGTTTGCTCAAATTGTTAAATAAATACAATCCTATTGAAAAATGGAAGCAGTTTTATATGAATTATTAAATTCATTAACATCATCTTCTTCTGATATATGTAAGTGCGATGAAGAATTTTTTGAAATAATGAAAATTCTATTTAAAAAGGAAAAAAAAAAATACCGCGTGATAGATTTTGTAAAGGATTTTTACAGGCAAGAAAGTACACCAATACAGTGGCAAAAAAAATCAAATTCAATTGTGTTCGATTCGCCAAGAAAAAAATCAATTTTTTCATTGAAATCTGAACTTACCAATGGAAAACCCCATAAGTTAAAAATTATATAGCAATTTATGTTTAACGAAGTTAAATAACTTGTTGTAGATTACTTTTCGTTGATTGGTTCCTGCGTATTCTGCGGTTTCTCGTTCATAGCAACAATGTCAGAAGGTTTAGTCCTTCGCAAGCGGTGGCGTATTAAAATTGCCTCGTTAAGAATTTCGATAAGCATTCTATTGAAGTTTTTAATTCATTTCGAATCATTTTTGATATACATACATATGTATGTAGGTATTATGGCTGCCTAAAACTTGGTTTCTATAATCCGGTGAAATTGGTTCTACAATTTTGTATTCAAATACCGTATGGACCACATCAATAATAATTCATAATTTTGAAACTTCTGACCTTGATTAAGGATTACTCATCAAACTTAGCCAGTTCACGTTTCTGAGATCTCACTGAGCAAATTTCTGTCAGCTCCACTGAGGAGATGTAGAAACCTGAAAAAGATTCCTCCGCTAGAATTCAAGAGCACTCTGCATTATTTTTTGTAAGTTGATCAATAGCTTTTTGACAGCAAAAGTGAGGAATTACGTTTAGATTTCTGAAATTGCTGAGATCTTAGTGAGCCTGAGAAAACTAAACTGGCTAACTGAAACTACGATTAGACGTCAGATGTCGGGGAGTCAACGCGTTGTCTCTCTGACGTCTGTCATCAACTTCATTTATTTATTTATTTTAATGTTAAATTACCCTGTCAATTGCAGTTAGGATAAGTTTGCAGATAGTTAATCGGGACATTGACTGAACTATTTCAACGTTGACACAGCAAAATTTTCTGCTTTGCGTCAACGTTGCCTGCGTTAACCGATGACACTCTGTTTAGTAAACATATGTACATATATGAAATTTTTGGAGTCAAAAACACTTGTAGATCTAATCGTTACTGAAAGTACTAAAATTGATTTTTTTCTGCTGCGAAAAATAATAAGTCATTGGTTTCTTTTTCAGAGGATTTTTAATTCATTGACATTGTAGGCATCCTTTCATTGAATTTGTTATAGTTTATTGCTTGACAAATAGAAGACAAACCATATTTTGACGCCCTAAAATAACACTTAAAAAAGTTCGGATTTTTTTTTATCCATTGATTGATATACCGTAACCAACTTCCGATGGAATTTAACAGTGACTTATAGATAGAAGAAAAACTGAAAATATTTTGTTCCAAACGCCACTCAAAAGCACTAAAATTTTCTGTTTCCCGAGCAATTATTTTAATATCTATTCATTTATTTTTTTCGGATTCTTTCGATTTTTCAATCCATAGAAATCAAAGTGTTTTTAATCTAAATTTGTTCAGAAAAAATTATAGGTTATTTGCTCTAGAAATTTTCACTTTAGAATATACACTTTCGATAATATTTATAAGTATGTTAATCATTAAAATGCTTTGTTTAATTTCTAATTTCAGTGGTACTAACGTTTGTCAATTGCTGGGATGTTAAATGGGCTACATGGGTGCAGGACATCTTCACCTATGCCAAATTATTAGCATTGTTTATTGTAATTGCCACCGGCATGTATCAATTAAGTTTAGGTAAGAAAAACCTATTATTATAATTATCTAGGATGCACTCAAAAAACATAAACTTTTTTACTATAATGTATAATCTTATTTAAAACTTTACCACCATTAGGAAAAACTGAATACTTCACATTCGAAAATACAAATACTCAAGTGACGTCACTGGCACTGTCATTCTATTCTGGATTATTCGCCTACAATGGATGGTAAGTCCTTGCAAACCAATTAAAGAACCATCAATTCCTATATATATAAGAGTCTGTCCGCCCAATCCGCACAAGCAATCTAAAACAATCCTATTATAAAAATTTTAAATGAAAACTCAAGGGAATTTTCTTTTATTAGAATGACAATTTTTCCATCCTGTAAATTAAATCTCCTTTACCACATCCACAGGAACTATCTCAATTTTATTATTGAAGAACTTAAAGATCCTGTGAAAAATCTACCAAGGGCCATTGCGATATCCTGCACTTTGGTAACGGTGGTATATTTGTTGGCTAATGTTGCATTCTACACAACTCTATCGCCTGAGGAAGTCCTTGGATCTGAAGCTGTTGCTGTTTCTTATGCTGACAGGATATTCGGGCAATTTGCTTGGACAATTCCTGGTAAGTTTTTTTACTAGAAGTTTATAAGCTTTTGCTTTGTTTTTCCCCATTTATAAACGTACATATAACCATTTTGTTTCCTCTCTTAACAGTTTTTGTGGCGCTATCAACTTTTGGAGCTGTCAACGGAATCCTCTTAACGTCATCGCGACTTTTCTATGCTGGAGCTTGTGAGGGACAAATGCCAGAAATTCTTACAATGATACAAATACAACGATTCACTCCAACCCCAGCTGTCCTAGTGATGGCACTCCTCTCCATGTTATACCTTACAAGCTCGAACATCTTTGCGCTGATTAATTATGTCGGCTTTGCCACATGGGTGAGTTGAAATATTGAACCCAAAGGAAATAAATATACTTATCCTTTAAAAAAAAAAAAAAAAAATATTTTCTCTTTACTCTGTTCTTATAGTTGAGTATCGGTGTGTCGGTTCTTTGCCTGCCATGGTTGAGATGGGCTCAACCCAACTTGCCACGACCAATTCGTGTCCCCCTCGTCTTCCCAATTGTTTATTTACTTGCCACTCTCTTCGTCACCATTGTTCCAATGTATGCCAGTCCTGTAGAGACTGGCTATGGTATTTTAATGATTCTGTCCAGTGTGCCAGTTTATCTCGTATTTATTGCGTGGAAAAATAAACCAATTTGGTTCCAAAGAACAATGGGTAAGTTCTTGGTTATTTAAATGATTTTTTGTTTTGTATCTTTAAACATTTCCACACACAAAACAAACTTTTTTTCTTCAACTTTTTTGTTTGTTTATTTTTTTTATTTTTTATTGTGATTTATACCAAAATACTACTATTTTTCTAGGTGGATTCACACAAGTACTGCAAAAAATGATGATGGTTGTTCGACCTAAAACTGCTTCCAAGGTTTTTATTTGTTTTTTATTTTTTTAATCCTAATTTAAAAATTAGTTTGCATGTTTAACAATTTAATTTTGTTTTAATAATGCACTTAATTTAAAATGTTTTCGCACATTCTACAAACTTATAGACGGTTTCTAAAAAAATTTAAATTTATTTTCGTTAATATAACAAAAAACATGCTTTCTATCTATTGAGTTTTATTTTTAATTTAAACACTTACTTTACATACTTTTTGTAAATACACGACATATTAACATTATTTAAGACACGAACAAAATTTATATATAAGATTTACTTTTTTGTAATACTATTTTTGAATAATTATTTGGAGACGTAGGTTATTAGTTATAATTATAATGAACGAAATAATGGAATTAATATTTTCTCAAAAATTTTGAGAAAATAAAAACCAAGTAAAAATCGTTTCGGAGACATTTTTTTGGTAACTGATTTTAAATTTCAATATTGTCACCCAATGGTCGAAATTCGACCATAATATTAACATGGGAACTAATGACCTCCGGGTTCTTACCTTAACTTACAGTTTGAACTGAAAAATAATTTAAAATCGGAGAAATTTTAAATAAATTGATTTATGTACATTTTCTGAAATTATTTTGACACCAACGCGTCGTATACACTATCCCGATTTCCTAAAGAAATCTTAGAGAAAAATAGTTTTAAAAGTCGTTAGAGCGGTATTTAAAAAAAAAAAACTAATTTTTATACAAACAAAATTACGCAATTTTTAGGTATTTATTAATTCAAACTTAAAAAATCAATTAGAAAAAAATATCTAGGTATTATTTTGAATATATTTTCTTAAACATTCGAAACAAGTTTTCCTAATAATAAAAAAAAAATATATTCTGTAAAATTTATTGTAAATTAGTTTTTGAAGCATTTGTTTACAAAAATAGAACGATGCATGTAGATTCTCAATAAATTTATTAAATAATTTGTATTATCAAATATATTAATTTTATATCTTTCTTTGTTTGTCTTTTCAGTAAATATTACAATTTTCCTGCAAAAGATGCTCATGGTTTTAGGAAAAACCAAACCAGCTCAGGTGTAAACATAAATTTAAAACAAAAATAAACGAAACCAATACCTAACAATTTCATATTTAATTAATATTTAGTTGCTTGTCGTTTAAAAAAAAAAAAAAAAAAAACAATCAAACAAAATATTTAAAAAAAACACAATATATATAAATATTTAAATATGTATATTTCATACAAAAAAAAGAAGATTTCATAAAAAAATATTTTTCATTTCAATTTATATAAATTGTATGTTTATTATTTGATCTGCATTTCTAAGATATAAGCACCCATATACAAAATGTGAAACTCAATGCTAAGCATTTTTTTAATGTTAACAACAACAAAAATACAAATACTTAGATTTACATAATATTGTTTTTAAATTTTATTTATACGTTTAAGGACGAAAACATATTGTTATTTAATATGCCTTTTTTTTTTTGTTTACGAAACAAATTGTCTAAACATAAAAATAATAGTAATAAATAATGATCATTACATTTCCTATAAGCTTATACATACATTTAATTTAATATATATTTTAGTAAATACCTACTTTACTTTTAAGTTTACGATTTTTATTATTTCTTTTTACATACATATACTTGTAGTTATTTTAATAAATTTTAATTTGATAAAACAGTTTTAAAAGGTATTTCATATTATGTTTATACATATATAGCACTGGTTAGACAATGATGTTCGTTATTTCAATCACTGAGACTTTTCCATCCCATGTGCAAACAAGGGTGATTCAATCATGAACAGGTATTATTGACTGTATCATCAGGACTTCGTTTCTGAACAGCGAACGGGGAGAGTTTTTTGATATTAGCACGACTTTCATTTAGTATGTATTTTCTTTTGTCCAAACAAGTACAACTCAAATTCTAGTGGTAGCTTCACTTTCAACTTCCGGCTTTACTTAGGCCTTCTGAACACGTTATAACTTGGTATGCCAGATGCCTACTGGTTCAGCCACTTCCATAAAATATTTTTAAAAAAGGTAAACGTGATTCTTGTACTCGTAGTTACATATACCTTCAACAAAGAATTCAATGGTAACTTGATTTTGGACTTGACGAAGGTCATTCTTAAAATCAAGGATATTTCAAGGTCTATTTTTTTTTTTAAGTTAAAATATGTACCTACATACTTTTACTTAGGTCATAGGTAAGTTTTGATTTTAAGGTCAGTTAAACTTAAACGAATAACCACCTCTGGGAGCAGAAAATCTTCTCCAAAACCAAAGTAATTAATTTTAACATCAAAGGGAATTTAGTATGGTAAAGTGAATTTAATCATGACCTTGAATGTTCGTTCGATTCAAATTTATTTTAATAATTGCCGTGCCGGGAAAGATTTAGGAAACGCTTTTTATTTTCATCAAAAGATAGGCACCGACGAATAAGAAATATATTTTATTTATTCCAAATTATTTTGAGAGTTATATTTTGAAGATGGAATAGAAAATTGAGGGGAAATGCGTATAGATTTAATTTAGAATAATATTAGGCTCCTAGATGACCTTTCTATTAGTTTGTGAAAAAAAACTGTTAACTTTTAAAAAGCAATACTTGACAGCACAAATTGCAAAGCACTTTTTTACAATTCGCAACTATTGAACACTGGCATTTGTTGTTGTATATGTTATACAACTCTATTCTGCTAAACGTTCGCGTGAATTTTCGTATTCTGCTATCCGTCGGAGTAAAACGAATGTTTCAAAAAGCATATGTATAAATTGCGATAAAAATAAAATTTTAACAAGAAGGCCCGCGGGATCCTGTGGTATCCCAAATATATCCAAAATATGATTATTTACTTTTTTTCTGGCACGAAAATGCCAAAGCTTTTGACTTTTTTAAAATGTATTTAATTTCTCCTCCAGCAAGAATTTACCCAAACATTTTACCTGCGGCTTTTTCTGGTTTGTCAAACTACTACTTATTTCTGTTGTCAAATATGACGTTTACCCAGAAACAATATCAAAAAGCTCGAGGCCAAACTTTTTTCCCAAACAGTAAAGAAACAGATCTATAATATTTGTTTTACATTAATTTGTTGCGTTCAGAAAAATGAGATCTCAGAGATTTTTCTCACTAAAAAGATGAGCAAGCAAATCCAAGATTTTTTTCCTCTGAGTTTTGACAGAAAAACTGAGAAATTTAGCTGAGGGTCCTGTTCATGTAACTGAGATTGCTGAGATCTCCGAGATCTTATTTTCCTGAACACTCCTACTTTCTGGATAAATTTTTAACTATGTTTTTGAGGAATTTGTTATGCTTTTAGAAAAAATAATTAGAAAAAAATATGGGTTCATTAAGGTGCTATATATGTTGTTTTTATTTATGCAGTCTTAAAATCCACCTTAGTTAAACTTACAACTTCAAATCTTAGAATATAATATTATTTGGTATCTGAGAAATACTTCTCGGAGGCACAAATCCATTATACCTGAACGTTGTAATAAATTTGGTTTTTGGAAATTGTTTTTGAAGACCATTTTCAGGAACTAAATATAAAATAAGCATTATAGAGTGATTCCCTTATTTTGAAAATGTTTGAATTTTTACTCTCCCAAATACTCTAGTGGTTCGAAATAAATTAAAAAAAAAAAAAATTTTTTTTAAACTTAGTACATATCTTAAGTACGTGTACCTACAAAGAGTAAAAAAAAATGTTTTCACTTTTTATAAAGAATATTTACCCTAATAAAAATAACAATTTAGGTATATCGTTGCTGCGTATTTCTGACTGCAGAAACAAGCTTGTCCTCGCTATCAATTTTTTTTATTTAAATAAAAATTTGCAGTTGACTGACTAATCAACAAGATTCATCACACAATCTGTCAAAAAGACCAAACGAACTTGTAATCGTTCGAATACAATAAACTGGCCAGTTTATATTTCTGACCACTCGTAAATTTTACTCAGTCATAATTTTAAAAGCACATGAGAATAATTAAACATAATCACTTAAAACGAAAATGCTCGAACAACGATATCGTTTTGTAAATAGCTACCTTAATTTTTTTAGGAAAGATATGACAGAGATAGCAATGGTGGAAACGATATCGTCCAATCCTAATATTGAAATGTTTGGTCAACTATATTTTATTTTATGTAAGTTTTTATTTCAATTATTTTAAGTTATGATCAAGCAAAACATTTTTTTTTTTTATTTTACATACTTACAACCTATACATAAGCTATTATTCAATACAGCCCGCATTTTGTTCATATAAAGGATTGAACATTTTTTAACTCATACCTACATTATATGTAACATTTGCAATTTGCAATTTTTTTATTTTGCAAATAAAAAAAAAAAACTGCTCTAAATTTACATATGTATGTATATGATTTAATATTATGTAATAGATATTTTGAAAAAGCTTAGTTTGCTTTTTTTAATTTTCATGTAAATTTCGGAAACCATGCTTACATTTATGTAAATATAATTTTCATCATTCATTACTTTTTGAAACATTTGCAAAAAAAATAATAACTGCCACATAAAACTAGAACATAGAATTTATACCTGACCAAATCAAAACATTTAAATTTTATTGCCAGCTTTTTACTTTTTACAACACATATCAAAAATTTTAATTAAAATATCTGATTATTCGCTCATCTTTTTCTAAGCCTATCTATCAAAAGGTTAAAAAGAATATTTATTTAAAATCAATTGCAGAATATATAAAGTAAATTAATTGAAAAAAATTGAGATGTATTAACTGTATTGTTATAAATTCAAGCGTGTATGTTGTTAAAATGTTGTGTTGGCCTTGGCACAAAAGAAAAATGTTTACTTATATCTGAAGAACTGTTAAAAACAAAAAGAATTTATTATCATAAAAATAAATTGAGATTAGTTGACAATAATATTATTATACCCAGTAGCTTATACATAAATTATACCTATGTACTTGTTTAAAAATTTAAAAACTATTATACTCTTTGTAAAAATATATATGTATGTATTTATATGTAATCTATGATATGAATAAACATGATTTCAAAATATGAAATTAATAATTTATTATTATAATTATTATTGTCTGTTCTTATTTTGAGGTTTATACAGGTAGTTTACTACTTACGATAACAGCAACCACAACCAGTTAAGTTCATTGCCCCTACTTCCATACATTTCCAACTTTCGCAACAATATATTTCTTTCAATCGTTTCAAACGCACGCTTAAAATCCAAAAACACTGCTATTACGGAATTATTACAATCTCTTTTTTCCATTCATATATTAACCAATTTAACGCAGTTTCACAAGAGTGACCTTTTCTGAACCCAGATTGCTCTTGTATTAAAATTTTATTATTTTCTAAATAGTCTTGTAGTTGGTTAGCAACATAACGTTCTAGAATATTTTCAAATGTAGGTAGCATATTTAGTAGACGGAACTCTTCGCATTTTACTGTGTTTACCACTCTTTCTACCGGAATAACAATAGATTCTTTCCAATTGCTTGGAAATATCTAACAGTACAATGAATTATTAACAATGTTTATTAGCACAGGGCCAATGATTTCAATTGATTTTAAAATAATGTCTCTCTTAATACCACTTAAGTCCTTATTATTTAATTTTTTAATGAGGGCATACAACGATTCCACGCTTGCATAACGAAAGTTAAAAACACAATTCAGGTGTATGTTTCTCAAGGAAGTAATTAAGGGTTTCGTCTATCGGTTTCCTAAAAGTATTTGAGACTCAATTTAACAATCTGCTACCTACAACTTAGTTTTGATGACCTCTTCACTGAAATTTTATTTTATGTATTAAGAGTTCCCTTCTTTTAAGTAATGCCCTGGGATTCTGGACTAAGATACCTTTTGCTGGGCGACAAGTTCTCTTTAAAACTGCAGCATTTCTGCTTTCGTGTCCTGTTCCAAAAAATATAACACAAAAATAAAACCACTCGAAAGTATCTATTTACAATAATATAATATTTGCAATTTAAATAAGAGACGTATGGTAACAAAAATAATGCATAATGAGGATTCAAAGATTTTTTTTTCAAACCCACTTTCTTAAGTTTTCAACTTTCACTATCGTTTAAATTGTTAATAAAGGATATTTTATGGTTATTTTGAGAATACAAAAGAAAACAGGCATTTTAATCTTACAATTTACATTGACGCGAGGGAGAGATTACGAAATTATATAAAAAAAAAAATTATGAAATAAGATTCAAACACACAACTTCTCCTCCAGTTTAACATTCGTTGCTTGATATTAAGTTAAATGATCACACGATAATATGAATCGCTGATACTGTACAAGGCCACAATGGGAGTGTTATTTTTTTCCGACAGTATATCAATGATTTCATCAAAAATCGTTGATATGTAGCGTCTATGTTTAGGAAATCTAAAAATAAAGGCAAATAATTGCATAAAAATGAATTTAAAAAAAAAAATATTGTTAAAACAAACCTTTCTATCACAATAATCAGTTCCAGTTCAGTCTCTTTCTTTGTGATTTCTCGTGGATTTATAGCACCGACGATGGCATTAATTGCTGTTGTTGGTAAATCCACAACAAGGACGGTAAAATCTTCATTTTTTCCAAATTGCAAAAGAGTCGATGTCATTTGTTGAGTTACCTTTAAAAACAAAATTTAAAAATATGAACCTTTAAAACACAGCCAGCTTTAATTACATGATTCTCATAACGTCGTCGAGAATTTGCAGTCATCTTTTCGTGAGTCATGAACACAACTTGTACTTTTGGTAAGTGACTGAGGAGGGCTCCACTGTTCTTAATACTGGTGGTTGAGGCAGATATACTGAGTCCAGAGAAACTCTGCGTCGTATAGTCTAAGGAGTTTATGTCGTTACGAAGAAGTTTTTGTATGTATTCAACCAGTTCCACGTGTGTTACATGGCGCTCTTGGAAACGTTCACGGTCCCATGAACGCACCCGAAGCGAACCGTTCTCTGCCACCAGAATAACATGAACTGCACCAAGTTCCTTAGCGAGGTCTTGAGCTTCTTCGGGTCCAGTTGCCTCAACGATTCCACTTCGAATGCCGGCTGACCACAAAATTCGCATTATATAGGTGACATCTTTAAGGGGTGGCCTAGAGCCGGTTACACAAACGCCAACGTCAATGGCTCGGCATTCTTCATCAAACTCCGAACCAACTGCGGCGACTAATTTATCTAGGGAAAACGAAAGACCCGCTCCACTAATTCCTCGATTCGGGATATTAACATTGCAGCTCTGCGCTTGTTTTTGGAACTCAACCAACATTGTGTCATAGCGTTCACCCACCGCTAGGACCGATGGACGTGCAGATCGGTTTGGCTTCAAATCAGCAATCATCTGCCACACTATCCCACCTGAAGATGCTCTTTCGAAACTTATTGGAAGCCCAGCACACACATGAATTGGGCACTTTAAGAAAATAATATTTAACAACATGTTTGTTAAGGCACTTCTAAGAACTTACTGTAACACCAAGACTTTTTGCAAGCATTACAATGGCCTCCAATTCTCGGATGGCTCCTTTGGCCAATGAAGATGCTTCCCCTTTGCCACGTACCAAAGACTTTAACGCCGATTCGTCAGCATTGTTTCTCTGGCCATTTACAATAAAGTCCGCCAGCAACAAGTCTATTAATGCACTGGCACTAGTTTTGGATTTCTCCATGATGGCAGTAACTGCCGAGTGGAAATGAAACTTTGACAAACGCCCCTCAATATAGTCGAGTATGTTGCCAAAAAGCTCCGAATACATCGACTTTGGCACATTACAGAAAATCAGAATGGATCGCAACAGACTTGTATGATTCATCCTTATACATATATTCTTTTCCCTGAGACGGGGAATCTCATTTGTAATCTCATAGGCTACGGACATTATTTCCGCATCGATCAGATGATTTCCCGGTTGTGGTGTGATGATATCAAATGCACACTCATAATTCTGCTTGGGATGAAAGTTGAAGACTTTCTTTTCGCGGTACACTCTATCGACTGAGTATCGGCGGATCATATTCACTCCGCTCATGGCAATGTGTCGAGCAAAAGGAACTCGCAAATCACTTGGCAGAACAACAACTCCACCAGAATGTGTCATAAGCTTGACTGGATTTAGCCAGACACTACTGTTCTTGGAGAATGGCGATAGAAGTGGCGTATCCACTTCGATGGCTCCGTGTTTCCGAAATAGACCCACAACTTTCGACTAAAAGATAATCAAAAATTTGCTTATTTAAAGAGAATATGGATATTTTTTTGAATGTACCTTAACAAATTCTATGGCTGGATTAAGTGACACCAATCCCAGATGATAGGTATGTTCAAGAACTTCGTCACTCTCTTGTTGTAGACAACGGGCAACTAAATGCTTGTATGCCTTACTTTGAGGATTAGCAAGAGCGTGCCGCAACATTTCTTGAAGTTCATTTGCCTCCAATTGTGCTGGTGGTACCAGATCTGAAGTCAATAGCTCTTCGGCGGTGGGTCGTTGGCATGGATCATGGTTCAGCAGCCATCGAATTATCTTAACAACAATACTTGTAGAAAATATCTGTAATTTTGTACTGTCAGTCTTACCTGTATAGTCTTCTCGTACTTTGGATCTTTAAGCATAGTATCGGGGATGATGATAGCCGGAGTGCGCAGTGATAGAATCGTTTTAGCTCGCTCCATTCCAGTTTCGAATGGTGGCTGACTCATCTCGAAAAGAATGATTCCCAAAGTGTACATATCCACTTTTTGGCCATAGGTAGATTTTGAAGCGTTTCCGGTAAGCTCTGGAGCAACGTACAGAGTTGTACCAACTTTACCGGTTCCTGTACCTTCTTCGATCGCCGGCACATGGGAATGAGTGACGTGTTCTGAATACCAAGATAGAAAATCAATTCATACCGAACGAAAGTATTTTTTTATATCTAAACAACCTTGAGTTTGTAAAGCTAAGAAACTTGTAGTCGCTAGTCCAAAGTCACCAATTTTGATTTGATCATGAGAGTCCAGAAATATATTTACAGGTTTTAAATCGCGATGGATCATACCTTGTTGATGTATATGGGATAGGCCTTCTGCGATTTCCCGGAACAAACGCCACAAACGATCTGTGTCCTCATATAAGTTTTCATCTATGGCCGTTCTTTACGCAGAAGTGTATGGAAAATAAAGTTTATATTATTAGGTATGGGTTAGGAGGGGGTTAGGCGATGAATTAAATCCAACTCACCTAAGAGTGCACTTTTCACAAAACTCCATTTGAATGTACATTACTTGAACCATAGGTCGAGGGGAAGCACTTTTTTCAACTGCTTCATCAGACGATTCTTCTTCATAGACAGCAACCTCTCCATTAGAATGTACAAATTCAATGCCATCACTGTCGGAATCATCAATTGTCGGCCTTGAGGACGATATGTATGAGGTTTAAGTGAAATTCGTATTGGATCCAACAAAATATCAAACTCACATAAATCCTTTCCAAATGCTTGAGGAACTTTCGTCAATTTCAGGAATTGAAGCTGTTTTTGGTTTTGTACTTTCATGGCTTACAGACCAATCCTCTGACACATTTTTATCCTGTTTAAAAAGAAAATGGAGATTACAAAGTGTCTTGCTTTCACATCCTACATTATGCTTCAAAATTAAGCTTAGGAAAGAAGCATTCAGATCCAGGCTTTTGAGGCAGAAGTCTTCAATCTTACCATTTCCTCCATGTCCGCATCAGTTGCACTCTCAATCCAACTATTAAAGTATCGCACAACATTCTCATGATTCAAACGCGACAACAATTCAACCTCCCGTGTCATCTTTTTGTATAACTGACGACTCCTTGCCGGCAGAGGTATACGTTTAATAGCATACTCACGATTATCGAGAATATTTCGTACCTTAAAAGAACTTTCCAATTAATATTGTCAATAAGTTTAAGCAAACAAACCGGCAATTACCTTCAAAACATCGCCGAATGCTCCTTTTCCCAAGTACTTCAACTCTTCAAATTCCGTTTTAAGTCGCGAGTGGCTTGTAATCAATGTAGGAATGGTGAAAACTGATCGCTCAGCATTGAACGAAGGTACAGCTAACGTGTCACGTTTATTATTCGTTTCAATAGCTCTTGGGGCATAGTTTGTTGCCTTATTATTAGGAACACCATTTTCTTTTTCATCATGATACACAGCAGATCTTAGGAATGGATGTTCAAGCAATTCCGAAGCGGAAAGTGTACGATCCGAATTGCATCTAAAAAAAAAAACAGGGAGATCACTTTTTTAATGGAACTCAATGTGTTTTTTTGGACTTACTTGTCAATAAAATCTCTCATCTCGAACGTTAGAGTTGGCATCAGCGATTCAACCAAAGCTCCTAAAGCTGGCAAATCTCCTTTTGAAGATTTCTGTCCTCCCACCAAGTCCAAGAGATTGGGAACCAACGAAAAATCCGTACACCTTATAGTTCCTGTATTATCCATAAATACAGTCGAATCAAATAAATGACTGTGTGACACCCCTTTGTTATGCAAATAGACTAATGCGTCGAGAACACCTCTTGTTACCATTCTCGCCCCATCAATACACCATCCCAGAGACGAAGAAATATTAAAAACACTAGTTCCCAGAACGAAGTCTTGCGCCAGATACACTTGTACGCCTTCTTTGCGTTTCATGCACAAAACACACTCGTACGGAATAAGATTCTTATGATTCAACTGAGACAGTTGGGCAACTTGCTTCTCAATGGCCGAACACATCTCGTCAATTTTGTGACCACCACATTTAGTTTCCACACCCCAGAAGCAGCTACCGGTGCAGCGTTGTTCGAGTTGGGAGTACTTGATGTTCCACTCGGTTATGAATAGCAGTTGACCATTGTCAACATCAAGGCCGGTATAGGCAATACAACCTTTTGGCGAGTGTCCAAGGCAACAACCACGTTTAATTTGTCGCCCAACTCGCTGAAAATACAGTGTCTCGCAGCTGCGATGATCTAAACATTTATTGGGATATGCCAAACCCCGGAAATATGGCAGGGAATTCTCCGAACTCTCCGAAGACGATTGATTACGATTCGATTCACTCATACTGCGTCGTGGTTCACCCCTTCGTCGAGCTTCGCTCTTGTAAATTTCTTTGCGACGCTCAACTTCGTCCAAACGATTTTGTCGCTCGAGTGTCTCTTTTTGCATTTTCTGGTGTAGTTCTTCTAGTTCTCGTTTTTGTTTCTCCTGAACCATTTCGTCGTAGAAACTTCCACGCGGTGGTTTGTTATGTTTCAAGAGAAACGCTTGCACAGTTTGTGCTAGCTCAAATATCATAACCTCTCCCCGTAATTCGCTGGATTGTTGGTGCAGCATTTTGAGAAGTTCATCAATGAGGCTATCGGAAATGCCTTTTGTTTCCTCCAATGATATTTTTGGTGGTCTAGATAGATGCAATATTTATAAGAGTTTGATTTAATAGTCACGATAAATAAATAAACTCTGATGTTAGTTAAGTTTTCGAAATCTAGGTTTAATTTTTGTCGACAATAAATATTTGTAACGTAACACTTTTTTTTGCAAGCCCGGGGGAAATGGGAAATGTTAAATGCAACAACAACTAATCCCTTGCGGGCTAAGCTAAACCCAGAGAATTCTCCGGGCTTAAATTACGTTTAACTTAATACTTGTTATCGATAGTTTGTATGAAAACTCCATTTTGTTTCTGTGATGGTGTCGCTAATCCCCGTGGTCGTTTTTTTCGTCCAATTCCCCCCGGGTTTGCAAAAAAAACACACAAGGGACAACCCCTCGCACACCAAATTATGTTTTGGACCACCCATGCGTCACCCAATACATTATTGGTAGTAAGTGCCCAGCGGGAAATATCGTTCTCAATGAATTTTATAGCTGAATTCATCAATGCATTCACTCATGCAATGATTTAGTAAGTGAAGAGTAATGCAAAGATTCCTCAGTTCATAGATTTAACCCCACTTTCTGCTTTGTGTTTAGGAAAAAAACTTTCTGTTGTTGAATTACAAATTGCTATTTTAATAGGGAAAATTATGCGATGAAAAAAATGCTGAAAAGTAATGTACAAGTTCATCAGTTCATCGTCTGAATCCACTTATCTGCTTTGTAAAGTATATTATGGGAGAGAAGGAAAAAAATAATTCTCTCACGACGCTCTTTCTTTTTTACTTCGCCTAACAAAATGTTATTGAAATAAGTGCTGAATTTTAATCCACCAACGACCATCGAAATTTATAATTAAGTATAGCAAGTTGGAAGAGTAGCCGGCTGGGTGGCCCATCTCAAATGGAAAAGATTTGGGTGTTTGAGAGGCAGTGCTTACGTCGCTGCCTTGGATTACACAGAACACCAGAGTCGGAGTACAAACATTACTATTCCAACAGGGTTCTATACAACGGAGCCAACATTAACAGAATTGATAATTTCTTATTAAAGCCGATTCGGGGTCACATTGCAAGAGCGATGTCCTCAGCTAATAGCTTGATCTTTGGGGCTTATTACCCCAACACGGAATATTTCGAGAGTGTGCGTTTGAGTGGTCATGTTCCACCTAACGCATTCCTCTATTTAGACAGTCGAGGGCTGATTCAGGATAGAGAGGCGGTTCCGCTAATCTACCACGTCGGCCGTAGAACTATGGATAGGCGATTTCGATATGATCGAGACGTCCTTGCACAAGGCGGTGCTGAGCGAATTCGGTTCAGTAGGACTGTGTCCGATCGGGACCAAAAAGATAGGAAGAAGCAGGAGAACCAGTTCTGGTGGCTCAGTTCTGAATTTGATATTTAAAGTCGACTTGGTATTCCTGTCTTGGCCGACTTACATATAGGTGTAGGTATTAGGTATTAGTATTAGGGACAGTCGGGGTGGCACCCAAAAAAATAATTATAAAAACTTATAAAATCAAAAAAAAAAATATAAAATCATAAAAATAAAAAAATATAAAATAAAACCGAAAATGCTGCTATAGCTGTTCTAGTTTTTAAGTAGTTTTAAGTAATCTTAAGTACATAGTTTTAATTAGTAGTAAGTTTTATATATAAAAAAAAAATGTTACAGTTACCAAGTTTTTTTTATCCATCTTTCTTGGTGAAAAATAAAACCAATAAAGAATTTTAGTATTAAAATAGTTTTTAGGCCGAAAGGCATTAGTATTAAGATATATATATAGTTTAACTTAGAGCGCCCGCATAGGGCCAGTAAGTTAGTTGTAAGTTATTGATAAGTAGGCTAGTTTTTATGAATTTTTGTCTAGCTTTAAGTTAGTTGTAAGTTTTTTTGGAAAAAATAAAAATGAATTTAAAATGAAAATGAAAATGAAAAATGTAGCCGGCTGGGTTGTCAGTGGGTGCCGGCTCAAATCTCACGGTGTTTTAACATTTTTTTTTTTTTAAGTCAACTGGTAAATAAGCACTTCCAAGGAAGTAGTGATTTAGGTGTGGAATTTTCATTAATAAAGTGGCATGTGCTTCCTGCCAATGACACGCCTATGTTAAATTCATCAAAGGAATAAGCTGAAAAGTAGCAGGTGCAGCTCCCATTCCTCAAGGAAAAAGTAGGTTTTTCCTCAATGAATTTTTTGATTTTTCCCGCTGGGTGTCGACTTAACATCACACAACTTTAATTTCGAAATTGCCAAGTACATAACAGGCTAGACTGGTCTAAAGAAAATATCAAGCCCATAAAAACTCGGTTGTAGCTAAATCAGGTATTTTTAGCCTTTACTACGAATATTTTATCATACAATACCCATTTTATTTTAAATCGGTTTAGCCCTTAGTGAGAAAGTCAAAAATAAAAAAAAGCGTTCATTTGGAGTTACTGTTAATAACGGCTTTTGGTAAAACTGTTTCCTCCTAAATGATGGTAAATCCTACTTATTTTAACACAAACAAAATTTGATCAAAGTCGTAGAAACAAACGGGTTTTTAACATCCTTATTTTTCATTCGTGTCAACTTTCAGAAAAATCGACCCGCTCGTTTTCAAAATATTAATTCTTTCAGTAGACGAAGATTTTTCTTACAATAAAGTTGATCAAAATTATTTTAATCGGTTTCGAGAAAGTCGAAAATCAAAAAGTTGTATCAGGTACTATCAATAATCGTTTTTCGAAAATCTTCGTTTACCAAAAGTTATCTTATGCCTTTAGTAACGCCTTCATTTTTGTTAAAGCCTGTGAAACTGTTTTTCAGAAAATAAAATATAGGATTGGATTTTACGGCAGGTACCGTTATTTTAAGTTCTAAAATAAATGTTTAAAAACGTGTTGGGTGTGACTGAGCTATAGGCGGAGAACTGACAGACAGAATGAATTACGAAACAGTATTTTTTGGTTCAAGTTTGATCAAGATCTAGATTTGGATTTATTTTACGGATGGATAACTTGCCATATGGTGTGTACCTACATATATATCAAAAGTAAAAAACAGTTTTATAGGCCGTTAGAAAATAATGTTTAATTACCCAATAATCAATGTTTACGTTGATAATTTATTGTGTATCTGAATTATGCTTTTTACAAACGTCTTGAATAAATTACCCTTTGAAGCCTACTCAAACAAAATGTAATCTTTAATTGCATATCAACATAAACAATAGGTTACGGTAAAGTAGGTATTAGTTTATCACAAATTACTCGAGTATCTATATAGAAGTTATAAATTACATTATTACCAAATAATTAGAAAAATATGAAGTACCTTAAACGATTACAGAATTACAGAATTAATTGGATGACTTATCTCCTTTTTTTGATAAAATTTGTATCCAGGGGAATCGGAAAAAATTTTACACTGCTGTTCATTTATTTAGGCGCTTGGTTTTATTTTTTTTATCAACTTGAGTTAAATTTTTTTACAAAAATTAATATTTAGCTTTAAAAAAATGTTATGTACATTGTTATTAGTAGTGGAATTTATTTTTTTGACACACTGTATAAATAATAATATCTTATCTTCATACAAATTATTTGTGGTGTTAAAAGTTGTGTTATGTGTGCCGAGAGACGTCTCTTTTCATTGGGTTAATTATAAAGTTGCTTTATAGGTATTTAACGCGAACTAACCCAATTACCTCAATTGAGAGCGAGATCCTGCGCCAATTGGAAGTACCCACTGATCTCTATAATACACTGAATAGCGTTTCCATACAAAAATGCTGACTGCATTTGAAAAATTGTTTTACTTGAAGCTGACTTTTTTTGTGCTCGGCAAATATCAAAAGTTAAAGCTGCCTTCACATATATTATCTTCAATTGGAGTTTACAGAACTGTTATATTTTCTAGGAATCCAGCGACCCTATTAAAACAAATCCATATTTTGAAACAAACATGCAAAGAAACAGTCGATAATTAAAAAAAAACAAAAAACTCCTCAACTAAGGCCCATTTGCTGATACGAAATAAATATGGAAAATGTTTGTCAAGATTTATACATAAAAAAAATTGATGTTTATTTGAGATGAGAATAATCAAGAGAACCGCACTGTATCGTAGTCAATTATATTGGCGGAAGTAATTGATAAGGTAATATTTACATTTGGTTTAGATAGACTACAATTTATTAAATATAGCACCTTCTTCTTTTACTACGAAAGCCGGGCGACACTTGTCTCAGATCTTAAAAACACTTTAAAAGTTTGTTTATTTCAAACCAAAGGTAAAACTTACAATTTCGGATATTTCGCCGGGCAGATGATTCGTAATTTTGTCCTGACATACGCTTCTCCATTGCCAGAGGAATCTCGCAAAGGGGTCAGGAGAATGCGTATATCTGGCGGCTTCCAGATTCCAGCAGGAATCTTATCACGTAAATCTTCAACATCATTTCCAAATATGCTCTGCAAAACAAAATCACAAAAAAATAATGAAAATGTAGGTTATGAACTATACAAAAAAAAATCCAACTATGATTCAATATGCCCTCGCGATTTCGTAGGATTTGCTTATTAATGTACCTTTATCACTTCGAGTTCCGATATTTGTCGCTCACGAAATGATTCCTTGGTTGCGGGTGTTGTTGCCATTGTAAAGGCAGCGTGGGCGCTAAAGGGCGCTTAGTAATGAGCACATATTTGACACAAATTTAATTAAAATTGTATTTCAATATGGAAAGATAATTACACCAGATGTTTGTTTGTTATTATAATTGTTTTTTTTTTGTTTAAAAATATGTTTAAAATTTAGTTTTGTTGATTTTTTACAAGCACGTCGAAGGATGGATGCGCGTTCTGTTGCAAAATTTCACTTTGCCGAAGTAAAGTTGCTGTTAAGTGTCAAAGTGATAAGGAAAAATGTAGTAGATTAATTTAAGTTCGGGTTTTGTAATTTTTTGGCTGGAAATGTAATTTGACGTTGAGTAAAGGCAGAACTAGTCGGAATTAGAAGTACGTAGTCCTGTAAAACTCACCGAATGCAAGGAATTCATAAATAGTGCACCTGTAAATGTAGTTTGCTACTTTTCATCAAGTTTTCGTTAATTTTTATTTTTGGAATGGAAATTTAATTTGTTTATATTATTATTTTGGTAATTTTATTTCGTGTCTAATCCATCAATCGTCATGTGAAACAGGACTTCAAAGGTAACAATTGCGGCGAGGAAAAAAAGTGCGATGTAAATCTTTAAACAGTCGCATATTCGCTTTAAATGTTTAACGCCGGTATGGGTGTACCTTAATTTGTTGTCTAATTGCCATATTATTCACTATGGATTCAAACTGGACTTAAGTGAATTTTAACGGCCATGTTATTCACTCCAGACTTAAATCCGGATGTAAATTATATAAATTCAATGTACATAAATACATCCCGATTTAATCTTTAATCTGGATGAATCGAGTGAAAAATATGGCTGTAAAAGAAAATTGTCACAAAATTTACATTTGGGTTAAAGCATTTTACATCCGGATTAATGACTATTTAAGTTCATTGGATTTAATGCATGTTTTGCTACAATGCTTCAACCCAAATATCAATTTTGTGGCACTATTTTCTTTAAAATGAATGAATAAATAATTTAAGCGATCCCAGCACTTAACATATAGAATACTCATGTCGATTATGGAATACGCAAATACTGGATCCGCAGTGATTTCCAGTACAGTTTTCTCTCCTGTCTTTTCAAGACAAAAATGGATAAAGAGAATTGAGGCATCACTGCGGATTACATAATCAACATAATTATGTATTTCATGAATAAAATACGTTTTTCTTGATTTATTTCTAATTTTACAACTTCTTCTGGGATCGTACAAAATATATTAAAAAAACTAAAAAAGAAGTAAATAATATGACATTTGAGTTTTCATCTGGATTTAAGTACTTAAACTGACCTCCAAAATGTAGATGAATCCAATAATTTCATTCATCTACATTGGAATAAAGTGTTGATTTAACAATTGACTAATATGTCCCCATTATCGTGATGACAACAATTTGACATCAATTAAATTACTTTAGGTTGAAATTTATCACGTCAACTCAACTGAATTTAGGTGGCTTCCATAATGGAACAAGTTAATGTGGTTAGCTAAAAGCCCAGCCAACTTAACAACTGGTTGAAATTCCGCAAAAACATCTTAACCTAGTTAAGGTGTCGTTTAAATATGGACTAATCGAGTGAATAATGCGTGGCGGTTGCTGCGCCACTCAAACTTTGGTAGGTTATTTAATTTCGGTGCGAATATAAATTTAGATATAAACTTCCAAAAATAATTTAAGAAAATCGCATTTATATAGTACATTTTATGGTCACTTCATCTCTTACCTAATTATGGTATTCGTAACGAATCTTTTTAAATTCGGTATCTATTTTTTCAAATCAAATTCAAAGTGAAGTCGATTTTTTTAATGGCATATTGTTTATATTCCCTTGAGTTTTATTGTAATTAATTTAAATTTTAACCTAACAATTCATAAAACGATGCAAACAAATGTATATACAAAAAAAGAGTCATTGAAATGAACAAGCCGTTATTCTTCTGCCGATGCCGTGTTATAACTTTTAACCATTGCCGTCGCTGGTCCTTGTAAGACTTTCCGGGACAGTCTCATAAATCCTGATACAGGATCTCGTCCAAAATATTTAACTTGGATCTCTTGGCCAACTTCCAGATTCAGAGCCGATGGATGGGCAACCTTAATCGATAGAATATATTTTTTAAAAGTGACTGATTCAGCTAAAAAAAAGAAGAAGAAGAATTCCTACCTTCCTCTGATCCAGCTGTGAATTATGCAACAGCGCTGGTGGCATGGAGGGATACAATGTCACCATAACTCCAGTATCTCTCAACTCTGTTATCGTAGCAGTGTATATGCCACCAAACTCAAGATCTGGAATTCTTTCCTTAGTCAAAAGACCATCAATGATTTCCTTCGCTTCATCCATAGCTTCTTGGGAAGGAGAAAACAAAGAAAACGTTGTTTCGTCTTCTGCGGTGATCTGCGTTCCGGTTTCGAGGTAGATACGTTTAAGATTAATTCCACTAGGACCTATTAGACGAATTCTCAAATGAGGTTCTACGGACATTTTTTCCGTCACTGGCCAGCAATCCTTTCGATGTTTTCTTTGAAGAAAGAAACATAAAAACATCTACACGGTAGAAGTCACTTTATCTTACCTATGCTCACGAATGGTTTGACCCATAATGTCCAAAATCGAGGCTTTGGCGTCCGTGGCTTTTTGCAGAGATTCCATGATGACCTTTAGAGGAATTCCAGGAATTTTCAAATCAGCTTGAATGGCAGTAAATCCTCGACGGGTTCCAGCTATTTTCATGTCCATATCACCCATATAGTCCTCAATTCCAAGAATATCGGTTAAGATTTTGTAGTCTTGTAGATGTTTTGTGTCTTCGTTCTCGAATTTCGTCACCAATCCAATTGCAACTCCAGCTGCAGGCGCCAAAACTGGAACTCCAGCATCCATTAGTGCTAAAGAGCCACCACACACAGTGGCCATGGAACTAGAACCATTGGATTCCAGAACTTCTGAGGTGAGACGAACCGTGAAAGGGAAATCACTTGGTAGTGTTGGAAGAAGACCTCGTTCGGCTAAGGCACCATGACCGAGTTCCCGACGTCCTGCCGGACCCATTCGACCAACTTCACCGGTGGCATACGGAGGGAACTCATAATGCAGCATGAAGTTCTTTGCTTTTAAACCTCTGAAATGGGATTATTGGAATCTAGGCCATATTGAAAGTGAACAACTTACGTTTCTAGGGCCGATACAGTGTCAAGCTTTAATGCACTCTCTTGGGAATCCAAAGAAACTGTGCAAAAGACTTGAGTTTGTCCTCGCTGGAATAACGCAGACCCATGCAGAGGCTTATACAAGTCGACCTAAAGATAACCCGGTTAAGAGAAATCAGTACACAGACGCTCAGCTTACCTGACAACTGATGTTCCTCAATTCATCGTAGTTTCTGCCGTCGCATCGCTGGTTTTCCTCGAAAATCAACTCTCGAAAGATGGACCTGCAAGTTTTGTTGAAGATATCGGAGATGATTGACGGTTCGACGTCTGGATAGGTGGACCAAACTCTGTCGACCACATCACTTCGAATATCGTTCACTGCATGGTCACGAGAAAGCTTATCATGTTTTGCGTCACGGAAAACCTCGCGCAGACGCATCTCTGCTAGGCTATTGACGGCATCGTATACTTCTTGATCGACTTCGGGAGGACTATCTAAGGCACGCTTCTTTCGGCCGAAAGTTCTTTGGAGTTTTTCTATTTCGGTTATGATGAACTGTGCTTCTCTGGTTCCTTGTTTGATGGCTTTTAGTAAATCCTGCATTAGAACCACGTTTCCCTTCCCCTCGAGCATGACAACCAGATTTTGTTTCGTCGCAGTGACCACAAGATCCAGCTGTGAGGTTTGAAGCTCTTTCCTAGTTGGGTTGACAATGATTTCTCCATCGTATAGGCCTAGTCTAGAACGAATCGAATTTGCTGTTTCAGCTAGAACTGGTAATAGGAAAAATAATCTTACCTAACAGCACCAACTGGTCCATTCCATGGAATGTCACTCAAACTCAAAGCCATGGAGGCGGCGTTAATAGCCAGAATATCCGGTGAGTAGACTGCATCCATCGCAAGCATATTACAGACCAATTGGGTTTCGGTTTTGAAGTCGGCCGGAAATAACGTCCTGACAGATCTGTCGATCAGACGTCCACTGAGAATCTCCTTTTCGGATGGACCCCCTTCACGACGCATAAAATTGGTTGGAATACGACCAGAAGCGGCGCTTTTAAGCCGATAGTCGACAACCAGAGGCATAAATGAAGCTCCTGGGGTTTGTTTTGGTTTGGCAACAGCTGTTACCATTACGCAGGTATCACCCATGGTACAGACGCCCGTTCCATTGGCAAAACGAGCATACTTGCCAGAGGATAGGTTCATATACCGCCTGAAAGAAGATGCCGTTCAAATATTTATCATTGAAAGTTTTGGTTAGAGTGAAGCTAGACGGAATGTTTCTCAGGCAACTTACCCATTAGAGAATTTTACTTCTGCTTCAGGACTGTTTCTAGATGATGTATGGCAGAGTTTTGTTGATATAAAAGATGCATTTTTCAGACTTATGGTCAGGATTTTTAAATATTTTCGAGGAAAAAATACAGCCGAAGCTGAGAGGAAACTTGACATTTTTCAAGAATAAAAAAAGAAACCAGAACGAGTTGTTTGACAGCTGACATTTAAAAGCCAGTTGACAGCTGAGTGCTGAATTAATTCATGGTTTGTCCACATTTATGCAGTGGTGGGTCGTTTTTTTTTTGATTTTATCTTTTCACTTTCCATTCAAACAAAAATAATTTTTGGGGGCCTCCTTTAATGCAAAATTGATGTCGTACATTGGATACAAACGCGATTTGATTATACATATATTTCGGTAACATCTTGTTCTTTTGTTTATATTAAGCAATTCTAAAGTGTATATAATGCCTAGTACGCAGTTCTGTAGAAATTGTTTATCTCATTCAAATTTTTTGATAGGACAAATTTTAGCTCGGATTTTTTTTAAGCCAGTTGACGCAGTGCTTTGCATTCCCATTACTTACTGGCGCAAGTTTCTTAATAAAAATAAAGCATATTTCCACCAATTTGAAAATAGTTAGACAGTGTCTAAGTAGACAAAAATCTAATAAATACGACTGTAACACTTTAATTACTATTTGCCTACTAAGCGCGCATATGACCAACAAGCAATTAACGAAATAAACAAACGCGTAGACAATGGGCCTTACTAATAATCAAACGGTAATGTCGGTTATTAGTTAACTGTAAGGTTAGAACAAAGTGCGGAGCTTTAACAAAATGCTACCAATAAACAATTTAACCCTTTCACTAACTAGTCTCCAGACTTTCGTTGAATTTAATACAAAATCTACAAATAAGAAATATAATTGAATGAACTGTCAGAATTTCCACCAAAGTTCAATTTTTTGTTTTCGTACAGGGATATCTCTATTTCGGGTGTCCAGTTGCTGGCTCTTTTTTTTATCTTTGAATCCATTATTATTATTTTTTTCTTAATTAGAAACAAATGGTCTTATTTATAAACGTTGTCTAACTTTAGACAACTGTCCAACTTTGGAAAATGTGTTCAAAAACCTTATTTGTTCTTGTCTTATAGCTGCCTAACTTAGACACAAGAGTAGATTGTCTTAACCGTGAATAATGTGATATTTATTTTTATTAAATAAAGCATATTTCCACCAATTTGAAAATAGTTAGACATTGTCTAAGTAGGCAAAAATCTAATAAATACGACTGAAATTATGTGATCACTGCACAGAAACAAGACCCACAGTTCAAACCAATATTGGAAATCTAAATATAAATACAATTTTCGGCTACCTGTTACACAAATGTAATTTCAATTTGGTTGATTGGTATTGTTTTTGAAAATTGCATTCGACACTTATATTTTTGTATGCTTGCACAAGATTTAACCAATGCAAAAGCAAAAAATATCTTTGATCGATTCCCGTTCAGCACAAAAAAAAAACTTTTTAAATATGTATAAGCAATTATGCAAATATATAAAATGGAATCAAGAAATTAACCACGCACGTATTTAAAGTAAAGTCCAAACGTACTAAATATTTATCAACAAATTAAATAATTTGTTTCTGTTGCACTACATAAACATACAAACAATAAATAAAGTACCTAGTTCTAAATAAAGTAATTCTTTTCACAAAAAATCTGATGAAAGAAACCAACCCTATTGAAATCAACCTTATAAAATGGGAATAGATTTAAGTATTAATTACAAATTTTAGTACTATATGAGACAGCACAAAGGCAACAATCTTTATTAAGTGTTCGACTTTAAACATGGATTTCCATGTATTAAATTTTGACATATTGCTAACGATTAAACTGGAGGTTAATATCGTTATTGGTAAGAGGATTTTCTAAAATTTGAAGATTTTCGTTTAATCTTAACACTAAATTTGAATATTAGTAAGGCCCAAATTTTATAAATTCGACTCTATAAATATAAATTGCATCGTTTAAATGCATTCATTTTGTTTATTTTTGATCTTATTATATTTGGTAGCAGACATCTCTGTTCATTTTACCATCTCTGTAAATTTTCAGAGTTACACATTTTGACAGCCGCCCACCTCACGCATACACCTTACCACATTCTATACCTAATTCAGCAGATTATCCGTCAAACGCGCATGTATTGAATACCCGAAAAAAAATCAATTCAGCATTCTCATAAAACCTATCGTCAAATGACAAGACGAAGACGACGACGTTGAAGTTGAAAAAGAGCTGCACAATATTCCCCCCGGCCAGGAAAAGAAAAACCTTAAAATAAAGTTCATCCATGGAGTCTGCTGAACTCGGAATATAAAAAATTTCATTTCGGTCTTCGCTAGCTGACGACGACGGCATTGATGTGCGTATAAAATCTGAAAAAAACCCTCTCGGTCTGAATAATAAAATTGAATATTTCCAAAATTATATGAAATCGATTCTAGTGTGAAAAAGCTGATCGGCCATCCGGAGTTTTCCGCGGTTTTCCCATAAAATTTCTGCGAGTTTTTCACATTTTTTTTGAGATTCAGATTCTCGTTCATCTTTTGTGTAAACGAGTACAATTTTTTTCCTTTTTCTTCCAATTTCCATCGAGCACAATCGATCTTCATTTGTGGTTCACTTGTGATTTAACATAAAATCTATGAAACTGTCGTAAAAAAAAGCAATTCAGGTTGAAAAACGAAAGGTTCTCCACCAACAAACCACACCGACACCACACCCTGTGCGTAGGTACGGTCGATCTAAAGTGAATCCTTCCGAAACTTATAATTGTGTGGCATCCAATAGAAATCTCAAAAAAAAAAAAATTCCATCGGGTGTCGTATAACGACAATATCGACGTTCTCGAGGTTTTCTCGTGGTCGCAGCAAAAAAAAAAAATCATTACCGAGTGTCTCCTGTCCACAGAACTAAGTTCAAAGTGTAATAATTGCCGGTAGCACCTGCAAATCCCTCGTCTACGTGCCTTTTAATACAATTAAATTGAAAATTCAGTAAATTAACAAATTACGACATCCTTTCTGTAAGGAAAAGTGAGAAAACATTCATCGACGTCCGACCGCGACGTGTCGCTATCGATGAGTTTCTATCTAGTTTGTCTGTTCCTGGTGTTCTTCGTTCGACCCGACTTTCATTGAACACACGGGGCGTGAAAAAATTATCCATTAGTGACATAAACCACCCACTATTCCCGCTACCCCCAACAGTTCACCATTTTTTCTCGTACAAACGCCGGTCTCGCATCGTTTCGCAAGGTGGATTCTGCTTCTGGGTTCCCTTTAGTTTTTTTTTTCTCATTGAGTGAGATGTGTTCGTCTTCGTCGTCCTTGTAGTGTTCGTCGTTGGTTCATCGTTTGTGTCGTGTGTGCGTTGTCTGTTTCCGTTCTTCGTTTTTCCATTTTGCCCATCTCTGATTGATGTACATTGAGTGCGCCACCAGAGAACCACACGCTGTGAGTTTATGAGCACTAAAAATTGAAAGTTTATTCTATTTTCTTCCTAATTATTGTGGCGAAGAGACAAAAACCTAGAATCCCCCGGAAGTGAATTTTCAAGCATCGCTAGATAAGAATATCGTCATTCAGGAGCCGATTTAAAGGTTAGTTAAATTGCTTTTGTAGAATTTTTTATCATTTTTGAGATGAGAATTATCAACAAAATCATAAAACAAAATTTAAATTTGTGTTTATTTGTTCGATATCTAGGTACATAATATATATTTAAAGGTTGAATCTTTGAAATATTCATTATAATTTACGGAGGCTTTTTTGAGTTTAGTCTTTAACCAAGTTATGTGGGTTTCTCAAACATTCATTTCTGAAAATGTTCGTTAAATAACTAAAGAAGATATTTATATGGCTATCAACCTTCTTGTAACCATAATATTATAAATAAATGTAATAACCTCCACCCAGAAGAAGCTTATAAATCTGGCATATCAAAATTCAACAAAATCAATGGCATCACTACACGAATTTGTTGTTGTATTTTGCCTTTTCATTTCGGAAACTGCAGTTTATAAAATAATGGAGAAAATCGAGTGAGATATTAACTTAACAGGAATTTATGAAATCGCTCACGCAACCGGGCGTTCTGTGAATTAAGAACCAGACTTAATTTTTTTTTTAATTTTAAAAATGCTTGGCTATAGTACGTCACCAGGAATGTAGCTTTAATAGAAGTTGAAGTTTGCTCAAACTCCATTACAACATAAATTTCTTTCTACATATTTACAATGAAGCGCTGTATATTTGTTTCGTACCTTTCCACTTGGATAGTGCTACGAGCTACGCCTAAGCTTTGTGTCAACCAGAATGGGTGAAATATTTATAAGGTTAAATTATTTAGTATATAATGTATAATACCGCAAACTTATACAAACGTCTGCATACTTAAAACAAAGGCTCTGCAATGATGCTCATTTTAAAGTAACAGCTTCTCCAAGTTGTTGATAGAAATATTTTTTTTTTAATAAAATTTCTTTTATTATTCATACTGTGTATTTCCATTTTTTTCAACCCCTTTAGATTGACAGATCAAAAATTTTTTTAACATTGATCGTCCCTAAATGAAATGTGTCACACGTTTAACTTAACCATGGACGCTGATTACACGAGTCTTTTTTTTGTTCGTTTCGTCTTTCGTGCTTTTGACAGCTTGGGTGAGGGGTGTAGAAATGTAGGGGGAATGAAGTAACGAAAGCAGGAATGAAAATTTGAAGATTTTTTTCTGGTTGAACATTGACGTTTATGGTTTGACAACAGGGTAGAGATGAGCGATAGCTAGTTGTCAGCAAAAATCGTAGTTGAGAGAAAAATCATCGATTTCAGATATCGATTTTAAGATTAAATACATCGACTAAAAATTACAAATAAAATGGTTTCTGTAAATTAAGTGCGTAGAAAGAAACTTCAACTATGTGTGCTTTCTACAAAAAAACATCATTCTTATAGATATTAAATGTGATAGTACATTTTTTTTCACTTTTTTGACTGGAAGGATTTTGGAAATCGATTATTTCATAGGAAAGGAATATGAATACTTTTCATCCAACAAGGGGTTTTGCGGTTCCAGCAAAGAGTGTGGGTAAGAACTAGTTACAAATAAGGTATTCCAAATCATGTTAATATCTACTTTCCTTTCTCTTTTTTGCTGTACAAATTTTTTAAAAAGTAATTTTCTTTGTGTACAATTTTCGTTTTTAAAATTAAGAATTCATTTACATTTAAGATTTAAGCCCCATAAAATGTTCACACCACGTAAATTTAAAAATGCATTTGATAAAACAATACATATGTGGTGTGGAAGTTTTTGGTTCTTTTTACATGTTCTATAGGACAAGTATTGGGTTCTTGTAAACATGTAGAAGTCTTAAAAAGTATTTTTACCATACCGTCCGTTGATTTATACGTCTACGTCTACATCGAGATAGTGAATAGACAGGTAGAACGATTTGCTCCAAATATCGTACAGTGCACGTTTGTAATTCTCGCATCGATAACATTAGTCAAGAAACGTTGAAAAATAAATTAAAACTCATGATTTGTTTCAATTTTCATCATTTCTCGACTAATTTAATCGTTGTGAGTTACAAAATGTACATAGGCACAGATCATTTCAATGCAATTTCTTAGAGCAGAAAATCGATTAAATGAATACTTAATTTGAAATTTTAATCATCAGAACCAGAGTCAGAACCTTTATTACAGATTTAACCTACTATGAACAAACGGACTTAAATCAAAACCACGTTTTGATGTAAATTTATATATTAAAACGTATTTGGCTATAAAAATAGAAAAGAAAAAAATGGATCGATTTTGAAAAACATCGATGTTTCAGGTTCGATAAATTTTCTCACTAATTTTAACATCGAAAAATTTAATAGCCCATCCCTAAAATCAGAGAATTGTGCGAAGAACTTATAAACTTTTAATTTCGAGCTGTAAAACAATTTTTCACACTTAAATAAGCTATACATATGAATAAGAAGTGATTAAAAAACATTTTTAATTACTACTTCTATTTATTTTCCAATAAATCCACCGCAAAGTTTCTGAACCCCAAAATAACGAAAGTCTTCACGAATGTAAAAAATAACCATGTAATCACGACGATACGTGCCTGTCAAAAAGACGAAAGACGAAATAAACGAAAAAACGAATCGTGTAATCGGAGTCATGGTCGCGTTCGGGGATCAATCCAAAGCTATCCGGATAGATTTGTGTTGTTGTAATTGCTTGTGATAAAACAGCTGATGCAACAACAACCCAACGTATCTGAAAATTTTTGGGATAGGTGGATAGGATAGCCTATCTGATAGTTCCTCGAATGCAAGGAATGACATTTTACCATTCTTTTTTTTTTTTTTTAACACAACAACAATACGGTACATAATTTTTCTGTGTTTGATGTGTGTTCGAGGTGGGCTCTGAATGCACTCTCACGAAAAACAAAAACAGTTTTTTTCGGATAGAGTTCAGAGCTGTAGCAATAAAGAAAGTAAAACAAAAACTCTAGGTATGTATTTTGACAGCTGGAACCTATAAAAATAATCATCAAAAAAAGCTCTGTTCCATTACTAGTTTCAAACTGTTTCAAACAGCCAGATTTGGTCCAAAGTCGTTCCATACTTCAAAAATGGTGCTATTTCTTGCAAAAGAAAGCGCATGCGAGAAAGTAAAACATTTTTTCTTCTTGCTAGTTTTAGTCCGAGGAATTTATTCTGGCTATTTATTCCCATTAAATTCCCAATGACGAAATAAACATCATGGGTGAAATAAATAACAACAAATTAATTAAATTGATATAATTTATATCCAAAAAGAAATTCATTATCAAACGCTCAAATTACATATTACAAAAACTACAAATATGTGCTGCAAGAATGGTACACATTATCAATAATAAGTCATAGTCATGACTGATAGTCTTGCTCACGTCATTCATACTCCAAAAAAAATTTCAGTAAAATTTGTGTGAAAAACCATCATCCAGTCTCAGTCATGATTGACAAATGTGTTAAAGAGTCAACGCCAAAATGGAACCCTAAAGCTCACCATACGGCCAGGCGTTGTGATTGTTAAGCAGCCCATAGACACTACACTTGTGTCTGCACCGGTGTACTGACACCGGTGTGGCATTCCGCCACACCGATCGAGACACCGACACCAAAAATCAAAATCTTTTGATTTTACTCGCTCTGTGCCTGACACCGATTATGTGTGCGCACCAGCCCACACACAGCACACATTTCCGTACACCGACACCGGTGCAGACACAAGTGTAGTGTTTATGGGCTGCTTTAGATACTATTAAAAACAAAATAGCAAACAGGGAAATACGGCAGCCGAACCACCAAAGCTCACCGTCACCAGACCACACACGCCTTCTCATTCATTGCGAATGCGAACCTTCAATTACTTCTATGGAATGGAGTATCTTTGGTCGTAAAGCAGCCCATAGACACTACACTTGTGTCGGTGTCTCTAACGAATCAAATAAAATTCAATTTATGAAAAATAATATGTAAATGATTACAACTATTATTTTGTTTTTATTTATTAGTATTTATTTGAATATAAAATATTTGAATATAAAATAGATTAGGACATATAAAAATATGGCTTCCAACTCTAAGCTTTGTAACAAAGGCTTATTTAAACAGGAAAATTTATATGAAAAGATTGGCTTGCATTTTTGATATGATTTGAATGATTTGATTGATGTCGAACATAGACTGCTCGATTGCTGGTTAGGATATAACGGGTGTTTTTTTTCCTACGTCCTCCCAGTCCGAGCCAGTCGTGGCGGTCATATGCCAGAAATCATGTTTAAATTATAATTCCAGAATAAAGTAAAGTTCATGTCAATTTAAAAAAATCATCTTGGTTTTATTACATTTCAAAGTTTTATACCTCTAAAAAAACACCCTTTACATATCGTCGATCATCTTAAAATTAAACAAACTGACGTAACTGCTTTTTTAATATCTTTGGATAACGCATAGGACAAAAAAAGTTTTAACAACGGCCAACACTTTTAAGACGCGTTTTTTTTTAATTCTGAAGAAAAGTTCCTGGATAGGGGACGATATGTTCAAGTTGTTGTTACATGTCGTGTAAAATGTTGTTTTTTTTTTCCTTTTAAGCAGGTATTTGTGATTATGCTAGCACAATGAGCTTTATTGCACTGCCAGGTTTCAGTATCCATGTTTGGAGATCCAATTCAGAGTAGCAATAAAGACGGAAAATCCATCCGCAAATGCATTCCCTTAAATCCCGTTGTTAGGGGGGAACTTACCTTAGTTTAAGGTTATTTTAGTTTTTTATTATAGTGTCTCTTGTATTGTATTATATTTGAGAATCGACATGTGATCTGGATTGGTGATGGTATAAGTCTATCAAATCATATAATATTCGTATTGTTTTTTACGAAATATAAGTGAATTTTTGGTTGCTGCATATATAAAAGTTGATGCGAAATATTGCAGAAGTTCATTACAAAGGCATTCGATACAGTTGGTACCTAGTCCATCCCTGAGATTTAAGGTTTGTAGTAATTTCAAAATAAGTCTTACGTACCGGATACTATGCTGTTGGTGTTGTTTTTCTGGTTGTTATTGATAGATAGATATAGTAGAAGTGAACTTGGTTTTAGGTTACGGGGTAAATAAATTTATTTGTGTTGTTTCACACGCATTATATAAGAATTCCGGTCTTTCTTGCAATACTTATTATTTATTTTACTACACTAGCGATGATTGAAGAAATGATTTCTAACAAAATATGTTATCCTACGATACTGTAAAGTTCGTACCATAACCACTGCATTTTACGGAACCTGCATACTTATACAGATAAATATTTCCTAAAAAATACTATGCAATTTTAAGTAACTTTTGTTCTTAACGACGACAACGCACTTATTGTTACGACTGAGTTCCTTAAATTTTAAAACGTCATGTCATATCTCTTCTAAAAAGATAACATTGGACTAAAATGTTTACTAGATGTTTTTAAAAACGTTTTAAAAAAAGAAAGTCATAGGATTTATTTATAATTAGCTTGTTTTTTTTTCTTTTTACTGTGGTTAATGATACCATAAGTAAAATGCGCATCTTAGTCGCACAAATTTGCTTACACAGTTAAATTGGCTTATAGAATTTTAAAAATTTTATATTTTAATTAGAATGGATGAATTTTGAATTTTGTTTTTGAATTAGATAAAATTGTAAAGAAGCGTGAAACTACATATTTAATAAAATCGCTTATAAAACTTCTAAACCGGTTTTAAGCCCATTAAATAATGACACAAAATTTTAGACGATTTAGTAGGTAAATTCTTAAATAAATATGGTTTTATGTAAATTTTTTCTATAGTCTCTAAAAAAACAAAAACGCACCTAGTGCTGAACGAAATATTTCATTTCTGATTAAGTTGTGTCATTTTTAAAAGAAAATTCTTTTCACATCAGCAGCATTCTAACAACAAACTCAACTTTGAAGAACATCAGTGGGTTAGGCTGCAGATCGAGGTTACAAATAGACACATATAAAGCATGTTTACATAATATCAATATGCAAGCATGCATGCGTAGATATGTACAATGTGCATACAGAAAGAAACGCAGACATGGTATCTATTTTTTTTTTCGTGTTCACTCTCATCGTAGTATGTTAGGTTTGATTTAAATCACGAGTTTAATTTTTTTACGAATAAAAAACTTGACCTATGGTCAATGTATGTACATATATTTTCTTGTACATAGTAAAGTATAAAAAATAATATTCAAAAAGATAAGACAAATTTTTTTTATATTTTATTGTTGTATTTTAAGACAATTTTATACGGTCAATCACTTAATTGCTTGTAATCAACACTTTTACTATCGGACTTTCTGTATTCTTATCGTTTTAAACCACAAAGATTTTTTTTTTAAAACCACAAAAAGAAAACATGTATTTTAACAAATAATATTTTTATTGAAGTATAGATACCGAAAATTCAATTCTAAATGCTGTTCTGTATTCGTTATTATATACCTATAGTCTCTCAAAAAATAAAATGAAAAAAAAAGACGACACAGCTTATTTATGTAATTTGTAGTTTATGTTTATTTGCCTTTTGTTGCCGATGCGTTCACGTTAAAATCGATGGATAGACTACTTTCTTTATCGCACTTCTGCGACATACCGGCCTCCTCTGAAACACTCGTTTCTGAATTATCTTCCGTGAGCAAGATGCAGATTTTCTGAATTGGTCGCTGTCGAGAAAATGTTCGACCTGTCACCTTATCATAGTGCTGAGTTGTAACAACTCGAACCAGTTGATCTTCGCCTGAATGCACCGCAGTTATTCGCCCAATACACCACTGTGTCGGTGGCAAATTTTCGTGTTTAATTGCCACAATATCACCAACTTTGACGTTTTCTTCTGCCTTGCGCCACTTACTTCTTTGCTGTAGTGTTGTTAGGTATTCCTGGTGCCAACGTTGCCATATTTCTTCAGTCCATCGCCGCACTAAATTCCATTCTTTGATACGATTCAATGGTAAATTCATGTATGTGGGTTCAGGTAGTGCAATGATTGGACCACCCGTAAGAAAATCGGCTGGGGACAATGCTAATTTGTCATCTGGGTCGTCGTATAAAGCCATTAATGGCCTGGAGTTTAAGCAAGCCTCGATACGTATTAGCAAAGTGTTGAATTGTTCGTAGCTCATAGTTTGATTGCCAACCACTCGTACGATATGCCTTTTCGCCGACTTGACAGCAGCCTCCCAAATACCACCCTGATGTGGAGCTGCTGGCGGTATAAAATGCCATGTTGTTCCACGATGCGCCAATTGTTGCTTAACGTGCTCGTTCTGCCATGCCTCTAGGTCCTCTTGGAGTCGTCGATTTGTACCCTGGAAATTTGTGCCGTTATCTGAATGAAGTTGCTCGCACGGTCCTCTTCTACTGGTAAATCGTGCAAATGCATTTAAGAATGCCTCCGTTGATAAGTCCGTCGCCAGTTCAATATGAACCGCTTTTGTAGCCAAGCATACAAAAATTGCCACGTAGGTCTTGGTTGTTGTTTTCGACCGTTTTGCGCCTAAGCGTAACAGGAATGGGCCGCAATAATCTACGCCTGAGATGAGAAATGGACGATGTCGAGTAACACGATGCTTTGGTAAATCACCCATTCGCTGCTTCGCTACCGTACCTCGTTGTAAGCGACATGTCACACATTTGTGTATGTGGGATTTCACAAGCGCCCGGCCTCCTATGATCCAATGTGTTTGTCGAATGATCTGCAGCATCAATTGTACACCACCATGTAAAGTCTCGTGATGTACTTCAGCAACAATCATAGATGCTAGTCTGCCTTCTTTTGATAAGATAATTGGAAATTTTTGATTCGCGTCCAATGTTGCTCGTTTGATCCGGCCACCAACTCGCAAAATGTTATCTTCATCGAGAAATGGATTCAATGAGCTGAGTGTGCTGGTACTCGGTAAGTTCTTCGCCTCGTTACATAATTCTATTTCGCGTTTGTACCATTGCCTCTGCTCCAAACGTGACAATATCATCATTGCCTGATGTAAGCGTTCAACACTGCATATTTCGGAACCATACACTGCACGCCTCTTGCTACCTGCGAAAAGGGCGTATAGGATATGAGCCATAATGCGTTTTAACTTCGTTAAGGAATTCGTGCGATCTAGAAAATTGTACACCTGGCCATCTCGTCGTCTCGTTATGAGTATGCCTGCTTGATTGATTCGTGTATGTGTCACTGTCACGATTGCCGATGCTGACCTCTCTTCCTCTCGTAATAAAAGGATATCGTCTGTGGTACATAATGGTTCGCCTGCCATACTGTACCTATCGCCTCGTTGAAGGAAATCGGGTCCATTCCACCAAAGTGTATGCGCCTGTATCTGTGACGCCGTTAGCCCTCGACTTGCGCAATCGGCTGGATTCTGTGACGTCGGAATATGATTCCATGCAGATGGTTCACTATTTTGCTGCACATAACTCACCCGGTTCGCTACATAGGGTTTAAATCTGACGGGAAGTTGTCGTAGCCATGCCAAAACTATTGTTGAGTCGGTCCACAGAAAATATTCCAGATTCAACATCTCCATTGCCTCGTACCGTGTTCAATGTAGTCACCAATAACTGTGCTCCACAAAGCTCGAGCCTTGGAATCGAGACCGTCTTCACCGGTGCTACTCTGGTCTTGGATGTAAGCAAACGGACCGTTGCCATGCCTGCCTCGTCTATGGTCCGAAGATAAATCACGGCGGCATATGCGTGTAGCGAAGCATCACAGAAACCATGTAGGGTTGTTTGCTGGCCTGGATGTGCTCCAATATGTCTTGGTATCGCCAGATTTGACAACTGAAACAAGCCTTGGCGAAAATTGAACCACTCGCTAAGTAGGTCCTCTGGTATTTCCTCGTCCCAACCAATGCCTGCCAACCATAGCCTCTGCATAAATATTTTTGCTTTGATGACGACTGGTGCTAACAATCCCGTCGGATCGTAAAGTTTCGCAATGTCGCTGAGACACTTACGTTTAGTGCGTGTTATTGCCTCATCCAAGGTGATTTCGAATGACAGCATGTCAAAATCACTGTCCCATTGTAAACCTAAAACAGATTTTTCTTTCGGGTTTATTAGCAATGGGGGCTTACCTGAATCGCTTTGACCATTTATTGCCTGTATAACTGCCTTGTTGTTAGATTGCCATTTTCGTAAATGCATATGGCCTTGCTGTAAGACACAATCAACATTCTTCGATCGACGGATGGCGATCGCTGGAGTGGGAGCGCTGGAAAGGTAGTCGTCAACATAAAAATCTTTCTCGATGCTGCGCCTCGTTACAATTGCCTCCGTCTCCGGTTTGATAATATTGTAATTGTCTCGAGCACATTGATGAAGTGTTCGCACTGCCAAGTATGGACCAGAGCGTGTGCCATAAGTCACCGTTGTTAGCCGATACGTTTTAAGTTGATCGGTAGGATTCTCTCGCCATAATATTAGCTGCCACTTTTGATGATTTGGATTCACCAACACCTGGCGAAACATTTTCTCAATGTCCGCCACAATTGCCACACGATAAAGCCTGAATCGTAGAATAATGTTCGCCAATTTATCCTGTATTACTGGACCGATATGTTGTGTGTCGTTAAGTGATACACCGTTGTCTGTTTTCGCTGACGCGTTGAACACAACACGAAATTTAGTTGTGACTGCGTGGTGAGGAATGTAGTAGGCCTGGGCATTCTTACTCAGACTCACCTCGTCTTCGTATAACACCATGTGACCTAATGCCTCGTACTCTTTCATAAATGCGACGTATTTCGTCAATAGATCGGGATCGGAATGCAGTCGCTTTTCGTTCCTGTAAAACTGCTGCGTTGCCATTCGACGTGAGTCACCAAGCTTCGGTTCGTCTGTTAAAAAGGGTATGCTGACCACATACCGGCCATCTTCTTGTCGCTGCACTGTTTCTTCATATCGCCGTTCACATTCGTCTATTGCCTGACCATTGACTTCTGAAAAGGTTGGTTCTTCTAATTGCCAGAATCGTATAAGAGCCTCCTCTAAATTTTCGTTGCCTCGTGTGTGCATACTTTGCGCCAAATTACAATGTATCAAATCAACTGGGCCTGATACTACCCAACCCAGATGTGTATTCTGCGCATGGGGTTGGTCTGCTTCGCCATTGATGAGTCCGTCTTTAACGATCAGACCCCAAACATCGGACCCAATCAATAGATCGATTTCGCCTGGATTACCGAAATTTGGGTCTGCCAGAGGTAAGCCTTGTAAATATTGCCATTGATCGATACCTATGCAATGAGCAGGCAAATCTGCTGTAATTTTTGTCAAGACGAAAGCATTGACTTGAATTGCAAATTCTGCTTCGTAACGAGATCGTAGCTGTAATTTTGCTACACCTCGTGTTGTTGGCCCTTCCACATCACCTGCACCAGCGATGACCATGTCGAACTTCTGCCTTTTGATTCGCAGCTGCTGCATACATCGTTCCGTAATAAAAGTGATTTGCGAGCCTGTATCGCATAGCGCACGTGCCGTAATGGGATTGCCTTGAATATCAAGTAAAATTGTAGTAGCGGTTGCCAATAACGTAGTGTGACCATTGTATACGAAAGATGTCACAGCGGGGGCCTTATTGAGTCATGCTGACGCCTGTGGTTGCGATGGTTCTACCGAAGCAGCACTTATTGTAGTTGATGATGTCGTCTTCGTGCGACATAAAATTGTGTGGTGCATCCCTTGACATTGTCCACATCTACGTTTTGATAAGCAAGCTCGTGTTGCGTGACCTGGAGTCAGACAATTATAGCATAAATTTGAATCTTTTATCTTACCGAATCTCTCTGAAGGAGTTAACGACTCTAGAGCTGGACAGCGCCCAATGTAATGGTCACCATTGCAGTAATAACAATGACCACGATCTGCTGTCGGCAAGTTGGATCGTGTCAGCCTCTGAGTTGTGCCTGCATTCGTACTCGTATGTGCCTTAGGATTAGCTGTGGATCGTTTATTGTAGCCTGCGTTGTTCGTCCGTTCTGTCATCGCACTTCCCATGTGGTCAAGACCTCGTGCTCTGCCCTCGATGAATGTTAGTAATTCTGCCAATTTGGGAAGTTCTGTTCCCTTCAACTGCATCTCCCAATGTATGATAGTTGTCTTTGGGAGTTTTGACACCAAAATGTGGACTAGGATGTCGTCCCACGTCTCAACTGGTCGTTTCATTGCCGCTAATGAGCGTGTAGTTTCATTGGTAATGTCGACTACTCGACGCAAGCCTATATTAGTCTCCTTCTCAATAGACTCCATATTAAGGAAAATATTCAAGTGGGCCGATACAATGAGACGGTCGTTGTTGTATCTTGCTTTTAACGTCTGCCATGCTGATTCGTAATTATCATCGGTTGGTAGAAAGCCAGCTACAACCTGAGCAGCTGAGCCTTTCACTGCTTTCATAAGCCTGGTGTATTTTGCAGCTGTTGAAAGATGCTCTTTTGAATGCACCATCGCTTCATACATATCACGGAATGCAATCCATTTGTTGAATTCTCCATGAAATTCTGGAATGACAATTTTCTCGAGACGTAAATCATTCAGATCGCCTTGTTGACCGTGAACTGAGCGCATCATACTGACATCAGATGCCTGCTGTTCTTGCACAGCCGAATCGATTGCACCCGCAAGCATGGCCTTCACCTTCGTGTATCTGTCTTCCACCTCTTCGAACAAAGTTGTATGTGCATCCATCTCGCTATCCAGCGCAACACCTACCAAAATAAAGTGTGCATCCTTAAAACGTGTGAAATGGCCTTCTAAATTGTCCAAAGTGGCACGCTTCATAGCTAGATCTAGTCCAGTCAATTGACCATCCCCCAATTTTATCGCCAACTTCGAAATTGCCGTCACAGCACTTATCCGTAACTTTAATTCAGCCATAGTCTTTTTTAAATTGTCTTAGCTTTTTTTTTAAAAACTTGAAAATGTTCCGTCGATTCGCAAATTGAAACCAAAAAAAAAACTATCGTCCCGTTTCGTAAGCGCTCTAAAAAACAAAAAAGAATCACCGTTTGTCTTAGGTACCTCTTTTCGTATAGTACCGTACGTATTATACTCCCGTAAAATTGCAAAAAGAAACAATAACAAAGTTTCTATAGTTCAACTCGTTATTTAATTCTACAGGGGAAATATGCACTGTATTCGTTGCCTATGTAATATGTGTAGGTATATATAAACCGTATGCGCGCAAACGTTTGGGTCGACAACAACATTCATTGGCCTTTTTTTTTTCGTAAGAACTCGCAAGTTTCGTTTTTTATTCAACCACCGTTGACTATTCCTCACAGGAGGCACCAAAATGTTCTGTATTCGTTATTATATACCTATAGTCTCTCAAAAAATAAAATGAAAAAAAAAGACGACACAGCTTATTTATGTAATTTGTAGTTTATGTTTATTTGCCTTTTGTTGCCGATGCGTTCACGTTAAAATCGATGGATAGACTACTTTCTTTATCGCACTTCTGCGACAATGCACTTGAACTTGGAGTAGACTTCGAAATAAATTTAATAATACACATTATATTTGTTGCTCCTTTCTGATAATTTGTTTCTCATGTGCTTAAACAGGGTGGCGCTAAAAAAGCAAAAACTATTACTGATAAATCATTCACTGCTAAAAGCAATTCTGATGTTGCATTCGAATTGAGAACATTTATAAGGAAGAGGTAGCTAAATTTTGTATTCATTCATTCTGGCATATTAAACAGAAAAAAAACACCGACATTTTAAGGTCCCCTCGATTTCAGCAATAACTTATACTTTAGAATTCTAAGACACTGACTCAGGTTCTAAGAGCTTATGTGTATGTTACAAACATAATAAATATTATTTTGAGTAGAATAATAACTCTAAAAACTCAAATGCGCTTCATAATAAGTCCCCTTAAAAAAAATCCTCCTATTTATCAAAATACCGCACAAGAATATCGTATCTACACTACATGAATTTCATGTCTCATAAAATATTCATTCTCGATTCTTAGAACAACCAAACAATCCCGTCATCTGCATTCCTCCTCCTTAACACTTAAAAAAAAAACTATATCAAAAAAACTGAAAACTCCCTCTAACAAAATGTTACTCATTATCAGTTTGACATTCTGCCATTAATTATTATACAATGCCGAATGTCGGCATTTGTCCAAATCAAGAAATTCCAACCTCGAATCTTGATACTGCTTGTGTTTCCATTTCATTCAGTGGCCGCGGTAACGGCGGCGGCGCTGTCTGTTGTCAACCTCCGTGTGGACCCAACCCAGTTTGTTTCCCGCAAAATAATCTTTTCCATTTCCTTCGTAATCTTGCTGTGATGCACATTTCATGAAATATATTCTTTGAAACAAAACCTGACAACGATGCGGACAACTTCGAAACTAAAATTTACAATGCAAATCAATTAAAGTCGACCCCCCCCCCACTCCACCTTAATGCACAGCATCGATTATGTAGCCCTGGAAGGATACACTGAGATTTCAGGTACATACATACATATATTTACTGGGGCGCTATATGTTTAATTAAAAAGCAAAATCTCCAAAATAAAAAAAAAAAAAAACAGTGTTTTTGAGAGAACGGCGTGCATGTTCTCCTGACAGCTGTGATGTATGTATATCACCCAGGTAAAGATGTTGGATCCATGCCCTAAGCGTACTGGCGTACTCTATATTTTTGTTTTAACTTGTTTGACCCAAATAAAAATAATGCCAAAATTAAATTTCAGTGTAGCCACTCACTGTTTTTCGAAATACTATCTACGATGATGGTCCAATTTCAAATTTGTAGCTTAAAATCACTGCCACAAAGTAGCCCAATTTAATAACAAATTCCTTTGTTTCTAATAACTTCAATAGGAATTTATTTTTATTTTAAAAATTTATAGAAAACCCAGGGAAAGGCATTTTTAGTTGAGGTCAATTTGAACTTTTAATTGAATTTATATATAATTAATCCACTTAAACAGAAATTTATCAATTTCCGTTAAACAAATAAATACATTTTTATAAAAGAAACAATACAAAAATTACCATTAATCACAATTAACTTTTAAACGGTCTTTAAATACGAAAGTTTTATTTTCCCCAAATCTGAACCAGATTGGATTTGCTAACGAAAATACATGTATTACAAAAACAACACGAGATCCAACTTTGTTTTGAATTTTCAAATACATTTTGAACACACATTTTACCAAATGGCGTCAGTAGTGTAAAGAAAAAAAACAACGGGTATACATAAATATAAAAAATGAAAAAAAAAGAGATGGGTATATAACGCAGCAAATATTAAACTGAAGATTGCTGCGGTTGATTTGAAATGTCAAAATCAATGAGCGAATTTAGTTGATAAAAAAATGATGCTTAATATTGTAAAATTCATTAAGGGTTTGTTCAGAGGTAGAAAATTGATGTTTAAAATTTATAGAACAAAAAAAAGAATCATTCAAGATTAATGGTTTTATGAACCTAGTTATAGACCAATTGTGATTGGAATCGCAATTGGCTTTTAAGACGGCACTTCTTATGTCGTATAAAAATCATCACTTCAATTTTTCTTCGCAGATTGGCCTTCTTTTGTAAAATTTTTCCTGTTCTCTTGTAAAAATGCTTTAAAATATGAGATATTATCCAGGAATCTATGTTATAAATATTAAGGGTATTCATGCAACGTCGTAAGTTTACAAATTGTGGAAAATGATAAGTTTACACAAAAATTTGCATTTTTAATTCATTTAGACATTTAGTTAAATGCTGTGTAATTGAATTAGCTCTTCGTTAAACGTCAAATATTAATTTTCAAAACATGTATATGTATATAAATAAGCGTGTTTAGATTTCGAAGTTAATTTTAAATGGAGAACCTCTCCCAAACCAATTTGAAATCGGAGTCGAATGCCACGGAACGGATTAAAAGTCACAAAAGTCACTTTTTTTAAGCCCGACGGGAATTAGATGATAAATGTAGAATGAGCGATTACAAGAAAAATCATATGGCGCGCCCATAATGGTGGATATATCTACTTTTCCTTCAGTTTAATTCACTTTCGTTTCCGTTAGTAAAAGTTGTCCCGAGCTCAACTAAACTGAAACTTGGATTAATGATTTAAACGAATGGTTTCTTTCACATCGATGATAATTCGGAAAGCATAACTAACAAGTACAAGTAATAGCATTTACTTTTGTTTATGTTTTTATGGCCCATTATATGGATTTGTGTAAATAAATAATGGTGATCAATAATAGTCAGAAAATGTAGACGTCTTAATTATTTTTTTTTTGTATAAACTACGTTTTTATTCTCAACTTTTATTGCCAACTAATTTCAATGCGATAGTTATGGAACACGGCTAGAGTTTATTTTAGTTCTCTGAGATACCTAATATATCATATTTTTGAACACGCCTAGTTCAAAAAGTCACAATGACGTTTGGTTAAGTTTACCAACAACATTTGGTTAATTTTCCACAGCAAAACCTTGCGGAATTTTAACCGAATTGTGTAAATCATTTCTCATACAAAATTCGACTTGTTTTTTCAAAACTTGGTTTTTCTTTTGCTTAGAGTTATTTAAATGCACCTGCCAAACCTAACATCATATAACTGAAGCAAAGCTTTTTGCATTATATTCATAACACGAATTGCGCCTTATTTTTTTTTAATTAAATGAAATTTCAAATAAAATAAATATAAGTAAAAGGAGTAAAGTTTAAATCCGATTGGTGTTAAGTCCGAACCCTACTATACAAACCTCCACATGATATTAAATATATTACATCTGTCTCTTAACAATTTTTAAGTCGTAAAATATGAAAGGACATATGGTGGCGCACACAAAAAGATTGCAGCCAGCAACAATTAATACGTATTTTGTCGTCCCACATCATGTGGCCTTATTGGCCATTATATTGACCAAAACAATTATTATTACTCGAAAAAGTAATAAAACGTCATTGGTTGTTTTTAAATATATTTCGCCCAATCTTCAATCGATGTTGTATATACATATACATATGTAGATTGTCTGTATTATTTTATAATTGGTCATATAATCCTGTTATGTTACTTTAACCATCACATCAGTTGATCTTCAAGTAATTGTATTACATAATTTGGTATAAAATTGTGGTATAAAGTGCGGAGGTGGATGGCATTCCCAATTTAACAACAATTCCGTGCAGATTTAGGTTTGAGATAAAATATTTTTTAATTTTTTGTTTTGTATAAGTAATTCAAGAAGATTTTACTTAACTGCGCTTTAGTTGTGATTGCACTCGAAAAAAAAATATATGATGCAATAAGTTAACACGGGCAGTATAATTGTTTACTTTTCTTTACGACCAAATTAATTGATATTGAAATAAACCTCCACAATATAAGACGACGTTTCTTAACGATTAATTTCCAGACAAATCGATTGGGAATTTTGTTTTAATTGAATGAAAACTTTCTGTCAACCTATAGAAATGGTCTGCATTCTCTGTGTCTGATTTTTAGCTGTGCTCCATAATTTCCCATTCTCAGTGTAAAGGCGGTGTAAGTAACCACCTTTTTGTATTTATATAAATACAGAAATAAAAAGAATCGAAAACTTTAATGAAGGCTCGATTTGTTTATCTCTATAGGTCTGAGACTATTGATAACACAACAATCTTTAAAAACAAACGTTTGATTCGTTCAGATTTTATTGAAATAAAACCACCTAATTTGCAACTGACGTTTAATTCTGACACCGCACTCGTATTGTGTAAAATGCTGACAGATATTTCTGGCATATTGCCTGTATACTGAAAGAACATCAGAGCACCAAATGACTTTGTGTAAATCTAATGGGCGTCTATTATTTCCTAAGTTTTCGATGACAAATTATCGCAGTTTCTAAGTCGTAGAATCCAGCATTATTCTAGGCCCTGATTGGGGTTTTCTGACAGAATTTCCCACTGAAAAAGTAGCTAGTTCGGTGGAAAAACTATCAATAGCTTACATTTGTTTTTTATTTTTTGTGGTGAACAATTGTTTCGAATCGAAGTGGATAATCTTTTGTTAACGATTGGCAAATTCTTTCATTCATATAATATTCACAAACTATATCGTTGGTTCGCCCCAATTATTAGCACCTCCTCATTAGGTTTCTTCAATGTTGCTCAAAAAGTTTCCCTTAAAACCGTAATATAACTCTGTTTTGTCATTCGCTGTTAAATCAAATCACAGCTTAATTTGATAATGTAATGCGGTAATTCGCCGTCGCTTTATTATCCATAACTTCTTATAGTCAGCCCTTCGTTTTCTGTAGCTCTAAGGTTCTTAACGTACAAACATAGCAATGCGTTTCCTTTTTTTTTATCTTATCTTATCTTATCTTATCATTTTGTTTCTTTTTCTTCATACATTTTATATTCTTTTTCAAAGTCATAAGGCTTAAATTGTTGTGTCGTTTTATTACACACTACCTACTCCACTTACGCTTTAGCCGATGAAAGTGAACTGGACAGACATAGCCTGTGGCAATGTAACCATTTAAGTAGACCTTATTCCAGAGTTCTGAAATTGATGCCATTAAATCATAAATTTACATTATATTTAATTTTTTTTCTTCTTTACTTTAGTTCTTTTTTCTATTTCATCTACTATTTCATTTACTTATATAAAAACTTACTGTGTCCTGGAGTGAAAGGCGTCATTTATATATTATATACATATATATTTCTGCTGCCTCCTGCAGTCAAGGTGGAGAGTATATCCTAAGGATAATGCTTATAAACTTGTTGGAAATCTGTTTCTTCTATTTTTTTTATCTTGAAAATTTTAATGAACATCTCTGTGCTGGCTGGATCTCTTTTGTTACTTAACCTCTATTTTCTAGAGTTATCCACTTCAGAAATATAAAATAGGAAGAAAGAAGAAAAAGATTAAAGTGTCACCATCAGAAATAGATTATAAAATAAATATCTGGTCTTTTTATTTTTTTAAATGAATGTACAAAGACGATACTTTAAGTTGTGTCCATAGTTCATATTATACTCGTTTATAGTTCAAAAAGAATAGAATTCAAATTTGAAAATCTGCTTGATGTTAATGGTTTTGTAGTATTTTAGACTTCTATTAAATTTTCCATTGAAAACTATAAATAAGACTTGGGCGGAGCGTTTGTGTTAAGATATATACTTTTCTATGTATTTATATTCTATCCTTGAAAAGCTGGATTTTGAAAAAAAAAAAAAAAATATTTTGATTTAAACGTTAAGGAATTTATGAATAATTATAAAATGCTATTTTGTGATTTCTAAAGTCGTACACCTCTTTTACGATTGATATAAAAAATATTGAAATGTAATATTTTATATTCATCATTTAGGTACCTACTTTCCCAAAAAACTTACTAACAGTAGGTACCTGCCATTAACTTGTTTTTTTTTTTAATTTATTTATCGTAACCAATTTCGATGGAAAATTTTAACAGAGATCCTTTTAAGTCGAACAAATATTGCAAATATAATTTCTCAAAAAAAATGTATACATATTCAGGATTATTTAAATTTAGTAATTTGTTTACCTCTTTTTGGACATTAATTTTTAAAAATAAATCCCAAAAATATTAACATATGTATGTACATATTTAAAAATCTCAAAAATATATTTTTTTTAATCCCAAACAATTTTTTTTTTGTTATATCCAAAAATAATTTTTTTTTTGTTTTTTCATATTATTTTTTTTTTAGTTCCAGAGATATTTTTATTTAAATCCCATGTCTTTTAAATATCCCACGACTTTTAAAAATCCCATGTCTTTTAAAAATAAAAAAAAAAATTGATTAAAAAAATATTTTTAGGATTAAAAAAAATAAAATACTTTTGAGATTTATAAAAAAAACATGTTTTTGAGATTTTTAAATATGCAAATATGTTAATATATGTATTTGGGGTTTATTTTTGAAAATCAATATCTCAAAATCAGGTTAACAAAGTTAAAATTTGATAATACGTTTTTAAATGTACAAAAACTGAAAGTTAAAGAAATTTTATAATTAAAAAAAATTAATATTAAACAAAAATCACTCTAAAGGACTTTTGGAATTTTTTGGAATAAATTCATTTTTAGTCATAATTTGATTTTGTACGAATTCAAAACTTTCTACAATTTTTTTCTTACTGAAATAAACAATATCTTTTCTCTACCAATTTACTCATAATATTCTTTATCGATTTTTTGTTTAAAACTTTGTTATCCTATTGAAATATTTTGCAGACAACGGTACACTCAACTTTTCATATTAGTTTCTATATCCCTGGTTTGAATTCTAAATTTAGTAGGTTCAAGAAATGTTTCAACAACCAAGTAAACCGACACATATATCCGTCCTACGAAAATAGGCACTGCCCGTTTTTTACACTTTCAGCGTAAAGAAAAAGAAAAAAAATGCTGGTTTGACGTTTGTGGTTTGTTTATTTACTTTAATCTTGCCCACAAAAAAAATGGTCTACATTCAAATACATACAATATAAATATGTATCTGTTACCAATCCAAAAGATATTTTTAAATTCGTAGCCGTATAGGTTTACTACCAAAATATCTTGAAATAATTTTCAAGCAACCCTTCTAGCCATTACAAACATTCATTGCAGAAGTATGAAGTATGAAAGAGTAAATAAAAATTAGAATAAAGTAATTATATTCCAAAGTTATGATGGACACAACTGTTTTTGCTAAAGAAATAATTTTTATTTACATTTCACTCTATTTCCAGGATATCCAAACCCCGGGCATCCGGTTTTCGCCTAAATAAATACCGTAATAATTACTATACTTTTACTGTCCCCAACGAAACCTTAATTCGGGGTTTTTATATTACCTATATAGGACTATTTCAAATTTAGGGAGTACTGCAAGGACATCAAATCCCCATTACCATAATTTTATCATGACAATGTGAAAACTCTTACAAGGAAATGTTTTCACCACGAAGACTTATCTGTGTTTAAAAAAAAAGAAAAGAAAATAACCCAAACTTTATACGAAATCTCTAAGAAAATATGTAATAAAAAATAAATAAACCTTGAAACTTGGAATATTACATAACAAAATTTGTGTATAATATATAAAGACATTTTACACCCACTACGCCATCATTGAGAGTGAGCGAAAATAAGCGACACAGGCAAACGAGGAGGGATACCTATGTATATGTAAAAAGAACCAAAAACTTTCTATTCCATCTCGTCCTTGGTTGTTATTGACTTCTTAATCTTAATCAAAGTATCTTTGTATCTAGGCCATCCCGCAGTTATAAAACATCAACCGTCAAAATTCTCACACATACAAATTTATATATATACACATCTGAAAACACATCATCCTTTTTCTGGTTCTCTAGATCAAGTAAAAGTTTGTTATTCCCTTGCTTTTCAACCAAAAATAAAAGCAAATGATTAAGTTTAACCATCAATCCCCCCCTCCTTTAAGATAGGAGATGTTCAAACTTCAAAGTCCACTTCAGCTGTATTCGATGTAGGTATGTAAATGTATCTGTGTATACAATGAAGGTTTTATTTGTTTTTCCTCAAGAAATACAACCACAGGCAGGAAGAAAATATTTATTTAATTAGTTCATAGATGCGTGACCGATTGGAATATACAGGGTGTTTTTTTTTTTTTGTAATTTGTTTACAAAAATTGGGACTGTTTTTTGAAGTCTTTTGTAATAAAAATCAAAAAATTAAAAATAACTTATAAGTTAGATTAGCTTTGAATGTCCTCAAATTACAGGGTGCTTATTTTTTTTTATAAAAAACAAATGTGGCCAACTTGATCGCACGATCTTGGTTAACAAATATGATCAGATATGTACAGATTAAAGATGAATATTAATGGTTTAATGGTGTAATAATATCTTTAACGAAAAAAATTACTAAAAAAAAATTTATTTAATTTTTTTTTTGTTTCGAAAAAAAAAAAATATTTTTAAAATTTCTTTTAAGGAGCACCAGATTGCAAAATTACATTAAAATCAATAGAGTAATAAAAAATATATAAGTGAATAACTGAAAAATAAGACAATTTTCTAAAAAAAAAACGTCGAAAGTCCTTTTTCGCAAAGCTAATGACGCACTGACGCTTAGACGCACTGACGCTTAGACGCATTGACGCACTGACGCTTAGACGCACAGACGCATTGACGACATTTTTAGGTTTGCTACATCCATATATAGAGATACAAAAAAATTATAACACACATGAATTTTGATTTCAATTCAAACTTCAAAGTGACAGCTGACAGATAATTTCACATTTGATACTACATTTGGTACAATTTTTTTCATTGAGTACATTTAACTATATAAACGAAGTGGCAAACGTATAATAAATGTTTTTTTCTAAAAAAGTGACAGTTCGGCCAACTCTGACAGTTTAATAATTAAATTTCAAGAAGTATAAGAATTAATTTCCATTTAGCTATGCTTAACACCCTGAAACTTTTTTTTTTTATAAATATAAAACAGGGTCTAGTGACTTACAACTCTCGCATTATTTCTCTCTGCCTGTTGTTAGTCAACAGGAATCAGGAAGACCTTCAATTTTCTGCCGAACTTGAATGACAAAGATGAAAGGCAAATGCATATGACAAAAGATGTTCTTGGAAGATTTGTCACTTTCTCGAAAAAGGCAGAACCCCTAAAATATAAACTGAGCTGTCTTCTATTAACTGCTCTTCTTCTATCATTAGTGTATAATTTATAGAAATGAAATGATTTGTTGAATGATTCTCTTTCATAAGCTGAATCTTCTATTTTTTATCAATTAAAACTTAATTAACTTTTATTTTATTTTACACTAACTCGCCTGCAAATTTTTCAAGTTACGATAATTGCTTAAAGCCTTACCTGACGTCATATATTAACACACAGCACTTTCCCATCGAGATAATTAGTCTCAACAACTCACTAGCTCTACCAGACATTTAATTGGTTGTCGTACATTTATAAAAAAAAAAAAAACTTCACATACATTTTGCGCATTAACCAGGCAAAGCTTGTTCATGCGTAATAATAAAAAAAAAAAAAAAAACAACACCTATCACCTCACCTGCCGACCTAAACCCACCTTTATACACACACATTTTACATTTGACAGACAGATTTGAACATTTTGCTAAATAACCCCGTGTGTTAATCTCTGTTATATGCATCACAAAACCCACCACCACACATAACATGACGACGTATAATTACTTGTTATCTCCTGGTCTTATTTACATCATTTAACGTACATCGATTAAATCCATTTACATATACATATATGAATTAATACAGGCATTCTAAATGAAAACGACTTTACCGGCTTGATTTTGTGTCCTTGGTGGTGGTGGTGGTGGCGATATTATTGTCACTCTCACTTCCTCCCGCAATGGATTTTAATTAAAGTTTGAAAACAAAGCTGTTTACACATACATATGTACGTCTGTGAAGCTAATACGACCAAAACCCATCATGATCATAATTGGCTTTTGCTAAATAAATGGATCTTTATTGAAGGATTACACACACCATCACTTGCGTCAAATCTAGAAAAGAATTGGGTTTGGTCATAACGTCTGTCACATTGGTCTCTGCGTTTTTGCACTCGTGCGTCCTTGCGTCCGTACTTTCACTGTAATTTGATAGTTAGTAGACAACATGCCAAAGGAGTGCCTTCCAGAACTTCAAACTAATCAAAAAGGTTATTTTAAAACTAGATGCAACAGGAGGCTTGAAGTTAAATTAAACATCAGCAAACGGAGCTCATGGGTCTACAAGCGCTGAATCAAAATCAATATGTTTGCACGGCACATGTGTGAAAGCCAAATTTACGCAAAACAAAAGATTCTCAGCGAAACAAACATGAAATTCAAAAGTATTCAACGACTGATGTACTCAAGATAAATGTACTAAAATGGCAGATGCTTTTATTATGGTGAAGGGTCGTAAGCTCAAATTCCTGAGTGGGTACATAAACATAAGCCTTTTGCATTTCGAGCATGTGACGTTGAAAACATTCTGGTTTGGTACATGTGTCATTTATAATTCGGTTTGGCTTTAAATATGGGCCCACTCTGAATCAGTTCCTTGCTGACCCTTTTCAACAGGAAACTTAATTTTCACAAAATAAACAAATAAGGACCACCCTAATTTGCAAGAAAATAATCTAATAAATCGTTGAATTTCTTTCAAAACCTTAGTAAGTCCAAAAATGTCATTTTAATGTATTTTAGATAAATCCATTTAATTAAAAAATCGTGATTCAACGAAATAAATAGGTATAGCTATTGCCAAAACGATATCGTTCGATCGTTTTCGTTTTACGGCCTTAATTTAAAAATCCTCTTAGTTCTAAGAATTTAAAAATCGAATTTTTTTTACGAGGTTTTTAAAGAAATCAATTAAAATTTGTTTAATTCATAAATCAACCACTAGCTTGTAAATTAAAGCCAAGCTTAAGCTAAGAATTGACTTAAGCTGCACCTGACTGCAACCCTGAAAGAATTACAATATACTTTTGTATGAAAATTTGTAAAATATACATATGCATACATACGATACATACATAGTTTTAAACCATCTTTTCTATAAGATATTATATTTTACTGTGTAATAAGATAATAAGCAATGATGGATATTAAAATTAAAGATGCTAAAAACTTTAAAGTTTAACCACTTTAAAGTTTTTAGCATCTTTAACAAATCAAACAAAATCTCGAAAAAAAAGTGATTCGCTTAATAATATGGAATTGTGATCAACATGAATTTAACAAGAAACTTGTTGAATTTTTTGAAAAGATTATTATTTATTTTAAAATTCATGACTCATAGTTTAAACTTCAATATAATGAAAATTGTGTACAGTAAAAACAAGCTAATCTGAATTTTTTTTGCTAATAATGAAAATTATTAAAAAAAAAAAAAAAAACCAACTGTTTGATTTTTTACATTGTTCATAACATAAGATTACACATTCAATCGAATAACAATGTAAGACCTGCGGTTTTATCTCTAATATCGGACTGTACAAAATATATTTCCAATTTTTTCCCAATTTTCAAAGGGACATCGTTTAGCAGTTTTGATATTTTAAGTTCGGCAGTTACTTCCTGAATTTTGATAAAAACAGTTTGTTCTGTTTAAAATAATCACTTTACTTATATACGGATTAAAATTAAAACATAAAAATGGATAAACTTAAACTTTATTTATTGCTAACTGTTTTAATAATTGCGATTGATGGAATTAAAAGTGATGTCAAATCGAAAATTATACTAGCAGTTGCTAAAGAACCATCATCTTCTTCAACTTGTCTTGTGCCTGTTTTGACAAACCGTGCTGAAATTTTAATTGTCTCCATTATGCTTATAGTGGTGTACAAACAATTTGTGAAATTCAAAACACAATTAACGCTGTAAACAGAAAATGTTGTACGAAGCTGTTTTCTTTTTTTATTAAATATATAAACTCATCTTTGTAATGAATTATTAATATGTCTCTATCATTAAAACTTATATATAACTATGTACTTTTATTATTAATTTACAATCTTAAATGTTTTGAATGTACACTTTAATTTACATATACAAAAAAAATGTATTAAAATTTCAACTTTAAATAAGTTTTAAAATATCTTATACATATGCTAAAACATTATCAAATAAATAAAAAAAAATACTTATTCCTATTTCAAAACTGTCGCCGATTGTGTTTGATTCAAAAGTTTTAAAAATGTATATGTACATATGTGTTCATTTTCAAATTATAGTATTTTTCTTGTTGATGTTATTTATTGGTAAAATTATAATTATAAAATTATAATTATAGTTATTCATAATTTTAAATAAATATTATAGTTAAGTTATATACAATTTCAAAAAAAGAAGTGAATTTTTACTTTTTATTTAAAATTTCTCATAATTAAAACTTAACATAGGGTCTTTTGAATAAAAAAAAGCTAAAGCTAATACTTGGATTTTTAAGTAAATGCTAGGTTTTTGGTGAATAAAAATAAGCTTAAGCTAGCAAGTGAAAGATGATCTAGTAGTAGCTATTGTTATGAAGCCCTTATATAATCGAAATCTAATAATTCCTCATGGTATTTTTCTTAAGAATGTTATGAACCTCCTAGAATTTAGTCTAAACCACATTTCTATTTAATTTAATACGAACAGCTCAAAATTAAGACAATTTTCTTTAAAAAAATCATCACTATATTTTTCCGTTATATGATTTTTTGATCACTAACTTGAAACGCAGTTTTATTAAATTTACGTTAGTTATTAAGTGTACCTACGAATGTCGAATATTAATTAAAATTGTTAGAGCCCTTTTGTGAAGCATTTTAAAATATCAAAACCTCTGTATTGTAGCTACCCAGTCTAGTTGAACTTTAGCACAAAAAACAAACTCTTTCATTAGGGAATGTTATATATAAAATTCGAATCAAATTGGTTCACCAAATCAGGCTGTCCACTGAACGTACAGGCGCATAGACTGACATACGATATAATAAAAAAAAGATTTTTGTAACAGCAACCAATACTTGCCCTATAATGCAGATAAAGAGTTTTGACAACTAAAAATCCTAAATCCGCTTGCTTTGCGATTCGATTCTATATAATTCAGTTCTAGCTAAAGCTTCCTAAGTCGAAACATGTAAATAAACAAAATAAACCTTAAATTTGTAAGCTAAAGCTACAATTTTCTAGCTCAAACTGTTACTAGTAAAAGCTATGACTTTAGCTTTAGCTTTCTCCAAAAAAAAGCTTTTACTCTTTTTTTATTCACAAGACCCATAAACAGAAAGCAAACAATTATTATTTAGTTTGGCATGCGTATTCTCCGAAACTATTCAACTTAATTAAGTGAATATTTTTTTTTTATAAAATTCCATATTTGTATAAGAATGTTTTTGGTAATGTTTTTTAATTTATATTCATATTCACTAAAATATTAAAACCTATTTAATTATTCCTTTTTCGTGACATTTTTATTTAAAAAAAAAAACAATATTGTTTCTGATCACAAATAAATAAAAAAAAGATTCTATTTTAAAATTTAAAAGACATCGTAGTCTAAACATTACAAAATAAATTTTTGGTTGAATTTGGGGGCTGGGCTTTGACATTTTTTACTTTAAATTTAAATGATAAGTAAACCTAACCTAATTACATATATTACATAATTTGGAGAGTTTTTCGTTTTTATTTATCATTTTTTTTTAAATTTCTGTTCAGAATGCAACACCAAAAATTAACATAAAATATTTTTTTAAATATTTTGTTTTTTTTTTGCCTAAAAAATTATCTTACACATTAGTTTGAAATTAATCATACTATTTATATGTGTACCTATGTTTTATTTTATTTGTATATTAATATTGAAATTATTTATAACAAAAATATTGTGAAAATTATAGTGCTACAAAAATGATTAAACGATAACAAATAAAAACATTTGTGATTCGATGTTGAATATATGGAGAAAGTATTTCTGCAATCTGTATAACGGCGATGAAGAGTCGAATTCCGTAATGCCAAGTTTTGGCCTCCCTGTCAAACTCTTACGTTTGTGCAGGATTACGATGGAGAACGCACTTTGGTCCATCAAAATTGGCAAAAAATTCACCGATATCTTTCATGTCAAAAATAGATTTAGACAAGTCGATGCGCTGTCATACGACTTCTTTAACATCCTTCTTGAAAGAATTGTGTAAAACTCTGCCGTCATCATTAGAGGCACAATCTTTCAAAGGTTCGTACAATTACTTGGCTGTATTCTTTGATAAAAAAAAAGTTTTTATGTGAAATTAATTAATTAGATCTACACATAATGTGTGTATAAAGGTATAACTTTGGATATATTTTAAAGGTGGTGGAGTTATGAAACTTTTTTTACTCACAGCCTTAATATGAGAATTTTCATTACGCTATACTAAATTAAACAAAAAAAAGGTGACCGTGTTAATTTTTTTACAACACGTTTTTCTTATAAGTTGCACCTTCCATATATGTACATATATAGCTCCCGATAAAGTGAAGGTGGTGCATGGAATATGAATTGTTAAAACAGAAACACAATAAAACCTTTACTTTGCCGTCCACTCCTTCAACTATATAATATGTAACTGAAAAGTACAATATGCGGGTACAACAACACGACCGACCTATCCGTTGAAATTATGGCTTCTACGCGAGCTATTAAAAAAGCTCTAATGTTTGACTGTATTTGGGTGCGTTTAGTGCCGCGCGCCGCCGCCGCCGCCGCCGCCGGTACAGCATGAGTAGACCACCCTGAAGGCATAGTGTCTTGTTGTTACCTTGTCACTATCGTCATTTCCATTTGTTTTTTTTAGTATTTAGTACCTACAAAATTATATAAATTTGAAAGAATTCACATTAAGAAATAAATTAACTTACCCATAGTTAGTGGATGTTTTTATATACAGGGTGGTGCATTAGTAACTTTATGATTTATTTAGTGAATAACATTTTTTTCTTTTTTAATCTTTGCATTTATTAAAATTAGATTATGGTTTTGAAGATAATAGCACAAAATTTTAAACAACCTATTGTTAAGGGCTTAGCATATTACTAGTTAGCAATTTGCTAAACATTTAGAAATTTACTAGCTCTTGGGAAATTTTAATCCTTTTTTTTCGTTTTACTAACTAGTAAAATATTAATTCCCTTTTATTAAAAACGGTGCAAATATCTCTCAAATGGTGCCCATTGTTTGCTTCGACCTGACGTAATTTTTCCAGAGCATTTTCCATTACTTTTCGTAGAATTTCAGTTCTCGGCGCCCTTTTTTTTTGGGATATTGGCCTTAAGCTGTTGTATCAGAAAAATGCGATATTATCTGATCAACAAAAATTTCTCTCAGCGGAGCCATAGTTGGACAAGCTAACTGTAACTGCCGTAAAATTCTTTGCAAAGACTGCCTAGACATCACCAACTGCTTAGAATGTCGTCGCCTGGTAGAAGTTGTATGGATTTCCTCAATAGTTGCTTGCACCCGAACAACATTTCACATCATTTAAAACTGCACGAGGTCTTCCAGCACGTGGAAGATCACAAACAGCCTCTTGTTGCTGGGCCGATCGGTAAATTGTTGGAGCAATGAGCGCATTTTAGATACGATCTTTGTGTCTGAATAATTGAATGTTGACTTTCAAATTAAAATTGAACAATTTTGGTTCTTTTTTCTGTGCTGAGTCTTTCCATCATAAATTTCCCTAGTTTTTCAAAGTTAATTCTGAAAAAAAAAAAAAAAAACAAAACAAAAAAATTATTCAATAATTAAATCATAAAGTTACTTATGCGTCAGAATGTTTTTTTTTTTTGTGTGCTTTTGATAATACCTGTTATCGGAACTTATACAGGGCAGACGAAAATATTTGGATTGGTGAAGTTAATAATTTGAAAATAAAGGAGCTGTTGCAGTTTATTAAAATATTTTTTAAATCTACTAGTGTAAACACTGCTATGTGGACGCATCCATTTCAAATGTCAAGTTTCGTTCAGTGACAAATCGATATATTATTCTAAAATCTAAATATTTTTTTAAGACACATACAAATGTGATAAATGAACAATATTGTTGATATGTGACAAAAAATTACTGTTAAAATCTTATATTTCTAGTTTATAAATAAAAAATTATTGTAACTCAATTAATTTTATATTTTCTTTCTTTTTAGGTAATTTATGAAGATTTATGGATCGAATCCCCCTAAATAATGATAAAAGGGTAGGTAGATAGCCAAATATTCTTAAATATAGAAAATCCTGTTTTACAAAAATGGTGGCAAATTCAAATCTTTAGTTTATTTTGGTGCACCTTTTATGTAACGGGTGATTTTTTAACAGGTTTAGAACTTTAAAAAAAAAAAACACAAAAACTTCGAAAAAATGAATGAAATATTTATTTGAATCGATAGTTTGAACCTTGCAATTTAATGTTTAAAGATAATTTCATGCAAATGTTGACCGCGGCTGCGTCTCAGGTAGCCCATCCGCTGAGTCCAATTTTGGCATACTCTTTCACACATATCGGCCGGTATCTCACGAATGAATGCATGGATGTTGGCTTCCAGTGCGTCAATCGAAGCGGGCTTGTCCCTATAGACATTAGCCTTGACATACCCCCACAAAAAATAATCTAATGGTGTCAAATCGCACGATCTAGGCGGCCAATTGACCGGCCCGAAACGTGAAATTAACTGTTCACCAAACTCGCCTCGCAATTGCGCCATTGTTTCGCGTGCTGTGTGGCATGTGGCACCGTCTTGTTGAAACCACATATCATGCAAGTCAAGAACTTCCATTTCGGGCAAAAAAAAGTTTGTTATCATCGCTCGGTAGCGTTCACCATTGACAGTAACGCTGAGATTCGCATCATCTTTGAAGAAATATGGCCCAATAATGCCGCCGGCCCATAAACCGCACCAAACAGTGGCTTTTTCGGGATGCATTGGTAGCTGTTGCAATGCTTCTGGCTGATCTTCACTCCAAATGCGGCAATTTTGCTTATTTACGTACCCATTCAACAAAAAATGAGCCTCATCGCTGAACACAATTTTTCGATAAACAACATTTCGAACCGAGCACGAATTTTGATAGTAAAATTCAATAATTTGCAAGCGTTGTTCATTTGTAAGACGATCCATGGTTAAATTGCAAACCAAACTGAAGCTGTTTGACAGTGACACAAGGTACTAAACACACGTCAGCTGTCAAAACCAGTGTTGCCAAAACCAAACCAGCTTAAAAATCACCCGTTATATATATTTGTACATAACCCCAATGCTCCAGTTTTAACTAAATGTCACCCGTGGGATTTTATGAAATAATAAACACCAATGAGTCTGACAATGTCCTAATCGTCTGACAATGATAAAAATTGTCTGTTCAGACGATTGTAAGATACCTGACCATTTTTTTGTCAGATTGTCGTCTGACAATTACCTGACAATGACGTTTCTGACAATATAGTCAGACAAAATTGTGCGTTCAGACGATTGTAAGATATTTGGGACAGTTTTTTCACTGACAGTTTTGACAATATTGTAAGATCTGACAATCGTCTGTACTTAGCTTTATTCTGAACCGATTGTGTTTAAAAAAAAAACTCTCTTTGTCTTTTTACGCTTTGATTTCATTGATGATGATCAATTTATTTACTATTAAATAATAAAGAGACATATGTACATGTACAAAGTGGAAAGTGTCAATCATTTTATTTATTATTGAATGAACAAAATAAATTAGAATTTCTGCTGTCACGAGAAAGCATATCAATAAGTATGTTTTTGGAAGAATTTTTTCAACCGACACTTTAGTTAGAAGGTATACGAAGAATAATCGATAGAAAGTCTACCACAAACAACCTGAAAAGTAAATTTTAAATTTAGACAAAACTTTAACACTCAGCGCAGCGTTTGCTGCTCAATTATGTGCATAGCTGATCGTCAAATTTAGAAAAGCATCTTTCTATTCAGCTATTGTATTCTTAAAATCTATTTGACATGGATTGCGCAACTTACTAAAAATTGCAACGCCGCCGCCGCGCCGCAACCTGTATTGAAACTCATGGTTTGTGTCTGATTTTTGTTTGCTTATTAAAGACCAAGTTGCATTGTTTTCATACGGTAGGATTCTAAAAAAAAAAAAAAAAAAATAAAAAAAAAAAAAAAAAAACAAATAAAGATAATCATTTTTATTATAAAAGCAACAAATACGCACTTAAATATATATTTACATGGCCAAACTACCTACGCAAACATATCTTTCTTATATAGGTTCCTATGTTCCTATAGCATATATCTGGTTATCGATATCCAATTTAAAATAAAGAAAACAAAAAAGATTATGTATCTAATGAAAAATTCCTTATCACCATCACCGTTGTCAGCTTTATCAGTCTGACAAAATTGCAAAATTATTTTCCACAGGGCATCTTCATTCTATATTATCATATCAAATAATGTAAAACAAGAAAACACAACAGCAATATTCTTGTTTCGTTGGTTTGAAGATGGATCTACAGAATGGCAATTTAAATTAGAATCTTATACCTACCTCGTTTTCAGAGAACATAACAATGTCCTTGAATGTTCATCGTAAAAAATTCTTCACAAATCATTCAACCGAAAATCAAATGAAAAATTAAATGTTATCAAGAATTCACTATAGAATTGTATAGCGACATCAGCTTACTTCGGGTATGGGAACAAATTCTCACACAGGACCTTAAATTTTCAGTAGAATGTACAAAAAGATAACAAACACATACCAATAACATAAATATCTACAATCAATTCTTTTACTGTCTGGCAATGGATAAAAATGCAAACTTCAAGGCGTAGGTATAGGTATATGTTAAAGTCAATGATTTTATTTTACCATTCTCTTGCTCTCCGGGATATATCACATTACTTCTGATGATTGAAATTTGAATTTTTTTTTCCTCTTGCTGTTGACGAGGAGTGCTGTGGAGCTGCGATTCTGGATGGGGTACAAGTTGTATGCTCGACTGGTGGTCCTATATATTCATCATCAGAGTGTGCAATAAGCTATAATAATCATTCGTATAAATCGAAATTCGATTTGCAAATCATTTTTTAAAAAGATATATTTCAGTCTCATGATGATGAAGAGACAAAGAAATGGTTTTACTTTCAAAAATATTTTAGAATAGGGGATGATTTCGTCAGATATACAATTGCTTTTTTTTTGTTAACAAATTGCAGGGAAAGAAGGTTCATTAATAAAATTGTAAATTTTAAAATTAACAATTTTATTTTATTTAAGAAGGTTTTACGACTTTGACTTGGTTAGTATAGCCTGTTCAGTTAGCTTTTATATCTTTTTCTTCAATCACCATTTTTATCAACAAAATAAAATAATAAAATGATGGCGCGAGAACTTAGGCCTAATGACTTTTAATTTTCAACCATTTCTGTGTGCGTGTCGGCAGGATTGGAGGAAATTGGAGAATTTTCTGCTGAATCCCAACGGCTAAGATGAATGATACTCTTTGAAGAATTGTTATTTCATCGCAAATGGTAGTTGTAAGGTGGAATATGCTGAGATTCAATCCACAGAGGCGTTTGATACGAGTCCAAAAACTCACCTTTAGAATTTCCCTCTCTAAACGGACCAAAACGTTTCCAATCAAATTAGTTCATATTCCATGCTTACCATAAACTCATAAAAAAGCTTTCTTTCCCACTGCATATTCTTCAAAGCACGAAAAAACAGGTTTTCGCAAAAATCGGTTGATCTCAGCGCCTCCTGTTAACGTCTGAGTTGATACCCTAATGATAATGAGATCCATTCCCTAACTATTTAAAAGGTTTATTTTTTTTTCTGGTACACGAAAGGACTAGAATAGGGAACTTAAATATAAATATTATTATATTACAAACAATAATCAGCTTAAAACTTATTCTCCGGTCTTCCAATACAATAACAAGAAAATGATGAGTCGATAAACTTTGAATTCTCACAGTTTATCTTTGAATTCACAGAATTTCTTACGTCACTCTTGTTATATTGTCTGCTTCGACAAAGTGTGAACTATAAAATACGAATTAAATATAAATATATTATTTGTGGTAGTTGGCTGGTATATAATTTTGTTTAAAAAATATTGATTTAGTATGTTGATTTTTATGTGTGCAAGATGATGATGATGTAGAGTGCTGCTGGAAGTTCGGCTGGCGCGGCGGTGGCGGTGTCCGGTAATTCTATTAAATTCTGGTTGTGGGAGTTCAAAGTGTATAGTGCTTCGTTGCAAAGCTTCAATTTTAGCGTCTAAAGAAATTCGTATTATACTCTGATCATCCCATTCCCATATCTCATTTTTTTCCACTACTAACAACTAAATCTCTCTGAATAGATCCGGAATGTTATTCCTAGTAGCAATGATGATTGTGTTCAATTCATATTATGATATTTTCTTTATCTATCGGCGGCGGCGGCGACGACGAACGGCAGCAGTACTTCTTTCAGTGTGATATCTATCTACTATATTGAAACTTGCTTTTCCTTACCCTTGTATGTCTATTTTAAACCCATGATGATAAGAGACTATTGGGTTTATCTTTGCAAAAAACTTAGTGAAAGAAGTTTTCTTTTTCATTTTTCGAATACGTAAAAAGTATATACATATATATGTATGTATGCAAAGCTTCAGGAGGATTTAAAGGGATAAATTCGTTAGTAGATATATTTTGGATTTTTATATTTTTTTTTTGTTATCTATTTTACAGATTTTCTTTTTTTTCTCATTGGGTCTAACAAGGGGAAATAATGTCAATTATTGTATTTTTTTTTATTTTGTATAAATTTTGTATGGCGTGACTTTAAAGGGAAAATGTTTTTTCTATTCATTTTACTTAAGGCTTAGGAAAATGGCAAAAATAAACTTAAAACATTTTGTGGTTGCAATGTAGACATTCTTTGAGATCAATAGAGAGTTTTTATATCGATAAATATTTATGTTAACGATTTAAGATACTTGTTTGCCGATGGTCTTTTATAATAACAAAAAAATAAATTTGTATATCAAAGTTCGGTGTCTGGCATAAGAATAGAAACCAATAAAATAAGTCTAGATCGCACATACATATTTAGTTTTATGACCCAGAGCTATGTATGTATGTATATCGGCTTTATATCTTTAGTAATAAAAATTTAAAATGACCTAAACTTCAGCAGAAAAATTTAAAAATATTTTCTTTTTAAAAATTCAAGCTTATTAATCAAAAAGAATAGTAACTTTGAATTCTTGCTTTAAGCCTAAAATAGTCAGAAAAAATCCCCACAAAACTGAATTTTGACAAAGATCTTCAGTTTTGTTTCATAAACTTTTCCTTAAAAGTAACCTTAATTTTGGATTCTTGATTTTGTAGGTTGATCGAGGCAATTTTTTTTTTTTGTAAATGGCTTGAAGACTATTAGTTTATTAGAAGAAATGTTAAAGAAAAACTTAGCCCCTATCAGATTCTACATAAAATAAAATATATTAAAATTTTTTTCGTAAGAGCAGTAAAGAACATAATTAAGAGAAAACGCGGCAAGTACTTAATGTAGTTGTGATGTTAAAAAATGAACGACTGATATGTTAACGATAGCACTATTTTTTCCCTAAATCTATGCTCTTACAAAAGAAATATAAAATTTTAAAGTTGTTTGAAATGTTAAAAATACAAATCTATTGCTTTCTTTTTTGTTTAAAATTTTTAAAGATACAATTGCTTCCTTTACTTTTCTCCAAAAAAAGTGATAGTTTTCGATATATTTATAAAAATTAAACTGAAGTTTACCAGCTCTTGCGCCCACAAAATTTCTAGAAAACAGTTAAGACATAAAGATAAAACTCTCAACCAAAATGCATATTTGTCTGAAGTTTTTTGGAATTAAACATTTTTCTGGGCTGTAGAAATCTTACTCCATAAAAATGCCAAAAAAAACCGTGAAAATTTAACCCAAAAAATTGAACTTGGTTATTAACTATGGTATCCAATAAGCAACTTTAAGTTGTTCACCCAAGCTGCTTTTAGTTTTTCAGCTAAGCAACTTTAAGTTGCTGGCCTAGGAATCTTTTATTTGCTCGCTCAAACAACTTTTAGTTGTTTAACTAAACAACTTATATGGAAGCAAACACTAAATCTACTGGCACTAAATTCAATTTACTGCTCTTTTTTATGTTTAATGAACCTTCTCTTGGACAGCTGTCGATAAAACCTGCAAACAAATAACCGCTGTAAAGAACGTCTGAACGAAGCCAATTCATTGTGAACTTGGCCACATTCTCTTATGACATATGAAATTATAGTTGGATGCTTTCTTTCATGAAACAAACATGGATAAATATTTATTGAAAACCACAAAAAAAAGTAAAACTGTTTTGACAAACCTTTGTTCAAGTGTTAAAATTGCTTTTTTTTTATATAGAGAAACACCAAAAAGAACATTATAAGGAAATGAGAACGAAACTCAGTCTGCCGTAGAACCATTCGCTGGATCTAGCCAAATATCGTGAGTGTTTTCTTTTAGTTTAGTTTTCAAGTATTTAATTTCTTTCTTTTTTATTTACTAAATAATAGAATAGAAAAGGAAACCTTAATTCGATTCAAGAAAATGAATGTAAGAGCTATTTTTTTTTTGTTTAATAAAAATCTACTGCGAAAAGATCCAATCTATTGCATTTTTTTTTAATGATCTACTGCGCTCCTCTTTCCTTGAAGTGGCGACGCTGTATGCAAGAGCGGCTTGGTAGTAAAGTTGTTACTCACGAAACTTAGTCGCTTGCAACACGAAGCACCTTTAAGTTGCTTGCGCATGCTTACCAATTTAACTCAGGAGAAGTTTTTTAATGTAGGATTAATTTTAACTTTCAATTGTCAAAGATCTTTCGGACAAAAAACACTATTGATTTCCATAAGAAACAGAGGGGTCACACTATGCGGAACTATTGAAAGGCCGATTTTAGTAAATTATAAAAAATTTAATTATTGAGGAAAAAATCAATTTCTTTAAAAAAAGAGATTATGAAAATCCGATGGTTCGAAGCTTTCAGAATTGAATCTATTTAAAGAAAAATTAAAGAAAATGATAAGTGGACACTATAATTTGAATTCAAAAGAATCAACAAAGAAGATCTTACGCTTCAAAGATAGTTTTTTGAATCTTAAGTTACTGAAACTCTTTAGTTTCCCATATCCAAATCTTATAACATTGCATAAGAATATATTTTTGACAATGATACCACTTTTTGTAGGGCATATTGCTTTTTCCTCTACTGCCTGAACTATATACAAAATACAATATACCGACATGATATACATACATAAATTATATAGCAAGTATAAATGCCAATGGTTAGTTTTAATGGTTTTGTTTAATTGGTCATTTCATGTTAATGGTTTGGTCCATTAGAGATTGGGCGTTGTTTTTTTTTTTGTAATTTACAAAGATGTATTAATAGTTATTGTCCGAAAGGATATTCACTCTGCCACTGCTTAACATTTCAGTATATGATTTTTTAAGGGTTGTGCAGTAGACCAATGTAATCATTATCACTTAGAATGGCCATTACATTGTCGATAGAGGTAAACTTGCTAACAGAGCTGGCGCAGGAATTTACATATAATGCTAAATGAATATTTTTTAAGCTAAGACTCTAAAAAAATATATTTTTTTAAAACTAAATAAAGATTGCGCTCTACAAAAATTTAATTCGTTAAAATAAATTTAGAGATTTACTGCAAAATTTTAGACGATTAAGTACGATGTTAAATTATTTTCAGTATGATGCTAGGTTAAAAACACGATTTTCCGAATTTTAAACGAGTTAGCTTTAGCTTTAAAAAAGTGTTAAAAGAAATCGTGATATATTTTTAACATTTTATTGAATCTAAAATCACCAAATTTCTTTTTTAACTTTGAAGTATCATACTTACTCTAAATGTCATTTTTCAAAATTAAAAATCTGAAAATGGTTTTGGACGAACTGTCATTTCGTCGGTCCAAAATTAGTTTGTCCCATATTCGCCATTGGCACCATTTCGAGTAAAACGAATTTAAATGTTTGCGTACTTGGTATTCCAAAACTGTGTGATATAATTTTGTTTTTGTTTTGTCTGAAGTCCGTCCTATATCCAGTTTACCTACCAATTTTCAAGTGTTTTACCAAACTGTTAAGAAGCTACATTAATTAACGGTAAATTCAACTCCTCCTATATTTTGTTACTGAATTAGTTGCTCTATACTCGGGGGACACAAAAAAATCTAGAATCATCACCTTTCGGAAAAATATACAATTTTAAATAAAATGTGCAACCATAAATGAGTTAGTTTTAATTACTTGAAAAATCTCCCGAAGGCGAAGAAGATTGATAATTCACATAAATAGTTATGAATATTATTATATTTAAACGAGAATAAAATAATATAACATCAAATTGCCATCCTCTTATCCAATGTTTATCTGATAATTTTTTTTGTTTTGTTTGTTTAACTCCCTGAGTTTATGATTTAGCTTTGTGAATACAAAAGGAACATCCCTCGACTGATAAAATGTTAAATTCTGAGAATACGAATAATATGGAAGCAGACATACTCGTATAGTTTCGTTAATAAATTCGTAATCATTTCCGTAACTCTTTGTTGTCAGACTTGGTGTTGATTTTGTTCCTTCGATCAGTGCTGTCGTTGTTTTTTTAGAACTACATATATGCATTTTAAGAGTTTGAAAAAAAAATCAGTTAAACAAATACAAAAGGTTCTCGCATAGCCCAGTCAATAAAGGTTTTCCCCCTCAAACAAAAAAATCAACAGTTTTGAAACTTGACAAAATAATGAATTGTATAAAATTCACCGTAAATCCGACGTTAGTTCAAGGTTGCCAAAACTTAAGTAACTTTCTAGCTTAAGCTTGGCTTTAATTCACAACCCAGTGGCTGACTTATGAATTGAACAAAAAATTTATTCATAAGCTAATTGTTGACTTATGAATTGGTTGGTGACTTATGATTGAATTAAAAAATTAAAAACTCGCAACCCTGGACTAGCTCTAGTCTTTTTTTTTCTCTAAACTATCGTTTTTGTATTCGTATAATGAAATTTCGAGCTATTAATCAAATAACACTATGTCATATGTGATAATGAACAATTTTGAAGAAGTGTGTTTTTGTCATAATATCCGTCGGTCTATCCTTCCTTGCATTCATTGTAATTTGAGCTAGAGCCTAAATGGGTTGCTCGAGTTTTATGTGATTCCCTTCAGGTAAAATTCAAAATTTTGTTTTGGGCTCATCTATAACAGGTAGCTTCCATACAACGATTTTGTTTTTTTTTCAAAATTTCTCGAAAATGACTGATGATTTTTTTTAAACTTCGTATCCGTAGTGAACAAAGCGTTGCAGGTTTATGCTAAAAAATCCGCATTACTAAAATAGTGTTTTTACGTTTTTTAAGAAAATTGCTTTATATTTGTGTTATTTACCTATCTATAGATTTTAATATCTTGATAAATTTTGTTAAAATTTTGCAATTATTTTGTTGGTTTTTAATAATTCAAATAATATTGCAAAAAAGTAGTAGGTATTCAAACACTATACTTTCCATAACTGAGGAAACAAAGTGTAACTATTTGTAGAATGTAGTAAGTAGCCCTTACGACAGCACTGACTCTTTGAGATTTGCGACTGTCATGGAAAATCTTATAGTTTTTGTTTTTTTTTTGTTAATTTCCTCTTTTGAATTTTTTGTTCATATCAGATAGGGTTAGCGCCAATGTATTCTATATTTATACATAAAAAAAAAAACAAAACAAAATAATAGTTGGAAAGGTTTTGTGATTATATAGCTGTTTTATGACGCTATTCTACGATTAAAGTACGTGAAGGTACAAAAGGAATGCTGTGACTCAACACGACGACACCTTTTGCATATTTAAAAATCCATCCATTATGGCTTTGTCTTCGTTGCAAGTTAAAATTTTATACTCGCCATAAAAATACAATGCATCACGGACTTAAGTTTTGGATTCAAAATAAAAAAAAAAAAAGTTTTTATTAATAAGATGTTACGATAATCTCTTGAGCTGCCATTTTCAAGTATTTCTTTCGATAACATTAAGATATCCTGAATGTATTCTGTATCTATGTACATACGTTATGTTAACGTGTATATAATATACAGATTCAAGCTTAAAAAACAGATATAAAAAATATATTAAAAAAAAAAAAAACAATTATTTTAACTTATTTTGTTGCTCATTTATCATTTTTTTTCAAAACAAAAGTTAAGAACAATAAATTTTGCAATACCTTTTTTTTAAAGATTTTCTTGTCTTATATTCCCAGATAGTTGTTCAGTCGAAAGTATCAAGAGTCGCAGTACTTTCATTCTTCACAGTCAACTCTTATGGTTATAGGCTATCAGTACCTACTATGTTATCAATTAATAATTCTTGTTAATAGATGATAAAAATTTATTTTAATTTAATTTTCTTTAAATAACTGTTTACAAATATCTCTGAAGGAATATTTTGAATAAGATAATACAATCGTTTTAACATGTAAATTTCACGCAATTTAGAAATATGTATTTTTTCAGAATATTATGAAGTAGTTGGAACATTTTAACTTAAAAAAAAATTTGGAAAAAATCAGAAAGTCTGGAAAGTCTCCCAGAAAAGCCAGAAATTTGTATTGAAATGCGTCTGGCTTTTTTCCAAAAAAAATTCCGGGAGCCTAAGGAGAGAACTAAAAAATGATAAATGTGGGGTGGAAGTTTACTCAAACCACTTTCTAAACCATCTCTCTGAAAAAAAAAAAAAATTTAAATTTCACAGAAATTGGATCAGTAGTTTTCTATTGATGAGAAAACTCTGGATTTACTGAACACATGTTTTATCCTACGAAATTGTAAGGTCGATTCTCATGAATTCACAGGCCATTTTTTAGACGAATGGAAAGTGTCTTATATCACTCCTATTCATTTTTCCAAGGCCTTCGATAGGGTAAATCACTTAATTTTAATTGAGAAGCTTTACAGCTTAGGTTTTCATTCGAGTTTATTGAGATGGTTTGCATCTTATTTAAAGGGCCGCATTCAATTTGTGCGCATTAATAACATAGTTACTGATCCCATAGTAGTCACTTCTGGTGTACCACAAGGAAGCCATTTGGGTCAACTTCTCTTCTAGCTTCTTATCAATGATATTCCTGATTGTATTAAATTTTCTGTTTGTCTCATTTTTGCAGATGAAATACAAATATTTCGATGCATAAAATCCCTTGATGACTGCGTTTTACTTCAGAAAGAACTCTATAATTTATCCGATTAGTGTAACGCTAATCAGCTATTTCTCAATGTTTTAAAATGTGATTTCCTATCCTTCCGCCGAAATTTATCCCCTGTAAACTATACTTACAACATTGAGAGTATTCCTTTGGAAAAAGTTTCAAAAAAAAAAAAAACCTAGGTGTCATCTTTGATCCTAAGCTAACATTTTGCTTTCATATAGATTTTATAGTGGCTAAAGCAAATTCCTTACTTGGATTCATCTTGCGAAACTACAAGGAATTTTCCGATTCCTACACTCTCAGGACATTATTCTATTCCTATGTAAGGCCAGTCCTTGAATATTGCTGTATAATATGGAATTCCTAATATGCCATTCACTCAAACCGTATCGAGAAGATCCAAAAACGATTTACTAGATTGGTTATTAATAGACTTCATTGGAATGCCTCCTTATTTAACTAGATGTAATTTGATTGACCTCCAGTTTTTGGAAACTCGAAGAAAGTATTTTGTAATAATTTTTATTATAGACATTGTTAAAAATCAAATAGATTGCCCTTTTCTTCCGTCCCTTATTAAAATATATGCTGCAACGAGGGATCTTCGAGTGCGTAGTATATTTTTTGAACCTTTTCATAGAGTAAACTATACACTCAATAAACCAATTACAAGGTGCTTAAGAGAAGCTAACTCAGTTGGTAATTATATTGATTTTTACAAAAATATTAGTCGTGATACATTTAAAAGTCATGTCCTTTTTATATTAAGGTTTTTAAACTCTGGTGGTTAGGTTTTGTTTTTTAAGTACTTATTTAATTAAGTTTTTAAAGCATTGCATATTGCTCATAGTTTTATCTGTAGTCTATAAGATTATATATTAATTTTAATGTATATCTAATTGATGATAAATAAATAATAATTATAATAAATTAGAAGTGCTTTTTGAATCAACTGTAAATAAATTTATATTCAGAGTTAACTAACTCACCACTTAAAAACTGAGTCTCAGAGAAATATCTTAAATATCATGAGTTTTAATTCTTTGCAAAAATTATTTCTTTTTTTAGGACAAAAAAAAGAGGGAAAATCATAAATTTTAAGCAATAAAGTGACAAAGCTGTCACACTAAGAGCTGACTCTTGTTTTCGAATTGAATTGAATTGATTAATTTATTTATATATATAAAAAAAATACGACGAATATCGTCATAATATGAATCAAAAATGGCCTAATGTATTCGGCAAGCTCTCATTTAGTATTCAACAGCACAGATACGACCAAGCGAGAAACGCACTTAATTAATTGCTCTACAAAAAGTGAGATTTAAACATGAGGCTCTACAAATGACTAGAGTGTATTTTTTAATTAAAACCAAAGTTCCATGTTGAAATTAAAAAAAAAAAAAACTTAAACGTAAACTGGTCGGGTTAAATTAAATGAATCTGAAAGCAATAATAAATTAAAAAAAAAAAGTTAAAATACGAGAGCAAAAAAAAAATTCGAACTAAATTGCAAATTTTGATTTGGATTGACTCTTGATGTCTTTCTTGTTGCACATAATTTGGGTTGATTGATGTCGAGACTGGTAATATGATATTGGATGTTCATTAAAAAATCAGTTGCAGTTGTTGCAGCCGGTGCGGCGATGGCGGCGGCATACAGTCGTCAGGTGTTGAAATATTATGAAGTAGCCTAGAATTTAGTTGTCAAAGTAAGACTGTTTTGCTTTGGAAGGGAATTTGAAGGACATATTTTATATTAAGAGTAAGCGCAGTTGAAACGGAATTTCGATTTGAAAATTTCAAATTTAGCTAGGAGAATAATCATCACACTGAATGAAGGTAGGTATAGGCTAAGAATTGATTTCACTACAAAAGTGCAATTTTTTAGAGGATAAGGGATAGCTTGGCTTTAAGCTGTCTGTTCATAGTTGGTTAGCTCACTTAAGACTTCCAAATACTAGTGGTTCTTGACCATTCTCTTTAAGAATTTACTGATCAAACCATAAATTTGTTACAAATCATTGCATATTTATCTTCTAATTCTGTTGTTAATCTGAAAACTATGTATATTTCCTGGAATTAACTAAGTCAAGGTATGTTGTTTCAAATATACCAATATAAACTCTGACCATTTGTGCAAACAATCTAAGAAAGCTTTAAAAGTATTGGCGCAAAATTTTAGACGATTTAGTATGATGTTAAAGCATTTTTAGTATGATACTACGTTAAAAAGAAGATTTTGCTAATTTTAAACGAATTTAACATGGTACTATCTCTTAACATCTTACTAAAGTTAAAATCACCAGATAGCTGTTTTATCTTTTTAACACCGTACTAAATGCATAAGATATCTGTCATTTTCTTCATAAAATGAAATTAATTTGAGAAGCAAATATATAAAGACGCAAAATGTTTTCGGAAAACGAAGATTTTGAAATTTTCTATGATTCAGTTTTATGTAGGAAACTGAAAACTTTTAAAACTCGAGTAAATCCCCTTGAAGAGCTGGACGATAATGAATGTTACTCCAGATACAGGTTTGACAAAACTACTGTTCGGTTCTTGGTTGAAAACCTTCATATCCAAGAACCCATTACAAACCGTGGGCTTCCGTGTATCTCCAGAATTGCAATTAATCGTAACTTTGCATTTTTTTTGGGAGAAACGTCAACCAATAATACAATTACATAGTTTGTAATTATACAATTAGTTCATCTGTAAGACATTAACAAATGTTGTGGAATCCTTCATGCTCTTGCCATTGGCCATTCTTGAGGATATCAATTGTCTTCGTTCCGAGTTTTTTTAATCAATTCCTAGGGCGTTTATTTTTTGAATTTCAAACTCTTCTTGTAGTTTTTTTTATTAATTATTACGACTAATTTGTGCACTTATTTTTTATACACTTATTAAGATAACTAATGGACTTATTTATAAACGTTGTCTAACTTTAGACAACTGTCCAACTTTAAAAAATGTGTTCAAAAACCTTGTTTATTGTTGTCTTATAGCTGCCAAACTTAGACACAAGAGTAGATTGTCTTAACCGTGAATAATGAGATATTTATTTTTATTAAATAAAGCATATTTCCATCAATTTGAAAATAGTTAGACAGTGTCTAAGTAGACAAAAATCTAATAAATAAGACCGTAAATATTTACAACTACATCACGACGCACTGATTTTAATAAACAATTCTTGAGGACAAAAATACAAAATTTAAAAAAAATAATTCAGATTGCAGGTTTTCACTTTGACATTTTTGTAAATCTTAATAAAGGTATGTTTGTTTCCACGAACTGTCAATGTTTAGGTGTGTTCAGATGGCATTTTTTAATAAAATGGTTTTAGTACGATACTAGTTAACAAAACCTTAATTGGTGTTTAAAACTGGGGAAAAGTTAGTAGATTACTTTATATTTAGTAAAATGTTAATTAGTATCATGCTAAACCTCTAATAAAAGGTTGTTTAAAATTTTGCGCCATTGATTTTAGTATCATAGATCAAAAAACATGTGGTTTTTGACAGAAGAATATTTTACAAATGACGTTCCTACTTAACGCCAATTATTTAACCGTTCTGAAAAATATAAACAAATTGTTACGTACCAACTTAATTTTATGCAAACATTTTCGATATGAAAAAAAAAACTAAAAATAAATGAAGAAAGAGTAAAACTTCACGTGAATTTTTTTGTGTGGAGGTAGGTCGTTCGTATTATTTATTTTTATTGAAGCAAAGCTTAGTAATTTTGCTTCGTTAGCATACTTTGTTTTTCTCAAATTATAACTAACGTAAATGTGTGAATTATTCAATTTGTTTGCAGCTTAAGTTAACATGTGATTATTTGGATTTTTAAAGAAAAGGTAATCAACAATGACTTATGTAACTATGAAGAACATGCTCATTAATGAACCATCTAGTGCGAGAACGGAATATTTGCATTGTTGTTAGTTTAAGTCTTGTATAACTGGGAATGACGTCAAAAAGGAAAGCTCTTAAAGCTTTAACAAATAAAAAAAAAAAAAACAATGAGCTTTGTAAATTATCTATAAATACCGAACCAGAATTCAATTATTTATTCATTCCGTCAGTCAATTTAAAAAGAAGAACAACACGGTGGAGCTTTAATAAAAAGATTACTATTTTAATATTGTAAATATTAAAGTTGAACCACTGTTTTTCTTATTATTGTTTGAAGACCCAGGACCTGGTCTTATCGACTCATCCTTAAGTAGAATCTCATGGCTGACAAATTTCGAAAACTGTCGGCAATGTTACTAAGACAAACAATAGATGTAGTTTTTGAAGCCATTTAGAACACACAACAGCTGAATGCTGAAAACAAAGAAGAGAATCAGCTAAGATCTCCCGCAAATTCAGACATTTTGTGACATAAATGCAAAGCTCCAGGGTATCTTAGGTACAAATGTCTAATATGTAAGGAATTGCCAAAAGGACCAAAAACACTTTTATTTAAGCTCATCAAAAACACTATCGTTAAAATTTTGCCAACCATTCTGATTATGTCACCTGGCGATAATGGAATAGGAAAGGATGCATTAACTTCACACAGCGACTTAAACCAGCGTTGCCGGTTGCCACGTCCTGATGAATGGAACGAAATTCTGACAGCTTAATGCGGAAAAGTATTTAGCGTAGTGAGATATAATATATGGCATCAACCAAAATAACTTTTTTTGTTCTTTCAAATGTACAGTTTTTCAAACATGGTCTTGTGTCTCTATGAACGCCAAATCCTGGATATTCAACATATCTATGGAAGATTCACATTTTTTCTTTAGGTGAAGTTGGTTCTCCTTTTCAATTTCAGTAGGTATATAGTGTTTTAACTGAAAGTACGGATAAATAATTCCTTGGTTTCAATAAATTTAAAATAAAATTTCTTGCTATTAAAATAACAATAATAAATAAGTATGTCAAAAACTGACCTAATGTATTTGATAAGATATATTTGGTGTAAATTGCAGTTTCACTTGGCAATGTACTGTTAAAGACGAGGTTTTTCTACAGGTTTAATTTCAAAAATTCGAGTTGGAGCATTTTGTTCATTCGTTCTTCATGCCCAAGCAATATTAGTCCAAATATTCATATTCACGTGACTAGTGAAATTCCGCTGTACCTTTTGTATGTATCTTTTCCTCCAGAGCCTCAACTCAAACTGCAGTAATTAACTTATACAAAAATGGTTTCATGTTGATTCTAAAAAAAAATTGTATCATCGCCGTAGATTAGCACTCTACGGATTATGCTAACGAACTTACGCCATTGCTATAGCAACTATAAAAAGTAGTGGGTCTTGATGACTACCTTGAGGTACGTCTAAATCTGCATTTATTGAAACACAAATATTTATTTCTATGTCATCAAATTTCAAAAATTGGAAGCTTATTGACTCATGATTTTCTTGTTTTCGAAGTAGACGAGCAGAGAATAATTTGGGTACAGACGATTTTAGTTTTTAATGAACTATAATAGCATCAGGTTTCTTTTTTTTTTTTTTGTGCATCCGTGTACCAGAAAAGTAAAACGTCCTTGGTTCTAAAAAGAACCATAGCTACCAAATATTGTTACACCTATTTCACTGCGTTGGAATTAGAGATTTCTGCAATCTTATTTAACGTTGTGCCTAATTGCACATTGTAGGTAAAAATTCTTTTTAAAACATTCATTTATCAGTGTCTTACTTAATCTACATACATAAATTACTTTTACAATATTAAAAAAAAGTTCATGAAAATCTGCGTTGAAAACAAAGCAAAATAAAGCAAAGTAAAACAAATAAACATGTCACTTAATTTATTGCTTTCATTGCAGGAGTGGCAGTCGTAAACTCCCAACAAAACCTGCCTTAAAAAAAAAAAAAAAACACAAATGAAATTCGTATGAACTCCAAGTAAACATCCAATTCCAGAGATGCTTACATCTTAAAAGCAAAAAAGTATGCTTATCTCGGCACTTATATAATATATGTTGTAAGAATATCCATTTCATCCCTAAAACACACAATCAATGTCTTTGCTCTTGCAGAACCCTTTTTGATGTTTTTCTTACAAGAGTAAACGACTAGACCATTCTCATATGAATTCCGCATTCTCATAGCGCCATAGAAATATTAATACGACAAAAAAAAATCGCAAAGCGAATATAAAACAAGTTGTGAGGACTTCTAGTGCTATATATGCACAATGTACATCCTCATTTGGCAGATCCGTCAGTAGGTACCTACCTAAGTCTATTCATGTATTCAAGTAATATAGTCTATGTTGTTGTATGTGCCTATAGTCCATATACATTATACGTACTCCAAAAGATAAATGCATGCTGGATAATAATCCTAACGGTAGTATCTATCCTTCTGTCCATTCAATGAGAGCTTCAATAAGCACAAGAATTACACTTTTTCCGAACTCATATTATGAATATCCTGGCTGCCTATGTATGTATACAAAAATCCTGCCATCACCTTTCGCATCCATCCCTGATGGTTGTCAGGAACGAGATGAGACTTCGAAATGGATAAATTTCCTCATCGTTAGGAAATTTTTTCTTTGTTTTTTTTGGTTATGTTTTCTTGTATGAGCATCAGTAGCAAGCAGGCTTAAGCAAAGAAGAGAACCATCATAAAAGAAAAAGCTTCCATTTTGATAAATGAAACACCAGCAACAGGATACTTATATAATATAAGTACTTCAATATTCTTTGCAACTGTAGTATTCAGCAAGCTTGTCCTTTGGGCCTATATAAGAACTATCAGAAGAGAAAATATAGCCTGTTTGTCCCTCATTTATAGGCCTTTTCCATAGGTTGCCTTAGGTTGTATGTCACTTAATAGATATACAGGATTAAACGCACATAAGACCAGGATATATGTCCCCTTAAAAAAAAGATAATATGGATCTCTAATGATGTTTTTTTTTTTTTTATCTTCTTTCGAACCTATAAGAAAACTGTATGTTTGACACTCGGGTTAAATATTAATTTCTAATTAAAAAAAAAAGAACAAAAATTCCAAATGCAAAAGGTCTTTTTCATCAGATAAGCAATGTGCTTTGACAGGAAAAGGAAGAAAACAAAGAAGTTAGTCCTTTTGAAAAATAGCTTATTTGCCCTGAGGCAAATTATTCTTTTTTTTTTCGCCTTCTTTTTCATCAATACTGCTGTATAATATCTCTCGTATAAGTTATGTATGAATTTCACTAATTGGCCTTTCAACAGGACTTCATCTTAAGGATTTATATATAAATTGAAAGGATTACTTTATAAACAGGGTGTTATCAACTTTAACCTTAAATCTTATGTGATATCTTCGGACAAATATAGTATTATACATTGTGTACAAAATGTTTTCTTTTGAATTTAAGCTTTACGTAAGACTTTGGGTTATTGAATATATCTGTCTCTATAAAATCATAAAATATGTAAATTCTAGAATTTGTCGGTAAAATTTTGGATTTTTCAGCAACACTTGTAAAAGTCCGAAATGTTTTTTTTTCACACTGCTATGCTTCAGAGTGACATGGAAGTTATGAATTTAACTTCCAGTTCTTTTTTTGCTGCTGCCGCCCCAAATTTTAAAGTCCTCTAAAAACTCTATTTCCCCACCGTCGACTTCACTGTGAAGTAAGGTTGATAGTGCTTCTCTCAGAATGGCGCAAGCTATAAATAATACTTTAACGCTAATTTCACATTGAAGTGCAGGGTGACCAAATATCAATGATAGTTTTTTTTTCTAATTTTTATGTTTCAGCAGCTGTCAAAGTTACTAATGACATCCAGCTGTCAAAATATTCAGTACATCAGGCAACGCCGCCGTGAGTTAATTACTGGTCGCTGGAAATATTAACGGGAGTTCCCAATTTTGGCCAAAAAATCATCTTTTCGGATGAGGTCCAGTTTTGTTTCAGCGTTTTTGCGAGCAAAATTTAACCGAACACAATCCTCACGTGGTGCGGTTTATGGCGTCATCGGACGTTATTTCTTTCGAAATAAGGAAGAAAATACCGTTACCGTTAATGGTCTCAAGTATAGAGCGATGTTAACTGAATTTCTGTGACCAGAGCTTAACAACATCGATGTAGGTATCCGAGCTGTGGTTTCAACAAAACACCATTCGATTATTTTCTCTTTTAACGCACATATTAGACCGATTCATTATTGAACCAACCACTTAAATTACTGCCAGCAAAGCTTAGGGGTCCATTTGAATGATGGGCTAGTCCGAACATGTAATAGGATGAATGTAGCTTCATAATAAAGCCAGAATCAATTTTATGTCTCACACCCTTGTTGTTTTATTTAATTTTCTTTTCTTATTATTCTATTCTGGTCACCCTATACAAATTCAAAATATGGGCATTTTCTTAAACTGCATACAAAACTGAAGTTTGGAGGTTTTTTCAAATTGATAGCTTGCCCGGTTGCTGAAAAAAAACATGTCATGCTAATTTCACTGTTAAGTTTGAAGTTTTATTTTTTTTCTCAGAATAAGCTCAAATAACAAAATCCTCCGAACAGTTTAACTCCATAACACCCATTATATAATATATATGGTTATTATACACTTCAAGGTTCACCACAAATATAAAGAGCTGACTTTACAATTTCATCCTATTTGTATAGAAAAAAAGAAAGAAAGAAATATTTTAGTCAGCCATTTTGAATGCGTTTATTGGTCCCACTTTAGGGGGTAGCTCACCAGTTTTTTTTTTTTTTTTTGAAAAATTTGAAGTGATCTTTTAAAAGGATGTATGTATGTACTTGAATCATGATACTTGCGAATATCCATCAGGAATCCTTAAGCCTTTTTTTTTTAATTTGGGAGCAAGAATTATTTTTTTTTATACAAACAAAATAAAGTCTAAAAGATTAATGAATTGCAACAAAGGGACATGGCGGTGTTTGATATAGAAAAAAAAAATACAAAAAACAAGGGATGATGGTTGGGCATTCACTTTGATACCCTTAACGATAACGACAACGATGGCGATGATGATGGTGAAATACATTTTCAATGGCAGGTTAGATTGAAGTATAATACATATATACATTACATAGGTACATACTTATTTAGATATACTTTTTTATAGCCTGATGTGCTTGTGCTATGCACATTGAATGCATTTCATTTTCTGGCGCTTACCCACTCGACATCGACATACAAGGACTAGAAAAAAGAACCCTTCAACTACAACACAATAGTCGACTGGTTTAATTAATGAAAAAGACTGTATTTTTTTCTAACAATGTATTTTTTTTTTTGAGTTGTTGTTGCTGTTGTTCTATGCAACCGTGGCTGCATGCAACTCTTGTGCATGTTGTGGATTGGACATACATACATACATAAGATGATACAATTTTTCTTTTACAAACTATGTATGCATGTATGTTATTTATATAGGTAAACTTGTGGATTCGAAATCTCATTTATTTCTAATTAAACTGCTCTTCCCTCCTTTTTTTTAATTTAAAAAAAAGAAGACATTTCAATTCAATCCAACGTTCAGTATTTATCAATTAAATGCCAACTTCAGTTTCCAATTAAGGCGGTTTTGTCAAGTATCGATTTACACAAATCCAAACAAAAAAATAAACTTTGAATTAAACATTGTTTTGTATTTATAAAACATCAGGAAACATTTTTGTAACTAGCTCGATTTTATTGTTTTTTTTTTTTTTTTTTAAGTGTAAAGTATTACAAAAATCTGGGGTGTACTTCCCCCTTCGAGTGCGTCCCTGAACGTTTAATTTTTTTTTTAAATAAGTAACAACTACTAAAGATGTAATAAATGCAGTCAGTTGGTGACGGCACTCAATCAACTAAAAATACTCTTTTAAATGTTCTTATTAAAATTATATGATTTGAAATTTTTAAAAACATTCACCGGTCATATTAAGTATTCTGACTGTTATTCTTAAAATTAACTATAGGTGTCTTTTATTCTCAATTAAAAGCAGTTAATTAAACCAGTAAACTGACTGCAGTGTATACATTTTGACTATTTGCAGTCATTGTCTTGATAGTCATCTAAACAATTGTATGGTTTTTGGCAGCCTTTAAGTCAATTGACTTCTTTCATTGAAAATATTACAGTTAAAACACTTACCGACTGCCAGAATTTACTTAAGTTGATCGATGACTTTTAAGTCACTACAAAACTGGAAACAGCCAAAAAGTACTGCATTCAATCAACTGCTATTTAATTGACAGTCAAGTCAGAATATTGAAAATGAAGTAAACGTTTTAATTCAAATTATTTAAAGTTTATTCCAGGATCTTGAACTGAGTGCAGTCTTGAACTGACTGCAGTCTTGAACTGACGGTAGTCTTGAACTGACTGCAGTCTTGAACTGATTGCAGTCTTGAACTGACTGCAGTCTTGAACTGACGGTAGTCTTGAACTGAATGCAGTCTTGAACTGACTGCAGTCTTGAACTGACTGCAGTCTTGAACTGACGGTAGTCTTGAACTGACTGCAGTCTTGAACTGACTGCAGTCTTAAACTGACTGCAGTCTTGAACTGACGGTAGTCTTGAACTGACTGCAGTCTTGAACTGACTGCAGTCTTGAACTGACTGCAGTCTTGAACTGACGGTAGTCTTGAACTGACTGCAGTCTTGAACTGACTGCAGTCTTAAACTGACTGCAGTCTTGAACTGAATGCAGTCTTAAACTGACTGCAGTCGAACTAATTGCAGTCTTGAACTACACTTTCTGTAGTAAGTGTTTAAAATGAAAAGGAGCAAAATTTTCAGTTTTCATGAAAACAATACATTAACAAAAGCAATTAATTACTGGGAAATTTGCTGACCTATTTTTTTCTAGTATAATACAACAGAGAGTTTTGAACTGAACATTTTTGTTGTGTACAGTTTTTTTTTTCGACAAAAAATAAGTCGGTTTTTATGAACGGGTCATATACCTAGGTCGGAAAAGCTAGAAAAGGGGGTTGGGAGAATTGTGCTAAAGACAATGACTTGTGACGTTAAATCTCGAATGGCATTTCACAATTAATTACTAGCAGTTTCACAATAAAGTCCAAAACTTATGACGATATTCCAAAAAAACAACATGATAGATATCAAAAATTTCATTGTATAGGTTAAATAGAATCTGAATAAAAATAAATTGAATTTTCATTTTCATTTTCAGGTTTTCGCCTTACAGACTTCACATTGTGTGCGAGATTTTTTCAAATTGTATAAAAGCCCTTTTCCAATGATGATGTTCCAAAAATAAACTCTATAAGGCTTCCATTCATAACAGACGAGAGAAATATAATCTTCCAACAATGAAGCCATTTAAAAAAATAACCTGCATTTGATGCTCGTTGTTACAACTGTACTATATGCTTCTGATACCTGCTGCATTGTTCAGTTTGCATTGCGGTAGGTAAACAAAAAAAAAAAAAAAATATTTGATTCAACCAGTCCAGGATTTTTATTGTCATGCCTTAAGAGCTTGCATTGTGTATTTTATATATTGAGTATAGTCCTTATATTCGCTGAATTTTCTTTATTCACATATATTGAAATAGAAAACAAAAATAATAAAAAAACATATACAAATAAATAAATCGCAAAATAAACGAGGAAGAAAGGAAATAATTCTCTGTTGTTATCTGCAGATCCACTTGTCTCCTCTATATAAGAGGACTTGCAATGTTATAAGTGCTTTTAATTTTTTCTTTTGTCCTTTCTATATATTTAATTTTCTCTCTATAGGCCAAATATTGATTTATTATTTTTGATAAAGAAAATCAAAAATGTTAAGGTTATGTCTGCGGTATCCTTATTTCGTCTTCATATAAATAGGTATACAAAAAAACTACAGAGTTCTCTGAAATAATAAAATAAAAAGGAGACTGACGATTTTTTATTTAGTAGGTCTGCGTTTTATTACATGTTTTAATATTTATTCAGCAAGTTTTAAAGAATATCACTTTTTATTTCTATCAAGCCCCCATACCTTCAAAAATGTTCGCTTCTTAGATCCGTTAAGATTTATTATTTGAATTGGACTTAAAGAAGATTTTCGAGTATTTTATTTCCCGTAATTAAGTTTTTAAAAGTTTTCCTAATTTGTTTTTTAATTTTACAGAATTTCAGAATTTCTTTTTGTCGCCAGAATTCAACAAATGCTTCACTGTGTGCCAAAAAGCCGCGTACCCTTGTAGTAGTTCATTCATTTTTTTTTATAAAGTTTCCTTGTTATTTATAGAAACCCGTTATGAGATTTTGTGCGTTATGAAATTTTTTTGTTTGAGTTTTTATGACGTTATGCAATGAAATTTAAAACGATTGTAAACGTCAAACTTTCTAAAATAAATAACGCCTAAATTAAAAAAAAAAAATTAATTATTTAGACGACATCATTAGTAACGGGTTATTCATTTCGTGATTTCAAGTTCGTAGCGCTGGCATTTGACAGCTGTCAAACACAGCTGTCATTTGAAGTGCCATAATATTACAATATTAACTTACTACAAAGTGCCACTTTTCGCGCATAACGCGATGGTTGTTGATGGTCGTCATAATCGACCCACTACGCAAGCAATCAGTAAAATTGTAAAGAAATTTGAAGAGAGTGGAAGCGTTTGTGATGTCGTACTCTTAGGGCCTGTGCATCATCGTAAATCCCGGCGTTCGCAGCAATTAACCGATTTTTTCGATTTTTTTTTGGCCGGCGATTGTGATCATGTGATTCCATACCTTTAGACTCAAGATATGGCCGAGATACCGCCCGAAATGTGCGCAAAAGTGGTTAAAATTTACCTCAAAAGAATCGCATGTTGCGATTCTCTTCCCGAGGCGTCCATTTGAATAATATTGTTTTTCACACTTAATTGCAAAGTCTAAACTTTATAATGAAATAAAATTTCATAAAACATGTATCGCTGTGTGTGTTTTATTTAGCTTAACTTTCGAAACCGAAAAATGAATGACCCTGTATAACCTCTTAAAAGTAGAAAAACTGAAACCTCCAAATTAAGACATCTAAATGTCATAATATCTTAAATTGGTGTTTCAAAATCTACAGCGTTCCTCGAGCTATGTGCAGCGGTGGATTCGTTCTACTAAAACAAACAATGCTCGAGATTCTGTTCGTTTACTTCCCAAAACTGTCAATTTCTACCAATTTCAACCCAAAGTTTTGTCTAAGTTTATATATATAAAAAAAATAAAAATAGACTAAAACTGGAGAAAATTGTCAGTTTCGGGACACTTGAGGTTATTTGCAGAAACTATGGCATATTCACATTCTTACATTTATCTTGCCTCACTTTGTATTGTATGTTTTTTGAATTATTGTTCTTACGAAGGCGCAAAACTCAAAGGCGAGATATACACTTTTTTTATTTTTAACAATTCTTTTTTATTCTAAAGTGATATTATATTTCTTCAGCTTTAAATGTATTTTTTGCTTGTTGAACTTAAAATTTCCCTGTAACAAAGGAATATAATGATATAATCCTTAAAGCTAAAATTTCCTTAAAAAAATTGTTCAAAACTTTACTTTTAAATAACTTAAGGTTTTTTTTTCTCAAATTTAATTCCTTTTCCAGAAAAATTAATTTACAGTTAAGTTATAGATATTTATAAACTGATTCTCTTTTTCGATTTAAATTCATAGAATATTGACTTTTTCGCTTCATTAAGTAGGTATACAAAGTAGGTTTATATATTTTCTTTTCTTCGCCGAAAAAAGCTTTTGTGATCCTAAACGGACCCAGAAAACAATTACTTTCGATAAAAAAAAAAATGTTGTGGGGGCTCAATAATATAATGGCACAGTTCTTATATGATGGGCACTAAAGAAAGGAAGAACAATAAAAATAAACAAGTTGTTGCAAGAACGGTGTTACCAGTGGTAGATTTTTAAACTAATGCTTTACTTATGTTTTGCATTTTCAACAAAATCGAATTGAAAACAAAATGATCTAAACATTTTTCTTTCTTCGAAGTGTCAAAACTGAAAGTGCATCCCTTTCAAATTGTTTTAAAAAGTAAAATTAAGTTAAACCACTGCTTATCGACTTCGTGTGGAGTGAGGAGAAAATATCTTTCTTTTGATATATTCCCCCAAACTATCAGTTTACTCGACAAAATTTCAAGAAAAAGTGTCAGAAAAACGCGCAAACGTTGCAATATCTTTTTTGTTTTAATGAACTATTTGCTAACTACCGTTGGGTTTAAGTGTTTTGGCGAGTTTGCGCATGTTTCTCCCAAATTCTATTTCTCTTACGAAAAAAAGTATTGTATTAGTTTTTGTGCAGAATTTCATAAACTACAATTTTCTACACCATATTTTTCACAAAAACCAGATAATTTTCGCGTAATTTATAAAAAAAAAAAACCTTACCTACTATGCTTCCTTTCAACTAATTAAATCGAAATTTCTGTCCCAAATTTAGGGTGTTCTGTTCCTACAGAAATGATTAAAACTTAAAAATATAGCTACATTAAAGCTTTGTCGTCCTTTTGGTCTAAGAAAAGGCCTTATTTTTCAAGCGCTCGTAATAAAACAAGTATAATTTATACACTTACTACAAAATACATTTTCAAATTACATTACTTAACCATGTTTAAATTATGATAACATTTTTAAATTTAAAAATTCGACCAAAAAATAAAATATTCAAATTTATAATTTTGATCCATCTGGTAACTCTGTTCAGCAAGTTTAAAAGTGTGACTTTGTTATTGTTTTATATTTATGTATATTTATTTACATTTATACGTTTAAGATGGAAAGAGATGAATGAATTTCTTTGTAAACCCCCATAACTTTGATGAATGAAAAGAAAATCGTCTTTTTCCTTTATAACTACATATACATATATAATATACCTACATACCTATAGAATAACAAACTTAAAAGTGAAGTGTGTATTGTTTTTTTTTTTTTATTTGAACCCACTTCTCAAGTCATTCACATACTTTAAGCTTTGTTTAGTAAATGAATATCCTTGTTGTACATGTTGTTAACACATTTTTTTTTCTATTTTCTTTTTAGGTGAGTTACGAACAATTCAAAGAATAAAGATTCATCAAATAAACAAACAAATTTTTTTTTTTCGGAGAACATGACTGAAGATTTTTGACATAATTGAACACTGAACAGCTTCCATAAGTAGGGGTAAGTCTCTTCCCTTCGAATATTTTGAGAATGTTGAACTGATATTGAGGGTTGAAAAAATTTAAAAAAATGAATTTAAATTTTTCACGTTCCGGCAAGAAATAAACTTAGGTTATCTGAACTATGCAAAACTGAAAACTGAAAATTATAAATACCGAAAACAAGTGAATGCGCTCATCACTTAAATATAATTTTCTTTTTCTTCAACTGAACGCGTTCACTTGAATTTGACACTTCGTTTTGGGTGGTTTATCAGTTTTGATAGCACAATTGGTCAACTGTCAGTTTCTATATCAGTTTTATTTTTTATGTGAATATTTTACAGTCTTTGAACTACAAATGATAGAAATGGGCACCTTTGGGAAGTAATAAGGAATAAAAAAAGGGTTGCTTTGTTTTGTTTCGTGCTTTTTTGCTAATTAATTTCGAACTCATGAATTATTTTTTCCAGTTAGGTATCTGAAATTCGTTTAAGTAGAGTGGAGCCGCTACCGCCGTTGTTTTATCGAATCAACTTAATGAACAATGCAAATTTGCAATAACCTATGGCGTTTTTGATTGGTAATCCGAAAGAGAAATGCCAATCGAACGCTTTAAACAAAACTAAACAATTCTAAAGTTTGGGTACATTTGTATTAGTGAAAATTGAACATAAAAATAATTAAATTCAACAGGTAACATTAAGAACGAAAATATGGAAGAGTACGATATACATAATGTATATATGCTGTGAGGGAAATGGACAGTTTAAATATTTAGAGGGTAAAAGTTCGTTTGTTAAATTGATATTAACTTTGACAAACTTTGAGTACTTTGTTAACATAAATTACATTTCACTATTTGGCATTGAAAATTGACATTTAAAGTTTGTGATTTTGAGTATTATGGATGGTGGTTTCGAATCTGACCTGAATTCAAATCCAGTCATTTTGTGGGGTTCAGAAGGCTTCTGGACGCCCAATCGAAAACGCTATTAGTCATGATTTTAAACGTGTAGTCCCTAACACTGCCGACGCCAAGGAAAAGGAAGGTACACTTTGGGTGGACTGTTTGAGTATATCAAGTTAAATAATTTTGATTTTAAAGACTCAAAAATTTGAAAATAAGCTCAGGCTTAAAAAGTAGTTTTGCTAGCATAGAGGAAGAATTAGTGAGATTATTATTTTACTATATAAAATTTGTGTATCTCAAGATTCTGAAGTACATACTTGTAATGATGCATTACACTGCGTCTCCCTCACCACCGACCGGACCGCCCGATGCCATGTATAAAAAATAATACAAACCTGTCAACACTCCCGACACTCCTGACCATACCACTAAATTCATCTCTGGCCAGGTATACTAAAATATGAATATAATTTTTGTTTCAAAGTTATAATTCACACTCAGTTTAAACCAAAAAAATTTATAAGTGACCGTGAACAAACACATGAAAGAGAGCTCTGTGTCTGCCACAGTTTGAATACTGTACCAATTTCTAATAACTGGTGAGTTCCTTTTTGAAAAGCTTAGGCTCCACTGCTCCAGAGTCCAGAAGAGATTGTGGAAGCCCAGGTTAAGATAATTTGTTAGTGGCTTCTGCTATCTCAGACTGTAATTTAATAGACACTGCTATCTCAGTCAAAACCTCTTTGCATTATATAAAGTTAATTATAAGAATATATGAATTTTGGTTTATTTAAAATTATATAGTTATAATTATAAGTAATGAAAATAAATAGGTACTGTTATTAAATGTTGCTTCTTTGGTAAATCCCTGGACCTGGCGGCTGCAAGCATACTCATGCTATGATAAAAAGTATCTCACATACTTCACCCATCTAAACGAGTATTGAGCTGGCCATAAAATGAAAAAAGTCTATCTCAAAAGCATTCGAGATGAGGCTGTATTTTTTGGTCTGAAATTTTGCGAGAGCCTTGAGGGTCTTAGCAAAAAAAAGTAAAAACATTGCATCTATTTCTTTTACACGAAACCAATAGAGCAATTACAAATTTGAGGTATTTATCTGGTGTTATTTTTTCATAAAACGCTTCCATTATCTAGCAATGACTTGTTGAACTGTTACTCTAATACTAGAATAACATTTCGGAAAAATGTTTATATTTTTCGCCCTACAAAACCCATTGTTTGTCATTATTATATTACGTTCATGATAATACAAATATCGTACAAAATTGTTTAACCCTTAATCTAAATAAATTCAAAACCTTTTAACCACACATCCTAATTTGATATCATTGAAATAAAAAAAAAGGTATAAGGTCAAAGTCTCATAGCCTAACAAGGATTTATTATACAAATCCTTCTCCAATTTATATGGCCCCACTCATACTCTTTTAACTGCAACAGTATATTTCTTAATAAAAAAATAAAAAAGGTTTTTAAGGTAATAAAAACATTATAAAATAGACGAGGGTCAAAGGAAAAAAATAATAAAAAAAAACGGACGTTGATAAAGAGTAAAGTTGGAGCTCGAATTGATAACGCTATTAAGCCATTGTCTAACCAAAAAAGAAAAAAATATCGCATAAAGATATAAGATTGCATCGAAAATGTTGACATTAAAAAGGGATTCACAGTTGTCGGACTGTAGGGTTTATACAGAAATAGATAATACCCTCTATCATCCTACGTTATTCTCTTATTTTGTAAGCAGCAATGGTATTCAAGGAGATGATGTTCAAAAAATATTATACCCTTTTGTTGTGAAATCTAAAGCATTTCAATTCTCAAAAAAAAAATTTAATTTTATTTACTTACATTACAACAAAACATACATACAAATATTGGTGTCTAGGATTAGAATAAAGCAAAAAGGATGTTCGAAGGACTTTAATTTAAAAATTTTCACTTTATAAAGGTATTTCTATTCTACTATAGAGATGAGAAAGAATTCCAAAAGGAATACAAATTAAGTTCTGGCTCAAAACTATACGAGTACAACACAAGTTTTAATCTTTTTTCGTTTGTCGTGTTCTTGTATTGTTGCTTAGGTATTTCATTCTGATTTGTCATCATGATGTTGTGCAATTTGTAGAAATCTCATGCTGTTCTTTTTGTTTTATTTGTACTTACTCTTAAAGAGGAAATATAAATTCGTAGAAAAATAAAACCTTTGATCAAACAGCATTGTTACGATGATAGCGAAGTCGAATAAGCAGATTTTTTGGGTAAAATTGCATAAGCTACAATTTGTATCTCCATATTTCTTTATACAAATTAATAGTCGAGATGTTTAGAAAAAATGTAACCCCTCAACCCTTTTAAAAATTTTGACTAGTTCAAATTTAGGGTACTTCTTGGGAAAAGATGTAATTAACTTTTTATATTTTTGGCCATTTTTGTATTATTATGGTCTTCTGAGGTATGTAATTTTCGACTTTTTCATTGTGCTTCAATATCATGCAATTCAATGCCGCCAATCATTAATTTTTGTTGTTCGTTAAAAGTCGCGTTCACTCCAAGAAAAGCCTAGATATTCACAATGTGTTCATAACACTTCATAGAGACTTATGTCGATATAGGTTGACAGGCACGGCGCTTATGCGCCTTTGTTTAGACTACAAGAAGCCTTGCCTGGGCATTATCCGAGGTGCCGAAGTTTAAGCTTCCTTCAGGCTGGACAGCTTTCAGATTTATTTTAAAAATCTTAAATTTTGTTAGGCCTATATATAAGGCGAGGATACTAAATCATGACAAAAGAGAGTCTTGGGGTGTTTTGTCTTTATGTATAAAACAGCCTCAGATCAGATGTATAAAACGGTCCACAGATCTCCCTCATTGTAATGTTGAGTTTAAACTTCTACACTTGTTCTGACACGAACCCAATACTTGCCATATAGAGCCTCGTTAAGTCTAGTCTGCCATTTCAATTTGTATTAATCTTTTTTCCTTTAATCTTATATATCAATGTGACCTTGTAAGATTTCTTTAATGAGGATTTACATATTTTTCCATCATTTGTACAGAAATAACAATTTTTTTAAAGTTCTGGGAGGTTTTACCGATATAAATGTTCTATAAAGCTTTTAAAAAACTTTTTAAAGAAATCTTTTGAAGACTGTCGTCTGTCTGATACTTATTTCAATAACAAAAATCAATGCAATCTTTATTAAATATAGAAGCAAGTTCAACAGATAAAAATCCTAGCTCGGAAAAACTTCCTTTTCTGAAATTCAAACTTCCTTAAGGAAGCAACTATGGAGTTCAGACCTTTTATAAAAAAAATATTTTCAATTTACAAGACTATATTGAAATGTTACTTGGGTAAATGTTTCTAATTTCGTAAAACAATCAGCTTCGTATTTATTCTTCAGTATTATTAGTGGTGTAGGCCCTATTTTACATTGAAATTAAAAAACATGTCTGTGAAAATCGATGATTGCTTCTACCCACCGTTACATTAACTGAATTGCATAAATTCAACTCCAATTAAATTAAAAAAAAAAACAAAAATACCAATAACTAATAACAATTGCATTTGATGGTTAAACATTTTTATCTTTCGAAAATATTCCCGTATACATGCATATTAAATTCCTTGTCAAAAGGTAGTTTGAAAAAATAAATATAATATTTCCAAAAGGATACCTTTGGAAAAACATATAGAAACTGTACATTCCTATATATATTATACAAATATAATAATGCTGCTGTCCCATTTTAAATTCAGCACGCTACCTTTTTATATTTATGTTTGCAACTAAATGCATTTGCAAAAGAAACACGTTTTTCCATTTGAAATAAAATTGATCGTCAATAATAATTTTTTTTATTACTTTTCATTTTTTTTCTCAGAACCCATCAGAGGCAAAATGACCCCCATTTTATGTCAATAATAGCAATCGAGGCATGTCCTTTGACTCTGTGTTCGATTTATACAGCAAAAAAAAATTATTACGAATAGCTATACATATGTATATAAATAATATGCAATCCTTTTAAATTCTCTTTTATAACATAAATCGGTATTGTATGATTGTACCTTTCTACTTTTATAACTGTTTGGTCATCGTTTGCATTTTTTTATTCTAAATAATAATCCAACAATCATTTTTTTGTGTATATCATAAGTGTACATGGTCTATACAATTTGCTTAAATTGAATGAAAAATGGACTTTAACGCGAATTTCAATTTCACGTAAATTGAAATTCCATGTTCTACAATTTGTTCGTTTTCGAAAATTTCGCAATTAATTCGAACTGTCAAAATTGAAGGTGCGTCCATTTTTAATTGTTTTTTTAAAGTGAAATTACTCTGCAGATGAAATGGAATATTTTTATTGCTATTTATAAGGGAAAAAAGGAAGCTGAATTCTAAAGAAAAAATAATATATTATATATCTAATATTAGTTAGTACCTAAATATAAATTGTTCTGATGAATTGTTTTTTCTTTAATTTCTTTAAAGTTTTATAGAAAGGCTCATACTCAACAAAGATGCATTCTTATATGTTTTAAAGGAAATAGAACCTTTTATTACACCTTCATCAATTTCTCCATGTCTCAACGTCTCAGAGTGGGATTTTTCTCCACTTAAAAAACCCTTGGCGAAATAAGGATATTCCTCCATATATTTTAGAAATTCCTTCTCTTGTCTTATGTTTTCCCCTAAAATAATAATAATAAATATCACAAAGAACAAAAATATAAATATTGTTTAAATTTTGCAGTAAAAATTATAAAACTAACTGCAACTCAACCAATTTCACAAATAATTCACGAAGCATAAACAAAGCGGATTGAATACGTTCGGAAAACGGAATCAACCGAAATGCAGAACATCAATTTTCATTTTCGAAGTTCCAATTCACAATTAGCATTTCGAACGAATTGTGGAACACCCAAATTCATTTTTATCATCCAAATTCATAATAAGTGGAATGCAGAAAATGGGCGTAAATAAAGTGTAATACTAGGTTGCAAGTGTCAGATCTTGCATCAGCCGAAAAAAATATGAGACAAAAATTAAATAGCCTTAACAATAAGGGCTAGATATACGAAGTTTATGAAGGCAGTTTTCCATACAAATTTATATGTCAAAAGTGCTGCAGGTGAAAAGTTAAAAATTGGTGAACTCTTGAACCACCACCGCATCGACTGCAGCTCCGTTTGAAGCTGCATTGAGTTGTGTTCTTAACATTGAATTTGTATGTATTGAATGTTTTGACAGCTATTTCAGCTGCAGCTCCAGTTATATAGCTCCGTCTCCAATGTGATCAAGCAGTTAGTCTGTGTTTTCTATCATTACACTGGCGTTTGTTTCACCTTTGGCGATGAGTTTCATACATTTTTTGGGTTCCCGAAGGCTGTTGGTATTATACATGAAGACGTTATTTCCGATTTTGACAGTATGATGCAGTTTTAAGTCCAAGTTGAGTACAATTTCTTTCAATTTCTCAAGATTTAAGTGAAAACAATATTTTGGACAGAGATGTAAAAGAAAATAAATTAATATTTAAATTCAAATCTAAGCTTTTTCAAAAAGTGGGAGTGTCGATATAATGTAATATAATCGATATATATACTGTGTTATTATAACTTATATACTGAAGTATGTAAGAAACCTACTTTATAGTTCCTTGAAACTAAAAAAAGCTTTAGCGTATGCCAACAAGTGAAGGCCCGGTTCTACGTGCAGTACCCTGGCAAGTTTTCGCAGCGCCACTTAGGTATAAAATATTTTTAAAGATACAAAATTTCAACTTTAAAAGAAAAATTTAAATGTATAAGGATAAAAATCAAATTAAAAAAATGGGCGTGGCAGTAGGCGGGAATTATTAAAATTGACTCATGCCATGCTCTGTGTTTAAGAAATTTCACTTACAAAATATAACTTTCTAGGGCTTTAAAGTTAGGGAAAAATTCGTGATATAAGAAAAGTGGGCGTGGTAGTAGGCGACTTTCCAAAACAACTGCCCATGGCTTTGGTTCAACAGAGATTGATTTTATAACTTTTCAGCCTTCTAAGGACGTTGTACAAGGCTTAAATTCTAATACCTTTAAGAAAAGTGGGCGTAATATATAGGTGGCGGGGAAAGTACCACATGTCATGCTTTGAGTTAAAAAGAGCTTAATTACAAAATGTTAACGTTCTGTGAAAAGTTCAACAGAAGAGTGAGTGGATTTTAATCAAACTAATTTCTTTATAATCTCGCTGCTAACTTCACCGAAATCGGTTCAGAAGTTTTCGAATCCATAAGCCTGTCATTTTCATATAAATAGATTGGTTGTAAGTAAAAATTTATCTATCAAAAGAGTTAAAATATTGTGGTTTGTACAAAAAATGTATCAGCCATTATCTATAACAATTCATCAAATTGGATACAAAAAAAAAAGGAATTGATTATCTATTCCTCCATTATTTTCCTCATCGGCTCCAAATTTATCATTCATCCTGCTGGAGGGCTCCAGGACTCTTAAGTAATAGCAAACAATTTTATTGCAACACGAGCAAAGAATGTCATGTTATTTTTCTTTCCCTTTTTTTGCTGCTATTTTATAATTCAAATTCAATATAATTTAATGGAGATATAGGAAGAAGAATGAGTATGAACAGGAACACTCTTCCGCTCTCTCTCTCCTTTAGACACACTCCCCACCCCCCATATCATGAGATATTGTTATAAAAATCTTAGGGCAGTATGTAAAGCTTTTAGTGTAATCACAATTTGTAGGCTACCTCAAGAAGATGGACAAGTTTACTTATGTATTAAGAGATTATTTCTTTACCTCCTTATCAATATTATTTTACATATAGAGATGTTGTTGATGTTCCCAAAGTACCTAACTTAGATACTTTGAATTGTTTATTCAAGTCCTCTTTCTTTCTCTCTATCTCTCTTTTGTTCTTGGTCGTAGTTCGTATTCGTATAGTCTTGGCAAGAAGTACTCGATATAACAAAAAAACACAAGTATACGGTATTGAAGAAGAAGGAAAACAAAAATTCTCTTTATATTGGTGGAATAAATAGCTATTGGATTGAAGGGTGTTCAGGAATTGCTATATATACAATAAACGTATAAGTTCTGTGGCTACTGACGAAAATAATTAGATCCTGTTCAGAAGTATTTGTATATTTGGGTAAATATAAATAAATTTTTTATTTGAAGAAATTCGAAATTTCTTTGCCTACATACAAATTAACTGCGTTTGGTAGATTTTGTTGATGGGTTTGTTTTGAATGCCTCAAGGTTCTTTATACAGTGGTGGTCCAGTATCAGGAATGCTAATGTTAAAAATGTTTTTAACATTTGTTTAGTTTTGTGTTTTTTTGCTTATATGAATTAAGACTGTTAAAATGCATAACTTTCACGGATTTGCAATTTAATTTTTATTTAGGGCATACATTTGGTTTTGTCGGGCTCCCTTCGTTTTGTCTCGATTTTGATCTTCTTTGAAATCTATATTGCAAATGTCTTTCGATGAGAAAAAGATGAAAATAATAATAATAAAACATTGTAAACATTAAATTCATTTCAATTTTATGGTAAAAGAAAATGTAAGCTTCTAACATTATATTAATCATTCGATATACTGTACCAACACTGTTTTCCACGAACAACATGGATTTGTAAATTCTTTTACTCTCTATTTTTTTTTTATATTATTTATTTTTTTGTAGATTTTCTTTGTTGTATAATTCCTACGAATTCAAAGGAAATTAAAAAGAAAATCATTTTTATTTCTATTTTAAACGAAACAAGGAATTTTCATTTTTTATTTTTAAGAATTCGAAACTTTAGTTAAAAGGGAAAACCTTTGATATTCTGAACTTTCAAAAAAAAAAATATCTAATTTCCTCTGAAGAAGTTTAGAGGGTATGCTAGTTGAGATGTGAGAAATCACCCAGTCCCTTATCTTCAAAGTGAACTTGCTTATGAAATTCACTCATATACATCTTACCATGTAAATACAAAAGGTTGGTTTGGCAAATTTCTGTATTTTTAATATTATGTATTGTATAGGCTTTAAGCTGTTGAGTGTTAATTTTTAGATATTAAAGAAAAAACAATTTTCTGCTAAAATTTATGTTATTGTAAAATCATGGAAAATTACAGAAATTTTGTCAATTTTTTTGCTTAAATTTTATCAAGGAAATTTTTTCAAAAAAATTAATATAATACTCCATTTAAAGATACCCAAAATTAAAAACCCGAATAAATAATTATCATCATCGTTTAAATTTTAATTTTTGAAAATATAAACGTTTAAAAAAAATCATCTCGAAATATACATACATCGAAAATATTTCAAATTTTACTTTTTGATATGAACAGACAAGATATTTTTCTGAACATAATTTTGGACTCAGAACTAAAATCCGCGATGAGTTTTTCGCCATCAGCTTGTGTTTTTGAGATAATTCCGTTTGAAAATGTGAAGAAAAATCAGTCAAACTTTCAAAAACTTTACACATTAGCTTAGTGAACATTATGGACGTGTTCAGGAAATGAGACCTCGGAGATCTAAGCAATCTCAGTTATATGAACAGGATTCCTCAGCAAAATTTCTCAGTTTTGTTGTCAAAACTCTGAAAAAAAAATTGAATTCGATTGCTAACCTTTTGAGTGAGAAAAATCTCTGAAATCTCATTTTTCTGTAACCGCAATTTTCTTCGATTTTGACAGATGAGTAAAAGAGTAAAAATGAATAATTGGCGCGTTAAGAGTAAAATTCTGAGCTCTCTGATTTAATTATAAAACAACTTGAGCACTGAAATGTCATGACATATGCCTACTTCCAGCCTCTTCCGGCATTTTTATTGTTTTGACGATGATTTTTTTTATTTACCTCCTTGCAAATGTCAACTCGGTTGTGTTCAGCATTTTACTCTCTTTAATCTGCTATATTATTCTGAACTCACAAAGCGCGCTCTGGACAGGTTAAGCACTAAAAAAGAAACCCAAATTTGAAGCTCTGAATCATCAGAGCTAAAAAAAAACACAATTATTTTTTTGACAGTTCAGGCTCTGTTCTGAACAAAAAAAAAAAACGCCTAGTGAGAAAGCAAATCCAATTTTTTTCCTCATCAGTTTGGCCTTACCGGCACCGGTTAATGACTTCAGACAGATTTTTCATTTTTTTTTTAGACAAAAACTCTTGATTGAGCTGGTATCTGATTAAAAAAAAACACAGTTTTTATAAAATCACTGTCTTTGTTGGTTTTTGCAATTGATTTTAAACTAATATCCCGATGAGATTAAACTTGAAATTTCTGTCAAAACGTAGATGACAACACATTTCTTAAAAGTTTCAATTCTGCTTTCTTTGTGATTATTTATTCCATACAATAATCTCAAACAAATGATATAACAGGCAATTCTTAGAATTTAAGTTATTTCTCCTGGACTAACACAAAATCACTAGCTTATCAATTGTTGTCCCTACCCTTATATCTTTCAATAAAACAAATCAGATTCAAAGTGTACCGCTAAAAAAAATACAAATCTATTCATACCCGAATGTGCCCGTATATGTAGCAGCAGCTTCATAAACCAAAACAAAGTAGGTAATAAATTCAGCCATCAAAATACCATTTATCATTAGAATTTTAAATTGTTTGTTAATTAAAACGCGGGCACACAGCATCATGAAATGTTGAAGAGGTTTTTTTAAAAAAAAAAAAAATATAATGATTAATTATTACTTCGTTTATATGTAGCGCCATCAACACCACACAACACAATCCAACACAACACACAGTGGGACATAATTTATGTTAACCAAAAAAAAATGTTCTTTCAAAAGAGGGTAGCATCAGGTCTTTCTTCTTATCGCTCAACATTCGGCGCCACGCCACCATCCACCATAAAGAAGAGCTGGATACATTTTCATTAAATTCCTGTAGAACTTGTATACTTCAACGAGTATGGAATTTTGAACTTATTGGTTACGTTACGTCGAACGTAAGTAACAGCAGTTTAATAGGGAAATCCCTTGCAGGATCATTTGTGGAATTAATGTTTATTCTGAAGTGTAGATGAACTGCTTAACTTCCTCAAAAGTTACGTTTTCTCCTACAAACGCTACTAAATAGATTTTTGTTTGTTTTTTTGCCCGAAAATGTCAAAATTTTCACTTGTGGGGATGTGGTGGTAATTTTGTAGTGTTATTTCTGAAATTGAGAAACATCTATGAAGATATATCTCACTGTCGTCAGTGCAAACCTTTTAACCAATGAATAATTAGGAAACACGGCTTTTTTATGTACACTTTGATTATTAAGTTACTTATCTGGCCTATAATTTTTTGTGTAAAAATAAGTGAATCTTAATATTCATTCGTTTTCCAAAACAAAAAAATTATTCTACAGAAATATTAACTTAAGATGTTAAACATCCAATTCTGTTATCAAAAAGTAATTAATCATGTAACAATAATGTTTCTACAATTACAGTTTCCGTTAGACCACACATAATTCCTCCAAACCACGTAGCAGACGATAGCAGACATTTTTACTGAGGGAAAAGTTGAATGATGAATAAATTAATGATTTTTTACTGTCCAGTAATGTATTTATAGGCGACGCGGCGAATCCCTTGAAATGATTTTCATCATGAAATTATGTCTGTAAAGTACCTATACCTAAGCGAGCAGTAAAATTTTAATGGTGTCGTAAAAGAATCTGATTTTTAATCTTTATGCTACAAAATTTCACAATTTTTTTTTTTATTTACAATTGTTCGCGCACTATGTCAAATTGTAATGTTGATGGATTATTTTGATCGCTTTTATTAGGACAGAAGTTTTCAGCTGACACTCTGGTACGTCCTAATGTCCCACTTGTTCTGTTTTTGCCAAAAGTACCCTTTCTTCTAAATCATTCACTTAACAATAAAAAGTGATATAACGGGACATAACTTATTTATTTCACAATAAAAAAAAAAACAATAATAAACGAAAAAAACACTGAAATCCATGCTGTATTAAAGAAAAAAAAAAAAAAAAAAAAAAAAAAAAAAAAAAAAAAAAACGAATAAAATCCAAATGTCATTTTTCCTCACAGAATGGCCCGGGAAAATCATACCTTACGGCACAGAGTATTGCAAACGAATTTGTTCGCTTATGATTTTGTATGAAATTTTTAGCTTCAGGGAAGTAGGCATAATTGCTTCGAATCATTCGACTCGATCTATCAAGAATGTTGGACAGATTTAAAAATATGTTGCGCATGACAAGCATATTTCATAATGTGAACGCATGCTCGTCAAGATGAATCAAATTTTAATTATCAATTCACCTCAATTTCTTCATCTTCTGCAATTTCATCGATACTCTGATAAACTCCCACTAACGAAAAATAATGTATAATAAACACAATAAAGGCTTGATAATTTACATGTAAACGCAAAAAAATGTAACTAGCTGAACATAATGAACACGGAGTTGCAACTGGAGCTGCAGCTGGAATAGTTGTCAAAATTATTAATAAAGGGTGGTTAAATTTTAAGGGCCGATGTTGATTTTGAATAAAACACAAAGTATTTAGGAAATTAGTGTCATTTCTTTTTATTATGATAATATTGGTATGGTTCAATTATGTATGCCAAATGGCCGCTGCGACTTCGGCGGCACACCTCCATCCGATGGTCCATATTTTCGATGACGCTGAGGCATAATTGAGGTTCTATGCCGTTAATGTCCCGAATTATCTCATCCTTTAGCTCTTGAATTGTTGCTGACTTATCGACGTACACCTTTTCTTTCAAATAACCCCAAAGAAAGAAGTCCAACGGTGTCAAATCACATGATCTTGGCGGCCAATTGGCATCGACACCACGTGAGATAACACGGCCATTGAATTTGTCGCGCAAAAGAGCCATTGTTTCGTTAGCTGTGTGGCAAGTGTATCGTCCACATCCATATCTTCCAATTCGGGCGATAAAAAGTTCGTTATCATCTCACGATATCGAACACCATTCACAGTAACTGCCTGACCGGCCTCATTTTGGAAAAAATACGGCCCGATGATGCCGCCAGCCCATAAACCGCAACAAACAGTCACTCTTTGTGGGTGTATTGGTTTTTCGACAATCACTCTTGGATTATCATTCGCCCAAATGCGGCAATTCTTCAGAACTTGATGTGCCTCATCACTGAAGATGATTGTCCACGATATGCATTTTGATTTAAAGGCCCATTTTCATAATAAGTCTGAATAACTTTAACGCGTTGCTCGATTGAGTATCTTTCCATGGTTCAAATTGAGTTAGTCTGAAATTGAGAAATGTCAAATGAAATGCAGAAAAAAACTTGACGTTTAGATGTGGTTCACATTCAACATCGGCCCTTAAAATTTAACCACCCGTTACAAACAAATTCAATGTTACGAACACAACGCAACGCAGCTGCAAACGGAGCATCAGTCAAGAATGCAAGAGTTCATCAACTTTTAACTTGTTACGTGCAGCATTTTTGACGTTTCAATTTGTATGAAGCAAAAGAGAGCCTACACTACACTACACTACACTAGACTACATTTTCTACATCATTAACTGCGTGTATTTAATTAATGTTCTACAATTTGTTACGTCTGTAAATACAGAAAAACAATAAAAGTGACATAAGAAGGTTTTTTTTTTTTTTTTTTTTTTTTTTAATAATACAAACTCTATATACTACTGAAATACATCAGCCAAGTAGAAGACTTAGCACTATTTAATTGGACTTGTTGAATTATTGATTCAAAATAGCTTTTTACGGCCTTTAGTCCACAAAAATTTTAGGCGTTTCGTCCCGGCGCGGCGATCTCACTTGGACTCATCAGTTGACTAGTGAGGACCTTGTCAATACGCAATTTTTGATAAGTTCAGTCCATCTAACATAGATTTCATGACGAATATCTAGTGTGAACTATAAAACTATAAAAGTGACAGCTGATAGATCATTTGACATTTGAAACTACGTTTGCTACAATTTATTTCCTAAAAAAAAATTAACTACTACTATACTAAAGAAACCAAAAATTGACAGTTCGGCCAAACCCGTTTGCTGAATTCCATATGACATTTCGTTTGCTCTCTCTTTTTTACACAGCCCGTTTATTAAAGGTGCAGAACTTACGATAGTCTCTGCTACTAATAGTTATCGATACTTAATTGTAAATTATCAATAATTATCGATAAGTATTTCGATAGTTGTTTTTTTTTTTTATATAAAAACCTCATTCAAATTCTTTTTAAACCAAAATTAATTTAAGATAAGTATTTTCAAGTATTACACTTAATAAACACAACCCATCTCAAAAAATATTACCGATATGTTTTAGAATGTTGCGTTGCGTTGATATGAAATATTAAAATCAGTAAAAACAAAAATGTGTCAAATTTTTAAACAATTTTACTCCATTGTACAATTGCAATATATTGCATCGTCATTTGTTATTAGAAGTTACTTACATATACATATTTATGTCTGCACTGTATAGACTCATTACATCAGGATTTTAAAGTTCAAACGATGAATGACCACAAAGTCGAGATAGGGCCAAGAAACTCCGATTTGTGTCTTCAACGGCAACCGCAATTAAAACCGATTAATGTGAGATGCAGCCATCTAATTTATTTATTTTCATCCAAAGGAAATTAAAATTAATGAGCTCTCTCTCTTTCTATACTTACATATATAAGATTCGAAATGTCTGGGGAGAAGAATGGGGTCCCATTATATATTTGTAATTTTATATGAATGGACCAACGGACGAACACTAAATTTTTTACACTCGGCGTTGATAATGGAATTTTATACTAATTTTATACTAATGCGCATGGCTTAATGCCAAAATCAATAAAGTTCCATTAGACAAACATTTTTATTAATTAATACACATAAAGAGAGGTTTAATTATACTAAACATATCGGTTTTCCGGCTCAGTATGGATTGGGGTTCTGTAGTGATTTTCTATCAAAAAGTCATCAATTATTAGAGTCTATACATTTATTTGTATAGATATGTATATAGTTGGCGTGCTTGGGGTATATTTTAAATTAATTTTAAAACACACATTTCACGGCATTCAGACATTATACTCGAATCAATAACTGCCAAATTTAATGATGGAAAGAAAATCTTAGTCTCATACAAGCTGGGATCATAAAGTTGAAAAGCAAAAGAATTCTTTTTTGTTTCTATTCAGAAATGTTGTTTTAAATTTAAGGAATGTAATCTTAAAAAAATATTTGAAATATTTCTTCTTAATCAGTTTCTTTAAGAATAAGATGATCGTTAGGTCTTAAATTTTTCTTTCAGGGAAATATTTACTAATTTAATACCTTCTTATCGCTTATGACAAATTAACGAAAATTAATCTAATTTTTGGACCCTTTAAAATTTTTAAGTGGTATTGCTAACTTAACGGAAATATCACAAAGTCTAGCTGACAAGATTTTATATAGGTATGTTGTTTTGTTTAGGAGACTTAACCTTTGTAGTTAGTTCAGTTCATAGGATTTCCTTTCTTATGGAGGAGACATAATAATTACAATGAGGTTACTTTTATCGGGCATACTTTCATCCGACCAAATTTTACAGAGAAGTTGGTGCATGCTCTCTGCCAAGTCATTTGGCGTTGCTTTTAATAGTTCGATTGATAGGCCAATTGCACCAGCAACGTTGTGTGACTAATGTTTGAAAATTGCTAACCGTATTTCTTGTTGGTCGAATGGATGGAAATTTTGACAATCATCATCGAAGTTGAGGGGATTGTTATACCTAATAGTGGAATGTTGGTTATCTTCAACGTTTAGTAGTCTTGAAGTACTTTTTCCAAATTCCCAGCACTGGCTGTGTTTCTGCCACCATATATTTCCTCTTTCATCACTGCAGTCTTCTTTTCTGCCCTTTTTGGCTTGGGTAGAACTACATTGATATCAATTCGTCTTTCACATAGGTGAAACATAGCCTTTCCTTTTCCTCATTCTAAAAGTAGAATTCCTTAAATAAAAGAAATTAACTGTCACTATTTCCATCTGTCATAAATTTAACAAAATGTCATGATCTTATTCGAGTTTAAACTGTCAAACAAAGTATTCAAATTAGTTTTCTTCTCTCTTGCACTGTCTTCGTTTTCTTGATATATATATATTTGTATATTTTTTAAACAAAAAGTAAACAATCAATAAACCATAATAGACTTGCAAATGACTAAGCGCACATTAAGAAGCAAACCATAAATAAATTCCTTCCCAATACACCTCCACCCGCATTTGCCACCGGAAGCTATAGTTTACTGATCCAACTTTATGCACAAATTCACCAACCAAGTATAAATATAAATATATATTATAGACATACCAGCCACAGCCATAGCAGACCCCTTGTCTGGTGCGTCTTTATTCAATAAGGAGCCAATATGCACTTTGCACTGAGTCATCATCATTTTAGCAATTTATTCATTTATTATTCTCCCTCGAATAAGGGACTATTATACGCTTACACCACGCTACGCCAACGCCAACGCCAACACCAACATCAACGCCACTATACTACATTTCGACCGGCAGCGACCAAGACCGGAACCGTAACCGGTGCCGAGCTATCTTAATACACACCGGTTCATTCTGTTGCATATACACACACATAATACACTTCCATTTCAATATTATATCGTTTGTAGCACAATACGAAGAGAACACAATGAGCTATATGATAAAAGAACACAACCAACCAAAGCACAAGCCCAACCCAACCCGACCAAACAACAACCACCCAGGAGCAAAGTAATTTATGTAAATTAAATGGTAATAGGTTTTACTACAACAGTAAATTACAACCGCAAATGAGTGTCATGAAAACTATCAATTAAAAAAAGGAATGTTTGACCGAGGGATCTACTTTGTTGTGGAAATTAAGAAGAATAATAAAAAAAAAAAAAAAATAGTCCAGAACGACCCACAACAGACGCGACGCGACGGTGACACGGTGACAAGCGAAGGTTCCGGTTGGCCAACGAACCTATCTCAACCGAGAATAACGAAACCACTATACATCATGTCACGCAACTTTTTTTTAAACACACGCGACTTTCATTGACTCAAACGAAAACGACTATTAAAAGTGAGTCGGTTACTTTTTTTTATGGGATTGAAGAAATTTAATAGACACACTTTAATACACTCCATGACGTCTGATTATGTTCGGAAATAAAATATTTATTTTTTATTTATTTATTTCAAACATACACATTAAGAAATTAAACTCTAATAGTTAGCGATGTTTTACATTGAGGTAACAAGAAAATTGATTCAATAGAGAATATAAAAAAATATAAAGTTTAAGTTTAAAGGAATCTAATTTAGTTTAATTTAATTTAATTTAATTTTATTTATCAAAGGTTTTATTTTATAGTCTCCAGACTGCACTAAATGAAAAATGTCTACAGATAAATATTACCAAAAAAGACCAAACTTAAATGATATTATAATTAAGTGACTCGGAGTGTAACGTATATTGTAAACATTTGAGTGTTCACAGAATTAAATATTCTATGAAAAAGTTTTTTTTTTTTTTTTGTTCATTTGAGAAAATAAACCACCTACTTAAAAATTGTTTTCCTGTTGCACTAGATTGGTTGACAGACTCGATAAAGCTATAAATCTGAAAAGCAGTTTTAGTGGAATGAAAAGCCTTTTGGTTTGAAGAAGTGAATTTTCTATTAGACCCTAAGAAATACTCAAAAGATTAAATTAATGTTTTTTTTCTTTTTTAATTCTTTAATTGAATTGAAAGAAAAAAATATTTTACTTTTAAGATGAATGAGTTTTTTTTTTAGATCATAAGATTCAAGAACAAATTTTAATCTTTTATAATTTCTTTCTGTTTCTTGTTGAACCGCTGTAATTTTTTTTAATCCAATAGAGCTTCAAAACCAACTAAGTGCAGTTGAATAAGGAAAGGCAATTGAACAGATGTTTCGCATTAGCAAATTACGGAACGAATTTTACATTACGACTGGAATATGTTAGGGGCTCAATAATTTATATCGTGAATTTGTCGTAAATATGGCGTGAAAGTCATACAAATTATTTAAACCCATTGACCCCTTCATTTTTTTCCAAATAAAAAAAAAACTTAACGTGATAAAAAATAAAAAAAATTCCTCATCATTGAAAGCTTTTTTACAATACATATAAATACAAAATTTAAAAATAAACATCCATTTGATTTATTTATTTTTTATATAAAATAAAAAATTCAAAAAGGAACACTAAGTACTCATAATACCGTTTGGCAATTATTTTCCCATCAAAACTAAGAATTTTTATCGATTTATTTATGTGTGTACACACCGCTTAGAGTATTGTCTGGCACATCTGTTTCAAATTAACCTCATTTATTACCGCTGCGCTGCTGCCGATACCATCAAACTGTCCTACCTCATCACATCGCTACCGCCCCCTGACTCAACCAAGAAAACACCGATTGCGCTAAAAAAAAAAATCTAACAACATACAGGGGGCCAGCAGGCGGCTACCATCAATATAGCCTGGTGTGCTTGGTACAAAGTTTTACTTTGCAAGCAACTAATTAAATTCCACATCGATCAAATAAATACAAAAAAAAAAAAAAAAATGAAACAACGATCCAAAAATTTTCAATCGAAATAAAGCACCAACATGCGAGTATAAAAAAAATATAAAATCAATTTCGTTTGATTCGTGCAACGTTAGCGGCAAAAAGCGCACTCTGGACAGTTGTATTTGTCATGCTCGGCAACCAAGAATCCTCATCCCAACACCCCTTTACAAAATTCTCCATTCAGATCTATATATATAAACCCACTTATATGAAATATGCTATAGTCGGCTTGATTGATTGAAGGATGCCATGATTCCATCTAAAGAAGAGTGGGTTAGCTATACGAGTATAGCCAACGAAGTAATGTTGCATTTTGAAAATATTTTTAAACAAATTGTTTTTACCAGATTCTGCGTATCTATAAAAGTTGAGGTGGCTTACACAGCAATCTTTATATGTAAACTTCCACCGTTGACATATTAATAATTGGTATATAAGCCACCTCAACTTGCACTATATTTATAGAAGTCTAATACAAAAGTTTAGAAGTATAGATTCTAATACTAAGGCTGTTTTAAATTTAAATTTAAGAAGTACGTAAATTTGAATGAAATTACATATTTAAAAATTAATGATTTTTGTAGGCCAATTAATTTGTTTTTCAATTTTTTTTCCAACGACACTTCCTAGACTATAAGTACTACTTTAGATTTCTCTTCCACCGGATACAACTGAAGTCTAATAATAATAATTCGATTATTGCATCACTGGTGAACGATATTTTTGTGCTGATTTTCATATAGATAAATGTTTCTTGCTTAGGGGAATTTCTTCAGTTTTTAAACTGACTAGAAATAGGTATCTGAAAATTTCTATGCACCTATATCATATTTTATTTTATTTTACATATAAAACAAATTTATATCCAATAAGTATGAGAAGCAATACGACTTTTTAAAGTGGGCTTGTAAACTATTAAATGATTGAATGCGAATTGAAAACGCTTCACTGACGAGACTTTTACATATATACATATAGCATCATTATTACAAGATTTGATTCGATTCAATTGGGACAATTTGCATCCCCCTTTTATGTATATTATTTGTTTAAGTAAAATGTTTCAAATAATAATTTTGTTCTTCTCTTTCTTTTCAGGTGAGAGAAAATTCTCTTCAATATCCTGGAATCCATTTTTACCGCACGTAAGCATGCTACTAGTGGTCTTATTCCTTTTTGTTAAAGATTTAAAAACTAATGAAATAAATAATTGCAAATAAGAGTTTAATTTATGGGAATTTTTAAACATAAGTAGCCTATTAATAAACTCAAATCAAACATAAATTATTTCTTGTCGGACAAATATTCAATTCATAAAATATTGACAGGTGATATAATTCACAATTAAATACAACAACGATTTGCCATTACAATTTTGTCATTGTAAGATAGTGGCAAATTTGGATTTGCCAAAATTTAAAATTTTGAGGAATGTGCCGTGACAATTCTGACACATCGTTAATTCTAATTTAAGAAGGGAATTATTCATCTTTAAGGTATGCGCTGTAATTGTCCTTCAATTTTCAATAAAATATATTCCGCGACTGTTTGCTTTAATTTCCGAAATTGTTCTTTACAATTAAAAAAATGTAACTGAAAATTTGAACTCGTAAATTTGTCACTTCACTGCCAATACTTGTTCTATAACAACTGCCAACTTAATAATGAGAAATATTTAAATTTTATATTTTTTGAAGGTTTTTTTAATAATACAAACTCTATATACTACTGAAATATGTACATCAGCCAAGTAGAAGACTTAGCACTATTTAATTGGATATTGATTCAAAATAGCTTTTTACGGCCTTTAGTCCACAAAAATTTAGGCGTTTCGTCCCGGCGATCTCACTTGGACTTTTTTTTCTCAAATTTATTGCGGGTTCATGACAATTTTCTGAAACTCATTGGCATATAAATTTTATGAAAGCTTGACTACTATTTATTGAATATAATAAATACATATGACATGGCTAAATTTGCCATCTGAGTATTTTTTTTTTTGCTGGTGTGTAAACATCAATGCCGGCGACGGTGGCGGCGGTACGGTAAACTAAAAACGTAAGCCTTACGTATAATACGTTCCGTGTCACACATTACGATTACGTGGTAATTGGGTACGTTTAAAAACAAAACTCCGGCACTTGGAGGAACATTGATGTTTACACATCTTAACCGTGAGTCCCAGCACAAATACAAGTGGTCGTTTTGAACATTATTCCATTTACAGATTGTTCAAACTTTTGAAAAATTACAAATAAAAAATAGTTTTTCCAAAATATTTTGTTAACGGCCAAGAAATGAGACTCGTGAAATTTTTTACAAAATAATTAGTTCGATACTTCATTTTTTTAAGAAACTACATAGGCCTAAAAATATTAAATTGATGTTTTTACTGTAAAAATGAAAGATATGACGATCTTCAAATGTTTTAAGGTTCCTTGGATCTGTCTTAAAATGTATCGAGCGTGCATGTAATTAGGAAACATTCTTTTTTTTTATCTTTTTAGTTAGGTGACCAATTAAACATAGAAGTTCTGTTTTTTTTGTTCATTTTTCAAACCAATGGATACCAAATCTTCCTAGCTTATAATTCTGAATGTATACTGAACACCAACTTTTAAAGTCAGTCACCAACTTTAAAAATAGTTCCTGCAACTGATTGTAATATTTTTTTAATTGGTTGAGCTATCTAATTAGCTCCTGTCGGAAACTAGTTGGATACCTTCATAACAATGGGAATTAAAATTAACGATGAGCTCATTAAACGAGAAATGTTGGACTTTTCATAAGCAAACCTCATTGTGTTTAAATGAACTTGATCAAATAAACTGCAATAATTTTTTTTTTGAATACCAAGAATTTTGTATATTAACCAAACTATTTCTTCATATCCAGCTGTTCATATGACACCTTATCTGCGTTCTTATTTAGCGATTCATTTAACCATAAATCGTAAATGTATCGGTACCCACGTCCATTTTTTTCCAGTGATGAAATTAATTTTTTGTTAAAAGGATTCCACAATGAGGTAAAATCTAATATTTAGTGCAAAAAGCAGTCTTAATACAATAAAATCCACTTCACAGATTTGTAAGAAACTTCCAAAACGATAAAACATAGCATTAGTGATATCAATACAATAAATATCCACACACCAACTTTGAAAGAATAATTATTTGTATTATTAAAATTGATAAAAACTTTGGTTGTTGTTAAATAATTAGATAATTAAAAAGACTTAGGACTATTTTAACACTACTTTTATATTTATAAAAACTTTTGGGTATAGGTATGTATGTTAAGGAGTTGAAGAGAAAATCTATCATGATAAAGCAAATCCACAAGAAATATATATTATAAAAATCATCTTAAGATGCAAATGTATCTTGTGCTTCTTCATCACCATTGTGTTGTGATGACATTTTTTATATTTTGAAATCCACTCCAATATACTGTCTTATTGTCTCTAAGCTCTGTAATCTTCCCATGGGGCATGACACTTATACATTTGCAAAGAAATAGCATTAATAATATTGTAGAATAAATCTTACTATCACCATATTATTCTACTTGCTCTGTCTAAAGAGCAAGTATTGGTTTCGGGGAGAAAAATTTGTTCATTACGATTAAAAAAGTTGTTTTCAACATACCGTCTGTCCATGCGTCTCCGTCTGTTTGTCAGGTCAGATATACATCTAGCTAGAATTTTTACCCATTGATGAATTCGCCTAAAATTTGGGACAAAGCATTTTTATGTAATTTTCCTCAGAAGAAATTTTTGAATTTTTGTTTTAGATTAGCTAATCCGGAGCGGTTAGATTCTATATACAAAAATTAAGTTTTTTTTCCAAACCTTTCTCGAAAACGATTCTAAAGATTTTGATTAAACTTCACACATAAAATGTCTTAAGCAATTGAAATAATAATGCATTTTAGATTTTTCACACAAAATTCCCATATACGGGAAATATAGGAATTTCACATTTTTGAGAAAATTGACTTTATTTTTTCATATTTTTAGCGGTTGGATGCGTTTTGTTTTGCAGTCCGGTTCTTCAAAATAATTTAAATAACATTGAATTTAAAAATTTGACAAAAAAATTTTGTATACAAACAAAAAAAATTAAGGAATAAAAATGATTTTCTTGTTAAAAATATCATAACATTATTAAAACACTAACATAAATCTTCAGTGTCAAGATAAATGACAGCTTTTAACCACAAGAGCATATTTATGCGATTTAAACGTGCATTTAATTATTTATGACAAAACCAAGAAAACAAAAAATTGCAATAAATTAACATTTTTTTTTCTAAAATCATCACAATAATGTAGTTCTACATATATAGAAGCTCTAGCAGAAGCTCTAGCAGAAGGAAGATGACTCCGATGACCTAAATCAAGATGGAAAAAAAGAGCGGATTTCCCATGAGTACAAAATGAGAGAAGAAAATATATATAGTGAATAAAATAAAGACCATCTTACCAATATACCAAGATAAACAAACTACCGCAGAGAAGTAAAAGAAAATAAAAAAAAATAAACAGATACATTTTCATAGATTGGCATCAAAAGTTTTTTTTTTCTTTTTTTTTATTCTGCTTTTATTATCTCCGCCTTTCAGAGCATAATAATTTTTCCTCTGGCATATTGATTCCAATTAGGGAAGCTTAATTCTATTTGACCTATTAGTTTCTGAAGGCGGATTTTAGTTATTGATGGATTTATAACTGTATACGTACATAGTGGTCAGACGATTAAAAGGTTAAGAATTAAACTGTTGTATCTTAAAAAGTTATAAAAATAAATCTGAAAGCTCCTAAATAGCGTTGAGTGTTAATTACATACATACATACAGGCAACACAACGTGTCGATAATGTCAGTTGTTATGAGGTATTACTTTTGTATTTATTTATTCAAATATGAACGATTTTTTTGGGTTATTGGCATAATTGAAAATATAATTTTATGCAATTTGTGTTAAAATAATTATTTCAGACATAAGAGTACCGCAGCGATGGTTAAATTAAGCGCATATTTTGATTCAAATGTTTGAGCGTACATATAAAGCAGTCAATAAAGCAGTCTAAACACGATTCAATTTAATTCAGTTCAATTCAATTCAGCTGTCAGCTAAACTTATGCTTTGAATAATATTGCTTCAAATATTATTGTCATAAAAAGTCACAACAAAATTTAACAATATAACACCATGTGGCTCATATATAAACATAAATGAAAGTTACAGTTCAAAAAATGGTTAAAAATCAACATAATTATAGAAATAAATTGATTTAACTGCTTTAGAATTCTTTTGGACCGCACTGCACTTTAAAGAACAACAGTTTAAAAATTGTTGGAATGGTTTCAAAAAATATTGCAAACATTTTTAAGAATTAAAATTGGAGGACGAACAGACGCATGGATGCATGGCCGCATGGGCGCATGGACGCATGGACGCATGGACGCATGGACGCATGGACGCATGGGCACATGGGCGCATGGACGCATGGACGCACGGACGTACAGACGCACGGATGCCTGGACGCACGTTTCAACTACAAATCGACCACCTTGTAAATTAGCATTTCGCTTAATACTTATGTTATGTACATAAGTATTGTTGAATAATGATAAGTTCTAATAAAACGTATCGTTTTTCCCACGCACCAAAAAAAAAGCATTCATAAAAAAAAAAAGGCCAGTTGTAAAAATAATAATTTATTTGATACAAATTACCAAGTTGTCCAATGGTTCCGTGCTGTGCTGTGGTTGAGACTAAAATGAACGAGAAAAGGAACTTCCACATGCGACAGCCAAAATTCACTCAAACTCCAACTCTCACTGCAACTGTGGATTTCCAATACTTTTCTTTAAATTATATTAAGTACCGCTTATACACAAGTTAAAGTGTTAAAATCAATAAAATACTCAAATCTGAAACCGCAAGTACAGTGGAGTTGGAGATTGATTTACATGGCAAAAATTTAAATGAATGAATTAATTTTAATAATAAATTCAAGTTATAGATTAAAACGAGTTAATTAATGAAATTCAATTAAAGATATAAAGTACAAAATTCAACAAACGTTAATTAATGAATTCAAATGAAAATAAGTTTAGTTAAGTAATAATGTTAAGTTGAATAGTCTTAAACATCCCGGCCCCCCTGGAACAGGTTTCAGGACAACGGGAGTACCGCCAGTTTGGTTATTGGGCGGACATATGTGCCTTGTTTTGTCTTGACTGAAGCAACTCTTACATGGCCATCTGATCCTGTTGTTACGGCTTCAATTTTTCCAAGAAGCCACTTTGTTGGAGGAAGATTTGGCTCCTTGATGACGACCAAGTCTCCAGGATTTATATTTTTTCTGGCCTGCTGCCATTTGGGTCGCTCTTGAAGGGAAGTTAAGTACTCCATTCGCCATCTCTTCCAAAAGCCTTGAACCATATTTTGGAGGTGGTTCCAATGTGTGAGCCGGTTGATATTTAGGTTAAGCACTGTTGGCTCAGGTACTGCTGTTAATGGTTCACCTATAATGAAATGAGCAGGAGTTAGAGGATTTAAATCATCGTCAGAGAGAACACATAAAGGACGAGAATTTAATACTGCTTCAATTTGAGTTAACACAGTGTACAACTCTTCGAACGTCAATATTGATGATCCGATAACTCTTCGTAGGTGCAATTTAACAGATTTCACCCCAGCCTCCCACAACCCACCAAAATGGGGTGCGGAGGGAGGAATAAAATGCCATGCAATATTGTCCTTGGCGAGCGAAGCTGCTATGGTCTCATTATGTGTCTGTGACATCACCAACTTATGCATTTCATTAAGACACCTACGAGCACCTTGAAAGTTGGTTCCATTGTCGGTGTAGATATTTGCGCACAATCCTCGACGTGAAACAAACCTTCGCAAAGCAGCAAGAAACGCATCGGTGGTAAGGTCACTTACCACTTCTAGATGCATTGCTTTGGTGGACATACAAACAAAGAGGGCGATGTACGCTTTTGAAAGTTTTGGCTTGCGACCGCGTGATAGCTTTATGGTTAATGGGCCAGCATAGTCGCAACCAGAATTCAAAAAGGGACGACTCGGTTGTATTCGTTGGGATGGCAGATCACCCATTAACTGCGAGGTTGTAAGCTTACGTTGCATGAAACATTTTGTACACCGACTAACGATTTTTCGGATTAAGTTACGGCTTCCCAAAATCCAATATTGCTGCCTTACTATGGCAAATGTTTCAGATACACCTGGATGCTGATGATTTTCATGAATATCTGTGATAATGAGAGAGGAAATTTTATTAGTGCTAGGAAGAATAATAGGGTGTTTTATACTGTAAGAAACCATTGAGTTTTTTATTCTTCCTCCAACTCGAAGAAGTCCATCATTATCAATAAAAGGGGAGTATCTTAGGAGTTTAGATTTCAAGGGCAGTTGGTTTTTAGTTATTAGGGTACGAATATCGGCACTGAATGATGTTAATTGAACGGTTTTTAAGATATGTTTTCGAGAATATTGAATTTCAGATAAACTAAGACCATTGGTTCGACGAAGGGGTTGTGGGGTAAGTAAGTTAAACTTATAACGAAGAACGTACGCTACAAGTCTCTGAACACGATACCACGACGAAATATTGTCAATAAGCGAGTGAATGATGTCCGAACCAGTGAAAGTTGCAAACACTTGACGTGATTGTTTTTGTTCGACTAAACTTTCGTCAAAATCTGATTCCTTTGAAACAAATCTTATATTTGGCCAGTGCTCCTCTGCTAAAGATAACCAGGAAGGTCCGGTCCACCAAAGATCATGATTAGGTAGAGATGAAGGACGAATACCTCTTGAAGCACAATCCGCTGGGTTGAATTCGGAAGGAATGTGCTGCCAAGCGCTCCGCGGTATCTTTTCCAGGATAGCAGCTGTACGGTTGGCAACAAAAGTTGCCCAGCGACGCGGTGGTGAAGACAGCCAATGTAACACGATCTCCGAATCGCACCAAGCCAATGTCTTTGATAGCTTAACAGTAAATGATGATTTTATAAGTGTTAGTAAGCGAGTTAAAAGCAAAGCGCCACATAGCTCTAAACGCGGAATAGAGACTGATTTGAGCGGGGCAACCTTTGTTTTAGCTGCAACAATTGTTACCCTATACTCTCCTTCAGCTATCTTGCACCTTGTGTAGACGACGGCTCCATATGCAATCGAGGATGCATCCGAAAATCCATGGAGCTCAATCTCTTCCATCGCTGAAAACACAAGTCTTGGAACCCGAACCTTTTCAAAAAAAGAAAGTTCTTGCCTGTAGCCATTCCATCGTTCCGTTAAATGAGGAGGTAAAGGGTCATCCCATCCTAGCTTTAATTCAGATGACCAAAGTTCCTGAAACAGCATCTTGAACAAGACAACCGATGGAGCTAACAGTCCCAATGGATCAAAAATCCGTGAGACTTCGGATAGTAGAGTCCGTCTTGTAGACCTAATACTTGGAAGAGATTGAGACATACGAAAGGAATATTCATCTGTTACGGGGTTCCAAAACATGCCTAACACTTTTATTAGTGATTGTGTACGCTCAGTATCAAAGATAGAAAATTCGCAATCCTCTTTTGGTAAAGATGCAAGAAGTGGCCAACAATTCGAGCTCCATTTTCTAAGCTCAAGTTTAGCTCTAGAGAGCAGACTTACAAGCTCTGACCGCAAATGTATCAACTCCTCAATGGAATTCTTTCCCGTCATGACGTCATCAACGTAAACGTCCTCGATTAGAACGCGAGAAGCATCTGGGAATTCAAACTTGTAGTCATCGGCCATCTGTTTTAAAATTCGAACTGACAAGAAAGGAGCCGAAGCTGTACCATATGTTACGGTGAGGAGGCGAAAATGACCTATTTCCTGATCAGGATTTTCACGCCAAACGATGCGTTGAAAATCTGTATGTTGATCATCGACCCAGATCTGGCGGAACATTTTTACAACATCCGCGGTGAAAACATACTTATGTTGCCTAAAGCGTAAACAAACCCCAATTAAGTCTCGCTGGATAGGAGGGCCTACTAACAACATGCTATTGAGAGATGTTCCTGACGAGTCCTTCACTGAACCATCGAAAACAACACGTAGTTTTGTAGAAGAACTGTCCGGCTTTAAAACGGCGTGATGCGGAAGATAAAAGTGCTTGCCAGGACAGGCTTTAATCTCATCTGAAGGGATACGTCTCATATGACCCAGCTCAAGATATTCACGCATGAAGTCCGAATACAACTTGTGTAATGTAGGATTGCTTGCAAACCGACGTTCCATTGAGTACAATCGTGACACAGCTGACGATAGTGAATTTCCGAAGGTAGGTTGTAACGACTTGAATGGGAGTTGAACCACATACTTCCCATCTGATGCTCGTGTGAACGTCTTTACGAAATGTTGCTCTGCCTGATCATCTACATTGGTTTGACTAACAGGGGTTACCTCCTCTAGCTCCCAAAACCTTTGTAACAATGTATCTACATCTATAGTGGAGTGAAGAGAAGACAAGCAAAGACTATCCTCTGACACCTTTGGTTCCAAATACTCGCCTGTAATTACCCACCCAAACGAAGTTTTTTGGGCAAGTGGAATGCCCTCTGAACCGTAAATCTGTTCTCCTTGTAGTATGGTCCATAGTCTGTCGGCCCCTAACAGCACATCTACAGGTGCACTTAAATAAAAATTAGGGTCCGCTAGTTCAAGATCAAAAATATGTGACCAAGAAGAAATATCCACGGACATAGACGGCAAATTCGAAGTGAGTTTGTTCAAGACTAATGCATCAACGAGCAAACGAGTAGAATTAAAACGCGAACACAGCTGAAGAGGAATACACCCTTTTGTATAGCCTGCCTCTGATGACGACAACCCAAGAATAGGAATTCTAGCATGCGTACGAGGATACCCAAGTCTTTGCGCGAAAGATTCAGCTACAAATGATGACTGTGATCCAGAATCCAGTAAGACTCGACAGTCAATAACTTTTCCATGAGAATCTTTAATCGTTGCTAGCATGGTGGGAAGAATGGTAGTTTTACGACGATTAAATTCCAGTGAATGATTGTTCAAAAGCGGTGCTTGTGATGACGAAGTTAGAGAAGACGAAGTTTGAGAAGACGAAGTTTGAGGTTGACGCGAAACTGAGGACTGAGGAGACGACGACGACGACTGTAGTTGACGAACAGCAGAATTACTTGAATCGTTGTTCATTGTATCTTCTGGATGGACCAATGTATTGTGTCGTGACTTACAAACCCGACACCGATACGATGAACGACATTTAAAAGACGGATGTCCAGCCCGAAGACAATTAAAACACAGTGAAAGGCTTTTCACAAAGCTTCGCCGAGAAGCTATGTCAAGTTCTACGAATTTTGCACATTGAGCTAGGAAATGGTCACTATTACACTTTGGGCATTGCGGCTTAGAATCTGATGTTTTAGAATCTGAAGTTTCAGCTAAATGCGATTTAATTGATGTGGTTTGTGGCTTAGCTCGTGACGAAACAGAACGATTTAAAGATTGGCAGGATTCTAGGGCATCACATCGAGCTTGTAAAAAGTCTAAAAGTTCTATTATTGTATAATCTTCCCTAGAACCGATAAATTCTGCCCAAGATTTATTAGTGTCTGAATCTAGTTTATTTAATAAAATATAAACGATCCATGGATCACGACTGTTTTTATTTAACGCATTAAGTCCACGCACGACTTGGTCTGCATCGTCAGTTATTTTTCGCAAAACCTTCACATTACTTATATTAGTAGATGGAAGTGATAAAAAAGTTTGAATATATGATTGAACTATAATATGAACACGATCGTATCGTCTTTCTAGCCTATCCCATGCTTCAAAATAGTTCGTGTCAGAAATGGCTATATCATTAATTAAACCCGCAGCATTTCCGCGAAGAAAAGATTTTAAAAAATGAAACTTTTGAGACGGGGTTAGATTTGTCCTACAATCAATGGATCCAGTAAAAAGATCACGAAAACTAGGCCAATCCTTGTAGTCCCCCGAAAAAGGAGGCACAACTATTTTCGGTAAATCATTTGAAGAATTAGTGTCTCTCGACGAATTCAACTTTTCAAGAAAGGAGGATTGTTGCTTAGCTAGCTCTTCCACGACCGATGTTTCCACGTTTTTCTCCGCCACCGGTGCAGAGATCTTACGTAACCGAATAGCTTGAGTAAGACGTGAATGAGCGGTGAAATATTTGTTTTCGTAATCACCAAATTCATTTTCAAGTTCGGTAGTATCATCACCTTCCTCTATTAATTGAAAGAGTTCTTCGTGGAACGAAGAGAATTCTGTCCACGCGGTTTCGACCTTATTAAAACGAATTTCAAGCAACTCGAGAGGCGTAGAATCCTCAATAGAATCTACAAAATTTGCCGCACGAGTTAATCTACCTTTTGCATTCCCAATCTTTAGCTTTAACGCGTTCATTGTCTCAAAGAAATAAATAAAAAAAAAGAAACCGATAAGGTTAACGGAATGTCAAATGAAATAATGCAAGTTATAAAAAAATGCTTTCTTCTGATATATGTATGTATGTACTGTACATAAACCGGTACAATCAGAGGAAGAGAATTGCAAGATTTGATATCTCCCACGCACTATTTCACACACCAGAATTTCGTTGATTGATTAATAAATCCGTTAAATCATATCACAATTTAGTTTTGGTTCAAACAAAATTTACATCCGGCTCGAAGGACCAATTTTATGTTGAATAATGATAAGTTCTAATAAAACGTATCGTTTTTCCCACGCACCAAAAAAAAAGCATTCATAAAAAAAAAAAGGCCAGTTGTAAAAATAATAATTTATTTGATACAAATTACCAAGTTGTCCAATGGTTCCGTGCTGTGCTGTGGTTGAGACTAAAATGAACGAGAAAAGGAACTTCCACATGCGACAGCCAAAATTCACTCAAACTCCAACTCTCACTGCAACTGTGGATTTCCAATACTTTTCTTTAAATTATATTAAGTACCGCTTATACACAAGTTAAAGTGTTAAAATCAATAAAATACTCAAATCTGAAACCGCAAGTACAGTGGAGTTGGAGATTGATTTACATGGCAAAAATTTAAATGAATGAATTAATTTTAATAACAAATTCAAGTTATAGATTAAAACGAGTTAATTAATGAAATTCAATTAAAGATATAAAGTACAAAATTCAACAAACGTTAATTAATGAATTCAAATGAAAATAAGTTTAGTTAAGTAATAATGTTAAGTTGAATAGTCTTAAACAAGTATTAAGCGAAATGCTTTGTTCAATTGGGTTGAAAGTTTTGAAAATCTGTTTGGTTAGGTTCGGTTAGATTAGGTTTACGTGGCTGTCAGCATAGACGCTTGACAAACTTAGACCATAAGTTGGTCCATTGTGGATACCACAAGAATCTATAAAAGAAACTTTCTTCCTTCTCGTTGAACCACTTATAGCTTCTTATAAGAAGCTCGTGAGACTATTAAAGTCATGATTTGCCAGATCATTAGGATCATTGAAGTAGAATTCTCCCAGGTGGAGCTTAAGATAGAGCAGGGCACGTACAATTTCTGCAGAAATTGTTAAAGAATACTCCAAGCCTCGTTGCGTGATTGCCTATTAGACAGTGCCCGGTAATGACACCTATAACGTAGCTAATTAGAAGTCTGCTTAGAGATATCAAACACTTCGAGCGATGTCAGATCCAGCATATGCCAGCTGTTTTATTTTTTCAGATTTGATAACAGAAAAGTAAATGATGAGTTGATAAATTTATTCCAACATTTTTTTATTAGAACAATTCTAAATCAAAGTCGATTGTGATCCGATGATGGCAAATTAGCCGAAACGCGTCATTAAAATAAATTTAAAAAAACAAGACAATAAGGCGTTTTATTGACTTTTTTATCAATTTAATTCTATACAACGACTCTGATCTATAGCCATTAGATATAATTATTATTATAACTTCATTGATACACAAATAAATAAATATTAATAAAAACATAAAAAAAAATTAAGTTCTACCTGCCAGGGCTTTGAGCTAATTGCCAAAAGATAAGAAATACATCGCTACTGAAGTTTCTAGATCATAATGATGATTGATTAATAAACAGTAATGCTTCGTCTCGAAAACCCTTGAGTCCCGGATAAAAGTGTAGTTGCAGAAGACCGTGACTCAGATTTAAGGGAATCCCATAATAATTTAGCGTGTGAAAGTGATGACAGCTCAGTTCTATAACTGAAAATCGTTCTGGCGAACCATTGGTTTGAACACATTTTTTTTATGGGGCGAAAGCTTGGCAGCCTAACTGCGAGTGTTTTATCACACAAAAAAACCTTTTAACAGAATCTTCGATTTAATATTTTATTTTAGAAATCGAATTTACTTGTTGATTGCCGTTTTTCTTCTTAAACTAGACCTTATTGGTTCTCCTAAAGCTGTGGTACTACCAAATATTTTATCACTTCTCAACGTCAACTTCTTGAAAATTTGTTCATTCATCAAATCGTATTCAATAGCTTTCTTGTTGTACTTTCCCTTCTTTTAAAAATGATAAATTTCTTACATTTTAAATATTAAATATTATCATTCATCATTGTTGTTGAAATATCTATTAAATATGCAAAATAACAAAAAAGAAAAAAATCCTATATTTACTACGTCAAAGCCTTTTCATATTCTTTATAGCTAAACGTGTGACATAGTTTAAATCACAATTTGAATTTATTTAATAATTTTCAAAACGTCAACTCAACTAAGAAATATAACCTGACAGTTTGATATGCCTCCTCGTTGTCGGTCGGATGGTGCTCTCGCCGCCGCTGCTAACCAAACTACCATATCTTCATTTCCACCCGATAAATTTCCATCGAATTTCATCATTTCGTTTCTCTGGTCTTTCGTCAATGGAACAAAAAAAACCTTCATAATTCAATTCATTTCACCCCATCTCCTTCATCCACTCCACACAACTTAGCTAAATGTGTGTATATTGTCAGATAAGAGGTTTTCTCTTCACAGAGCATGTATCCATGTGGTATTTATAGAACATATATCTGTTGCTGTGAAACTTCCAATCAAACCCCTTTCTTTCAATATAATACCTTGTACCTGTTTATATAGCTTTGAAATAGCACACGTGTGCGATACTCGAGTATGTGGATGAAAGAAAAGGACGAGATATACCCACATATAAATTATCTCAAATAACAGGAAAATTCTATAAGTTCATTGGTTAGAGGGATATTTATGTTGTTCAGCGAATTCTAAATGCTTTCTTCTGAGAAACCTTAAGCTTTTTTGACATATGAAACCATTCGGTATGTTAAGCTATAGGCAGGTGTTTTGATTTTGCTTGAACAACACACACATTTTAAAGAATTTTGTATTCGAAAATAATATTAAGTATACGCCACCGGTAACCTCTTATTCCAAGGTTTTCTTTTGCAAGTTTCAAGTTGTCTGTGGTTTATTTTCCACATGGGTTGTCTTTTAAAGATGCTTCATCCAACGTATACCGCCAGCGGCGGTTCCTATATTTTACTTCCCTAATTACATTATCCATTAAATTTTTTGATCCACTCTATACCTCCGAACCACTATTCCTCAAAAGAAAATGTTTTTCGTGCAAAATAGGTAAATTCGCGGCTTAAGGAAAGAAAACACATTCAAACTTTGTCCTTGTCGATGCAGAAAAAAAATTCTCCACTTTGAGTACATGTAGGTATAGATCTGTGTTGGTGGTAATTTTATCGATAGCACAAAAAAAACCTACAAACACAGAAAATTTCTATTTCTTATTGAATTAGAGAGTCGGGGCTGAGAAGATTTTGGGTTGGAAATGGTTGTTGGTAGATATAATTCCATCGGCTTAAAATCCAAAAGTGTACTTTGGTAAATATGTATAAAGCTAAGCATTTTAAGTAGGTATTGGAAATATTCACCAGCGGCTGATGTTTTCGTTTGAATGTTGTTCTGTCATTTGAGTTTCCTCTCGAGAGTGTTATGTTCATTGAAGCAAATTAAATTTGCTGAGGCAACTGGAATAGGTAGGTACTTTGTAGTATAAAATATAAATGCTTTTTATACGTGCGTATAGTTATATTTAATGGAGCACATAAGCTGAAATGGTGATGTTCATTGGTTGTATTATACTTTTTTTTTTGGGGGGTTTATTTTATTTTATTTTTTTTAGTTTTTTTAAGAAAACATAGAAATAAAATCGTTTGGCCATTGGTCATGTAATTGGTAAGCATAAAAGATACATTTATTTTTTTTGATAAGAAAGATAAAAGGTTAGAAAAAAAACCTTATGAATAAAATATAGATTTTGTTTTCTCTTGTTATGAACTACAATTTCAAAGTCATTGAATTTTTGTTAACATTTTCCAACCATAAAACCCCTATAATTTTAGTCATGTTAGTTTTTTTTTTTTTTTTTTGTATTTACCCTGAATAATTTTCTGTGTTTTACTTCTGTTACATTTATGTATGTAGTAGGTTTTGTTATACCTAGGTGAAATGATGCAAAAGTTATGCCTTAAGGTGAAATCTCGTTTTCTCTTGATAAGAAAAAAATTCATAGAAGAAATTTATTTTTTATTAGTTATTTCCAAGCCTTTTCATTCGTCCCATATTATTTCTTTAAATGTCTCATACTCATCTCGTTGTATTAATAAAATGCATATTTTACAAAATGTATTTATTTACTCACAACTCAGCATTTAGTTTTCACAAAATCCAAATCTAAAGCTACGTTCGAATAAAAATAAAATTCAATTTAAAATTTAAGGAAATGTGAAAGATAGCTTAACTTTTCATGGCGTGATCTGTTTTTTTTTTTTTTCCCTTTTGGTATAGCATATTACACGTGGAAATTACACTTTAGAGTTACTTCGTAAGTGACATAAATATTTTTCACCTTATTGACCGCAAAAATCGTAATAAAAAAACAAAAACAAATAATAAACAACGTTTATGTTTAAAATATTTTAAAATTTTATTTCTCAGGAATGCATTTCGGTTCTCAGCTGCGGAACCATCATCAGCGGACGACAATTTGTTGTTATAAATAATATAACAGTGTTCCATTGAGTTCTATTATCATATATCATTGAACAACTCTTTTATGTTAATCTCATAGCACTATCCGGATAACAATAAGCTCACTACATATGTCATTTATATTTATGTCAAAATAAACTTCCCTCTCTACTGAATCATCAAAGTACTCGGACGTCTTTTCATTTATTGGTAAATTAATCTGTGCACTGTATTATAATCTATACTTTTATCACAATTAAACAAAATTACAAAGAGATTCGGTTTATACCTAGTACAGTAAAACCCGCTTAAGAGAAACGGCGAAATGTCACAGTATTTCTTTCACTTAAGCGGGTTTTTCACTTAACTGAACCCCGCTTAAGTGAAAAAAAAGCGGAGTCCGGATAAGTGAAAAAAAATTTCACTTAAGCGGATTTAAAAATTCCATTCAGCGGAAATTTAAAGCTAGAAAAAATTGAATTTATCTTTTGGAGTTGCCTAAAAAAATTAAATAAAATCCATCAACGATTTAATATGCAACACAAAAATAATTTATTGAATGTGTAATCTTCTTTTTAAGAAATGTTAAAATACGTAGACATTGGAAATATTGTTTTGGATTTTTGATAGCCAAACCAAAAAGCAATTTGTTTACAAAACGAGAATAAATGGTTGTGACATACAGAAATTTAAATGTCATTTTTGTGGTGAAAATCGTGGAGGTGAAAAATAAAAAAGAAGTGAAAGCGTTCAGCAAATTTTTTGTTCTGTTCGATTCAATTTTTTTTCACTTAAGAGAGTTTTTTTTCAATGAGAAATATAAAATTTAACTGAAAATATGTTTCAGGTAAGCGGGTTTTTCACTTAAGCGAGTTTCGCTTAAGCGGAGTGTTTTATAGGTGATTGGTCGAAAAATGCTCGGGGATGAAAGATTTGTTTCAGGTAAGCGGGTTTTTCTCTTAAGCGGGTTTCTCTTAAGCGGGTTTTACTGTACATTGAATTAGTTGACATTAAAGAAAGTAAAATAAATAAAACAAATAAAGTGATGGCAACATTTTCTATTATTTAAGAGCATTGAATAAAAGAGAGTCAATTGGTCCAGGTTCCAAATTCATTAATTTATCGGTTAAGTGGATGTGTATTGATTCATACGCGTCAAGTTCGTGGTTATTGTTTATGTTTTTAATAAGTTTGAAATTATTTTCAAACGATGTTATTGAGGGTGGTTGTTCGTAATCTGGATCATATACATATATGTGCTGCAATCACTTTATCTATCTCTTTATTTTTCACTGATCGAAGATGTTCGCTGAATCTAATCTCAGTAGCTCTTCTTGTTTGTCCAATATATTTTTTGTTGCAATTAGAACAAGAGATTTGATAAATGCCGCTGCATCGGTTAGTTGGTGTGTGGTCTTTTGTGGAACCCAAGCGTAGTTTTAGTTTGTTGTTGTTTGTATGAACTATATTCATGTCAGCTTTGGCAAAGACATGTATTAGTTTGTTGGTGACGTTAGGAGCGAAAGATAGGGTGATGCGATGTTTATTTGTGCATATGTTTTGTTCAAATAATTTACTGATGTTGTTTCGTTTTAACTTTACCGAGTGTTTTTTAACCAAATGGATTATCATTATTTTTCTTTCTTTAATGTCTATCTAATTCAATGTACTAGGTATATACCTAATTGCGAATTATATTAAAGACATAAATATAGTAGCACAGTCGTCGCATACTAAGTTACGCTAAGAGGAAACTAATTTAACCCAAATACAAATAAGTTTTTTCTAAGATCAAATCTATTTAAAATACTACAAGCAAACAATTTTAACCAAAAATATAATTTTTCGATATTTAGGACCATATTTTCCTTGATGTTTATTATATTCAAATGATAATCAATCGAATGTGTATGTTTAGCATAACTTTAATCAAAGAATCCATAATAACGCCATTTCTTATCAACCGATTTCTGTTGATTAACGTTAATTAATTAAAGCCTCTGTAAAAATCAAATTACAGATATAATCCATGAATTTAAATTAAGCTTCACATTCTTCGTTTGAAAAGTAGTAAGACGGATAATTGTCCGTTAATTATACGTTAATTAGTTCTGATAATTTCGAATTTTTCGTTTAAAGTTTTCTTTATTTTTTTGTGCTGCTTTGATAAGTTGATATCAAGTTAACGAAGCACCCACTTAAAAAGCTGTAAAAACTTGTTAAAGTGTTTATTGTTTATTGCTAAATAATTTGCGGTTAGCTATTCTTCAATAAGTTGCGATAATTTCAACTTTTTCGTCAGATAGTTTTTATCGTGAGATAGTTTCTATGTGCCTTTTGTTTTGTTGTTATTTTTTTACTTTACATTTTGTTATTTCGATTTTTTTACAATTATTTCTGTTTACTTCGTAAAACCATACATTTTTTTTCAATCACTTCGCCCCACAATTATTTCGCATCTCTTTCTCTCTCTTTTAATTCGACTTGAATTTTTGTTAAAAGTGCCATGAGTTATTACAAGGTTATCTCGCAAAAGGTTTATTTTGCATTTTTTTATTACAATCTATTGTTTTTGCGTGATGTGGTTTTAGCCGTGCGTGGCAAGTTCCAAATTTCAAAAAAAAAAAAATATTTAAAAAATTAAAATTTATACATATGTACATAAATAAATTGGGTGGCGCGACAGCTCGAATAGAACCAAAGCCTACTAACTAACAATTCTCAACCATTCTTGTGTGCTAGTTATTAGTAGAAATGGAGGGGACCTACAATTTTCTCCCGAATCCGAACGGATAAGGTGAGAAGAACTTTCCTATGACAAAAGCTACTCTTGGAGAATTTGTCAATTCCTCGCAAGAGGCAGTAACTCTTGAAAAACTTTTTTGTTTTTAGGTTGCATAGGGTGAAAATCGACCCCAAGACCTTTGGAGTAACAGTCCAACGCACTAACCATTACGCGATGGAATACAACAAAAAGAGCATTGATTTTTGAAAACAAAAATAAGACTAACTTACTAAAATTTTGAAAATAAAAATAGTTTAAAAATCAAGTTTTCTATAACTGTTCACTAAAACAATTTTACTGAAAAAGAAAATTAAATAAGAGATTTCATGGTTTTGTTAGTGTTACCATTGCTTTTAATAATTTTAATTTAGGCTTAAGTCATTTTTTTAGAAAACTGCATCTCCCGGATAAACAGTGGGCAATAGTCTCCCCTCCCATATGATTTTTTTTCTTGTCTGGACCCAACCTACACGCTCTATATTTTTGTCGCACCGTACGTCAATAACCTGCAGTAAGTATATTAATAAATGGTAGCTTTGTGTGACCATGTTGATCTGGAGAACATAAGCAAAAGTTTTCCTTCTATAAGTAACAAATGCCTTTATTTTTCTTCCTCTGACTGTCTCCAAGCAAACAAGTTTTCATAGGTATAAAAATCTATTTGCTAACATCAGCCTTTAAAATTAAATTCGAAAAGGCTATGTTGTTCTCCTCTTCGAATCCCTCTTTTTTCACCTCAAAAAAGGTAAAATGATGGACAAAACTAAAACTAAATTTGAAGTTTTAGTGAAAATTCAAAACGCCAAGCTTTGTCTTGAATAAATAACGAAATCATTTGTAGAAATCCAATTTATTTCTGGGATATTAAAATATATCATTTTTATCATTTTTATTTTTTTGTTAAAGAAAAGAAGAAGCGATTTTACTGAAAAAGAAAATTCTATAAAATTGCTTACAGGTTAGCCATTTCATTGTAAATTGATGTTTGGATTTGTGTAAGAATAATGAATTTAAATAAAAAAAAAATTATTGAGATAAAAACATACAAAAAAAAACGAGAAACAAAATTGTATTCAAACTGTATATAGACTTACTTTGGAGTAACCTAACGTACACCGCACCTTTGTTGATTGTACTCTAATTTTTTTGCACACATTTTTCGCTGTATCTATTTCTACATCGATATTAAAATTATTCATCAAGTATATAGGTAAAAAGTATTTGGTTAGGAGTAAAATTATTGAATACAAAAATTTATATTTTGAAGTTGGAGTTGGCTGCTATCTTGTGCAGTACTTAGATCGTATTTGTCTTGTCAGGATAATATTATTGTTATATTGTGTTGTTCTTTAATTGAAGTTTAGTTACAAATGGACGACCTTTCAACACTATGTTTTTTTTTTAACAACAGATTTGTGACCGACTCAGAGCTGGGGTGCCAGCACGTAACTTGATACAATCGAGGATTGTCGATCGTCGGTCAACTCGAAACAAAATATTTTTGACAGCACGTAATTTGAGACGAGTTTCATTGTGACTTTCACTTAAAAAAGTCATTGTGAACTATAAAATGAAATGTCAAATGAGTTTTCTTTAAAATTATTTCATTCTAGTATCAATTTAAAATTCTTTCGAAATGTTTTTTTTTTTTTATTCGGAAAGTGAAGGCGAAGAAGTGTCCTATGCTAAAATTAAAAGAAGATATTTGAGAGATAATAGCAACCCATTCGAATTGAGTGAAAATGAGTAAATATTCAAAAAGAAAAGAAAGATCATGTATAACATTTGTAAAACAATTTTTTTGTTAGCTTTGTGCAGCAGTTTAGAGTCAGAAAGGAATGTTTTCATATGATACTCAGCTCGTTAAATCTTCCAGAAGACATAAGAAGGACATCAGTTCCACCAGTTTTACAGCTTTGTGCAACATTGAATCTTCTAGCCAGTGGGAGTTACCAAACTAATGTTGGAACAAATGTGTTGCTAGGTATGGCACAGACAACAGTTTCCAAGTTCTTTCGCCGAACGTTGAGTCTTCTGGAAAATATGTTTTGTCCGCAATGGATCAAATTTGATAGCTCTATATTTGGGCAGTTTTAAGAATTCCCTTTGCTAAATCAACGTGAGAACTCATAAAATTGGTCAAAATCTCAGAATGTTTTTTATTAATTGACATATTATTTTGTTTTTCCATTTTTCTTATAAAAAAATCACTGGCGACGATAACTAATTTCTGTCGAGTGAAAACCTTTGTTTCAAACGTCAATTTGAAGTTTGTGTGCTTCCAAATCTGACGATACAATCGAGGACACTCGATTGAACCAAAATATGTGCTGCCAATGCTCGATTGTATCGACTAAACTCGGTTGTATCAAGTTACGTGCTGGCACCCCTGTTTCAGTTCAATTTTATAATTGCTCTTAAAAGATGTCAGAGCAAGCGAGGCAAAATTCGTGGATCGAAAAGTGTTTTTTGTTTGCTTAATTGATATCAAGTAAGCGAAATACCCGCCGAAAACTTCTTATAGGATTTTGTATTACTTAATAATTTGCCGTTAGCTTGACTTTGTTACAGTTTTTATTTTTTCGTGCAAATACTAGCGCTGTAAGTTATGTAATTCAAAGATTAGACTGCAATAAAAATGCAGGTCCGGACGGCATTCCAAATGTTTTCTTTAAGAATTGTTTCGAAGCTTTAAAAAACACCAATTTGTACATTGATCAATAAGTCACTTCAAGAAAAAATTTTCCCAGAAAAGTTAAAAGAAGCATTTGTAACTCCAATACATAAAAACGGTTGTATATCAGAAATATCTAACTATCGTCCGATCTGTATATTAAATTCTTTATCATTAATATTTGAAAAATGTATTTACAACAATTTAATAACTAAAATCAGGCCTTTGATCAACCCAAAACAGCACGGGTTTGTAAGTGGAAGGTCAACGGTGTCTAACCTAGCCTCCATTACACATGATGTTGCCAATGCTTTTAATCGTACACTACAAGTCGACGTGATTTACACAGACTTCTCGAAAGCGTTTGATAAAGTCAATCATGAGATTATTTATAGAAAAATGCAAGAAATGGGTTTCCATTTTGACATTATAATGTGGGTAAGATCATATCTGACAAATAGATCACATAAAGTAGTTGTTAATAAATTTGAGTCGAGTGCTTTTTTTCCTCCATCTGGAGTACCGCAAGGATCAATATTAGGCCCCATTTTATTCTTAATATATATAAATGATATAACAAATAATTTTCAATCTTCTTCATTACTATATGCAGATGATCTTAAAATTTACCGAGAAATTACGTGCATAAGGGATTGCATTCTACTTCAAAAGGATATTAATATTCTTCAAGCTTGGTGTTCCTCGAACGAACTATTTTTGAATGCGAACAAATGTAGTGTTATCTCTTTTTCACGTCAAAGGCAACCAACAGTATTTAGCTACCGGATAGGTGAAACAGAATTAACCCGTGTTACTGAACAAAAAGATCTTGGAATCATATTTGACTCCAAGCTTTTGTTCGATGTTCACTATAACAATATAACAAAAAGAGCAGCAAGAATAATGGGTTTTATTTTTAGAACTGGTAAATTTTTTCGTAAAGCTGAGACATTTATTACACTTTTTAACTCTCTAGTTCGTAGTATTCTTGAATATGCATCGACAGTTTGGAATCCTATCTACGAAACCCATTCAAACAAAATTTAATGCATTCAAAGAAAATTCACAACAATTTTACAATATAAGTTGTACAAGAACCACTCCAATTATAGTGTTAGGTTACAGTTATTTGAAATGATGTCTCTATCTCAACGCAGAGTTTTATTAGACGAGCTATTCCTATATAAAATTATGTATGATAAAATAGATTCACCAAATTTAAAAAGCATTATTAGCATCCATTTTCCGATTCGTTTTAGTCGTCATTCTGTCGTATTTGATATACCTTTCTCACGAACCAATTTAATTTTTAAATCACCTTTAATAAGAATTCAAAAGTACCATAATAAAGTTTTCTCAACATTTGATATTTTGCATGTTTCTAATGATAACCCTAAATCTGTCATTTTAAGAATTGTCCGTGAATGTGGCTCATCTTTCATTTTTTAAATTTTTCCATTTTTAAAATTTTTTCATTTCCATTTTTTAAATTTTTTAAATTTTTTCTTGCTTTTGGTTTTGGCTTTTCCATTTATTTTTTTATCTTTTTAGTATTCTTAATACTTAATTTCTTAAAATTATTTCTTAATCTTTTTTAAAAAAAAAACTTTTATAAACTTTATATGTAATCTCTGTAATAAAACTGAATTAACTTAAAATATAGCTTGTTAAAGGTTTTTAATAGGCGTAAGTTTATTAAAAACTGTTAGCTATTTTATAATCAATAAAAAAAAAAAAAAAAAAAAAAAAAAAAATACCTACTCCTATAATAATAATAGTTTCTGAATTATGAGAAATGATTATAAATTTTCAGTCATCTCTTTATGTATCGTTTTCTGCCTCCATTTAAACATTCTCCCCGGCTTTTACTATTTGGTTATTTATATGTATCAGGCGCACTTAGGAAATAAACTTAAAAAGGTATATCATCAATCCATAGACATGGAATGTATGAACTTAGCCTTTTATATTTTGTCTCAAAAAGAAAAGAAAAAAACACCAACTTTTATTCCAAATTTCTTCCTAGCAAAAAAAAACCACAGATTTCATGGCTGCCCTTAAGTCAGAGGGTAATGGTTGTTCATGTGGGTCTACACTACAGTTTCCTTTTCGACTTTACATAACAAAAAATAATATAGTCTTCCCAACATGTTATCAGGAGGATGCATTAACCGTAACGTTCGAAGGATAATAAAATCACAGTACATTATTCATGAACTCAAACAAGGACGAGCGAAGAAATTATGTACCCTTGTCCCAACCGAAATGCTTTTATAAATTGAGCACATAATGTTGTTGTCTTTTTTCTTGGTCTTGATGCTGAACACCCACACGTATATAACAAAGAAGAGAACACCTTATGGGCCTGCTTAGTTTTTTTTTTTTTATGTAAGTATACAATTTATCACCTTTGGTTTCCACGTACTACGCATTTCATTTTCAAGCCAATAAACAGATATTAAAGAAGCAACCGGCCTGCTTCAAACTGTTATATAAATAGGTAGCTGTGTAGCTGGTGGTAGAGCTGCTGGTGCAAATTACAATTACATTAATTTTCCAGACTAACTGCATTTACTGGGTGTTGTATAGTGAATAATGAGATGTTTTCTTTTTTTTAAGAGAAAAAAGAATGCAACAAACTAGGGAAGAAAAAAATAATCCAATTAGGGTTAAGTGTTGAGGGTATTTACAGCCATTTTTTTTTAATGTTGAGTTAAATCAGAGTTAGTAAATCTAGTAAACAAATTAAACACGAGTTAACTTATGAAGCAGTTTTTTAATGAGTGTTGAACTTTAAATTATAGTTGGGATCAATATTACTCTTTCATTATCGAAATTGGAACGCGGCATGACTATTGTTTTTTGACAAGCACAATACAATATCGAAAAGCATTCTTAACTTAATAATATGATAATGAAAAATTGAAAAGTAGGCACAAAAATGCGATTTGCATTTGTGATATATTCATATCCTTCAAAGATTTAATTGGTTGATTTTTACTTTCATTCATCATGTTGGCCGATTGTCCCTATTGGTCTGAATGCTTAGGGGTTTTCATTCATTTGGCAATTTACATGAGCAGAGTATGTATCAGCCCTTGAGGCTTTTCAAATCCTAACTCTTTGCATATGTTTCACCTATCTCCTCTTAAAATACTGCTCGAAGCTCCTGAATTAAGAAAATTCAAAACTTGATTAAATAAATATTTACACCTAAATATGGCCAACTTTTCTAACCATTGCCTCTTAAGTGGTGCAACTCAGTTTCACACATTTCTAGAATATCTTCTGAACCACAATAACAACAACGATTCAGAACTGAACAATTTTAATGGAAGTGCCCTTCCGTTTTTCAGTTGTAGTAACAACCTGTCGGACGGGATTATCCGGAACTAACGACCGCCACTTGGTTTTGTTTCAAAATACTCGGCCGTTAACTACACTCCGGTTGTCCTTGTCTACCGCAGCTGTAAGAGGGAGTGAAAGTGTCTCGTTATATATTAACTAGTGTCCGACCGAAGGTCGATTTTCAGCCGAAGCCGAAGCCGAATTATTAGGCTGAAAGAAAATCTTCGGCCGAAGCCGAAGCCTAAGGTTGAAAAAAGTCAAGAATTCTCCTTTCCAATTTGATAAAAATATTATTTTTATTAAAATTTATTGCTTAAAAAACATAAGACAAATAAAATAAAAATAACTAATAACTAATTAGTAATTATAAAGAAAAAAGAAATAAATAATTCATTTTTAGTAATAATTTTTATGATGGCACACATGTGTTTTGAAATTTTTGAATACCTACCGAAGAAAAGATTGCAATCTTTTCTTCGTTATTCAAAAATTGAATTTTTTTTCCGGCGCCTAGTACGATGCTCGATATAATAAACAGATTCTTCGGCTTCGGCCAAAACTTCGGCCTAAAATGCCGAAGCCGAAGGTTTGGCCGAATGTTGTTTTTTTGGCCGAATTCGGCCGAAGCCTAAGCTTCGGTCGGACACTAATATTAACGATATTATAGTTCCCTACTTAACAATTTGGGAATCGCTATCCGCAATTGATAGAAAGAATCAAAGAGGGCAAATAAATCCATTGAGATCCGAGTAAGCGAATTTACTCTTATGTACGATCTTCGATCACTCTGTGGTTTTAAAGTCTTAATATTTCAAAATTTTTAATCAAAATCGTAAGAGCCTCTTTTGAGAAAAATAATCTGCCCTAGCGAGGTATCCGTTGGAGCGGAAATTTGTTTTACAACGCACACTCTGTCGGAGTTTCAAACTACATTCGAGGTATCTTTCATCGGAAAAGAATACTAAACAATTAAACAATGCGACGATGCGTCGGGTTTCTCTTGCATTAAATTAACCAGAAGCTCGATTTGCCTGGTTGTTGTTTTTTTGTTTGCTCCTCGGGGCCTAAAAAATAAAAAAAATTCAAGCAATACATAGTTCCAAAATTAATTTGTTAACATGTTTTTTTTTTAATTTCTTACATTTTTCAACACTTTACGAAAATCTTAAAAAAGTTCCGCGAACTATTTGTGACGCAGGATATCGGAAAAATAAATGTATGAGCTGTCAAAAAGCAATTGATGGCACTGTAACGCAAAACGCCGGTGTGCGTTGCATAATGTCGGAAAAATGTTCCGAACAGCTGTCCGAAAGTATACCTCGAAGCAAATATCCTCCGATTCGTATAAAATCGGAGAATTTTTCGCTCCGACGGATACCTCGCTAGGGAGGAATATTTTCCATACCGGTTTTTAAACACTTGTATGGGAGGTACCCTTATTTTTGGTCATAAGAATAATTTTTATTTAAAATCATTTAAAATCTGCTAGATATGTACAATAAAAAACTCCTAAACGCCAAGTTTAATAAAAATCGACCAAAAAAATGATTCTATGGAAGGTTCGATTTATAACCATTTTTTTTATTATTTACTTTTTTTTCGAGAAAAATAAGAAAATAAGAATTTTATTAATTATTGCTAAAAAAAATTGAATAGAATCTACCGCTATTTTTGGTCTTAAATAAAAAAAAAACGTGCAAGGGGAATGTCCCAAAAAAACCCTAGATACCAATGTTCAAAGAAAATCGAATCACCCGTTTAGGCTGCAGACGAACGAATAGATAGACAGACAGACACAGACAAACAGAATTCCGATACCCACTTTTTTCGACATCTCTATCATCGTGATGTCAAATTAAATTAAAATCTCGAGCTCGATTTTTTAACGTATATGTATCAATAACTTGCCATATATGTAGTTCTTATGTATGCAGGTACATACATATGTATTGCAAGTAATAACGATTGTACTCATTAAAATAAAGATTAAAAAAATACTTTTTGTTCACCTGTGTAATCAATGACAAAAAATTTTAATAAAGAAAGCAGCATTCACATTTTAAAACGGACATTATGAAGTTAGGTTTTTGAGCGACAGTGCATACCTTCAACCACATTTGTATGTTTAATCGAACGTCTCCATCAGAATAATAACTCATTTACGGCTTCTTAAGTAAGAAGTGATGACATGAGTTTCAATTTCAATTTCAATTCCAAAACTTTTATTAAATTAAGTCTATAAATTCCACAACCATAATAATTTAAAATTTTTGTAAATCATTTTTATTTTCCTAAAAGTATTCACATATTCACATTTTCTTATTTTTCTCTCTCATTTCAGATAAAATCGTTAACTATATTTTAATCTTGCCACTTCCTTAAATCGCGCCGACGTTATTGTTGCCCTCTACAAAAAAAAAGAAGAAGAAATTAAAAAAAATTTCACACAAAACTAAAATAAAAATCATAATAAATTACATCCCACGAATTAACAACAATTCTCCAGAGAAGTTCTTCTTCACGCGCGGGTAATTTCTGCAAAACAAAACAAACAAAAAAATAAAATAGAAATAAAAATAAAAATAAATCGTGTTCGGTTTCGGTGTGTAATTTAAAATTTTCTTAATGCAGTCGTGCAATATATGTAGCTAGTTAATAAATAAAATAAAAAAAAAATTATTATTGCAAATCTAAGAAAAGTTGTAGAAAAAATAGAAAAATTTCTCATCTTATCGTCGAAACGAATGAATGCGTCCGTCATCATCATTGTCGTCGTCGTGCCGCTGCCGTCCATCGGAAAGTGTCTTTCTAACATTTCTATAAGAACACGGGCTTTGAAAGTCGTCAAAGATCGCCTAGAGTAATAATTATAGTACAACAAAAAAAAAAAAGAAGAAAAACGCGCAGTGAAAAATCCAACTCTAATTAGCACCCACATTGTGCTGTGTTTTGTTGATGGAAAATTTCAGCTTCGCAAATCTCTTGAGTATCAGCATCATCGTTGTCAAAAATGAAATATTTTTAATTAATTTCTTAATTTGTTGTTGTTGCCGCTGTTGTGCTGCGTGGTGTTGTCGTGGTGCGACAATAATTAAAAGTAAAAAACATTTTTCATTTCTATTACAAATAACAACAACAAAAAGAAGAACAACAACAACAGTTGAAAAAAAAACATCGTCGTTGTCTTGCTGGAGCTGTTCCTCCGGAGACGGTGACAAAGAACGGCAACACTCACTATTGCTAGTTAAAGTGCAATCAAATATTTATTTTTCATTGTTTCTATATTGGTTTTGCAATCAACTAATAGAACAACACAAGTACAAGCAACAGAGACATCTAACAAGCAGTGTTCTAAATAATCATCAATCCGAAGCAGCCCATTGCCCCCAACAACAATTAAATTAAAGAAACAAAAAATACAATAAAAAAAAATAGAAACTAAAAACAAAAAAATTGTTTCGACCCGTCAAAGCGATTTAATAAAAAACCGCCAACCTGGAACTAATGGAATTAGAGAACATTGTGGCCAATACGGTCTACTTGAAAGCAAGAGAAGGTGAGTTTTTGTGTTGTTGATTTTTTTTTTTTTTTTGTATCCTTTGCTGTGGGGATGTTATCCTTTTCTTTTTTTTAATTTTTTTTATCTGGTTAAACCAATTTGTAGGAATAATTTCTTTTATTAAAAGAAATAAGAAACTGATATGGGGTAAATCACCCAACCGTTAAGCCATAAAATCATCTTTTGCTTGATGTAACAGAAAGGTATGAAACAACTTTGATTTAATATATGTACCTACAGCCCGAAAAAATCGTTGATTTTAATTATGCTGCCGGAGGTCCGCGATTGAATACCGGCCTAACCCACCTAAGAGGAATACTGACTTTTGTGAGGAAGTCACAAATTCTCCAATAGCCAATCGCTTGATATAAAGGCCAAAACAAATACCATTGAACTCTCTTCACATACCTATCAAGTTGTATTGAAGCCATCGTTGATAAAGTCAATTGATAATATTAATATAAGTTTTTCTAAGAAATTGTAGTTCACACTCGGTATAAGCCGAACAATATGTATATAAGAGACCGATGACGAATATAAGAAATTCGATCCATTTTAACAAACCGAAAAGAATAATGAAATAAAAATTATCATTTTAACTAAATGTAAATATGATAAGCCAACTTATGAAAATTTTTCCAATAATTTTTATTAAAAAAAATAAAAGGTAAAAATATCGAAATGTTATAAAAATAATGTAACATAGATATGAACCAATTGTAAATATAACTGTTCAATTAAAAAAAGTTAATTAGGCAATTCGAGCTCTAATATAAATAGTAGGTACCAATCAAGAGAAAAGAAGAGTTTCTCTTTTGAAAGGCTTAGTGGTAGTCGAAGCCTCTGTTTAAAGTACACTGCTATCTCAGGCTGTAATAAGGTGAACTCTGCTATCTGAGTCATAAGAATATATGAAATTCGTATTGCATAAAATGACATACCGCTCACCGCCTACTTTCATTTTAATCATTTAGTAAGTTATGCATGGTTTAATTAAATTTGAAGGGTTTAACTAAATTTTAATTAAATTGTAAAGTTGTTGAAACAAGCTCCTTGAGCGGAATCACATTTCAAGAACCAGTTTTGTAATATTCTGTGATCTATAAATTTTTAGTAGATTACAGTCCGATTAACCTCAATATCACTGATACTTCACAAGTCACAAGAAGAAGTGAAATGAATTTAACGACATAGATTTTGTATTAACAAAACAAATCACTGTAAAATAGAAACGTAGTTGCGAATAAAATTCTGTTTTGAGACAGTAAATTATACAGCAGTTTCTTTCCTAAAAAGTTAAATTATTTGCATGAACAAATTTATTAAATATGCAATAAAAATACACCTACCGTCGATTTTCCCTACGAAAATTTTAATTAAAATGTGGTTTTGGGAAAATTGGCTTATCGGAATGCCAAACAATTATCCATAATTCAAATTAATTCATTTGAACAGGTATATATATAAAATGAATACCTTTATATATATGAATGCCAACTTACATATAGACAGCTTAAAAAATTTAAACCAGTGCGTGTGTGAAGTATTGAAGCATCAAAACAAAAATTAATAAATATTGCATGTGTGTATGATAATGGATTTTAAATAAACGTCGAGTTATTTTAATTGATTAAAAAAAAATTTAAATTTATAAATTTAGTATATAAAAAATATAATGAATATAATAACCACGATAAAAGTTTAAAATAAAAAAAAAAAAACATTTTTACTTGGCATTTATCATTTATATTTGCGTTCCTATACCTTGAAACTCTGTGATTTTCTGTCCAAAACTACACATTTAATTTGTTTATATGAACTTTGACAGACTTTTGTGTAAATTTGGGCAGAATTTCAAAGTAAAGGAACACAATTCAAAAATATGTCAATCTTTCAAACCAAACAATCAATAACTTTTAGGTGAAAATTCGTTTTTTAAATTTCAAAAAAAGGATTTTTAAATAAAATATTTAAGATTTTCATGCATATATTTTTGAATTTAAATTTAGGAAATATACTTAGCTGAGTGACGGCAAAATGTTTTTTTTTTTTTTGTTTTTAATTAAATTGATGAAATAAGTAAGCACCATTCAAAGGAGTCTGATGACCGGCGGCGGCGCGGCAGTGGCAGTCGTAAAAAATAGCTATAGGTAACTCAATAGAAGATAAAAGTCTAAATTTTGTTTTAGCTTATCTAAAACGGGTAGCTGCAGAACAAGGTTTCTAATTTTTTAAAATTTTCTCAAAAACAGATTTTAAGATTTTGATTAAACTTCGTACCTGAATAAATTAATTGTAAAAAGGGTTTCAAGTTTTTGCTGATAAATCGAATAACCAAAAATATGGTTTTAATAATTTCGAAAAAAAAAAAATTGCCTAGGTATATATTTTATGTTATATATTTTTTAATCCAGTGCCTCTTGATAGTTCAAAAAATATTTGATTTAAAATTTTGAAAATTATTCTGTTTTAAGTAAAAAAAATATCAAACCAAAAATCAATTGTTTAGTCCTTTTGCCTGATTTAACTTTTTTTTTTGGTAAAATTGGTAATTAAAGTTGTTAAGGACAAGAGGAAGTCCGTGCGATCCGATCGTGGATATTTTTTTGTTACAAAAACAGAGAAAGTGAAATATATGTAGTTTTCATTATTTTGTGTTTATCAAAAGTTTCTTGAAATCTTATTTTAAGTCCCAAAAAGTATATGTACACAATTGAAAATCCTTAATTTTTGCATTGATTTTTTTTGTTTTAAATAATAAAATGTCATACCACAACGTCTCATCTTCTCATCAGCAGTTAACGTTTATTGACCCTCTCTTTCATTTTTCTAAACCATTGCATTTAATATTCACTTAAGCATCATCGTCATCGTCATCGCACAATCATTTGTTTCTATTAAAAATTCCAATTCCAAAAACGGAACAAATAAAAAAAAAACCTCACAAGTTCCTATTATAGAAGAAGATATACTCTGTCTATATAAAATTATCAATGACGATGATGGCGGCACAATATCTCTTCACAAAGTCATGCACTATAACAGTGCCACAAACGACACCGACGATTAGTTTCGGACGTCCATTGAACAGGCGCGCATCAAGATTTTCGTTTATACGAAGGGGAACAAAGTTATTTGTTTTTAATAAAATTTGTTGTTCAAATATTAATTTCGTTTAATAGAAATTTCACCAAATATGCATTATTGATTTGAGCTTTCTTTATGAGTTCATACAAAATGATTGTCCACACTCTATGGACCTCTTTTGGAAGTGAGCGCATTTTAGAATAAAAACTTATTAAAACAATATTTCTATATGAAAAATGAATTTTTTTTTTGAGAGAAAAATAGAGAGTGATTTCAGCAGACACTTATTAAATTAAAACATCTTATGCGCTGTAATGTTTCCTATTGTTTTCCAACATTTTCCATTAAAACAAGCAGTTAAAAATCCTCCCACGACTCAGATAGAACAATTTTACTCCCTCCCTCTCTCAAGAACCATCCAGAGTCCACGCCCATGCCTGGCATCTGAAACTGAATCATTAAAATTGCATTCTCAAAGTTGCTGTGCGGGGTTTTATGCTCAGTTCTCATTCTCATGTTTTCTTCAGATTTTTCTTTTTGGTGGCACAACATTTTTGGTTTTTATTTTTATTTTTCCTGTAATGGGCTGTATATTTTTATATGGTTATCAGTTTGGATGGGTATAAGGTCATTCAAATGGGTCATCTAGAAATAATTTTTATCACCCAAGCACCATTACAAGAGCATTTTGCAGATACGATGTTATATGAAATCGGTTTATACATCACGAGTATTTTGTACACAGTAGATGTAGGTACACATATTATATGTATGTTGCTTTTAATGGAAATTGTACATTGAAACAAATTGGTTCTTGGGCGAAAAAGGAATTCAATAGAAATTGAATTTTATTAAAAAATAAAGCAAATAAAAGAAAAATTCATGCAATTTGATTGGAAAAGTTTTAGTTTAGAATGTCAAAAGTTTAAAACTTATTTTTCTGACAATTCAATTTGTTGCCCTAAATTGATTAAATTTGAAACTTTGGCTCATTATTCCAAAATAAAAACCACTAAAAAATGAACACTATTTAAAAAAAGATAAGATAAAGATATTTTTTTATTAAAACGATGGGAAAATATATCTATTTATTTCCAATTGTAAAATATACAGTATTTTAGATGATCCATAACATTGATCAACAAACAACAGAAGATCCTGGTATCTATTGGTATCACTATTTTATAAACAACAAACCCTAGCGGGAAAAATTAAAAAATTCATTGAAGAAAAACTTGCTTTTTCCTTGAGGAATGGAAGCTGCACCTGCCACTTTAAAGCTTATTCCTTTGATGGATTTAACATGGGCGTGTCATTGGCGAGAAGCACATGCCACTTTCTCAATGAAAATTCACTAACGAAGGGTGTATTCATAAACGCAGAAAATCTGCGCTAGTACAATCGCAGTTCTTTTCTAATGCATTTGTGGACGCACTCACAATGCAGAATGCAGACAAAAGGCCTGACTTAGTCCGATTTGTATGCAAACAGAGTTCATAAACGTTAGAGAAAAATAGCTGCCAAACAAATTTTGTTGAACTTGTTTTTTGATTTGCTTGTCGAAAAAGAAAAGAAAATTATAATTGGCACAAATATCTTGCAAAGAAAAAATAGAAAGAAAATTATAACGAAACAATTTCTAGTAGTCATTTTAGGATGCCGAGTTTCACATTCCATGTAAGCTTCTTTCTGATTATTATACAATATAAAAAATTAAAATGTTAATTTCCAAAGTTTGTTAAAGACGAGTTGAAAATATTGTGGAAAACAAAACAAACATTCTTTACAAGTCAGTACCGCTTCGTCCTTCTTGGTGACAGTAAAATTAATTTTATAAATTCCCGCTCTTTCTGCAGCCAAAAAAATTCAGCTGCACAATCTGCCCGACGCTGACGACAGTCTGACGTTTGTGAACGGTAGGTACTGCAATTGGGCTAGGTTAGTTCGATCGAAAATCTGACTTTATGAACGCAGATAATGCTGTTCTTAGTTAGGCTGACGATTATGAACTCAGGCGAAATCACTAAGTCGTTGGAAGTTTTTTATTCACCGACCCAGGTGATGAAAAACACGGTGATTGCGTAATCTGTGAATTCACTACATTGTATGTATTTCGCTTATTAATCAGTTCAATATTTTCGATGAAAAATGTAACGAAAATTCAATCAATCACAAGATTTGTGGTAGTTGCTTATTCAGCACTAAATTATTCAAGATAAAAAATAAGAAGAAAATTTAGTAGTGAAATGACTAGGGAATTGGGGGTTTTTTATTCACTACCTCATTATTCCCCCAAATCTATTGTCTTTAAATTGCCTATCATTTGTAAATTAGAAAATTACTTCTGTTTAGGTTGATATATTTCAAGGAAAAGTTCAAGTGACGTCAACTCCAAAATGCGTTAGGTTCTCACGTACCGGAAAATTATCTGACCAAGGTTATAATTAAGTTGGGTGTAGACAACCCGATGAACAGTTCCAAATGGTTCCTCCACATATCGTCGACGAACTTGCACATCTACTTTACTAATAAGCTTATATAATATCGTCTTCCAGTTACCGATATTTTGTTCAGCTAGTGCGATACCACATCCGTCAGCTAGTTCAAGCTATTCTATTCTATTGGTTGTCGATTCGCTGGCATGGCAAGGACTTTTAATACATAATCAGTCTGCATTTTCAATGTCTCAAAAAACAGCGGTGATAGTCGGGTTTGAAGCATAAACATGCAGTTAGGCGTGTTTGGCGGAAAACTAAAAATTGTTTTTTTATGAAAAAATCTTAAAAGTTTTCTACAGAATCATGCTTTAAATAATAGTTTTAAAATTGTCGTTTTTTTTTTTTTTTATTTTATTTAAATCTGACGTCAGGTTTCGAAGAATATATTCATTCATTCACTATAAAGCTACAAAAAACGATTTTGGACTTTTTCAACAGTTTTCCTCTATAACAGTACCTTCGTACTTCGTGGGTACCAAGTATCTTAACTTGGTTTTTTGGTCATCTGTTCCACTTACGCAACTCCGTTGCTTCGCTTAGGGTATGTGAACAATGTTCTCTGAACACTCTAACACACAACGAATTTAAAAACAAGAGCCGAAGAAGGCAGAGAAACACGTCCTCCTTCTTTGAAGACTAAAATTGAACTCTTTATTTTATTACAAATCTTATACCTAGCTTACAACTACATTTACATTTCTTAACCAATCTTATCTCTAGTTTTCTATAATATTAAACTAACAATAAGGGTTATAAAGTGGATAACGACGATGATATCCGACGCATCCCTTGTTCACAACATAATGCTAACAGATGTGAGTCATAAAACACAATCTGCGAGATCATTTATTGTTATATGACAAGGTTTAACGCAACACAGCGTCGCCATCCACTTTGATCTTAAAATATATTTACAAAATACATTCCTACTGTCCAAAAGTATATTCTAAATATATAAAGATAACTTAACAGTATGTTCTAAATATTTCGGATTTTTTTTTTAAATTCTAAATCAACAAAACTGTGGCTTAAAATAATTTTAATTTTGTCTGGCTGTGCTTTGAAAGAGGTTAAACAAAAATTACAGCCCGAAATGTCATTAAAACATTTTTTAAAACTTATAAAATAATAAGCTTTTCCATTAAATTATTATTACCTTTTCGTTTGAACTTAATTTTGGGAATATAAACTTCTTGGATCTTAAAATATTTCATAAAAAAATGTATTTTTAACCCCAACCCCAAGTCAAACTCGTACAGAGAGTATTATATTTTAAATTAAATGCAAAGTTTCTCAAAACCATCAGAGTTTTAAGTAAACGAAAATTCCCACCACCATATCATTTGGTTGAGGCTTTAATTTGAATAATTCGCTCCTCTATGAGTTTCTCATCCACCACCACCACCACCAACTCCTTATCATTTTTTCTATGTTCTTGGCTCCTAATCAACTTTTCAAGTGGTTTTTATCTGAAACCAAGAACCAACTACAGCTCACATAAATTTTCGACTTATGTATGAGAAGTAGCCTGCATTTACGAGTATGTATGAACATGTACATACATATGTCTATATCTATATTTATGTATTGTGATATTGAGTGCAAAAGTTATGCAAATACATTCTAAATTAATCCTCGAATTGGAATGCATATTGATGCCTTCTTCGTTGCATATTATAGTCATCGTCATTGTAGAGCAGTTGTATTCTCTAGTATATATACGCTATATAGATATACGCTATATACCAAGCCGTAGCGGATTATTTTAACTCCAGGAAATTCAGCAAAAAAGGGGACGCAGAGGAAAGCGCGGTAATCTCGTGAGATTGATCAAAGAACATCGGTTGTCGTTGGAAACAGCTCAAATATCTAATAAAATACTGAACGCTGTAAATCTGTGTGGATTATTTTTCAGTAGTCAAATGTAAATATACAAAGGAATAATGTGTATATATATATATATATATATAAATATGTATAGAACTTGAAAAGAAGGAGAAGATATATCTATAGATAAACGTAACCTAACCCACACAGTTTTAAACTTGTACCTCATAACTTTTATGATTTATAAAGATTTTCTGGGTCTGAGTAAATGAGATCACGTTCACATTTTGCTATAAATGTTTTCCTTTCTTGAACTGATATTTCAAGGCCGTACTCAAGGGGAGAATCGCTTGCCAGTGTTTCCAAGGTGCTTCTTAAGAAAAATGTACTAAAAAATGTTTGTGTATTTTAGTGAATAAGTAGGTACTCTGTTTTTGTCGGTTTTCAATATTTATCTTGGCTCATTTTCAGACTCGCAATTTATTAAAGAAATGTTGAAAAAATTATTAAAAATTTTCAAAATCATTCAAAAATCGAGTCAAAATGATAATTTCGAAGAATTAAAATTTCGACAAACTTTTAAAACCCCAATATTATAAATGATGAAAATTTAATTTATAAAATTCGTTAATACTTCCTACAATTTATATGACTTTAGAATATTTTGTACATAATTCTTAACTCCAAGAAAGTCTCTCTTGTTGAAACTATTTTTCAAATACATACTAAGTACTTTTTAAAATTTTTATACCAATTTTTTGTAATTTGTTTAAAATTTTAATAAATTTTCAAAATTCTGAATATTAAAACTTTAAATTAAAATAATAGATGCCTTTTAACTCCGCGAAAATGAAGCCGAACTGGACTCCTTTACTCCTATACAAGTTTTCGGAATCTATATATTTTCGACCAATAAAATTCCTAAATAAAAACAGAAATATAAATAAAAATATGAAATTACCCCTTCCCATATTATATGACTGACAAACCGACTATAACCTTGGTATATATTATGTACACAGAATTATGTTTCTGCTGCGAAAACCAAATCTTAATGCCTCCTTAAAAAATAAGACGATACTACCTACATAGATTTATTCAATTCTTCTTCAACCTATTTAAACAGCAGTCAACATCAGAAGGCAGGCATAACATTTTGCTTACGGCTTACGGCCTTGTGCAGATTGTTTGCTGGTCTTTTCTTAAAATAAAACGTGTTAAGTTGAGGAGGAGCGCATTCTAAAGTCCTATATATATAATTGGATGAAAATAAATTGTAAGCGATAAGAAGATCAAAAGGTTTAATTATAACCTTTTAACCAGATTAAATGAGAAATGAGAAAGAATCACGTCGTCGTCGCGTCGAGACGAAGAATATAAATATATGAGCATTGGCTTTAGCTATTATTATAAAAAAAGAAAAAACCACAGCTTGCCTTGAAAATAGAAGAAAGATAAAATGTTTGCATTAAATAGGAGGGAGAATGATAACTAAATTGCCATGGATAAGATAACCCAACAATGGACCTATTCTTTAGTGATGCATGCCGGCTTTAAATGACTCACTCATATACAAACTATTGAATTCTTCATTTAAACAAATGTTTTGTAAAGTAAATAACATATGGCCGAAGGGGTCTTGAAATATGATTATGGTTGATTTGATCAACGTTCATGAAGCTTAAATTGACATTTTTTCAGAAGTCACCCTTTTTTTTTTGAGGTATTTAATATGCAGCTTCGGGAAATTTGACTGATTTGTTTTTTACATTACACTTTTTTCTTTACAAATTTAATGTCACTGACGCAAATTTGCAAAGAGCAAATTATTTTTTAGAAAAGTTGAAAATTTCCCTCTTCGCAAAAATTCGTATCAACAAATACAAATTTGAAAAGTTTCCAAATAATTCTTTCATATCGTTACACCAATCAAATAAACTTTGCAATTCACATTTAAAATGGTTAAGATTTTATTTAGCAGATCAGCATTTGTAGTCAAATGTTCATTTAAATAATAAAAAAAAAAAAAAAAACAATAAAATGAATCACTTCGGAGACAAAATGGCTAAGTTCTCAAGTGCGGAGCGGTTGCAATGTTTGCGAACACTATCTACTTAGCAACAGAATTTTCACAACTAGGTGCTCGATTAATGGTCAGCTAATGGCTTCAATCTGCAAAGTTGTAATACCATTAAGTTTCAATCTTGCAATTATCAGTTGCATTTTTGGAAAACACTATATTAAAATGCAAAGTTTTCGTTTAAATTGATGAAACAATTGTAGTCAAACTTATGAACCCATTCCAAAGCATGTCTAACTTTGGACAGCTCTCCAATTCCAAAACTGTATCTATAAACATGTCAAAAACTTTTCCTCAACATCTTCTGTTTAGCTCAATTGTACTCGTAATTTTCAGGGGCATTCCGGTTCTTGTATCCGTAGTGTTTTTATTTTTCTTTTTAGTCCAAAAATTATCTTTTGAAATTTTGTATACATGCAAATAATTACATATAATGTTTCGATTAAAAAAAAACCCTTCTGCATTAAAGGCTTAATCAAAATTGGTCAGTCTTTAACAAGAAAGTCAAAAAAAACTGTTACCAAAATGTAGAACACACCTAAATGTGGATCATAAAACTATTTTGATAAAAGCCCAATCGATTTGGATAGCTCTCCTAAACTTCTTATTGCCTTAACTGGAACTGACTTGTAATTAATTATTTCCTACTTGATATTTAACACAGTTTCAACCAATATATCAAGAACGGTTTATTGTACGAAAAAGTTGATAACATTTTTGTTATAGGACATTTTATTTATCTTTCTATGGGCTAACACAAATCTTAAACACACTATCTTCCGATTTGCGTGCGACAAACAATAAATAAGTTCCCGAAGATGACTTTGTACCTCTTAATCTGACACAGCCCTTTCCATCAATTATTATTATTATTTATTATTGTTGTCGTGTGTGACATCGTAATAAAATGATTTTGTTTTTGGTTTTAATCTATTCACTGTCTTTCATTGAAATACCAAAGTACAATCAAAACAATTGTGGTTACTCGTTTGACAGAGTTTCAATTACATACCACATATCATTTAAACAATTAATCACAGAGTTACTCCAAAGCCAAATGCTATAAATAGCACAAAAACAATTGTATAAACAATTTTTAACGCGTCATTAATTAGAATATACATACAACACAATTGTAAGTAAGTATTAAGTTTGTCTCTTTTCTCTTAATCAACAGGGCTGGACTTACAAAGATTATTGTGCCGCGGTCTTCATATACAAATATTAATCTTATTGTTTGTGTGAGTCTTATAAACTCGAAAATTACTGAATCAATTTCGATGAAATTTTAAAAGTTTTTTATATTAGCAGCAAGATGGCTTAGAAAGTAGCTTAGTAGCTTAGTCTACCGACTGCGACGCCCACTTTTATCATATTTTGTTTTCTGCTTTTTGAAGGTCCTAAGTAAATTAACATTTTGAAATTAAGTTTTCTATAACTACCATGTGTTCTTTGTCACCCCAACCCCTATTACCACGCCCACATTTCATATTTAATACTCCTATAATGTCCTTATAAGGCTGTACATTTATAATAAATCTCTGTTGAGCCAAAACCATGTTTTTTTTTAATCCGCCTACTACCACGCCCACTTTCCTTAGTTCTTTTTCCAATTAAATTTAAACTTTTGAGAAAAAGACTGCCAGACAGTCATAAGAACAGGCAACTCTTGTGCCTTACTAAGTAAATATGATATATTTTTTTTTATAATTAATTAATCCCGGAAAATGAGAAAAACAAGTGCAAAGTTTCGAAAAATTCCGACATAGCTGAATTAATGTGGTGAGCTTTTATTTTTATTTCCTTCAAATTTCCCTAAAAAGTACATATGATACTTTATTATCTTTTGGGTGTAAAATTTTTGATGTTCATATTTTTGCTTAGAAATTTTTTCCAAAAATTTCTTTCGAATCCCCTTTCATCCCACAAAATCAAAAGCATTGATCCCAGTTTAAGTTACCAAAATTCAGCCTTTTTGGAATTTTGTCGAAGTCAATGTCAATGGATTTAAAGTATTTAAACATATTGAACGCTCCTGCCAGATATTTGATTGCATGAAAACTTTGTTTGACGTACGTTTTTATAATCAAGTCATAGATAATTTGGATTTGATTTTTTTTTTGACGTATAAGATGAATAATGTGGCAGTCATTTTTGTCACTTTAAAATGACTGGCATTTTTTTATAATTAGTTTAAAATTGATCAGATAGGTTTTTCTTAAATAAGTTTCGACTGAAAGAACTGCTGTCCATGAAATCCAAATTTGAGATTGAATCAAGGCCTGTCAGTTACAAGTGCGGCTATGAACCTTAGACAATATAGTGCAATTTATTTTTAAAAAAATGTTTAATTTATAGGTCAGCCTTAGCTTTAGTGAGGTGGTTTGGGTCTTATACACTATAATAGTGTGAATGTGGAATGCATTTTAAAATCCACAACCTCTCATCGTATCCACTAACCAACTGACGATGCGACGATATGTGCCCGTGGCGCGGCGTGGTGTCGGCGACGAGTGGTAGACCGAGGTCGTTTAATAGTGACGCTAAAAATGTGTATATGTAGGTATCTACAATCTACATATATCACAAAATAACAAACAAAAAACGTGTCGCTATGGCTGCAACGACTATACATATTACATACGACACACTGACTGCACATCTACATAATATGTATAAGCTTTATTAAGAGTAATTACTGTTTGCGTTTGCATTAAGCTTAATTTATTTATTATACATTTGTTATCGTTTGTCGTGCGTAAATCCGTTTGCTTTCAGCATAACGATTAGGCACAAAACAATTTATAAAATTTGCATGATATTATTTGGGTTAATTTTTATTACTCTTGGTTCAGTTTCCTGAAATTTGGGAATTTCTTCAAAAAAATTCCTTCACATTTGTTTAATTTTAGTAATAATTTAATTGAGAGAAAAAATTAGTTGAAATTATAATATCATCGTTCAGGATTTCCGTTGCGGTGATCTTTCAGATAAGCTGGTTGTGCTGATGTTTCTTTTTGATATTCAAATAGTTTGAAGTAAAGAATATGAGATCGTAGTATTTTAATCTCATAGCATTTGCCAAAAGCAGAAAGTATTTGTCCAGAGATTTTGTGCACTTTTAAATTTATGTAAAGTTTCCATCGCTGCCGATGGAATTGAAGTCTGGTGAGAAACTTGGCATTTTCCTTTAATAAAATTGAAGATATTTCATGGCTGTTTTTAGACCCAATTCACACAGAATTTGTCAGTTGCCTATTTGACGCAGAAGATGAAGAAGAAGAAAAGTATCTGACATTAAAAGAAGATACAAAAGGACGAAAAGGACTCAATTTCATTTTTAATTCCCCAATGTGATTCGGTCTGTAATACAATCATATACGATTTCAATATTTTGAAGTTCTACCAGAATAAATTTCTTTGGGACTTAAGTCCTAAATGTCAAACCTTGTATGGGGTGAGTAACCACCAAATTTGTATTGGCTATTTCCGCTATTTTATATCTGCTATGAAGATCATCAGAAAACTCCGTTTTTTTTCTCTTCACCTTCAAATGGCGAAGTCGAAAAATATTTTAAATTATAATAGTAATTAACTAAGAATTTGATTGTCATCTTTTTGCTGTCAGAATTCTCAAATTTCTATCACATTCGATCAGATTTTGTATTCTTAAACTTAGATTTTCAATTAAATAAATAACAAATCAATATATCAAAAATTAGTGCAGGATTTTGGACTTGTTTTTGTTTTTTTTTCTAAATTTAATATATATCTTCATTTGAACTTTCATATGAATAAATACAATGTCCCTCAAGTTAGCAGACCAAAGTGAGCAGAACAAATTTTTTGTGATGTCATCATTAGGCGCTAATTAAGTGCTAATTAAGTACCCAACAACAAAATTAAGTGCTCCAGTACTTTGGTTGTAAATTAATGTTCTGCTAACTTGATTTCAAGTTAGCAGACCAATTCCCGAAAAATGCTTAAAACGCAAGTAAAAAAAAAAGTTTTTGTCTAGGATTTAGGAGCTATTTAAGTGCTCTAGGAATCAAAAAAAAAATTTTCAAAAAACTTATTTTTCAAAAAAAAAAAAAAAAAAAATTCTAATTTCCCATATAAACCCATGTTCTGCTAACTTTGTTTCGATTTTTCTATAGCATTTCAACTTTTTTCCACCCAAATCTTTTGGATTCCTTAAAAGCTCGCCTAGCTCGAATTAAGTACCCCATTTTCAGAAAGAAAATCCAAGATTTCAAAAAAAATTAAAATTAATTCAATTTCCATACAAAACCATGTTCTGCTAACTTTATTTCCATTTTTCTCGAACATTTCAACTTTTTTCGACCCAAATCTTTTGGATTCCTTAAATGCTCGCCTAGCTCGAATTAAGTACCCCATTTTCAGAAAAAAATTCAAAGATTTCAAAAAAAATTAAAATTAATTCAATTTCCATACAAAACCATGTTCTGCTAACTTTATTTCCATTTTTCTCGAACATTTCAACTTTTTTCGACCCAAATCTTTTGGATTCCTTAAAAGCTCGCCTAGCTCGAATTAAGTGCCCCATTTTCAGAAAGAAAATCCAAGATTTCAAAAAAAAATTAAATTAATTCAATTTCCATACAAAACCATGTTCTGCTAACTTTATTTCCATTTTTCTCGAACATTTCAACTTTTTTCGACCTAAATCTTTTAAATTCCTTAAAAGCTCGCCTAGCTCGAATTAAGTACCCCATTTTCAGAAAGAAAATCCAAGATTTCAAAAAAAATTTAAATTAATTCAATTTCCATACAAAACCATGTTCTGCTAACTTTATTTCCATTTTTCTCGAACATTTCAACTTTTTTCGACCCAAATCTTTTGGATTCCTTAAAAGCTCGCCTAGCTCGAATTAAGTACCCCATTTTCAGAAAGAAAATCCAAGATTTCAAAAAAAAATTAAATTAATTCAATTTCCATACAAAACCATGTTCTGCTAACTTTATTTCCATTTTTCTCGAACATTTCAACTTTTTTCGACCTAAATCTTTTAAATTCCTTAAAAGCTCGCCTAGCTCGAATTAAGTACCCCATTTTCAGAAAGAAAATCCAAGATTTCAAAAAAAATTTAAATTAATTCAATTTCCATACAAAACCATGTTCTGCTAACTTTATTTCCATTTTTCTCGAACATTTCAACTTTTTTCGACCCAAATCTTTTGGATTCCTTAAATGCTCGCCTAGCTCGAATTAAGTACCCCATTTTCAGAAAAAAATTCAAAGATTTCAAAAAAAATTAAAATTAATTCAATTTCCATACAAAACCATGTTCTGCTAACTTTATTTCCATTTTTCTCGAACATTTCAACTTTTTTCGACCCAAATCTTTTGGATTCCTTAAATGCTCGCCTAGCTCGAATTAAGTACCCCATTTTCAGAAAAAAATTCAAAGATTTCAAAAAAAATTAAAATTAATTCAATTTCCATACAAAACCATGTTCTGCTAACTTTATTTCCATTTTTCTCGAACATTTCAACTTTTTTCGACCTAAATCTTTTAAATTCCTTAAAAGCTCGCCTAGCTCGAATTAAGTACCCCATTTTCAGAAAAAAATTCAAAGATTTCAAAAAAAATTTAAATTAATTCAATTTCCATACAAAACCATGTTCTGCTAACTTTATTTCCATTTTTCTCGAACATTTCAACTTTTTTCGACCCAAATCTTTTGGATTCCTTAAATGCTCGCCTAGCTCGAATTAAGTACCCCATTTTCAGAAAAAAATTCAAAGATTTCAAAAAAAATTAAAATTAATTCAATTTCCATACAAAACCATGTTCTGCTAACTTTATTTCCATTTTTCTCGAACATTTCAACTTTTTTCGACCCAAATCTTTTGGATTCCTTAAAAGCTCGCCTAGCTCGAATTAAGTACCCCATTTTCAGAAAGAAAATCCAAGATTTCAAAAAAAAATTAAATTAATTCAATTTCCATACAAAACCATGTTCTGCTAACTTTATTTCCATTTTTCTCGAACATTTCAACTTTTTTCGACCTAAATCTTTTAAATTCCTTAAAAGCTCGCCTAGCTCGAATTAAGTACCCCATTTTCAGAAAGAAAATCCAAGATTTCAAAAAAAATTTAAATTAATTCAATTTCCATACAAAACCATGTTCTGCTAACTTTATTTCCATTTTTCTCGAACATTTCAACTTTTTTCGACCCAAATCTTTTGGATTCCTTAAATGCTCGCCTAGCTCGAATTAAGTACCCCATTTTCAGAAAAAAATTCAAAGATTTCAAAAAAAATTAAAATTAATTCAATTTCCATACAAAACCATGTTCTGCTAACTTTATTTCCATTTTTCTCGAACATTTCAACTTTTTTCGACCCAAATCTTTTGGATTCCTTAAATGCTCGCCTAGCTCGAATTAAGTACCCCATTTTCAGAAAAAAATTCAAAGATTTCAAAAAAAATTAAAATTAATTCAATTTCCATACAAAACCATGTTCTGCTAACTTTATTTCCATTTTTCTCGAACATTTCAACTTTTTTCGACCCAAATCTTTTGGATTCCTTAAATGCTCGCCTAGCTCGAATTAAGTACCCCATTTTCAGAAAAAAATTCAAAGATTTCAAAAAAAATTAAAATTAATTCAATTTCCATACAAAACCATGTTCTGCTAACTTTATTTCCATTTTTCTCGAACATTTCAACTTTTTTCGACCCAAATCTTTTGGATTCCTTAAATGCTCGCCTAGCTCGAATTAAGTACCCCATTTTCAGAAAAAAATTCAAAGATTTCAAAAAAAATTAAAATTAATTCAATTTCCATACAAAACCATGTTCTGCTAACTTTATTTCCATTTTTCAATAGCAAAAAAAGATTTTTTTTTTGAAATCTTTGAATTTTTTTTCTGAAAATGGGGTACTTAATTCGAGCTAGGCGAGCATTTAAGGAATCCAAAAGATTTGGGTCGAAAAAAGTTGAAATGTTCGAGAAAAATGGAAATAAAGTTAGCAGAACATGGTTTTGTATGGAAATTGAATTAATTTAAATTTTTTTTGAAATCTTTGAATTTTTTTCTGAAAATGGGGTACTTAATTCGAGCTAGGCGAGCTTTTAAGGAATTTAAAAGATTTAGGTCGAAAAAAGTTGAAATGTTCGAGAAAAATGGAAATAAAGTTAGCAGAACATGGTTTTGTATGGAAATTGAATTAATTTTAATTTTTTTTGAAATCTTTGAATTTTTTTCTGAAAATGGGGTACTTAATTCGAGCTAGGCGAGCATTTAAGGAATCCAAAAGATTTGGGTCGAAAAAAGTTGAAATGTTCGAGAAAAATGGAAATAAAGTTAGCAGAACATGGTTTTGTATGGAAATTGAATTAATTTTAATTTTTTTTGAAATCTTTGAATTTTTTTCTGAAAATGGGGTACTTAATTCGAGCTAGGCGAGCATTTAAGGAATCCAAAAGATTTGGGTCGAAAAAAGTTGAAATGTTCGAGAAAAATGGAAATAAAGTTAGCAGAACATGGTTTTGTATGGAAATTGAATTAATTTAAATTTTTTTTGAAATCTTGGATTTTCTTTCTGAAAATGGGGTACTTAATTCGAGCTAGGCGAGCTTTTAAGGAATTTAAAAGATTTAGGTCGAAAAAAGTTGAAATGTTCGAGAAAAATGGAAATAAAGTTAGCAGAACATGGTTTTGTATGGAAATTGAATTAATTTAATTTTTTTTTGAAATCTTGGATTTTCTTTCTGAAAATGGGGTACTTAATTCGAGCTAGGCGAGCTTTTAAGGAATCCAAAAGATTTGGGTCGAAAAAAGTTGAAATGTTCGAGAAAAATGGAAATAAAGTTAGCAGAACATGGTTTTGTATGGAAATTGAATTAATTTAAATTTTTTTTGAAATCTTGGATTTTCTTTCTGAAAATGGGGTACTTAATTCGAGCTAGGCGAGCTTTTAAGGAATTTAAAAGATTTAGGTCGAAAAAAGTTGAAATGTTCGAGAAAAATGGAAATAAAGTTAGCAGAACATGGTTTTGTATGGAAATTGAATTAATTTAATTTTTTTTTGAAATCTTGGATTTTCTTTCTGAAAATGGGGCACTTAATTCGAGCTAGGCGAGCTTTTAAGGAATCCAAAAGATTTGGGTCGAAAAAAGTTGAAATGTTCGAGAAAAATGGAAATAAAGTTAGCAGAACATGGTTTTGTATGGAAATTGAATTAATTTTAATTTTTTTTGAAATCTTTGAATTTTTTTCTGAAAATGGGGTACTTAATTCGAGCTAGGCGAGCATTTAAGGAATCCAAAAGATTTGGGTCGAAAAAAGTTGAAATGTTCGAGAAAAATGGAAATAAAGTTAGCAGAACATGGTTTTGTATGGAAATTGAATTAATTTAAATTTTTTTTGAAATCTTTGAATTTTTTTCTGAAAATGGGGTACTTAATTCGAGCTAGGCGAGCTTTTAAGGAATTTAAAAGATTTAGGTCGAAAAAAGTTGAAATGTTCGAGAAAAATGGAAATAAAGTTAGCAGAACATGGTTTTGTATGGAAATTGAATTAATTTAATTTTTTTTTGAAATCTTGGATTTTCTTTCTGAAAATGGGGTACTTAATTCGAGCTAGGCGAGCTTTTAAGGAATCCAAAAGATTTGGGTCGAAAAAAGTTGAAATGTTCGAGAAAAATGGAAATAAAGTTAGCAGAACATGGTTTTGTATGGAAATTGAATTAATTTTAATTTTTTTTGAAATCTTTGAATTTTTTTCTGAAAATGGGGTACTTAATTCGAGCTAGGCGAGCATTTAAGGAATCCAAAAGATTTGGGTCGAAAAAAGTTGAAATGTTCGAGAAAAATGGAAATAAAGTTAGCAGAACATGGTTTTGTATGGAAATTGAATTAATTTAAATTTTTTTTGAAATCTTGGATTTTCTTTCTGAAAATGGGGTACTTAATTCGAGCTAGGCGAGCTTTTAAGGAATTTAAAAGATTTAGGTCGAAAAAAGTTGAAATGTTCGAGAAAAATGGAAATAAAGTTAGCAGAACATGGTTTTGTATGGAAATTGAATTAATTTAATTTTTTTTTGAAATCTTGGATTTTCTTTCTGAAAATGGGGTACTTAATTCGAGCTAGGCGAGCTTTTAAGGAATCCAAAAGATTTGGGTCGAAAAAAGTTGAAATGTTCGAGAAAAATGGAAATAAAGTTAGCAGAACATGGTTTTGTATGGAAATTGAATTAATTTAAATTTTTTTTGAAATCTTGGATTTTCTTTCTGAAAATGGGGTACTTAATTCGAGCTAGGCGAGCTTTTAAGGAATTTAAAAGATTTAGGTCGAAAAAAGTTGAAATGTTCGAGAAAAATGGAAATAAAGTTAGCAGAACATGGTTTTGTATGGAAATTGAATTAATTTAATTTTTTTTTGAAATCTTGGATTTTCTTTCTGAAAATGGGGTACTTAATTCGAGCTAGGCGAGCTTTTAAGGAATCCAAAAGATTTGGGTCGAAAAAAGTTGAAATGTTCGAGAAAAATGGAAATAAAGTTAGCAGAACATGGTTTTGTATGGAAATTGAATTAATTTTAATTTTTTTTGAAATCTTTGAATTTTTTTCTGAAAATGGGGTACTTAATTCGAGCTAGGCGAGCATTTAAGGAATCCAAAAGATTTGGGTCGAAAAAAGTTGAAATGTTCGAGAAAAATGGAAATAAAGTTAGCAGAACATGGTTTTGTATGGAAATTGAATTAATTTAATTTTTTTTTGAAATCTTGGATTTTCTTTCTGAAAATGGGGTACTTAATTCGAGCTAGGCGAGCTTTTAAGGAATCCAAAAGATTTGGGTCGAAAAAAGTTGAAATGTTCGAGAAAAATGGAAATAAAGTTAGCAGAACATGGTTTTGTATGGAAATTGAATTAATTTTAATTTTTTTTGAAATCTTTGAATTTTTTTCTGAAAATGGGGTACTTAATTCGAGCTAGGCGAGCATTTAAGGAATCCAAAAGATTTGGGTCGAAAAAAGTTGAAATGTTCGAGAAAAATGGAAATAAAGTTAGCAGAACATGGTTTTGTATGGAAATTGAATTAATTTAAATTTTTTTTGAAATCTTGGATTTTCTTTCTGAAAATGGGGTACTTAATTCGAGCTAGGCGAGCTTTTAAGGAATTTAAAAGATTTAGGTCGAAAAAAGTTGAAATGTTCGAGAAAAATGGAAATAAAGTTAGCAGAACATGGTTTTGTATGGAAATTGAATTAATTTTAATTTTTTTTGAAATCTTTGAATTTTTTTCTGAAAATGGGGTACTTAATTCGAGCTAGGCGAGCATTTAAGGAATCCAAAAGATTTGGGTCGAAAAAAGTTGAAATGTTCGAGAAAAATGGAAATAAAGTTAGCAGAACATGGTTTTGTATGGAAATTGAATTAATTTAAATTTTTTTTGAAATCTTTGAATTTTTTTCTGAAAATGGGGTACTTAATTCGAGCTAGGCGAGCTTTTAAGGAATTTAAAAGATTTAGGTCGAAAAAAGTTGAAATGTTCGAGAAAAATGGAAATAAAGTTAGCAGAACATGGTTTTGTATGGAAATTGAATTAATTTAATTTTTTTTTGAAATCTTGGATTTTCTTTCTGAAAATGGGGTACTTAATTCGAGCTAGGCGAGCTTTTAAGGAATCCAAAAGATTTGGGTCGAAAAAAGTTGAAATGTTCGAGAAAAATGGAAATAAAGTTAGCAGAACATGGTTTTGTATGGAAATTGAATTAATTTTAATTTTTTTTGAAATCTTTGAATTTTTTTCTGAAAATGGGGTACTTAATTCGAGCTAGGCGAGCATTTAAGGAATCCAAAAGATTTGGGTCGAAAAAAGTTGAAATGTTCGAGAAAAATGGAAATAAAGTTAGCAGAACATGGTTTTGTATGGAAATTGAATTAATTTAAATTTTTTTTGAAATCTTGGATTTTCTTTCTGAAAATGGGGTACTTAATTCGAGCTAGGCGAGCTTTTAAGGAATTTAAAAGATTTAGGTCGAAAAAAGTTGAAATGTTCGAGAAAAATGGAAATAAAGTTAGCAGAACATGGTTTTGTATGGAAATTGAATTAATTTAATTTTTTTTTGAAATCTTGGATTTTCTTTCTGAAAATGGGGTACTTAATTCGAGCTAGGCGAGCTTTTAAGGAATCCAAAAGATTTGGGTCGAAAAAAGTTGAAATGTTCGAGAAAAATGGAAATAAAGTTAGCAGAACATGGTTTTGTATGGAAATTGAATTAATTTTAATTTTTTTTGAAATCTTTGAATTTTTTTCTGAAAATGGGGTACTTAATTCGAGCTAGGCGAGCATTTAAGGAATCCAAAAGATTTGGGTCGAAAAAAGTTGAAATGTTCGAGAAAAATGGAAATAAAGTTAGCAGAACATGGTTTTGTATGGAAATTGAATTAATTTAAATTTTTTTTGAAATCTTGGATTTTCTTTCTGAAAATGGGGTACTTAATTCGAGCTAGGCGAGCTTTTAAGGAATTTAAAAGATTTAGGTCGAAAAAAGTTGAAATGTTCGAGAAAAATGGAAATAAAGTTAGCAGAACATGGTTTTGTATGGAAATTGAATTAATTTTAATTTTTTTTGAAATCTTTGAATTTTTTTCTGAAAATGGGGTACTTAATTCGAGCTAGGCGAGCATTTAAGGAATCCAAAAGATTTGGGTCGAAAAAAGTTGAAATGTTCGAGAAAAATGGAAATAAAGTTAGCAGAACATGGTTTTGTATGGAAATTGAATTAATTTTAATTTTTTTTGAAATCTTTGAATTTTTTTCTGAAAATGGGGTACTTAATTCGAGCTAGGCGAGCATTTAAGGAATCCAAAAGATTTGGGTCGAAAAAAGTTGAAATGTTCGAGAAAAATGGAAATAAAGTTAGCAGAACATGGTTTTGTATGGAAATTGAATTAATTTTAATTTTTTTTGAAATCTTTGAATTTTTTTCTGAAAATGGGGTACTTAATTCGAGCTAGGCGAGCATTTAAGGAATCCAAAAGATTTGGGTCGAAAAAAGTTGAAATGTTCGAGAAAAATGGAAATAAAGTTAGCAGAACATGGTTTTGTATGGAAATTGAATTAATTTTAATTTTTTTTGAAATCTTTGAATTTTTTTCTGAAAATGGGGTACTTAATTCGAGCTAGGCGAGCATTTAAGGAATCCAAAAGATTTGGGTCGAAAAAAGTTGAAATGTTCGAGAAAAATGGAAATAAAGTTAGCAGAACATGGTTTTGTATGGAAATTGAATTAATTTAATTTTTTTTTGAAATCTTGGATTTTCTTTCTGAAAATGGGGTACTTAATTCGAGCTAGGCGAGCTTTTAAGGAATCCAAAAGATTTGGGTCGAAAAAAGTTGAAATGTTCGAGAAAAATGGAAATAAAGTTAGCAGAACATGGTTTTGTATGGAAATTGAATTAATTTTAATTTTTTTTGAAATCTTTGAATTTTTTTCTGAAAATGGGGTACTTAATTCGAGCTAGGCGAGCATTTAAGGAATCCAAAAGATTTGGGTCGAAAAAAGTTGAAATGTTCGAGAAAAATGGAAATAAAGTTAGCAGAACATGGTTTTGTATGGAAATTGAATTAATTTAAATTTTTTTTGAAATCTTGGATTTTCTTTCTGAAAATGGGGTACTTAATTCGAGCTAGGCGAGCTTTTAAGGAATTTAAAAGATTTAGGTCGAAAAAAGTTGAAATGTTCGAGAAAAATGGAAATAAAGTTAGCAGAACATGGTTTTGTATGGAAATTGAATTAATTTTAATTTTTTTTGAAATCTTTGAATTTTTTTCTGAAAATGGGGTACTTAATTCGAGCTAGGCGAGCATTTAAGGAATCCAAAAGATTTGGGTCGAAAAAAGTTGAAATGTTCGAGAAAAATGGAAATAAAGTTAGCAGAACATGGTTTTGTATGGAAATTGAATTAATTTAAATTTTTTTTGAAATCTTTGAATTTTTTTCTGAAAATGGGGTACTTAATTCGAGCTAGGCGAGCTTTTAAGGAATTTAAAAGATTTAGGTCGAAAAAAGTTGAAATGTTCGAGAAAAATGGAAATAAAGTTAGCAGAACATGGTTTTGTATGGAAATTGAATTAATTTAATTTTTTTTTGAAATCTTGGATTTTCTTTCTGAAAATGGGGTACTTAATTCGAGCTAGGCGAGCTTTTAAGGAATCCAAAAGATTTGGGTCGAAAAAAGTTGAAATGTTCGAGAAAAATGGAAATAAAGTTAGCAGAACATGGTTTTGTATGGAAATTGAATTAATTTTAATTTTTTTTGAAATCTTTGAATTTTTTTCTGAAAATGGGGTACTTAATTCGAGCTAGGCGAGCATTTAAGGAATCCAAAAGATTTGGGTCGAAAAAAGTTGAAATGTTCGAGAAAAATGGAAATAAAGTTAGCAGAACATGGTTTTGTATGGAAATTGAATTAATTTAAATTTTTTTTGAAATCTTGGATTTTCTTTCTGAAAATGGGGTACTTAATTCGAGCTAGGCGAGCTTTTAAGGAATTTAAAAGATTTAGGTCGAAAAAAGTTGAAATGTTCGAGAAAAATGGAAATAAAGTTAGCAGAACATGGTTTTGTATGGAAATTGAATTAATTTAATTTTTTTTTGAAATCTTGGATTTTCTTTCTGAAAATGGGGTACTTAATTCGAGCTAGGCGAGCTTTTAAGGAATCCAAAAGATTTGGGTCGAAAAAAGTTGAAATGTTCGAGAAAAATGGAAATAAAGTTAGCAGAACATGGTTTTGTATGGAAATTGAATTAATTTAAATTTTTTTTGAAATCTTTGAATTTTTTTCTGAAAATGGGGTACTTAATTCGAGCTAGGCGAGCTTTTAAGGAATTTAAAAGATTTAGGTCGAAAAAAGTTGAAATGTTCGAGAAAAATGGAAATAAAGTTAGCAGAACATGGTTTTGTATGGAAATTGAATTAATTTAATTTTTTTTTGAAATCTTGGATTTTCTTTCTGAAAATGGGGTACTTAATTCGAGCTAGGCGAGCTTTTAAGGAATCCAAAAGATTTGGGTCGAAAAAAGTTGAAATGTTCGAGAAAAATGGAAATAAAGTTAGCAGAACATGGTTTTGTATGGAAATTGAATTAATTTTAATTTTTTTTGAAATCTTTGAATTTTTTTCTGAAAATGGGGTACTTAATTCGAGCTAGGCGAGCATTTAAGGAATCCAAAAGATTTGGGTCGAAAAAAGTTGAAATGTTCGAGAAAAATGGAAATAAAGTTAGCAGAACATGGTTTTGTATGGAAATTGAATTAATTTTAATTTTTTTTGAAATCTTGGATTTTCTTTCTGAAAATGGGGTACTTAATTCGAGCTAGGCGAGCATTTAAGGAATCCAAAAGATTTGGGTCGAAAAAAGTTGAAATGCTATAGAAAAATCGAAACAAAGTTAGCAGAACATGGTTTTGTATGGAAATTGAATTAATTTAAATTTTTTTTGAAATCTTGGATTTTTTTTCTGAAAATGGGGTACTTAATTCGAGCTAGGCGAGCATTTAAGGAATCCAAAAGATTTGGGTCGAAAAAAGTTGAAATGTTCGAGAAAAATGGAAATAAAGTTAGCAGAACATGGTTTTGTATGGAAATTGAATTAATTTTAATTTTTTTTGAAATCTTTGAATTTTTTTCTGAAAATGGGGTACTTAATTCGAGCTAGGCGAGCATTTAAGGAATCCAAAAGATTTGGGTCGAAAAAAGTTGAAATGTTCGAGAAAAATGGAAATAAAGTTAGCAGAACATGGTTTTGTATGGAAATTGAATTAATTTAAATTTTTTTTGAAATCTTGGATTTTTTTTCTGAAAATGGGGTACTTAATTCGAGCTAGGCGAGCTTTTAAGGAATTTAAAAGATTTAGGTCGAAAAAAGTTGAAATGTTCGAGAAAAATGGAAATAAAGTTAGCAGAACATGGTTTTGTATGGAAATTGAATTAATTTTAATTTTTTTTGAAATCTTGGATTTTCTTTCTGAAAATGGGGTACTTAATTCGAGCTAGGCGAGCTTTTAAGGAATCCAAAAGATTTGGGTCGAAAAAAGTTGAAATGTTCGAGAAAAATGGAAATAAAGTTAGCAGAACATGGTTTTGTATGGAAATTGAATTAATTTTAATTTTTTTTGAAATCTTTGAATTTTTTTCTGAAAATGGGGTACTTAATTCGAGCTAGGCGAGCATTTAAGGAATCCAAAAGATTTGGGTCGAAAAAAGTTGAAATGTTCGAGAAAAATGGAAATAAAGTTAGCAGAACATGGTTTTGTATGGAAATTGAATTAATTTTAATTTTTTTTGAAATCTTGGATTTTCTTTCTGAAAATGGGGTACTTAATTCGAGCTAGGCGAGCATTTAAGGAATCCAAAAGATTTGGGTCGAAAAAAGTTGAAATGCTATAGAAAAATCGAAACAAAGTTAGCAGAACATGGTTTTGTATGGAAATTGAATTAATTTAAATTTTTTTTGAAATCTTGGATTTTTTTTCTGAAAATGGGGTACTTAATTCGAGCTAGGCGAGCATTTAAGGAATCCAAAAGATTTGGGTCGAAAAAAGTTGAAATGTTCGAGAAAAATGGAAATAAAGTTAGCAGAACATGGTTTTGTATGGAAATTGAATTAATTTTAATTTTTTTTGAAATCTTTGAATTTTTTTCTGAAAATGGGGTACTTAATTCGAGCTAGGCGAGCATTTAAGGAATCCAAAAGATTTGGGTCGAAAAAAGTTGAAATGTTCGAGAAAAATGGAAATAAAGTTAGCAGAACATGGTTTTGTATGGAAATTGAATTAATTTAATTTTTTTTTGAAATCTTGGATTTTCTTTCTGAAAATGGGGCACTTAATTCGAGCTAGGCGAGCTTTTAAGGAATCCAAAAGATTTGGGTCGAAAAAAGTTGAAATGTTCGAGAAAAATGGAAATAAAGTTAGCAGAACATGGTTTTGTATGGAAATTGAATTAATTTTAATTTTTTTTGAAATCTTGGATTTTTTTTCTGAAAATGGGGTACTTAATTCGAGCTAGGCGAGCATTTAAGGAATCCAAAAGATTTGGGTCGAAAAAAGTTGAAATGTTCGAGAAAAATGGAAATAAAGTTAGCAGAACATGGTTTTGTATGGAAATTGAATTAATTTTAATTTTTTTTGAAATCTTTGAATTTTTTTCTGAAAATGGGGTACTTAATTCGAGCTAGGCGAGCATTTAAGGAATCCAAAAGATTTGGGTCGAAAAAAGTTGAAATGCTATAGAAAAATCGAAACAAAGTTAGCAGAACATGGTTTTGTATGGAAATTGAATTAATTTAATTTTTTTTTGAAATCTTGGATTTTCTTTCTGAAAATGGGGCACTTAATTCGAGCTAGGCGAGCTTTTAAGGAATCCAAAAGATTTGGGTCGAAAAAAGTTGAAATGTTCGAGAAAAATGGAAATAAAGTTAGCAGAACATGGTTTTGTATGGAAATTGAATTAATTTTAATTTTTTTTGAAATCTTGGATTTTTTTTCTGAAAATGGGGTACTTAATTCGAGCTAGGCGAGCATTTAAGGAATCCAAAAGATTTGGGTCGAAAAAAGTTGAAATGTTCGAGAAAAATGGAAATAAAGTTAGCAGAACATGGTTTTGTATGGAAATTGAATTAATTTTAATTTTTTTTGAAATCTTTGAATTTTTTTCTGAAAATGGGGTACTTAATTCGAGCTAGGCGAGCATTTAAGGAATCCAAAAGATTTGGGTCGAAAAAAGTTGAAATGTTCGAGAAAAATGGAAATAAAGTTAGCAGAACATGGTTTTGTATGGAAATTGAATTAATTTTAATTTTTTTTGAAATCTTGGATTTTCTTTCTGAAAATGGGGTACTTAATTCGAGCTAGGCGAGCATTTAAGGAATCCAAAAGATTTGGGTCGAAAAAAGTTGAAATGCTATAGAAAAATCGAAACAAAGTTAGCAGAACATGGTTTTGTATGGAAATTGAATTAATTTAAATTTTTTTTGAAATCTTGGATTTTTTTTCTGAAAATGGGGTACTTAATTCGAGCTAGGCGAGCATTTAAGGAATCCAAAAGATTTGGGTCGAAAAAAGTTGAAATGTTCGAGAAAAATGGAAATAAAGTTAGCAGAACATGGTTTTGTATGGAAATTGAATTAATTTTAATTTTTTTTGAAATCTTTGAATTTTTTTCTGAAAATGGGGTACTTAATTCGAGCTAGGCGAGCATTTAAGGAATCCAAAAGATTTGGGTCGAAAAAAGTTGAAATGTTCGAGAAAAATGGAAATAAAGTTAGCAGAACATGGTTTTGTATGGAAATTGAATTAATTTTAATTTTTTTTGAAATCTTGGATTTTCTTTCTGAAAATGGGGTACTTAATTCGAGCTAGGCGAGCATTTAAGGAATCCAAAAGATTTGGGTCGAAAAAAGTTGAAATGCTATAGAAAAATCGAAACAAAGTTAGCAGAACATGGTTTTGTATGGAAATTGAATTAATTTAAATTTTTTTTGAAATCTTGGATTTTTTTTCTGAAAATGGGGTACTTAATTCGAGCTAGGCGAGCATTTAAGGAATCCAAAAGATTTGGGTCGAAAAAAGTTGAAATGTTCGAGAAAAATGGAAATAAAGTTAGCAGAACATGGTTTTGTATGGAAATTGAATTAATTTTAATTTTTTTTGAAATCTTTGAATTTTTTTCTGAAAATGGGGTACTTAATTCGAGCTAGGCGAGCATTTAAGGAATCCAAAAGATTTGGGTCGAAAAAAGTTGAAATGTTCGAGAAAAATGGAAATAAAGTTAGCAGAACATGGTTTTGTATGGAAATTGAATTAATTTAAATTTTTTTTGAAATCTTGGATTTTTTTTCTGAAAATGGGGTACTTAATTCGAGCTAGGCGAGCTTTTAAGGAATTTAAAAGATTTAGGTCGAAAAAAGTTGAAATGTTCGAGAAAAATGGAAATAAAGTTAGCAGAACATGGTTTTGTATGGAAATTGAATTAATTTTAATTTTTTTTGAAATCTTTGAATTTTTCTCCGAAAATGGGGTACTTAATTCGAGCTAGGCGAGCTTTTAAGGAATCCAAAAGATTTGGGTCGAAAAAAGTTGAAATGCTATAGAAAAATCGAAACAAAGTTAGCAGAACATGGGTTTATATGGGAAATTAGAATTTTTTTTTTTTTTTTTTTGAAAAATAAGTTTTTTGAAATTTTTTTTTTTGATTCCTAGAGCACTTAAATAGCTCCTAAATCCTAGACAAAAACTTTTTTTTTTACTTGCGTTTTAAGCATTTTTCGGGAATTGGTCTGCTAACTTGAAATCAAGTTAGCAGAACATTAATTTACAACCAAAGTACTGGAGCACTTAATTTTGGTGTTGGGTACTTAATTAGCACTTAATTAGCGCCTAATGATGACATCACAAAAAATTTGTTCTGCTCACTTTGGTCTGCTAACTTGAGGGACATATAAATACACATCCAAGAACAAAATTTAAGATATTTCAAGCAAAAGTTTAACTAAATTCCTTTTGACTTTGACAATGCTTTTACTTAAATATTGAAATTACATACCTACCATATTCTGACCTTAATTTCGACTATAAGAAATTTTACAATACCTTTGAAAAAAAAAATGGTTCCAAAATGGTACGAAATTACGGACCACTGTGAGGAGATCTTGGTATCGAATTCCAGCCTATTTCACCTATAAAGACAAATATTTTTCAGACCTATTGCCTTTTGCGAGGAAGTAGAAAATCCTCCAAGAGTATCTTTTGTCATGAAAAAGTGCCTCTCACCTTAGCCGTTCAGATTCGGCAGAAAATTGTAGGGTTCATCCATTCCCCCCTCAAAACACGTTCACAGAAATATATTTATTTTATTCAAACATTTTGCTAGCCTACGATCTTTTTCTAATTTTATGTTATTTTCTTAACTTTACCTACTGCGATATAATTTTTATTTAGGCAGTGACATCAGATGCAAGCTTAATAAAAAAAAAAAGCAATTATGAGGAATTTTAAGTATGCTGCATGATAATGATAACTGGCCTCCTACAATTTGTGCGAAGAGATACTTAGAAAGTCTTCATAAAAAAACCCCACTGACAAATTATAATGTATGATACTCTTAATGAATTTAATTCAATTACTAGCAACATCAACCACAATTGTATGTAGGTACTTGAACTATAAAATCTCAGCCCCAAACGACCAACCGACCCAATAAACCGGACACTGACATCCCCTTAGATATATACATATATAAATAAGACCCGCATAAATATTTGTACCCGAATAAAAGCTTAGTTAAAAAAAAAAAAAAACGAAAGTAAAACAAAAATACAATCTCAATTGAATTCGTTGATTAAAATGAATTAAAGTTAATTTAAATAAAAAGTTATGATTGAAATAAAACCTCTTTAAAAGTATCCCCAGCATCATCATTATCATCATCGGCATGAGTGTAGCCACACATACAACTACCATCATCATCGTAAGCCGCATTGAGATGGTAATGTCTGAAGTTCTGAAAATTACCATTGGCTCCGAAAGGAATGACACTTTTAAGTGTCTGACTGTAAACGAGCATGGACGGGCATCCGCTCCGTTTCATATATACAAGAAGATACCAAAACTCTTGATGGGGGTGTGTGTTAAGTCCTCTAATGGACAGTAAGTGATTAAATTTAATCACAATGACCAACACACGTCTTCCAGTCGAGTCGAATCGAGTCGAGTGTCGAATTAAATTCCTTCGAATTGAATTGAAATGCCCTGAAAGTACCGATTGTGTGGGTGCTGTTGATGGTCTTGGCATGTTAGGTCATTATATTCTATGTATCTGCGGTGGCGATGAATTCTTATTCCTTTTCGTTTCCATATATTATACATATAATGTTATGAAGACACTTTCCGATCCGGCTTTCCGTGGATGGAATTCTAAAGTCAATAGTCAACCACCAGTAAGATGATGCAGAGATGCAGGAGCGTGAAATTTTCTTGTCCAAATAGACAAAAACATTTGTCAACAATGCCAACGTAACGTTGTTGCTTTGCGTTGGTTTGCTTGCAGATATAGAAGAAACTCATACACAATGCATATAGGCAAAACAGACAAAACCGACACCATAACATGCAACGGCAACCTACAGACTTTTGGCTCGCAACAGTGAATGGCGTTCACTGTTGGGCGTCCGGTGCAGCGCAGTGTGTTGGTTGTCGTCATCATTATCTAGACACATATATACTTTTTTGCCGGCCAAAGCCATCAACATAAATAAACACTTTTTCCAATCTAAACAAATAAATGCCGGCCAACACCAAAAACACTGCGGCAGAGCGACCATTCAACAAGAGAGTTTACATTACAATATCTAGATATGAATTTAAAATTTATAGATGGCGCTACAGGGGCGCATCAAATTTCGAGGGAATTTCGCAGTTAATATGAAAATCAGTTTTTCTGTTTAAAAGGTTCAGAATAACTTAGGTATGAAGTCAAACATTTATTACATTTCGGACACAAAAAAAAATATTTTTTTTTTTTTAAATCGGATAACATTTTTCGATTTTAACCTCATTTCAAAAATATTATCTCCAAAACCATCCCCTGAAAATATCCTTTTAAATAAAAAAAGAATTTTTAAAATCGGCCTTGTGGTTTATGAGATTACCCTGAACAAACGAAAAAAAAAAAACTACCAAAAAAAATTACATTTTGAAAAAGAACAAATTCAAATATCACATAAATTCTCATGACAATAAAAAAAAAAAAAAACTAAAGAAATTCCAGAAAGTCAATGGCGCAAAATTTTAAACGATTTAGTAAAATGTTAAAACAATTTTAGTAAGTTACTAAGTTAAAAAGAAGATTTTGCTAATTTTAAACGATTTTAGCAACTTACTATCTTACATTTTACTAAAGTTAAAATCACAAAATGGCTACTTTAACTTTTAGTAATTTGCTAAATCCATATGAAATCTGTCATTGTCCTCGAAAAATAAATTTGGCAAAGAGTAAAATTGTGTTTTTTTTATGATTCGTGTGCTAATTGTTTTTCAGAGTAAATAAATAAAATAAAATGTTTTCGGAGGACGAAGATTTCGATATGTTCGAAGACTCAGCTATGTGCTGAAAAGTGCGATGTTTTAAGTCCCGAGCAAATCCTTTTGGAGAATTTTACTCCAGGTATAGGTTTGATAAGACTACAGTTCGGTTCTTGGTTGAAAACCTAAACATCCAAGACCGAATAACAAACCGTGGCTTCTGATTTCACCAAAATAAAATAACAAAATAGTTGTCACAATAAACAAACAACAAAGTCACTTTGACTTCTGACATTTCAAATTATTAGGTCCGTTCCCTAGGTTTAGGTTTGTTTGCTTTGTTTTTCTTTCACGAACTGTCATTGTTTGGACGTTTTCAGATGCACCGTTTTTAATAAAAGGGAATCAGTATTTTACTAGTTAGTAAAACGAAAAAAAAGTATTAAAATTTTCGAAGACCTAGTAAATTACTAAATGTTAAGCAAATTGCTAACAAGTAATATGCTAAGCCCTTAACAATAGGTTGTTTTAAATTTTGCGCCAATATAAATTAAGTTAACCCAGCTAATTTTCTAAAACTAGTAATAATTAAACTTTCTATGTATGTATAGTATATATTTAAAATGTGAGCTAACACATAAGCTATATAAGAGAGTGAATAATTAATAATAAATTTTGTAACCAACGAATTTGTTAAATTTTTAATGAAACAGGGCTCCAACTTGTACCTAGCTAGTCCCATCCCGAACCCGATCCAACAACAACAGTTAAATACATTTAACTACACCAATCTATACCGGTGTGACATAACTTATCACCGTAGTTCGTGAACAGCGTCAAGTCTAGTGGTATAATGTCTTGACACGAAATGCACAAGTTGCGATGACGCATCCATTATTATATGTATGCTCCGCTTTTACCCCAGGTGGGTTATCTTGTATGTCTAACATGTGCGAGGCAGCATATGACGTGAACCAAAAAAAAAAAAAAATAATAACAACAAAAAATGTCTGCTTGTTGATCTGAAAGATATACACGCAAGTCTTCGTGTGATTAATTTTTTTTTTGTAAATCTGCACGGCAACGGAATTGAACAACAACAAAACCACCAACGGCATCAACCTACATACATGAAAAGTCATAGAACTGAATGCAAAGCATGTGGTTTTTGCGCATGTTTATTTTCTATAGCGTCTAGTGCTTAGTTAAGTGAGAAAGTACTATAATACCAAATTTTATTCACTGACTGTTGTTGTTTTTTTTTTGGTAGATGTTTTTTGTTTAAACTTAATTTCCTGGAGACAGCTGACATGATTGCTGGGGGCTATTTTTAACACACAAAATACAAAATATGCACAAAATAATATTCAAATCCACCTTTTATGATCTGTAAATAGTGAATTTTATTCGAGCACTATTCGAATTGAGGCTAAGAGTCATCATCATAGGAATGTATCTATGTATTACTTTGCGTTGCGGTCGATCGTTTAGATAAGCCATAAGGAGAGACCGGGCACACATTACAAACAAATTAATGAATATTTCAAAAAACGGTGTCATTTCCTGATGCTGCTGATGCATGGTTAATGCCGCCTGGAATATAATGGTAATAAATTTATGTGAATTGATGGCGTTGATGAATGATTTGTGTGAAATATAAAACGGAACATTGTTTGCATAGTTATTAATATGAAGTTATCTGTCAACATTTTACGTACATATGTATATAAAAATGGCCATTGGGAAAATGATGTATTTACATACAATAGACTTTGGCAATTAGCATCACAGCTATGAATTGTTGTTTTTTTCCATCAAAGATGACTTTTTAAAATGATTTAATAGCCTTTTCGTTACTATTTAAATTTTTTGAATCAATATTGTTTTTTATTTATTTCATTGAAAATGATTTGAAACCACAAATACTGATAATGTGTTAGGTTTCCATTGCGAATTTATTTGAAAATGTGCAAAAATTTCGTCATTTACTGGACGTAAAATACCTTTTTTTCTTAGTTAAAGAGTCTAATCTCTGACGTCATAATGACCTCATAATTCTGTGGTAGAATACTTCCTGCATTGACACAATCGCGTTGACATGAATTTTAAGAACAACGCGTGAAGTTTTTATTTTTAATTGTTGGAAATTTTTTTATTTATCGGACAAAAAATAGTTCTAAGTTAACGTCAAGTCAAAGTGACCTCTAAGTTTTATCAAAGTGATAACGGCTGTGTTGAAAATTTTAAAGAAATACAGTTGATTATTTTGTGTGATCGTGTAACCACCCTGTCAAAGTAGTTGGTACTTATAGACAGACTGCTGTGCAGCGCCAATCCCAAAGTTAACGCTGCAGAATTTGCTGCCGCTTAAGCATTAACGTAGCCTGCGTTGACCATCATCTCAAACCAAACGAATTTCTAATAGTCGTTCTTCAATGGAATTTGACAGCTTGACAGAAAGGAAAAAAAAAACTAATTTTTGACGGATAAAGAATAGGTGTGTTTATACAATTGTCATTCAATGAAATATGAATAGGAAAAAAAAGTTTTGACGGATATAAAATATTGTAACCCATGTCCCATATGTCACAAAAAAGACATTAAATCATATTATTCCGGAAACAAAATAAATCAAAAAAAAGGCTGATCTTTTTTCAGGGGAATTTGACAGTTTATAACTGACAGATAAGCAAAAAACTATATTTTGACGTACAGCTGCATCTCGCAAAGATGAACGGTTCTATTAGAAAAATTTACGAAATATTTTTACCCTTCAGAGCTCAAAAAGATGAACAAATAGACATTTTTGTACTCGAAAAAATTAACGCTTTATTCCCAACTCAAGTTTTTACCTTTTGCCTTTAGTTTCTCGTTAAATATTTATGTAACATTATTCAGTTTTATGAACGCTTATTTTCAAGCTTGTTTTAACTTGTTATGTAAATAATGTAATTTTTCTCAACCAATTGTTGGTGCTCGAAAAGATGAACAATTTGATAAGATCAACAAATCCTGTTTTATATTTGTTTATCTTTTCGCGATTCTACTGTATATTGAATATTTCGATCCAAATGTCACCAGAAAGGCTAAAAATGCCTTTTTCGAACAACAACAACAAATATTGTAGGTAATTACCTATATTTAATTTTTGTAGGTTTTATACATCCCTAAATGGAATTTGACATTTTATAGCATTACACATTTACAGTCTATACAGACTTATCATGTTGATAGTGGTTTGATCAAAAGTATAATCTTGATGAAACGTGAGACTGTTCAGTACCTATGACTTGACAGACGATAATGTTAAAGGAATCAAAAGTGAATATGACAACAGTGAGGTGTGTGACAGCTATTTGATTTCCGGAATTCAAATCAAATTTACTTATTTTTTTTTGTATTTGTCCCTAACGAAACATTCTCACTTAAATTTCATGAAAGATTGGTACTGTTAATTAGTTATAAAAAAAAACACAAAACACCCTGTTAAGTGCTGAACTTCCTAAAGGTTCCCTTTTTAATTTTCCTTTTGAACCTTAATATATAATTAGTATTGATGTTAAATTTGGAAAACCGTCTAGGCCAAATATTCTTCATCCACTGTGAGGTTAGAGTCTGTTGTGTGTTTTTTTTTTTTTGTTTTTTTTTTATAATAAACACAAAAGCTGTAATATAACATTTTATTTATTAGAATTCTAAATTATGGAATTTTTGTTTAATATTCTTTTTATCAAATTTTACCCAACTAAAAGGTATTTTCTCTATTAATAATTTATACTTCAGTTAAATACCCTTTCAAAAACAAAATATATAACATTTGCTTGCCAAAGGATGAAAATAAAAAAAAAAAATTGTATGATATTTGAATTTTCGCCAAGGGGGTTAATAAAAGGCTAAGGATAATAAAGAACAGCAAAAGGTTTTTATTGATTGATACTATACTCCTACGATTTGACCTTTTTCTGCTATGTTGAACTTTTTGTTTGAAGTATGGGATACGTTTGTTTTTATGTTCGAATATTTATTTTCTATAACGTATGTATATATCTTTATATGTATGTTTATATGTTTCTATAGATTCAGTGAAAAGTTATTTCATTTTATTGATTATTTTGTAAAAGTTTTAACTGATGGTCCCATAACTTTTGTATAAAATGCAATTAAATATTTTTGAATAAAATATATATCGAAAAACCAGTCCTTTTATATCCTCCCATATACGTTGTAAAGATTATGATTATTATTAACGCCTATTGTAAAAATTTACTTCTGTCGTAGATATATGTAGTTCGAGTTTAAATATCAAATGTGGTATGTGAATTTTGAAGGAAAACAGAACTAATTAACAAAATATAAAACTCTTCCAACTTAAGGGTGTGTGTGTCTGTTTATGTTTTATGTTTGCTGATGATAGATCTTCCAAAGACGTTACTATCAAACCTGAGCTGCTATTTTTAATAATAATAATTTTTTATGCTCAATAAAAGTTGTTTAACCAGTCCTTATAAATAGAATTTACCAGAAAGACGCTTCAGTGATAGTCCTCGGGGATAATTCCAAAATACATAATCCCACATAAAACCTTATATTCCAAAAGGCCATAGTCTTGTAGTTTAAACTTAAAAAAATGCCTCAAATTGTTAAATGAATATGTTTTCAAATTCGTTTTCTCTGTCTGAAACTTTTATTAAACAAAAACAAATTAAATACATACATAATTTAAAAAAAATAAATGATAACAAAAGCGTAAAATTCATTGCTTGGCTAAAATCTTATTTACTTGACAGATCCTATTCAGTGAATTTTAACGGCTACCATTCAAATAGTTTTGTTGTAAATTCTGGTGTCCCCCAGGGTAGCCATTTGGGTCCAGTTCTTTTTACATTGTTTGTAAATGATCTTCCTTCAGTTTTAAAGTACTCTAATTGTCTTATGTATGCAGACGATGTTAACATATTTAAAACCATTTCTAGCAATCTTGATTGTGAAAAGATTCAAATTGATCTTAATGCTTTCTACAATTGGTGCGAACGTAATTATTTGTTGTTAAATATCGACAAGTGTAAGATTATAAATTTTACAAGCAAATTGTCCATTTTATCTTTTGACTATAGTTTCAATGACGTAAATCTGTTAAATGTTAATGAAGTTTCTATCCTTGGTGTATTGTTTGATAAGAAACTCGAATTCACACAGCATATCAATATGGAATCACGTCAGTTTTCTGATCCTTATGTTATCAAACAACTATTTACCACATTTGTCAGATCCATTATAGAGTATGCTTGCCAGGTATGGACCCCCTACTACAGCTCTCACAAAATAAGAATTGAACAAATTCAAAAAAGGTTCCTAAAATTTGCTCTTAGAGGCTTAGGCTGGCAGAATCTTCCTTCATATAGTAGCCGTTTGAAACTCATAGATTTACCCAGTCTGGAGCGTAGACGGTCTTATTTATGTTTTGTTTTTATTGTTAATCTTATTGATGGTAATATCGATGCTTTGAACCTTTTATCTCGCGTTAATTTTAATGTTCCACTTCCAAATCGTAATCTAAGAGGTTTTCGTGATCCATTGAATAAAATGTTTAATTTATATAACGTCAATCATAATTTATTAAAAAAAAATTCTGATGTATCAAATAATGGTTTTAAAAAAATATTCTATAATATTGTATAATTTATAAATTCTTAATTCTAAGTAATATTTTGTACGCTAGATATTTATTAGCTTGATTCAAATAAATAAATAAATAAATAAATAAATAAAACTAAATTTAAAATAATGAAAACTAACAGTAGGAGGGAAGTATAAATTATAAAATTATATTTGAAGAAAGTTGCTTTTCGAAATTGGGTTTTCTAAATTTTGGGTTATCGGAGCATAGGTTTTCTAGATTTTGTGTTTTTGGGATTTAAGATTTTTGGGTTATCGGGATTTTCTGCACTTTGGATTTTCTGGATTATGTTAAAGATGAACGAATATGAACTAAGAACAGTTTGATGAATAATCCTGAGCATAAATTTCCGTACCCTAGTTTTAATTAAAGCTATTATGAACTAAAGCGATTTTATTTAATTTGATTACATTCAAAACAAAACTAAAGCCAAATATGTAATTTACTTTTTCAATTTTATTTTTTTTTTTTTTAATTTACAATCATTATATTTTAAATTAAATAAATTACCAACCAAATATTGTAATTTTGTTAATTCAAAAAAAAAAAAACATCTAATCTAATTTTGTACTTGCACTGCACTATTATAACAACATTGCAGGGCATGCATATGCATAGGTCTCGCAAATCCATGTTAAAATTACTCTTGACTACATTTGTTGTAGCTGTTGCTATTGATCCGCTTAATAATGCCGTAGCCACACAGATGTATTGCTCCTTGTCTTCAGGCTTGACACTTTTCACTCTAAGTCTGAAGGCCTTTTTAATTCTTTTCCAGATTATATCTTTCACTGTGTATATTAAGATCTTGATTTCTAAATATCCAAATTATAATTGGATAGACTCCAATTACTTTGCATGGAATCGAAAGTTCTTCAAATTCGGTAACAATTATTTCCTTAGGCATAAAAACTTCCAACTCAGTATAGACATCAAACATTAATTGTGTTGCATTTCCCTTCGGACCACATGTATAACTTCCACCATGCATCGGTTTCAATAGTTTTCGAAATTATAAATTTCTTTTCAGATTAAACGATTCTTTAAATCTTCAATTACACCTACGTCTATTATATCTTTTTTCCAAGAAACTTTGGATGTTATTTCATTGCTGATGGTCTTACATTGAAGCACGAGTGGTTTTTGTACATTAAATCTTTGTGTTTTGAAGTATTAATCGAAATTATTTCTAAAAATTTTAATTTTAAAAATAAGAAATTATAGAAAATTTAATTCAAGTACATATTTGTATATTCATTTCTTGAAAAAGAAAACCGTATATATCAGAGTTCAAGAAATAACTGCCGGACTTAAATATACGAAAAATTCCTTCTGATATAGTAGTTCAAGATTTGAAAATAGATTTTACATATTGTAAGCGTACAGTATAACCTCTCTATTATGGGCAATCAAGAAAATTTTATATACATAGGTTGGAAGATAGGGAGGAATGAGATTTAAACATATATAATATCTGTTCGTTTACTTCCAAAAATGCCAATATTTTTTCATATGAACTTTGACAGAATTTTGGACAAAAAACGACAGTTTTTAAAAGTAAACGAAAAGAGGTTATTTGTGATTCCTCAAGTAAAGAGTAAGTACATATTATATTCGACCCAGTTTTTTTATTTCTCAAAAGGCTTGAGCGATTTGAATCAAACCTTGTCTGCGTAAGTTTCAAAAAAAAAAAAAAATATTTTTACCAAAACCTGCTGTTTATCACGATTCTTTTTTAGCCTTTGAGTTTCTCGTTAAATACTTGAATGATTCTAATTTTAATACTTCTTATTTGATATTTAAATTTCAGATTAGAGACTATGAACTGTTCATACTATTGAAACTTTTGCATAAATTAGAAACATATCAAAAGTCTACATTGTATGTTATGTATTGAGGTTTCCACATTGTGACGTACAATTTAAGATAAAAAATTTTATGTAGTCCCAAAAAATAAAATCCCGTTCCGGAAGTTTGCTGAACTCTAGGAATTTTTTTTTATCAAAATAAATTTTATCTCGGTATTTATTTTATATTTAGAATAGAAACATTTATTATAACAGAATTTATAAAAAGAAAACCTTAATTTTGTTTAATAAATCTTTCTTTTTGCAAGAAGAATGCCAGAATAACCCTATTCTGGCATTGTGGAGTCTCACAAGTCACAAGCTCCTGTGAGGTTGATTTCTTGTGAGGTTTTTGTGATTTGATAACATTTTCTGTATTCTCAGAAAATTCTCACAAAAAATCCTCCACAGCAAGTGCAAGATGAATTTTTTTATTTGATTGTTAAGTTCTGTTTTTCCTTCGGTTGCTTCTTCAACGGTTAAAAATAACAGGAATTCGTATAGAATTTTGTAAAAAGAAATTAGACGTGTTCCCGAAAATGGGTCGTTATCATTTGAACCACAATTGGCTAAGTGAACGCTCGATATAAGATGGGAAGAATAAGGACGTCAATTATTTGAATTTAACTTTTCAAAATCAAACCGCAACCACAATGCAAAATAAATAAAAAAACTGTATCCGTTCAAATCTGTTGATCGTGTTACAAATGATGACGAAGCAACACGCTATCTGAACTAATTTTTAAATTCGTTAGATGTACCTGATGTACCACTGCACAATTTGTAGCTCAAAGTCGGCACTCATAATGCTGCACAATCTGAATTCACCGAAACTTCGTAATAGAACCAAGTTGACGGTAAAAAAACTGCAACCATATTCAAAGGCAAATTCAAAGGTGAAGAAGTTTTCATTCAAAAAATTCCGATGATACCGACTGACTTGTTTTTCGAGTTTACTGCCGGAACACAAGTACATACCTTAATGACCTTTAATCTCGAATTTTCTTGCTTTTCAACGTAGCGTTTTGTTGAAAAGCCATCTGCATTGTTTGTTTATGCACCGGACAAAAAAAAAAAAACAAACAACACTGTTTATCACAGAGCGTTGCAGTGATCTGTAATGTGTGAAATGCATTTACGGTGTAAATGATTTACATAATTCCAAAAAAGTTTTAATCATTCAATATTTATAGGCTCGACTCTCGAAAGGGACATTAATAATTCATCAATTTAAGGTGGAATAAAATTCGCCGGGTCAGCTAGTTTTAGTATAAGAAGGAAATGAGTCTCTTCATAACTATTGAATCGCTTTACATATAATTTTTTTTTTTTTTTACATCGAGGATCAAACTCTCAAGTACTTATCTCTATGTGTTCATAATAAGCATTTTAGAAATAAGCACCATCCTGCCGGACTGCCATTTAATGAATCAATTTCGTCCTCAATTTTGAAAAATATAATCGCTGAACACTGCCCGACATATAGAGACTCATAGGCTCATGATAATGACAAAAGTTCTTGTAGCTTTATTTGTGAAATTATAATAATTATAGATATTATTTTAGCAGCGTTAAGCCTCTTGAGCTTCACTCCATCAAAAATTGGCAACTTGGCTTGTTTTGTTCACAAAACCCATTGAGCCAAAAGTTACTAGAAAAGATTTTTTCCATAAATATAACTGGGCATATAAGATAATAGATATGATTGACATGGAATAGTGAAATAATAATTGGGCCTTGAAAATATAATTGACATATTCAAACAAAGTGTCTTCCATTTAGAAAATAGAATTGAATTCATGAATTATAGACATCAGAGTTGAACCGTCAATTTTTTTTATGGAACGCGTTGCAAATTTTGTTTTCGTTGAAAATAAAGCATTTTTTTTTTTCAATACGACGTCATACTTATTACTTTGCTGCTGAAAAAATATAATTTCTAGATTGTCAGAACTCATGAAAAATAAAATATGTGTAGAACTTTTTAAATAAAATATTTAATTACTAAAAATAAAAGGCAGACAAATTATTTTAAAATGAACGAACCTAATAAATTGAACTGACCTTAACAAACAAATGCGGTTTAAAAAAAAATTATTAACATTTATAATTCGCATCGTTTGACAACTCATTTGTGAAATTCGGTGTAGCATGACAAACGGAAGATCCAGACTGTAGAAATAATAAGTCTTGGGGATATTCTTAAAATTGTACTTCTATAATTTTAAGGACTCTTTCTAAAACTTAGCTAAGAAGATACTAAATTTTTCTCAAAAAAAAAAAAAAAATTATTTTAACAAAAAAGAAAACACTTTTTGTGTTTGAAAAAAAATCTCATTTCTTTTATGTTCACAAAAATAATAATACTGTTTATTTTATCTTCACTTCTCTACTCTAAATTCATTTTTAAATCAGCTTTGCGAGCAAACACAGTTATAACGCCAAGGACCAAAACTTCAGCCGCAATACCCAAAGCTGGCCAAACAGATGCCAAATGATCCTTAACTCGAACAAATGTAGTATCCTTGGCTTCAGCAGAAATATGCAAATCCGTTAAAATATTTGTAGCCACACAACTATAATCCCCTCTATCGTCAAGGGTCACATTTTTGACTGTAAGAACTGCATTTTTTATTCCATTTTCATTTTGTTTGAGAATATATCTGCCCGATGAATTGCTAACTGTTAAATTTCCAATTTCCCAATGTATATGTGGTGTTGATCCAACTACTTCGCATTCAATTACAAGATCTTCAAATTCAGGAACACCAATGTTGGCAGGTGTACGTACTACCAGTTCAGCTAGAACGTGAAATTCCTTTTTTGTTTCATCCAATTGACAGCTATAATGCCCAGCATCAGATTCAGCAGTCTTTGAAATTATGAACTTATTTTCCGCTTCGATAATGGAATAACGATATTTGAGTTCTTCAATATGTTCCACTTCGACGCCATCTTTTTTCCACGAAAGTTCGAATTCGCCGTCTTTGGTAATGTTGCAGTGGAGCACAAGTGGTTTTCTTATTTCGAAAGCCTTCAATTTGTGTTCCAAATTGTCATAATTTGGCACCAACAAGTCTGTTACAGTGACAGTTTGTGCATCAATCACAATAAGCAAAATCACAAATATAAAAGCTGATGGCACACTCATTTTTTTTCCACAAAACACCAAAACCAAAAACACGTGTAAAAATAAAAACGAAATCACCTAACCCGAAGCCTAAAAGTAACTGGCAATTTTAATTCTTAAAGTACCACTCTGACACGGATAAAATACAAACATATCTACCTACATATTGGCAAACATTTTAAAAATATTTTATTCCTGAAATAATGAGATAAAACTGAAAGAAAAAAAATTAATAACAACAACAGTTGTGATAATTCGAGTAGAAAATGTGACAGAAATATAATTTTATTGCAGTAAACTTCACAGATACGCGCATTGCGGCTGAGAAACTGACAGAAATGTGATAAGATAAAGAATGATTTTCTAGAACAATACACGTAAAAGTAGGTGTCTTTGAATGAAAAAACATAAACGGACATGGACACAATTAGATAAGGTTGGTATCAGCAGTTAACTATTATTTTATCTCTGAGTTCATTGTTGGAATGTTTTTTTTTTTTTTTTTTTAATTGCTTTCTTTTTTCTGAACAATTTGTAATTAGCATGCAAAACAGATGTGATTTGTAAGAAAACGGTTGTTTTTTTATTTACGGAAAAAAATGTGTTAATTATAAAATGCAGGTATATTAGATATTGATGGCTTTTATATTTGACAGAAGATTTTATCAAATTTATTACCTCATTGATTTTGACAGATATTGATAGATTGGTTAAATTTTAAACTTTGGACGAGATTAGAGATATGCCAACTTATAACAATTATAACAGTTCATCACCATTGAAAATATGTGAGTATTAATGCGGTTCGTGCGGTTTAAAAAAACATTGGCTGCCATAATTATGGCTAACAGGCAAAAGGCTAATCTTTCTCGGATGTTTTATTAAGCGGTATTCTATTGCTAACTTTTTTGCAGAAGAGATTTGAGGCAATAACTTTGAACTGCATTGTTTTCTGAGTTGGTGTAGTTGTTCATCAAGATTTTTTCATTTATAATTGTAATTAACTTTCGGAAATTATTCTTAAAAATGGATAATTGACTTTTATTTTCCTTTTCATCACAGCCTAAAATTCATTTCAATCGAATATCAATCTTATTAATATAGTGAATTAAATAAGAAGTTTATTTTTGTATTTTTGACTTTTAAACCTTCATATCTAGATTTCTAGATAAACGTCTTTCTTGTGTTTAAATAATCTATACAATGAAAATCAATTCTTTATAAGAATTTTAGATAGGTAGAAGCCCGTAGTGCAAAAGTTACTGCGAAGGATTGTCAGACCGAACGTTTAAGAATCGAATCCCAGTCTATGCCTTCAAGATATTTTGGTCACGATAAGTACCTTTCGCCTTAGCCATTTGGATTCAACAAAAAATTGTAGTTCCATAGGTATAACTGATCTGGTTCTTAACAAGCCTTCGCGTGTCGTGTCACCAAATGTACAGGGTGATAAGGTGCACCAAAAAGTCAGAGTTAGTAGGATGGGTTAAGACAAGAAAAAAAAAAACGTATGGGGGGGGACAATTTTCTAAAAAATTAATTTAAAACGGAAAAAAATTATAAAAAAACAACAGTTAAACTTACAATGTCATGTTATACCTTTTTGCAAAGCCAGAAATCTCCTTAAATTTTCATTTTAAATAAAGTTGTGTTAGTGAACAGTTTTTGAAAAATAAATTTTCAAACTCGAAATTTTGAAAAATTTTTGTTTCCTAAAAGTTGTCAGATAGCTTGTTTTTGCGAAAAAAGTACATCAGAAAGCAGTTATATACAAATGACTCATTTTTTGTGTTTATTTTTTATGGATTGTGAAGGGGGTTGAAATTTTTTTTCATCTAAACTCAAAAATTTACAACCGTCCGACATTTTGTAGGGTAAAACTTTTTTTTTGATTGGACTACCTAACTATTAGGATTTCAAGTTTAATCAAAATCTATAGTTCGATTTTTTATACGAAATGTTTAACGCGCCCAACAATATAACATCAAACATGAAAAACTTGGCCATATTTTATTTTTATTTTGGAAATAACACCGAACTTTCGATTTGACTTAATTTCGTTTTGTTTCTCTAAAAATAACTGTTCTAGTCCTCGAGCGGTGCATTTTCATTCCCATTCTTAATACATATATTTTACCAAATTTTATTCGTTTTTGTTTATATTTATGGATTGTATTTTAAGTAAGTTTCCTATTTTTTAAATGATAAATATTTTTTGATCCATATTATGAAAGTTTTTCCTTTTTAGTGTGACTCAAAATTTGTTGTACTTATGTCCAAGTTTAAAAATGTATTTATTTTCAGGCTAAAATGATTTTATCCAATTACTATTTTAACTTACATATAAGATAAGAGTAAAACAATTATTTAGTTTGTCACGCGTTAACTCAGAAAGTATTAAACTGATTAACTTGAAACAAATTTTATAATATTCTTTATTTTTATAAGATTGTTTAAGAATATTTTTTAGTTAGTCTTATTTGTTTTTTTAATCAAAATATTATTGTTTAAAAATTTGTTGTCAACTTTTTTTTAGTTTGGTACACATTTTCACTTGTACGTTAAAATCTGTTTGATACTTTACAAAACTTGAAATTGTTTCATTTGTCTCATAAAATCAATATTTAAACACAATTTTTAAGCCCTAAATCTTTTCTTAATTAAGAAAAAATATGTATTTAAATAAATTTTAAAATTAAAATATTTTATATTTTTGAATCTAGAAATTCGCAATCACGGGGTCCCTGCTTTGTTCTATTTCATTATCATTCCGGCATCTTTGCACTTTATTTTCCTCCTATTTCTATTTGCTTTTTTTCTGTACACTCAATAAATTCTCTGTGCCATTAAATTCTTCTCTGTTTTATTTGGTGTCCGATATGTTTATGTCTATATGTTTTAAATAGTGACAGGGCAAATAATGGATTTGACAAATGTGAGACGGGGTCACGGGGAACACGAAAAAGTAGGTGCTGACGTGTCTGTCAATCGACTTGAGATAATAATCGACTTGAGATAATAAACAAAAACTTTGAGTGGAAGCGAAGCAATCGCTACGAAAATGGGCCTGAGTTAAAGGATGAAGTGAAGATAGAGAGAACAAAATATTTATTGAAGAGTCGTTCTGCATTTACTTTCCCTCCGACATCTTTTTCCTTTTTTTTTTACTAAACGTCCAAAATTCACTCAGCGTTGCTGTGCCGAAGTGGCACGATTGTGCTTTTTTGACACAAAAATTTCAACGTGGCACAACAGAATTCAATATGGCTTCAAAATGTGCACTGCGCACAAAATTACAAAAAACTATAGCGACGTTGAAAGGCCATATCATCGTCACGATCAACAAGCCAAACCATAGTGCAGATCTCGGTCAAAAAAGCGGTAACTGGGAGCAGACCGAAATCTACAAACTAAATCAACAACCAGCTGCAGCGCTGACCGAGCTATCATAATCTTTAAAATGCTTCACCATTTCGGTCCAGAAAATCGGACCGAGAAATAAAAACCATTTGAAAATACAGAGCCCACGAAAATATGGAAGCGACGCACGATGATGAGTATCATCGGTGACATCAATGCATGAGAACTTTACCATTCTCGGTCCCAAATAGCGGTAACTGGCCAGGCGCGAACAAATACAGAACATCAACCACCAGCTCAGTGCCGTAGCCAGGATTTTGGTTCGGGGGGGGGCTTGCTTCCAAATTTTACGAGGAATTCTTTAAACAAAAAACTATATATATCCCAATTTATTGATTTTTATTAGTTTTTAAATTGTATGTACTCAAACGAACATATACTTAAATAATTTTTTTTATACACACATATTATCAAAGCAGAAGATGTCTTGATTTTCTTTTTGACATGAGATCAATCAATTATCTGGATCCACATTAATATCTGAATGAGCAGATATCATAGCAAGTGAGCTTAATCTTGCATTCCCCATAACTCTTCGGGACACTGTTTTAATCCTTTTCATAGTTGAAAAGGTTCTTTCAACAATAGCTGTAGTCACTGGAGGCGTGGCCAAAACCGTAAGCAAGAAGTTTATACCTCTAAAGTAAGTCTTGTCACATATATCAAGCAATTTTAAAACTTCGATAGAAGGATCAATCGACGATATTTTTTCGCACCAGAGAATGTACTCAGCTTTCACAGCTGACAACCAAATTGCATTATCAAAGAAACATGTTAGCTTTTCCATTTCATTGACTCGCCCAACCGCAGAAAAACCTTGGAGAAGAGCTTGAAACGATTGTAGAACGTCTTCGTTGATCATGAATCTGTCCGTAAGATTTTGTATTAACGAATCTATTCAAGGAATCAATACAGACACTCTAAAATAGGATTCAGTAGAAGAGGTTTCTGGATTGGAACGCGTGGTTTGTTTCAATGAAGTTCTTGGAGTCTTAATTCAACTTTAAATAAGTCCTCGGCAAGGTTAGATACGGATTGAAAAGCCTCTCTGAAAAAATCTTCGGCTTTTTCTCTGATGTTCTCAAGAGAATTCAGAACTCTTCTTTGGTGCGGTCGATTGCAGAAACGAAATCTAAGTATATGTTCTATAGGAAAACTGATAAGGGCAGCGTTAAACTGAACAGCTTTTCGCATACAATGGGGCTAACTAGGAAATCACATTTTTGGACCGCTGCCAAAAGTGTTGATGACTTCGAAGACATCGCCCACGTTCTGCTCGTTATTTCTTCAAGACTTATTGAGATGCATTTGAAGAGCTCTACAAAGGAAATAATACCGTACATTAGAAAGTTTTAGTTTTTATTTTAGACTTTCGGGGGGGGGGCTTCAGCCCCTCAAGCCCCCCCCTGGCTACGTGCCTGCACCAGCTGCATTTCGGACCAACCGAACGAGAGCAACAGGAGCAAGAACACAACACATGAGCATTGAGCAACCCTTTACTGAAGAAAGATCTCTTCGTGCTAAAGGATATTTTAACATTTCATCTTCAATCGTCTTTGGGACCAGTGCGGTTTTCATATCTATTATACAATCCACTTTATAAAATGTATTTTGAGTTAAAAATTTTCAATAAAATATTAAAATTTCAAAATGCATGTCTAACAAATAGAGCAAATGAATTCTTCTAATGTACAATTTTTTTTGTAACGGAAGAATTTGGGTTTTTTTTTGTTTCATAAGGCACGAAAATGGCACGGCTTTTTAGAAAATGTGGCATGGTTATTTTTGTTTAGGGGGGGTTCACATTATCAAATATACTTGACAAGCATGGTTGATGATGTTTGATGGATTGAAGGCATTTTGCGTTCACATTTGTCAAACAGGCTGTCAAACATCAGTTCTCTTTTGAATTTTAACCATGGCGGACGTTTTGATTGCAGCTCTTGTAATAGATCAAATTCTAGAAGATGAAGAACAAGAAGAAAAAAAAAGGCAACAAAATAAGAGGAAACGAATTTGGACTAAGGAATGGCTAAAAAAAACTTCCAAAATTTTCTTCTTTCAATTTGTTTGACGAATTGAAATTGACTTCGCCTGGAGATTATAAAAAAAATTCCCTCCAAAATTCGCAATTTCCGCTTACAGCCATTTTTCTTTTCTTTTGATGCGTACAGGTTCACAACTTTTTTAAGAATGAAATTTCCTCCTGGTTTGACAAGCATGCGTTTATATTCTCAAATATGTTTGTCAAGCAAGCAAAATATCAAAATATTTTGATATCAATCCAACATGCTTGATAAACTGTTTGATGGAGCGTTCACATTTTCAAATTCGAAACAATCAAGCCATACTTGTCAAGCATATTTGATAATGTGAACCCCCCTTTTAGCGGCACTGCTGATTCCACTCAGTTCGTAGCTTTTTTTATAACAACGTAGCGCAGCAGGTAAAACCTATACCATACCTACTGAAGGAAGTTAACGGATTCGTTAAAAAAAGTGAACAGGAGGTTGCATTACTATGATTAAGAAAAAAAGAAAAGGGATGTAAAGAGTTGGTCTTTCGGTCAAACTTGAACCTACTTAACAAACAAATTAAATACAATTAACTATTTTTTCAAAAATCGCATTAATTTTTTCAAAACGTAAGCATATAAACTTTTATTTAGAAGTATTTAACGTTATTGCGCATTGTCTTAATAATTCTTAGAAAACGCGTCTTTTAGTATTGTATAATTTTAAAATTTTCGGTCAAAATATTTTGCAGGATGATTCGTATATATGCGGCAAAAGCTATAAAAGAAAAAAAATCGTATCGATAGAAATTTTCAAAAAGCAAGATATAAAATATTAAAGGACAACGGCAAAACTTTCGCAATGTTATGTTAAATCATTTTAAAGACAGAAATCCTGTCTTTTATTTTATTTTTAAATGTTAAGTTTTCAAAATAAATTTTTGAAAAAAATTGAACAAATGATTTTTTTTTAATTTTACCTTATACTATTCTCCTATACTTTATTATAGTGTACTATTTTTGTATTTAATACTAAATGCTCTAACTAATTTTTAATTCAACTCTGTACAGATAGTTTACCTAAAATATTCTGTAAATTATTTACAGAAAAAGTTGCAAATCAAAATTATTAAAATTTGTAAGCATATGCCTAGTAAATGTTTGCTTAATTTTGTACAAGAAATTGGGTTACTTTTGAAAAGACCTTGAAAAATTAACCGTTAACATCCAAATAAATAAGAGTACAGTGTTTGTAACTTTGTTTACTTTATCTTTTGTTTGCAAATTATATTTAGCAATTTATTTATTTAGCTTATTAAGTAAATATGTCTTCACCGCATTAGACAATGAGATACATACGTGCCTCATTGATATGTTGACTTTAACTATACCACAAATTTAAAAATAATTTGTAACCACAGATATTGTTTTTTTACAAAAATGTATGCAGATAAAAACCGTAAACATACATTTTTATGCCTACATATGTAATGTATGTATGTTTCAACCACGAATAAACGATAAAAAAAATATAAGTATTTTAGATATTTTTTATTATATTTTTTTATCAAAACAAGTGCAAATATTAAAAAAAAAATTCGCAGGGCAACATTAATGTCGAAATAGAAACAGCTTTTTTCTTAACGATGCCGTCATAGGTATAGATTTAAAACAAATAAAGGCACTTAACGCTTTACGTCATAACTTTTTTTTGGGGCATTTATTTTTCTTTATCAAATTATGTCAGGCACCAACTATTTGGTTTATCGTACTGATAAATATTAAAATAGGGCAGACTGGAGCAAAACTGTCTTAAGAAAAAAAAAGAGAACTTGTTTTTTAGTGACTCAGAAAATAAATAAAGTTTTATTTATTTTTTGATTCACAAAAAAAAAAAAACATATTTTTAACTTGATATCAATAAAAATATTGTATTTGTTTAAAATAAATGGATCGTATTTTTAAACGTTGTTTAACTTTGGACAGCCGTCCAAGTTTTAAAGAAAAATGTTCAATTGTTGTCTAACTTAGACAACAGAATCGCTTGTGTTAAAGTCTTGATTATTGTTACATTTTATTAAATTAAATAAAGCATATTTCGAACTATTTTAAAAACTATAGATACTGTTAGATACTGTCTAACTAGTAAAATAAGGAATATGTACATATTCAAAAACTTTTGAATACTTAATCGGTAAGTCTGTGTTGTCCCATTGTTCCCTATAAGTAAGTACCTACTTTATTTTTTTCAAAATTCACATGCTTTAAGGTGTTAAATTAAGTCGTATTTTGTCAGATTAAAAATGCTAAAAATTTACTTTGCGAGGCTTGTGACACAGGTAAACAAAGATGGTTTGAAAATGCTCCAATAAATTAGTATTATGATTGATTTTATTATTTTTTTTTTTTAGATCACAGGATTGCCATAGTAATTTGTTCGTTTGTTTCCAAAGTTAAAAAAAAAATAAAACAAATAAAAACGTGTGAATTGGACTGTAATGTAGGTTGTTTTTTTCGAGTGAGTACAATGCCGGGTGTACAAATAAACATTATTATACTAGATGAATGGTAACTAAACAAACAACACTCTGATATGGTATATAAAATGATAATATTTTTTCATTCAAATTATTTAAATAGCAATTAATATTTATTATAAACATTGCTTATTATAGAAGTCAGGATATAATTCAATGTAATATATTAAATATAGGTTGAAAGAATGAATTTATTGTGGGGTTAATTACACTGCGACCTATAGATCTATTGTGCCCCCATCTATATAGCTAGATGGGGATTCTTATCGTACTGCTCTTCCTCCAAAACTATTTTTGTAAGGAATTTAAGTATTTGGAGAGGATAAATGTCTCTCTTCCACCTGGTAGGGTTCCTGTGTCATATAGGTAGGTATATAACATACGCGAACCTGGTCTTCTTTAATTTAAAGATTAAATCTTTTCCTCGCTCATAGGCTCTCTCCGAAGTTTATTGAGCTTTATTATTTGTATAAATTTTTCGTCCTCCAGTATCTGACTAGTGTTGGTGGTCTAATGATTGACCATGTAAGTGCAAGAGGGGGCAAGCTATGCTAGAACTGACCAATTTCTCCTTAAAAACAAAAAACATTCGGTTTCTTGAGTTGAATCTTTATAGAAGTTGCTAAATATTTTCTAGTATTGATTAATCTACCAAAATCTTTGACAAACTATCACCAATTAGTAATTCTTTGAAGTGCACTTCCCATCGCTTAAGAACGCCTACGGGATCATTGAACAGATTTTCTTTTATATCCTTAAAATGTATGTAGCTTGATCTGTACAGCATTAAATATCAAAGTGATTGCTAAAAATGTATGTCTTGAATTCGACCTTTTTGATTTTTACGATTTTGCCAATACGATTTTCCTCTTAGGCAGTTTCCTTTTATCTGTTAAAGCTTTTCTTAAATCTTTTCTTCTGTCAAACAAGATTTTTTTTAATTATAGGTTATTCAAGCCAATTTTCTAAAACGCAGTTTTCTTACTAGTTACTTTGGTTCTAACAGGATACGAAGTTCAATCAAAATCGGTATAGTCGTTTAAAAGAAAATTATAAAAAAAACTCTATCCTTGTATGGCTGGTACCCGTTTTAGATGAGCTAAAACAAAAATTTTAGTTTCCTTTCAAGGGAATCACATAAAAATGCTGTGTTCCAGATTGGTAGTAAATCAGTTCACCTCGTTTAGTTAGGCTCTAGCTCAAATTACAGTGGACATTCAGACAAACAGACGCACAGAAGCACATCTATCGACGAAATTCACTTTTTCGAACTTTCCATTATCGTAAAGTTAATTTTGATTATAACCTCGAAATCAAATTCCCTTTTAAGTTTTACATTCAAAGTTGTTGCTTGTTAAATACTTTAAGCTTTAAAAACCTAATTTTATAATTGTTGTGTATCTTTTTAAGTAAAACGGTTTCTTATAATATTCAACGATATTACATTCCTTGGCTCAGTATTTAAATATTTGCTAAATTATTCTTACATAACTTCTCATTATAGGAAAATAAGGGTAAGTGTACACTGGAAACTGCTCATGGCCTTATCTTATTCTTAGCGAATATAATAATTCATGTAAATAATAAAAAAAAAAACATTTTAATATTATAAAAGGCGAAAAATGGCAGAAGCATTGATTTTTAATTGGACTTTTTAATCGAAATCAGATAATTTCTTGGTTAAATGCATTTAGAGGGACATAAAATGGGTACACGATAGACCGATAGCCACATTAAAAAATATTCCAGGCACTTTTGAAATCCAAGCAGACGAACCCCAAAAATTCGATTGTTTCCTTCAATTTTTGTGAGATTTTTTATACTTAAATTTATACTAAAACAAGACTATAAATAATATTTGTACTTGCTTTTATTACAAAAAAATGGAACTACAACTTTTTAGCTTTTCAATATTTTTTTTTTTAAATAAAATTCGAACTTTATTTTAATTTAATTTTTCTTTTTCATTTCAGGTATGTTGACATCATCAAATTTCCAAGGACTTAAAAGGTTTATTTAAAAAGATTTATTGAATTTATTTATTAAATAAAATGGTTTAGTTTTTGATCTCTAACCATTAATACTACCATTAAGCCACTTTTTTTCTAAGTCCATCTACATTGACAATACAGACTGTATTTCTAAAAATTAGATAGGGTGCTAAAACGCCTTAACGAAAAATAATTTATTCTTAAAAAATGAGACAAATTTATTATATTGTATTGTATTCTATTATTTTTATTCATTCTTTCATAAATCCTTGATATATTTATGTAAATTTTACAAATGAAAACAGTATGAAAAGTTTGTGTGAAAAAATTAAAATATAAAAAATCAAAAATTTAATAACAAATGTTTTACGAAACAAAAGAATAAAAGGAAAAATTCTGTAGCCTAGCTAAAGCAAATGATCCAGAAATAAAATTCAATTAAAAAATATAAAAATATTATTAATAGTAGTGTTTCGGACGAAGGTAGAGAAAGTGAACAAATGAATAAAACAATTAAATTAACTCAAAAGGCAAAAATTTTATCTTTGAACTTTTAAAACATTTTCGATTTCAATATAGTAATCCACATATTAATCTTGCTTCATTCGAAAAGGTTGAAAAGACATCTTAAACTCCTGATGGCAGTTGGGAGTTTATTAAAAACTTTAGGAGCAACAAACGAAAAAAATTTCATATAATTTTTTTTTTTTTTTTTTTTTTATACAAAAGTGTCTGAACAAAATTCCTGGAGTTTATTCTTAAGTTGTAATCAGAATTATATTTAAACTAAATGAAAAGCGATATTTTTTCCTAATAATACGTATAAGGTGCTTCTGTTAAACAAATAAAGAATTAATTTTTATTAAAATATGCACCGCCCCAACATGTTTAATATTGAATTTTGTTTCCCATATCAATATTGTTGTAAAAGTATCCTTACTGCTTTCCATCCTTCTCTTCTATTCAATTATGAGATAAATACGACGGTAAACAATTTTTAATAACTTGCAAAATTAATATTATGTTTGTTGCATTTTGCAAATATTTTTATAAGTCAATATTAATATTGAAGGTTTGAATGAAACAATATTAACATTATTTTTGTTTGCAGAATTTACCTCAAAAGTAAATACCAACCTTGTTTTTATAGTTTTTTTTTTTTACCATTATTAATAACTTTGTAATTGATTTATTGAAAAATTTAATTTAATTAAAACTTAATTTAATTTAAATTGGAAAATTGACCATCTATATGGTTATGGTTTGCTTCCTTGCATTTTTTATTTGTATAGAGCTTGCTGTTTGTTTTCTGTTTTTAATTTTAAATCGTAATTGGATATATATACTGATGAAAATTTATTTTTTTATTATTATTTGCCTATATATATATATATATCAATTAAAATTTAATATTTATTATTTTTAAAATTCATATTATGCACTATGTGCATTTTTTATGACTAGAAGCGTATTTTCGAATATTTTGAGCACGTTCATGCGGTGTAGTATTTTTCAGGAAGTACCTAATTTTAAGAATATGTATATACATTTTTATCCTTGAATTATTGCGATGATATCTTCATTACTTGAGATTGAAGGAATTAATATGCGAATGCGAGAGTGTGACAGATGTCACCTCCTCAGTTTCATTTATAATTGTTCTTATGATTGTTTTTATTGTAGGCTTTTATAAATCGATTGTTTATTATATTTTTTTTGTCTTCGCTTCGTCGGACTTAATTGCTTAGAATCTAATTGAAGTTAATATCATTGTCTTGTGGTGCAAAGATGAACTTTAAATAAAGAAAAATAAATCTTGATAGTTTTGTTTACATTTATGATGGAGTGATTGAATGGAATTGAATTTAATTGAGGTGCTTGTTTGGATTTCTTTAAAAAAAAGAACTTTGATCTCTTTCAAATCGAAAGCAGCCAGATGTTGTTTTCAGTTTCTAGCTTTTTTTCTGGTGAATTCCTTAAAGAAACTTTTTTTTAGTCACTGTCTTTGTTGATAGAGACTTTGTAATGCGTAATAATACGTTTAGGTTGCATTGAAACAATAATAAAACCCTTTCGAAGGTGAAGAGAGAGTAATTTTATAAAAAATACTTTGAATTGAAAATAAAATAGAAAACAACTACACCTATACAATATCAAGTATAACCTATAATTTTTTTTAAAGGTAGAAATCTTTTCTTTAATTTTATTTTTAAAATAAGTTAGTTTAGTGAATTTAAAACTCAAATTAATAAAAAAATGTCAAACTAAGTTTTTTTTTTTTTAATTTAAGTTATTATCTCAAAACCAGATGGTTTTAGGGCCATTAGGGCCAGTTTGTTCATCTGCAACATTTAATAAGAACCTTTTATAGTACTTTAACAGGTTCTAATTAAAGTACCTACTGTATAACAAGTTCTAATTAAATGGCGCTAATCAATTAAAATCGGCTGATAAGCGATTTCCATGATTAAGAATTTTTCGATTCGATAATAAAAATGTTTTCCACATTCGATGATTTTGATTAAAGATAATCGGCTGGCCCTAAATTTTTTGGGCACTCACTGCAGATAGTTTGACTGATTCAGAAAGTATTCAGAACCTAGAGTAAGGAAATGCTCACTCATGAGCTGCTCTTGAGTTTCCAATATAAAATTGTTACGAACAATTTAAAAAAATAAATGTTCTCAAAATAAATTATTAAAAGAAATCCAAAAATCCTTCCAATTTTTTTTTACCTGTTATTTTCAAATGTATGCACTAAAGATTTAGAAAGTTATATTGTTTTCATAGGGACACACATATATTTACTTTGTTTTCACAAAATGTTTATTCAAGACCACATGCCCTTAAAATCAATAAGGAATTTAACATAAAAAAAATAATAAACAAAAATGTTTATCATTTTTTTTTTCAACTCATTTATCGAAACAAAAATTTGTCATTTCTAAGCAGGGATTAAATTACATTATAGATTTTGCCTTTATGAATTCTGACATTTTTTCCTGATTTATTCTATTTCTTCTCATTATGCAAACATATAATATGTATAGGTACAGGAAATCCCAGTATGTTAATTTTCTTTTTTTTTATATGTAGGTACTAATTTTATTATGCAAAAAATTCATACTGAAAACATCCAATAATGTTAAAAATTCTGTGCTGTCAGTTTAATTAATCAATTTTTGCCAACATCATATAATGGCAGCATATAAGTTATATCACAAAATACATATTTATTGTCATAACTGCCATAGAAAAACAATATTCAGCAAACAAATTAAAACATAGGGTAAACAACCAAATTGCTGGTACTGAATCACAGTTGATTTATCCGAATTTTGTTGAGATTCGAGTTGAGGTTATAGTCTAATTGGAATAAACATTTTAAAACAAAAAAAAATGTATTAAACATTTTCCGGTAAAAATTATGCTGGAACTTATTCTGCCATCTTAGATTTGACGAAGAGTTTTTGGTGAAAAATTGAAAATTGTTCATCTTTTAACATATCTACAAAAAAGTTAAAGTTAAATTTGAAGTTAATTTGATTCTCTTCAACTTTAGTATAAGCCCCCGCAAGTTGATGTTAAGAGACGCACTTTACCGCCCCTTGCTGAGTCGGTTTTAATACTAAAGGAATTTTAATACAGGGTGTTTTGCATAAAATGCGACAAAAATCTAGACCGTGTAGGTTAGGTAGAAACAAGAAAAAATATTTCCATTCCATATTTCCTTCCTTTCTTTAGTCGAGGGGGACCCTTTTGTAAAATTCCCTTGTAGAATTGATAGAGCCTCTGATTTTCTCCAGACAATACGTAGTCTTTCTAAAGTTCCATTAGAAATTATATAGGTATCCGTCAAAGAATAAATGGATGCGTTTTCAGTCCAGCCATTTCATTAAATAAGCTTTATTGTTAATTATTATATCCATATCTCTGCAAGCCTTAATATGTCAATAAATAGTTAAAGAAACTCGAATTATAAATATTTCGATTCTTGATATTTTCTGTAGAAAGGTTTATAAGCGGTGTATTTCTCTCGAATTTAATTAACATGCCAACAATTTGTTGTATTACCCTATGTTTAAGCACCACAATTATATTCTGTAATATCCTTCCGGATAGAAAAGCAATTTTGACAATATTCTAATTATTTCCATAACCGACGTGATATACATTAATACATACATTTTACATAATTCACAAACGGATCAACGAGAGAGTGTCGGTTGTTTGATTAAATTTAGCATGTTATAAGGGAATATCAATGTTACGCATTTTTCATATATGCCTCATCCATAAAAACATGATTATTAAAGAATACCCCTAAAATCCAGTCAAAGTATTATTCTCTATTCTATTGAAAAACGGACGACTTAATGGCTCTTAGAGTGGCGGCAGGGCAGAGTTGGCGTCGTCGTTGGTCGTCATCGATAATTGTCATGTAATAAAAAAAAAGGGTTGAATCAAACCCTGGGCCAACGACCAACGACCAACGACCAACGACCAACGACCAACGACCAACGACCAACGACCAACGACCAACGACCAACGACGACGACGAGTGACATACTCGACAGGCTCGTTCTGATATCATCAATTTGGCAACTAACAAGCATTTTGAAGTTTCATAAATCAATAAATGGCTTGTCGGTCCCTTCAATAAAAATTTATTCATTTGTCTGTTGACTTCGTTCATTGATGACGTTTTGAAAGAAAAATTAGAGGGTGTTTCGAAATTTAAGGAATAATGTTTTTTCTTTAGATATAAAATAACTGAAAAATTCCTTCTGATGGCTGAAAGGAAGAAGAAGCCAGAAAAATTTCTTGCAATGCAAAAATATTTAAAGTAAAGTAGATTGGGTATCCTCTTCACAAGGCCTCATAATCAAGATGATGACCAGAAATGAAGTTCCGTGTTATCTTTTCCGGATGTTTCTTATTTCGCAAGCATAGTTATGGGAAGCTGCATGAAAGGAGCAAAATAATATCATACCTACATATATTAAATATCTTATTTCAACATTTTTGACAAAAGAAAAGGAAGACAATTTGTTGTCATTTCATGGGCGTGGCAGTGGATGGGACAAATTATGGATATTATTCCTTTGGTTCTAATGGGATCAATAAGTAAATCTAAATTAGAAAATTTCTAATTTCCATTGATATTAAATACACCTTAAAGAAAAGTAAGCGTGGCGATGGGCGGATTACTAAACAAAATTTATTGCATGTATCATGTTTTATATACGAAGATTTTTAGTCCACAAAAATACATATGGCATGTGAAACTGAACAGAACTCTTGATTTCGGCTTGCACCTTACAAAGAAATCAAATACATCACAAAGTCTACTGAATGTGACATGTCACATGAATGTAATATTTTCGAAAAATCGAATCAACCTTTCGGGAAGTGATGAATACGAGTCCATCGAAAAATTCCAAAGGAATTTCTTAAAAAAGCTTTTTAACTTGCCTTTGAAAACGCCAACTTACGCACTTCATCTTGAAACAGGACTTCCTAAATTGTATACATACACACTAAAGCTGCAGGCCGATTTCATCGTGAAAACGCTCTCTTATCAGGAAAACCGTCTTCCCAAGAAAATGGTGTTATATGAATTCAGGAATGAGGATTGGTGGTTGTCTAATTGGAAACGTTTGGGAATCGCTTGTGATGAAATTGTCTTGATTGATACAAGTAATCCAATTTTGGTTAAAGAGAAACTATATCGTTTTATCCAGAAGCATGAAAATCTTGTTCGAGAGGAGTTTATAGTGAGAGCTCGGGAATCGGAGAGTAGAATTATTTACCCACAGCTTAATACCAACTTAATGGAGAAAAACTACTTTCATGACCAATATTGTTACAAAGAAATATCTCTTCTTTTTAAAGCCAGATGCGAACTCCTTGGTCTAAATGGAAGCCCACACAATGGAAGTTTCCACCAGTTTTGTTCCTTGTGTAACCTTAGGGCAAAAGAAGACTGCTTCCATTTTCTAAGTATATGCCCAATTTTCACTGCCCAGCGCCTTGTATATTTCGGAAAGAGAACTTTGTCGATGCAGGAAACGATTGTGATTTTGAACGATTTCAACTGGAAAGACCTTTACAGCTACTTAAAAGAAATTTCAACATATAGAATGTTACTGATAACAGAATTCATATAGTGAATATAAATTTGTACTTACTATTTAATTGAAAAAAAAAAAAAAAAAATATAAATTTAAAAAATGTATATAATAAATTTTGCTAACCGAGCTGACGGCAAAGCCATAGCTTTTAATTCGTTATATTGTATCAAATGAAATAAGAAAATTTGAAATAAATGAATTCATTACTTACTTACTTACTTACTTACTTACATATGGCATTCCATGTGTGAAACGCCAAAAGCCGTTAAAAACTATTTTGAATCAATATATCATGTTTCATGTAAGAAAAAGCTTAATTAGAAAATTTCAGCTTTCTATGGTTTAAGGAAAAAAAACTTAAATACATTAAAAGTAGGGGTGGATTTAAATAAAACCAAATTTATCAGACAAAAAGCATTACGAAAATCAATCTTCGTCGCGAATTCATACTATAATCCCTTAAAAAAAAGCACTTAAGAAAATCAGGCGTGATAGATTAAAGAGAACTTGATTACAGAATTTCTGATTTCTAGAGATATTGTGGATGCAAGCAAGCTTGTGAGATTGTGCGATTAACTGCCAAACACGCGATTAGAAATTTTATTTGGCGAAACGAAAATCAGTTTGGTGATGTACCCCGATATTTGAATTTTTTGGCGATTGAAATGTTTTCAATTTTCTAATATTCTCATAATTGTGCTGAAATGCTTCGGCATTTAATGCTTCAATGTATGAATAAGATGAAGCAATTGATACATACATTGAATTTTTTGAAGAAGACTGGGTAAACAAAGGAGTTTTCTGTAGTTTTTAAGTTTTTTTTTTTTTTTTTATTAATTGTTACTATCCGATAAAGTTTCTTACACTTATGTAACATATAATTGTTATTGTTTTGTTTTTTTTTTTTTTTTAATAAAAGGTTTTTTGATATAAAAACTACAAGTAGCGACATTTTATTTCGGGTAGAAAATTTTTAAATTTGGCGATTTAATTTTTCTGTTTGGTGATTCCGATTTTTAAAGCCTGACAACCCTGGGTACAAGTTATTTTGTTCAAAAAAAAAAAAAGTTTGTAAATAACTTGACCACGTATCGGGCCCAAATCTTTTTATAATATTTTTTGCCAAAAACCAAAATACATACGTATGTTCATTGTACACTACATATTTATATGAGTGAATACAAGTCACTTTGTTTTTTTAATAATTTGACTCCAGAGCCACATATCATCGGATCAGTTAAATTTCCGTTAACATTTTCGTAAAGGTAAGTGAATGGTTCTAGAAAAAAAAAAAATGTGTTTTAAAAATTGGCGGAATAATCACAGCGCATTTATGTATAATCAAAAAAAAAATCTTTTCATTTATTCCCAAAACTGCCAATTTCTGACAATTTTATTCAAAAATTCTGTCAAAGAAAATAAAATTGGATTAAAATTGTTAGAAATTTCCTGTTTTGGGAAGTAAACGAATAAAGCAAATTTCTTTTGTGACAATACAATTTCGTGGAATATGAATTTATGGTCACAATGCGATATACATATCACTTTAGTGTATTTCCTCATTGAACACCCTTTATTTATCCCCATGAATTCAAGGTAAAATCCCATCCCAAAAATGACACGACAAAAAAAAAGTATTTGTACTTTTCCCATTCAACAACATACTTTCAATGTAGACAGAACTGTATATACAAGTATATGAAGAGAGAATTAATTGACTCAGCTACGTAGTGAATTAAATTTTTTGTGAAACTAAGTTTAATCATACATACTCTGGCTTCAGAAAATCCAGTGTGATATAGAAAGCCAATTGATTTTCAATCAAGGGTTTTTTCTATAGGTATATTTTTTTAAGCTCTTTTTTGTTCTTAGCAAATCATCAGTTTTTAATTGAGACAAACAAAATTTAAATTACCAATGTTTTGTATATATCGCGGAATGTTTGACATGTTTTTATTAACATTTTTGAAATATTTGAATATAGTAGGTATATACCTTTGTACATCCGAGATAGAAATGTCACTAATGCTATTTAGCATAAATTTGATTTTCCAATATTTTAGAAAGCGTTACTATTAGCTCTGGTATTTGCATTTCTGTAAAGTTTTATCAAGTCTGATTGTTCCCAAAATGGAGGTAATAAAATAATTTTTGACGAGGACCAGAGCCTAGTGGTTTATAATGTGTAACTGTTTGGATTTTAATATATTCCGCAGGAAGGAAGGGAGCAATTGTATGCCGGATCTCAACGGCTAAGATGAGAGACATTTTTTTGTAACAAGAGAATATCTTTGAAGATTTTCACTTGTAAGGACAACACAATTTTTTTTTTCTGTTCTAAGACTGCAAAAAAGATATCTACATAACATCGTTAAGTAATAATCTTGAATGTCACGCACTTAACATCGTTAAGGTTCCGTTTTATGCTTAGAACTAGGTACTTTTAAAGAATCTTGTATTTAGAGCCATCCGAACAATAAGAGATACTCTTGAAGAATTTGTCAATTCATCGCAAGTGGCAGTGAACCGTGAAAAAATAGTTTTTTTTTTTAAAAAGGTGACATACCCTGACAATAGAACCCAAGCCCTTCGGCGTAACTGTCCTACGTAGATTGTAGATTTTAATTAGAATTTTCTACTTAACGTGAATTAGCAGTTGATAATATAATGATATTTTATTTTGTAAATTCATTTTTGATCAACTATTTCGTTGATTTATGAATTAGAAAGCAACTAGGTATTTTTTATTAGAAGAGAAATGTTCAAAGAGTAGAATGCTCAAATCAGATCATCTCGGTGGCCAGTTCAAGTGTCGCCTCTGCGTAAGATAACCATGCTCTCAAATCCATTGTGATCAGCTGTATGGCACCGGCACGTAGGTATAGCACCATCCTGTTGGATCAAAAACATCCAATTTGGACCAAAAGTGCTCTCCATTGGTGGTGATGGCTGTTTTAATTTTTTTTTAAATCACTTAGCCATACTTCAGGTAAAGCGTAGATACCAAGATATTTTTAACTTACCATGGAAAGTTATTTAATTGGTCCAATGTTGAATCGAAAATTTTGACATATCTCCACGTTTTGGGATCCCAGAAATCCGAATACGTCGTTTTTAGAGAGATTTCTGTATGTGTGTCTGTGTACGTAAGTTCGTGATACATTCCATCGCTCACTGTTGAAGGCTGTCTAAATACCCGTCATACAAATGGGCCTGAACGTAACCCTTGTGACACATTCGAAGCACTTTCTAAAAATTATACCATGTATGAAGGTTAAACAACAAATAAACACTGGAAATTATTAATTGAAAGTTGATAGATGTGTTTTATTTTAAAGATGTTTTAACGGGTGATTTTTAAACTGGTTTAGTTTTGGCAACACTGGTTTTGACAGCTGACGTGTGTTTAGTACCTTGTGTCACTGTCAAACAGCTTCAGTTTGGTTTGCAATTTAACCATGGATCGTCTTACAAATGAACAACGCTAGCAAATTATTGAATTTTACTATCAAAATTCGTGCTCGGTTCGAAATGTTGTTTATCGAAAAATTGTGTTCAGCGATGAGGCTCATTTTTGGTTGAATGGGTACGTAAATAAGCAAAATTGCCGCATTTGGAGTGAAGATCAGCCAGAAGCATTGCAACAGCTACCAATGCATCCCGAAAAAGCCACTGTTTGGTGCGGTTTATGGGCCGGCGGCATTATTGGGCCATATTTCTTCAAAGATGATGCGAATCGCAACGTTACTGTCAATGGTGAACGCTACCGAGCGATGATAACAAACTTTTTTTTGCCCGAAATGGAAGTTCTTGACTTGCATGATATGTGGTTTCAACAAGACGGTGCCACATGCCACACAGCACGCGAAACAATGGCGCAATTGCGAGGCGAGTTTGGTGAACAGTTAATTTCACGTTTCGGGCCGGTCAATTGGCCGCCTAGATCGTGCGATTTGACACCATTAGATTATTTTTTGTGGGGGTATGTCAAGGCTAATGTCTATAGGGACAAGCCCGCTTCGATTGACGCACTGGAAGCCAACATCCATGCATTCATTCGTGAGATACCGGCCGATATGTGTGAAAGAGTATGCCAAAATTGGACTCAGCGGATGGGCTACCTGAGACGCAGCCGCGGTCAACATTTGCATGAAATTATCTTTAAACATTAAATTGCAAGGTTCAAACTATCGATTCAAATAAATATTTCATTCATTTTTTCGAATTTTTTGTGTTTTTTTTTTTAAAAAAGTTCTAAACCTCTTAAAAAATCACCCATTATTAGCGATTTTTAAGACTTTTTTTAGCGAACGATAAAAGGTATATTTTGTTCAATTAATGGCAAACAATCACTGTATCTCGAGAACGAATAGAGATATTGACTTCAAATAAATTTTATTTCACAGATAATAACGTCATGAAGTGCAGGAAGGATATTCAACAAAATTCACATAAAGGCTTACTACATCAATTAAAAAAAAAAAAAAAGGTGTAAACATTTTTTTTAGAGCAAAAAAACTACAAACTACTACTACTTCGTACCCAACCTCTTTTTTAAATATTGGGAGAGTTTGTAAGATTTAAAAGTAAACCGTTGACAATGGACCAAAAATATTTCGCTACAATCCTTGTTGATGGAGAAGGACAGTTTTTCGAGCTGGGTCTGCTAGTCTTTAGATAGAGATAAGATTGCAGATTGGTGTAAATTGGTGTAGTTGGAGAATAATTAGAGTCTCGGTTCTTGACAATAATGAGAAGATCACTGTTAAAGATGGAAAGTAGAAATAACAGTGCATCAGTTGTTCCATCCTCCTCCATCCTTACAGACATAATAGCCATCACAGATTTCGTAATATCATCTTCACTCAAGCATTCAAAGCCTCCAGCCTAAGGCACACAATTCTACAAGTTGAATACAGAATTTCTTCTTCTAATTTATATTTCGAGCTCTCCTATAACAAGTGACTTAACCCTTTAAAAAAGATTCAACAGTGACCCTCAAATTGATTGCGTCTCTCGAGAAACTCTGAACTGTCGCTTTACTTTTAACAGTGCTCTAGGGGAAAAGTCTTCCTTATTTTCCTCATTTTATTTCTACATCTTTAAAATCGAAATAATTAGTTGCGTTTCTTCCTTAAAGCAATTCCACCGAAGTACTCTGAATTTCTAGAATATATAAAATTGTTGTATGTGTAATGTGTGACCTATAGGCTAATTTTCTACTCCCATATTGTAATATTTCCTATTAAATCATGTCTTATATCCCTAAGCTTTATTCTATTTGAGACTTATCACAAGCCCTTGATCGTGCACAAATATTATACACATTTTTGTTAATTAAATGCTGGATTAAATTAACTAATATCACATTTAACACGATATTTTCAGTACACTAATTAGATATTATGATGTACCATTAATAACTCTCTTGCCAGATACCTTCGTTTTCAGGTGAGGCCATAAGTTTATAGTTTAAAAATTATTTGAAAGCATCAGCGACCACACAAAAGAAGACTGAAACTTTGGTAACCCTGATCTTGAATTGCACATTCTATAATGTGAGAATCTTTAACATTCAATTTCCCGTTTAATCCACGATATATATGTACACACCTAAAACTCTTTATTGTGGAATTTCCAAGGTGTACAATGACGTACAATATTCTAATACAATAAAAAATTTGTACTGTAAACAAGATTCATGTTTTTTTTTTTGTTTTTTTTTGTAGAAAGGTCTTTGCTTACGTAGTTCGGCGATAATAAATACTTAAGTGCGGATAACTTAACTTAATCTTAAAAGACTGGTTTTATTTCGTTTGGAAGATTTTAAGTTTTTAACTGCGAAACCTTGTCTTGTGATGCTTAGTGAACTAACTAACTATTTTATCTGATATTTTTGTGGTTTATTATTTACTTTAATTATTTATGTTTTTTTTTTTTTATAGTAAAAAGAATTACAAAAAAACATTAAATATTTAGTTTTTGCGTCGCAAAGTTATTTTTTTAACTTATAAGTTATAACCAATGAGAGGCTTGTTGAAAGAAATGCAGGAACTGTTAACATAGATCTTTATTGGGAGAGTCTATTCGAAAAAAAGTCGAATAAAAGTTTTTGACAGAAGTAAAATTTCTAACATATAAAAATACATTATTCGCAATATCGACAAATCGACTTTAAATCATACATTCGACTTTGAGTCTATTTCGGATAGACTTTCCCAATATTCCCCAAAATTAATATAAATATACAAAAGAGGGTATTATAATTTTTGTTTTGTGAATGGACCATTAAAGGCTTATTTGAAATGCTTTAAACCAAATTTGCACCACCTAACTTGGGCGTACCTAGTGTCCTGTCCTTGATAAGGGAGAAAGATACAAATACCTATTTAAAATATATTAAAGTAATCTTGAAAAATGAAACTACTACCGAGATTTAACTTCTCCAAACTTAAAAACCGCAATTCAGAGGTGGTAGTATTGTGAAGCATGGCCTTGGCACTACCATTAGATGAGTAAACCTCTCTAGTGTCTTCAAAACTTAAGTTCAGAGATTGCGAAGCATGACAAGAGCACACTGGAAGATTGCTAAGCTGGAGGGTCAAAGAGGTCTTTATAGAAGAAGTAGAGAATCCCTTGCTTCACGGGCGCAGGCTATATGTGTTAGGCCTTCAGTCTGTAAGTCTAGCAAGGCCTTCCTGCACGTGAATCGTCTCGTCATAGACGTGTAATACGACTGATTGTGGTTTGAGTGCAGCATGTGTGCAGCGCATATGTGTTTCAATAGGCCACGGCGGCGTTTTTGTTTGCAGAAGGCCTTAGTAGGTTTAAGGTTTACAAAAAAATAACGTTGAAATATCTTGCGCGTCTCTACACCTCGAAGAAGTCGAAGCTGTGACCCTAATGGTGCTTCGATAACCTTGCCATTTTTGGAGGACGATTCATCCAAGAGATCTAACACTGCAATGGGAATGGAGATCTCTCTTAACGTCGATATCGACAGTTAATGCAAAATAGAAGCTGTTCTTTCCTCTACACCAGGGCTGACCTGCCCTCCCTTTTCCCATTTTAAAAAGCGATTAATTGTTATAAAGCTGTTTTAAATTCTATTTTAAGGGACGAGTTTATGAGACATTCTTCAGAGAACCAAGATTTGAACAACTGTCGAAACATTCCTGGGTGAATGTGGTTGGTAGGAATGGAGCGGACCAACAATTTTCTGCTAAATCCAAACGACTAAGATGAGAGGCACTTTTTAATGAAAAGAGATACTCTTGGAAGTTTTGTCAATTCCTCGCAAGAAAAGTACACCTGTTAACTAAATATTTCGTGGTGTAGGGGGATAGAATTCGGTCCGTAGACCTACTAGAGTATAGTTTTACAGGGGATTTTATTAATCGCTTCATATTTCTAAATTTAAATATCTAAAACAATGTGTGTGAGATATCATTGAAATTTTGTATTCATTTGAAAGGCCTATCGATGCGTTTAGGTATGAAATATAACTTCGTTCAAATGTCCGCCGCGGCTTCTGTGGGTGGCGCTTATCCGAAATCTCCAATTTTTCATGACTCTGGCGCATTTAATTGAGCTGAATTTTGCTGATAGCATGGATTATGTAAGGTTTTTAGGGCCGCTGTGGTTTGTGGCTTATTCGAATAGACCTGCGACTTAAGAAAACCCCACAAGAAAAAGTCTAACGAAATCTTATTGCATCGATCTTGATGGCCAGTTCACATCAACTCCACGTGAGATGACCATGGCCTCGAATCGCTCGTGTAGGACTTCCAATGTGGTGTGAGCTGTTTGGCACGTAGCGCATGCCGTCCTTTTGAAACCACATGTCGTTGGTGTCCCATATCATGCAATTCAAGCCAAAAGAAATTGGTAGTCATCGATCTATAGCGCTCGTCGTTGAAGGTGATGGACTGCTCAACGTCAGTTCTTCTCAAAGAAATATGGACCGATGATGCCGCCAGCCGAAAATCCACACTACCCAGTGACTTTTTCGGAACGCATTGGATGCTCTTGGTTCCCATGTGATTGGTATCACCATGCATCCAGAAATGAGCCTCTCCGCTGAAGATTTCTTTCCGATGAAAATTAGAGTCAGTTTCCAACTGCTTCAAAGTCCATTCAGCAAACACGCGTCGTTGTCTATAGTCGTTCTCCTGGGTCAGTTGAATTTTGTACGTGTGCAGGCCCAATGAAATGCCGAATTTTTGTGAGCGATGCGAAATCGACTGCCTCGGATTCACCGGCACACTCACAGGCAGCGGCGATGTTTTCGTCAGATCTTTCAGTTTTGTTCGTTGATCGTTTACTGAATCAGTGGACTCAAATTTATCAACCACACAGTGAAAATTCCTCTCTGTAGGACGATAATGGCGACCGTAAAATGAGTTAAGCGAGCGGAACATTACTCGAAGAGAACAGAAGAGAACATCCATTTTCATAAATCAATTTTATTATATGCACGTGTTGTTAAGCGCTACATTCGTCCATGGTGATTTGGCAAAACAGACTTTATTAATATGGCCGCTATCAACTGTCAAAGATCGGAAGTCCCTATTAGAAGACCCTTTTATATCGTTATTTAATATCTTCATTTTGCAGAAAAAAATATTTTGTTTTCGGAATATCCCGGGAATTCTATCTAAATCCCATTTTCATAAAAAAAAATATGCGCTAAGTCCTTTCCAAATTGTAGGGTTTAAGTTCTTTACAATCGGGCTGTTATTCAAATTCTCATATACAATTCAAGACCGTCATGCAGTTCTGTAGAAACATACATATACATTTTGTATGTATGTATGTAGCGAAAGGTACACCGACGCAATTTATTCATAATTTTATTTTCGCTTAAATCTCTTGGTCATTGGACGGGAATCCAATATTATGTGTGGGTGTTGATATAACTTTGAATTAAATATAAAAACCCTCGAGGACCATATATACTGTGTTTGTATGTATGATACAGAAATAAATAAATAAAGAAATTTGAATCTCGCATATTTTTTTTTATTATTACATTTATAAATCCAACAACCCATCCTGAGGCATCAAAATATCTATAGGTACGCGGCACCGTATAATAATGTATGTAAATTCATTTTTATGAAAACAATTTCTTTACAGTGAACAAAAACAACCAACAATCCCTTATACCTTCATATGTATGTTTGTCTGTACATTTAAATCCAATATGAAATAATTATTTTTTCCCATGACTTGAAAAAAAAAATTTTACTAAATCAAACAGAAAGAAAAAGTCCCTTTTGTTGGATTTCACAGTTGTTTGTTTTTCTCTACAAATACATATGTTATTCCTTTTTACTTGCTCTAAATGGCAAGTATTGGTTTCTTGTAAAAATGAAATCGAGGTTTTAATCAAACTAAAGGCAAACTTATGACGTTTTTGGAAACATTTTGTTGAACAAACCTGGGTGCAATTATTCAAAAAGCTGCACTATAGTTTAACAAAATTTTAGTTTTTTCTTACTCAGGGTCTAAACTTAATTTTTCTCAAGAATTTGGGTTTAGTGAATTCCAATCCGCAGCTCAAAAATTGCGTGCAGTGCATTAACCCCTACGGAAATAAAGCCCGTGTGTCTTATTTCCCGACCCCGTTGCGTTGCTTCGCTCGCTTAGGGTATTTCAGTCGTTAGGCAGGCGCTAATGTCAACAGTTTTTTTGGTCAACAGTATACATTTTAAGTAAGGTACATTTATGAATTATCGAATCACACTTTAACTCAATTCAGAAAGGCGGATCTTAATGCTTTTTTGTGGTGGGCCTTATTGCCACTCCAAAAAGGAATAGAAGGCCGCAAATGTTATTTTCTTTTATTTTGGAAATGGAATGCACGGGCTTTATTTTCGCGGATCTTATTACACTGCACCCAAAAATTGTCCCAATATTATGAAGACGAAAATATGGACCTATGCTTGATATTTATAAATATCCAAAAGACTATCTAGGATAAAATAAAAATGACCGGCAATTATAAAAAGACCCAGCCATTTGCTTTTTCTTAATCATCGTCGAAGTTGAATGAAGTGTTTTACCAAAAGCAGAATGTTCGCATTAAATTATCGGCGTTAAGAATAATCCTTTCTAGAAAAGTGTTCCTGATGCTCGGCACCGAATATTTTTCTATTTTCGCTCTTTAATACAATCGAGTTCATTCTTGTATAGAGGCAGTTCCTAATTTAACTAGGTTGACTGTTTTCGATTCAATTGAACAAAATTAGGAACTGCCTATCCTCTACTCTACTCTATCGACTAAACTCAATTTCATCAAGTTACATCCTGGCGCCCGCAATCTTGAGTGGAATGTTTTACGCTTTGATTGAATTTTCAGATATCACTCCTTCCGCAACAACACTCAATAGACTGGAATGCCCACTTGTCGTGCTCTCTCTTTTTCTTCCTAAGAAGTAAGAAGTCACCGTTCATCCCATTTGTTTTTGCTCATAGTGCTTCCGGGATGCTCTCTCACCATTTCTGGTTCTAGTCCTCGGTTTTAGCTGCTTGGTCCAGCTGGCACTCTTCATCGGATAAGTATTTCATTTTGATCGCATATTTTTTGTGTCTCTATTTATTTCGTGTCTCTACTTATTTCGTAGACATCCTCTTGGTCTTGTGAAATCATGGATATCCGCATACTTACTTGAGTTACTACCAACAAGCTGTCCGAGTTCATATTGGTCTCTTGGAACGTTCAGATATTCAAGGATGCTGGAAGCATGCCTGGCGTGTATCTCAACTAGGTATATATATATGATCAATTTGGTTGACGAGCCTTTTGTTGGAGACCACCAGGTTTTGAAATTGAGTGTTTGCTAAGATGTCATTTACCGAAAGTTTTATCGTACAGGCTTTTTCCCGAGTCCCTTCTTTTTCCAAAGATACCCTCCTTTTCGAATTTTGCATTTAATTCACCAAAAAATAGTCTTGACGCGGTTACATCATTAAAAAATAACGGTAATATCTACAATTCAGTATTATGGCTTTTTTTAAAAGCCAATACTCTGTTCTATTACCCAGTTTTTGAATAGAGTGAAATCTATGCATAGTTTTTGAAAAAAACGAGTTTAAAACTCAAAACTTGGGAAAAAAACATAAAAAGAATGGTTAAAGTAAAGTTTTTCAATACTTTCAGATTTTATATTATTTCTTTTTTCTTACAATTCGTTGCTCTTATTAATTCTTAATCAAAAACTGAAAACTAGATGATTTTATGTCTTCTAGTTTTCGAGAAAATTGTAAATTACTAATTTTTTTTATTTAATAAAATTTTGTTTTGCTTGAGTATTTACGTTGTTTTAATTTGGTAGTAATAATAGAATTATGTGATTAATTCTTATGCAAATTGACTCTATATCATACTCTCCCCGCATCCAGCTTTACGTCGTATAAACAGTGAGGTATGTATGGGGGGGGCATGCTACCCCCCTGCAACCCCCCTGCTTGGGCTCACTATAGGATTTGGGGTAGGTGCAAGGTTTGGTGTATGCAAAGTTTCTTTTGCAAACGAAAAATTAATTAAATTAAAATAGTAGTTTTGGTAATTTCCAATTTTCTCGAAAACTAGAAAACATAAAATCATCTAGTTTCCAGTTTTTTTTTAATGTTTTTTTCCCAAATTTTGAGTTTGAAACTCGGTTTTTCACAAACTATGCATAGATTTCACTTGATTTAAAAACTGGCTAATAGAACAGAGTATTGGCTTTAAAAAATGGTATAATATTTAATTGTAAATATTACCGTTATTTTTTAATAAATTTTTTCCATTTTTAGTACTTTTTCATGATTTTCCCCCTCCCATAGTAAAAAATGCTTGTATTAAAGTGTTCTACAAAAAAAACGTTATGATTTCTTGTAGCCACGGTTATCATACTCTCCCCCGAAATTCACTATCCTTTATTCTCTCTAAAAATCGTTGTTAACCGTAACATAATTGTTCAATATTTATTCAAACGTAATAGAAGAGCTTTTAAAAACAAGTTTATGCGATCTAGTCATGTATTTTATTTCATAATAATTATATAAGTACTCGAATGGAACAAAGGGGTTAAAAAAAAGTTTTTCGATATTTTTATTTACTTGAAACAGTTTTGCACACAACAAAAAAAAATTTCTTGGTGGTTGTGACATCCTTTGCTAACTTAATATCTATTTGTCGGATGTATATTGTATATGGAGGGTGTAAAGCCACTGACAGCTCTGTGAACACTTTTGTGACATTTATTCTAATTTATTTGTATAGAATAAAGTGTCTTGCCTGTGCAAATATACAAAATGTAAATCTTTTGATATCTGTTTTTTATATTTTTTTAAATGTATCATGTGTTTTTATATGGCTGAAGATTGGAATCTATATTAGTTTTTTTTTATTATTATTATTTTTCAATCAATTGCAGTTATCAAATTGAATAATTAAAATTTTGTATGTATAATAAATTATTCATACGTAAAAAGTTGTTAAATAAATTATTAATCAATTTTATTTTTATTTTTGTTTATTTCAGGTATGTTGAATCGTTGGCGTGTTTCTTTCTTGTGAATGAGTAGGTATTTAAATCATTTTCTATTTTGAAAAGAAAACATAAATATTATTTTTTTTGTTTCATAAAGAATGTTTAATCGGATAGGCATCCCATAATAAGAATATTCAAACAAAAATTTACACTGAATTTTCAGAAATGTGAAACCTGTTGGAGGTAGATGTGCAAGTAAAACTACAATTTCATAAAAAAAACATACATAAAATGAATTTCAACATGAATTTTTTGGTTAAACGATTGACTATACATCAAACCTTGCACATATTTAATTAAACTGATTTCAGTGAAGTTGAGAAATGGTTTTAGGTTGATGCAATATATTTATACAGATTACAGTAAAGCTTTTTACTTTCTAAACCACACGATTTTTATTAGAAAATTTCCCTTTTCATTTTCCTCAATGTTAAATAATATAATGTCATTTCTAATTGGAATAAATCAATGTGTATTAATCGATAATAATCATTCAAATCAAATTGTCAATCAAGGGTCCCACAGGGTAGACATCTTGGACCTCTATTATTCATATTATTTATAGACGATTATATTGTATCTGTTTTGAAATATTTTGAATTTTTGAAAATACAAAGCACTCATGACCCTTGAACTTAATAGCTATTAATTAATTATCTATTTAGATGGTTTATTCAAAATTGCCTAATTCTCCGATCTTTGTATTTGGTTATTGATTTCTCGAAAACGGCTCTAACGATATGGATGACATTTTCAGAGTTTGTTTTGATGAACAAGTAAATTAAAATTAAAAAGTGGTTTTAGAAAAACACACGCACTACAACACCCACTCTTATTTCTTCTTAATTTTTCAGAATAGCCTTTAACGATTTGCATTAAATTTTTAGAGTTTGTTTTGATTAATGAGTAAAAAATACAAAGTAGGTTTTGCAAAATCCGCCCACTGCCACTTCCACTTTAATTGTTTTTCTTGGTTTTCGTTGTTTTTTTGTTTCGGTTCGGTTGATTAAAATGAAACATTCAGAGAAGCAAAAATAAGAACTATTTTTTTTTTTTAGGAAACCCCATTTTTCTTATTTCTTTACTTTCATAATAAGAGAGTTATTTTAGAAAAATCCATTTTTCTTATTTCTTGATTCCTCGAAAATGATTTTACGATATGGATATTTTTAAGCAGGTTATATTTGTACATTCCAATTTTATTTAGATTGTAGGTGTCCAGGGCCGTTGCTCAGACGATGCCAGACAACGGCAAGTGCCATATAATATGTAAATAAAATCACAAATATTTTAAAAAAGCTAGGAACTTGATTTAAATTTCAGTCAGGTTTTAAAAAGCAAAAAAAAAAACAAAAATTTCGCGTTTCAAGTCAATATTTTTATTTATCGCTACTTTTAAAAACACATCTCCATGAATATAGCGACATCTGTACATCAGTTAATATTTTTGTTCCTAATACTACACAATCTTTCAAATACGCATAGGTTCTTTCTTTAGCTGCACAACACGAAAATGAAATATAATGTTTTCCTTCTGAACTGTGTTTATTTTACAAAAAAAAATATTAAGCAAGCTATTGGCGGAAGTAGTTCAAAAATACCGACTACAATAAAGGATGTGCTTCCCCAGAAGCTGTTGAAAAAGTCATTATTGTCATGATCTCTTCATGAACCATTCTTCATCAATGACAAATAATAAATAAATAAATTTGGTAGTGCCATTTCTGTCTGCACAAATTCGTTTATTCACAATAAACAAAATCGATATAAATACAAAAGTAGCTTCTTTCTTCTTCCGCCTTACTTTAACTGTTTACAATTACATATGTATATAGGTACTGTGCAACTGATAGTGTATCTAAAATAAATTCTGAATAAAATTAATAGTTTCATTAAAATTTCCTTCAATTATTTAATTTAATTGAATATTTCTGGAATTTACCCACATATATCTCGTTAAAAAATAACAACAAAATTCATATTTCTATAAAAACGGATACACAACAACAACATCAAAAAATAAATAAAAAAAAAAATATGCACTAATCCCGCGCTATAAAATTACGCCCGAGTTTATTTACAAAATATAAACGGGGAGTATGCCACCATTAGCATTATACTAGTTGTTTCAGAGATTGTATAGCACACCAAGAACGCGCGAGTTGTAGGTATAGGTATGTAGATATACAAGTACATATATGTTGATTTTAGGAATATAAAATGAATTTTTATTAACTCGTAATAAAATGTTAATTTAATGTGGCTGCTTCTCTTATCAAAAGCAACAGGCCTGCCTGCAAAAGTAAACCAAAAACAAATAAAGTGGGAACAACGGAACAGCCGAACATTTCTGATTCAGAAGTCCGGTGGGAAAAATTGGTATGGGAGTTGGAGGGTGGGAGTCGTTTATAATTCTGCGGATGATAGGGGGAGCCACCGCATTGCAATTATTCATTTGCGTAAAACCTCACTCCGGAGCCCTTTCAATGAAAGGTTTTGTTTTTTTTTTTTTTTTTTTTTTTGTGGGAATATTCTTATTCTTATTGTTATTATTATTATTGTTTTTTTTTTTTTAATTTAACAACACCGTCAGACAAAGATATAGACATGAAAGCAAAAACAAAAAAATCTAAATACAGCTAATAATGCTTTATTGTTGTAGTAGGTACCTATATAGGCACTTGGATATACCTTGAATGGGATTTTGATTTTTTTTTATCTTATCATCATGGAATGGAATAAAGTTTATACGATTTTCCTACAATGACCAAGGGGGCGGAGGTTGATCTTTTTTCTTTTCTTTTTAATTTACTGCCGCGGGGAAAGGGTATAGTGATGAGGGCTATGGGAAAACGTTCTGTTTTGTAACAATAGGAATAATGAATTTGCGTTTCAATTGTGCAGTCGTCATAAGATTCGATTCAAAAATTAAATCAAGATGATTCCGATTGACCTTGAGAATAATATATGTACATAGAAAATTGTGTTATTGAGTTCGAAACTCGTAACAAAATTAGGTATATCTTCAAGTGAGCATTGGGATCGTGCATTTTGTATATCTAAGCATAAAAATGCCAATAAGGCAAACAATTGAAGTTGTGTTGGTGTAGAGGCGAAAGAAAGAATTTGAATAAAATATATACGAAAATATTGAAAGCACTGAAATAAATTAATTAAATTATTTGATTCAATGAATTGAATTTTATTTGTTCTATTATAGAATAAATCATGGGGAAGTTATTCGTAAATGATTTAGTAATTTTATATACGCCCCCTGATTCTTATATCGACGGCGATAGTGGTTAATGTCATTATTGCCGATACCGATTTTGATTGTTAAAGTTTCAGGGGACGGTCTATTATTATTGTTATTTTTTTTTTTTAATATATGTGCATCAATTTAATACGTCTATGATGAAATAAAATGCACGACGATTCTTGTTTCATAGTTAAAAAGTACCTATCGTATTCCTCATGCCATAAAAGAATGAATTTTGCACAAATTAGAAGTTTATTTCGCGTTAGCTTCTTCTGAATTAGAGTAGTAATTTTGCCATTTAAATAATGACGCACTTGGCATTTAAAAAGGATTAATCAGTTCATGTTTTTGATATTAATTGGACGAAATGTCCATACAAATTGTAAAGTTAAAAGTTTTTATGAACTAGAAATATCTTCCCTCATATCAATGAAGTTACGCAACTGCTCTTTTCATATTTTACAAAAAAAAAAAAATATAAAAAAGGTTTTGGTTCTTCTTTAAATCGCTGCATTTATATTTACATAAATATATGTATGTACGTTTCGTAGAGTAGGTTTCATCTTTAGGATGCGGGAGGAGGTTCAATCCATGCCAACCAGCAGAAATTTGGAAATTGTGCTGTATGGAAGTTTGACAGCTTTTGGATGAGGGTGGTGTTTGCTCTTCTATCGTTATCTATAGAAATATGTTCACAATTTTACATTGAAAAAGAACATTTACATCATCAGAATCGATGCCTTAAAAAGAAAATTTTTTTGAAATTTAAATGTTTGGGTAAATTGAAGTCGAAAATCTATGTTTTTTAATCAGTTTATGAGAGATAGATGATTTTTTGTTTCCATTTGATAGATTTGAATTTTAAGAAAGTAGTAATGAAAAATGTTATTTTCGAGATATGAATATGTTTTTTCGATTTTTATTTTCATGCCGACAACACACACAAATAGAATGGTTGAGAGTTTTAACAGAAAAAAAAACTCATGTTTTAGGACGTGGTTGAGACTTCAAACAAGTTTTTAATTTTTTTTATGATAACCCTCTATAAGACGTTCGTCGGTAGATGGTTGAAATTATGAAAAGATTTACAGCAGATTCTGTAGTCATGAAAGTCTGACTCCTCCTGCCGGCCGCCAGATTCTGTAATCGGAGTGAATATTTTTCACATATTATAATGGTGGCTATTTATATCAAATAACATGACCCAATCAAGAAATCAAACATTTTTTTTCTACATATTACTCATAATTCTTTTTTTATTAGTCATATAATTTCTCAAAATTATTCATTTATTCAAACTTTCAATATTAATATGATGGTACGAAAGCTTGGCAGCCTAACTGCAAGTGTATTATCACACAAAAACCCGTTATAAAAATTATATTTGTTTTTCCTTTATGACTTAAATAAAAAAAATATACAATAGGTACATTACATATGTATGTATCAATGACAAGAAGAATAAAATTCCCTACTGGGTCGCACGAACTTGCTCTTATGTGTGACCACACTGTTGATTTAAAGTATGTATTGTACTTAGACTTTAGATTGGACTGAAACATTTTTAAAAAAATATTTAAAAAAGTATTTTTTATTTATAAAATTTTGAAAACATTTCTAAGATACAAAATTGGTACGCCATTTTTAAGCCTTTATTTATGTGTTTTGGAAAAAAAAATCATTTTCAAAATATCTAATTTTCAAAAAATAATTTTGAATTTTATTTTTGTTTTTAAATTTTGATGGGCATTTTATTATTCAAACTTATCAGATCCTCTGGTGTAAAAAATCAGAGATGCCATTTTTAAACTATAGATACATTTTTTTTCCAATAATATTTTAATGAAAATCATAGGAGCCGTTTTTATGAAAAATGAGATTTTCCTTATCGATTTTTAAACACTAGTATGGATGGCACCGTTATTTTTGGTCATAAGAATAATTTTTATTTATAAAATCTGCTAGATAATGTTAAAAGACTGCAAGTTTAATAAAAATCGACAAAAGACATTTTCGAATTATTAAGTTCTCAACAACAAAACATTTAAAGTTTTATTTTTTTTTTTGAAAAATCTTAAAAACATTTTGGTATTCAAAACTATTAAAACTTCTGGAAAGATTTTCTATAAAAAAAATTCTTCAAAATCAGTTCAGCCGCTTTCGAGATAATCGAAAATCAAAAAAATGATTCTATGCGAGGTACCATTAATAACCATTTTTCCTATTTTATTTTTATAAAATGGTTGCCTTTTTGTAAAAAAAAATTACTGATATTTTTTTTTAAGTTGTGGGAACGTTTTTGAGAAAAATAAGATTTTCGGAATTTTTGTAAAAAAAATATATTTCAGGTACCGTTATTTTTGATCTTAAAAAAAATGGGTATGCCCAAAAATCGCCAGGTACAAAGTTTAAAGAAAATCGACCCACCCGTTTAGGCTTCAAGTCGAAAGGACAAGACAGACAGAATTGCTAGACCCATTTTTTTCGACTTCGCTATCATATAGTAATGTCAAGTTTGATCAAAATCTCGAGTTCATTTTTTTTTACGAATGCATAACTTGCCATATAGTACCTACATACATATATATCACAAGTAAAGAAATTAACCTGATAAACGTGCTATAAAACACAATCACTTATGGGGGTATTTGTGATAATATATAAAGGGTGTTTTTTTTTAGAGGTATAGAACTTTGAATGGAATAAAATAAAGATGATTTTTTTAAATTGACATGAAATTTACTTTATTCGAAAGATAATCTTCTGGCATTATAATTTAAATATGATTTCTGCATATGACCACCACGGCTGGCTCGGACGTAGTCTAATCAGGAGGTCCAATTTTCGATGACTTTTTCCAACATTTGTGGCCGTATATCGGCAATAACGCGGCGAATGTTGTCCTTCAAGTGGTCAATCGTTTCGGGCTTATCGGCGTAGACTAGTGACTTAACATATATCCCTACAGAAAATAGGCCAATTCACGGGTCCGTAACGTGAAACTATGCGGTTACCAAACGTTGCGCCGTCTTGTTGAAACCACAGCTCCTGCACATCATGGTTGTTCAATTGATGAACGAAAAAGTCAGTGATCATGGCTCTATAGCGGTCACCATTGACTGTAACGTTCTGGCCAGCATCGTTTTTAAAGAAGTACGGACCAATTATTCCACCAACCCATAAAGCACACCAAACAATCAGTTTTTGTGGATGTAACGGTGTATCAACATACACTTGAGGATTATCATCACTCTAAATACGGCAGTTTTGTTTATAGACGTATCCATTCAACCAAAAGTGAGCTTCATTGCTAAAGAAAATTCGCTTATGAAAATTGGGTCAACTTGTTTTGGAGAGTGCGCTCATAACTTATGAGTGATCCCTAACACTCGTAACTTTATCGAGCGTTCATAAATTTTCAATATTATTGCTTGGTAAATAGATCTGTGAAGTGTGAGCCCCTTAAGTTATGAGCGTTCGGTGAATACCACTCTAAATTTTAAAGTGCTCGTTTAACATCACAGAACGCGGTGGTCAACCAAATTTCAACATAAACTCAACTCGACCTTTCGATTAAGTTTGCGGTTACAGAAATGTCAACGTTTTTAGTTTACCCTACCGCAGCCGGCATAGATGTTTACACACCGAAAAAAAAAACAACCACAGTCTTATTTTTCACTTTTTTATATCTGATATTTTTTTTTATAATTAATCATATTTTTCGTTAAATAAAAAAACACATTTTTTTCAAATTAATTGAAACGTCAAAAGTGCTCCACGTGCTAAAAGTATTCAAACCCTTGCAGTACTGACTGCAGAACCGTTTGCAGCTGCAGCGTTGCGTTGTGTTCGTAACAATCTTAACATTGAATTTGTGTGTTTTCAATATTTTGACAGCTATTCCAGTTGCAGCTCCGTTTCTATTATGTTCAGCCAGTAATACGTTTAAAATATTCGTTAGTTAAGATAGTAGATCCCCTGTGGTGTCAATACCAGCTTGAATTTAGAAGCTTTGTTATAAGAACTATGTTACTACAACTTTCGATCCATAAGTCTGTGTCGGTTATACTTCAGCATGTAGGACCCATTTTTTTTCTGCGAACGAAGAAGGATTAATATCAGACCTTCTCAACCCTCACTTCGCTATTTTTTCACTGTTCCAAATAAAACGTAGGACCGATAACCACTCCCAGATATCTATATGAAGACAGCAAGAAGTAAGCTATGATAAAGGCTATTTGGGTAAATAGAGTTGTAAAGACCATCAGCTCCATTTTTAATTGGTTAACTCTTAACTGCGACTTTCATTTCTCAACCATTTCTGTGATTTCAAGTTAAAAAAAATTGTGAATTTTCCCTAAACCAAAAAGATTCAATCATTCACATGCACATCTGACCACCTTCATGAAAATTTCATTGCTGATTAAAATCCATATAGAATAGGTTAAGACAATTATCATCAAACTTTGTCACTAACATAACATGATTTGCGACAATATCTTCAAAAATATAAATTAAAAAAGATAATCATATGTGATTATCTTACAATGTCAAAATATTCATGTCAAGTGTTTAACGCAGTAGTGTTGTACGAGTAGGTAGCAAAAAAAAAAATAAAAATATTTTTCGCACATTAAACTCGATATAAGCTATAAGTCGTCAGTTGGCGTATACGAGTGCTATTTTAAATTCAAGGTTCTGATTCAATTAAACACCGCTGATTTTCATCAAAATTCAAGTTTTTTTCTTTGACGGTTTTCTGATAGAAAAAATAATGTCTTTAAGACTTGCTGGATGAAACTTGACGCAACTTCGACGACAACGTATAGACGGGGACGACGACGACAACGACGACGTTTGAGACATTAATTTTCAATTTTACAGCTCGTATACAACATTATACATATTTCCATTTTTATCGTATCTCAAAATGTGATTAACTAACTGCCGAGTTGAAAATATTTGTGAGTGCGAATTTTTACATGAATATTTGATGTTTGGTATAATAAGCCATGCTCCATCATGATCAGATCAGTTGGATTCAGTTTGAGTTAAATTGAGTGAAAATAAAAGAAACGATGTTAATTTTTTTTACAGGTAGGTATACCATCAAATAATGAAGTGTTTTTTTTTTTTTTATTATTGTCGAAGGTATATTAGTTTATACGCGGATGTCCTTGAAATTAACTGTGAATACTTCAGAATGATATTAAGGGTTCGTATTTTGTGTAAAACTTAGTCCCCAAAAAACTTTTCTCCAAAACACGTATTTTATGGCAAAGAAAGGTCATAGAAAAATGGAAATCAATCTTGAAAAAAAAAAAAAATTAAAATGTTACAAAATGAACAAATCTTAAAATTTGTGCTATCTGCCATTTGAAGAAGGCGCTATAACTAGTTCTAAAAGTAATTATTTTTTTTTTTATTATTTCTAAAACTTTTACTGTCAAAGTTACAAAATTTTTGAATTGATACAAGACACCTCTTAAAGACAAGAAAATATTTTATTTATTTTTTAATTTCGGATTAACACAACTGACAAGTTATGACTTAGTGGTTTAAATGTTTTACTTTGGTCATAACAAAACTGACAAGTACAACTGACGTCTAATCTTGCAATTATACTGGCAATGAATAAACGTAGTGCTGACATCATTTTGTAAATTATGACATAACAAAAAAAATGGAAAAAATTCTCATCATTTTCATTTGGCAGATTGCCTGCCAGTAAACATACCTTGCGACCATCAAGATGTCATTATTTGACTTCATGTAAATGATTGTCATTATGGAATTGATTTTTTTGTTTTCATTATTTTGACAGTTTTCTTTGCACATATTATGACAGTTTGTCAGTCGTTTAAATAAAATATAAGGTATAGATATGTATGTACATAAAGATCCGATTTCTGATTTCCCTGGAGAAATTTCACTTTAATTTTGTTGAGATTAATAATAATTAGTTATTAAATTCGGTTCACAAAATATAAAAGCTATGTATAATGTATATTGCATGTGTTCTTAAAATAGATGGCTCTTTTTACGATATTCTACTGCATCAAGTAATGAATTCGAACTTTATTAATTGACTGTAATAAGTTTGTAATAGGAAACACTATCTTTATTTATTTCACACAACACACAAAAAAAAGTATTCAGAGATAATCATTAATAATATGGTGTTTCGTGAATTATGGTATCATGATATCAATAATAATTGCTTGTGATACATTAACAACACGAACGTTAACATGAGAATATATTATGTACATATCTACCTTCTATTGATTTCCCAAAAATACACATCAAAAGGACTGACATTAGAATTCATATTGCATTGAAGGATAAGAAAATATTTTCAAGGACACAGGACTTTCACGCACATTGTTGTTTTATTTATTTATCTTTTTTATTTCTTCTTTTTTTTTTGAAGAAAAAAATAAAAAATCAATTTTTAAACTTACTTGTAACCATATGGATGTGACTTTTGAAATTCCAATGTAAAAGCTATTTACGCAATACTTCAGACTTTATGAGTAGGTATGTATATATTCTGCAGCAAGTTTAATGCTCAATAAAATTTCTCTTTTTAATTTTAAATGAAAATGTTTTTTTAGAGATTTAAATTTTTTATTCATCCAGAAGTAATGAAATGTTTTTTTTTTGTTTTTGCCGCAGTGCTTATATTATAAATGAAAAAGTACTCTTTACGAAATGAGTGGTTTTGTAATTAACAGTTGTTTAGCATTAAAAGTGTTTTAAAATAATTCCTTTTTTATTTTTGCTTACATGATATAAATCAAAGATGAAGATATCTTTCATTTTGGTTAAGAAATATTAGTAATACAGCGTAATACAGTAATTGACGAATAATAATTTCGAAAAAAAAAAACAAACATAATAATAAAAAAATCAACAGAATTTCAAAAATGTGAAACGCCTAATGGACAAAGAGGGCGAATCGTCAGGGGAATAGACGAAATTATTGCGTTCATGCTTTGTACTTATTGGTCTGAAGAAACAGAATACGAAGAAGATGATAAAACGGACACCAAAAAAAGGAGAAGTGTTCGTAGGCCTTTGTAACGGATGGTTAAATTTTAAGGGCCGATGTTGAATGTGAACCACACCTAAACGTCAAGTTTTTTTTTGCATTTCATTTGACATTTCTCAATTTCAGACTAACTCAATTTGAACCATGGAAAGATACACAGTCGTCAATGGTCAGAATGGTGGCAAGAAATGACAAACGTGGATAATCAATTTTCGAAGAAAATCATCTTCAGTGATGAGGCACATTATCACCTCAGTGGATTCGTCAATAAGCAGAATTGCCGCATTTGGGCGAATGATAATCCAAGAGTGATTGTCGAAAAACCAATGCACCCACAAAGAGTGACTGTTTGGTGCGCTTTATGAGCTGGCGGCATCATCGGGCCGTATTTTTTCCAAAATAAGGCCGGTCAGGCGGTTACTGTGAATGGTGTTCGCTATCGTGAGATGATAACGAACTTTTTATCGCCCGAATTGGAAGGTATGGATGTGGACGATATGTGGTTTCAACAGGACGGTGCCACTTGCCACACAGCTAATGAAACAATGGCTCTTTTGCGCGACAAATTCAATGGCCATTGGACTTCTTTCTTTGGGGTTATTTGAAAGAAAAGGTGTACGTCGATAAGCCAGCAACTATTCAAGAGCTAAATGATGAGATAATTCGACACATTAACGGCATAGAACCTCAATTATGCCTCAACATCATCGAAAATTTGGACCATCGGATGGAAAGTGCCGCCGCTGCGGCCATTTGGACCATCGGATGGAAAGTGCCGCCGCTGCGGCCATTTGGCCGATATTTTGTCCGTACATAATTAAACCATACCAATATTATCATAATAAAAAGAAATGACAATAATTTCCTAAATAATTTGTGTTTTATTCAAAATCAACATCGGCCCTAAAAATTTAACCACCCTTTATTTAACAGGTGGCTCTGCGAAGGATGGCTAGTTTAAGTTAATCTGAAATATATTTAAATGTCATTTTTGCACTTTGAGGTTTTGAATTACGAGGTAAATAATGTTAGAGTTATTTTTATTTGTTTTTCTGTGACTTTTTTTAAACCCCGAAAATAAATAATCCATCATATTACTCACACCTTAGATCATTTTTTTTTTACAATATCTCTTTCCATCTGCTAACTTAAGCAAGTATATATTGTATAATCTCCAAATAAAACCCCACGTTTTCTGAAATTTAAAATGTGAAAGTATAATCCTAAAGCATTTTTAAAACCCATTAACACCACCTTTTTTTATCCAACACCATTGTTTTTAAACGCAGTGATGTGTAGTAGGTACCTACTTAAGCTTAAACGTGACTATTTATTTTTTACACATACAACTCAAGAGACTTATAGCTTAAATAAAAAAACAAAATTTAAAGAACTTTGTTGAGTTATCTGTAAAAAATGATGCCGTTGAATTAAAAAAAAAAAAACTGAAAAATGACAATCGCAAGCACGTTCAATGTAGGAACATACATAAACAATAATTTTATTGATTTTTTTTTTCAATTCTTATTTAAACGACCAGAGATACAAAAATAAAATTTACAGATTTCACTCATAGAGTAACTATGGGGACATTGAAAATGACTTGTATTAAGTCGATAAAACAAAATCATGCCAAATCTTAGAGATTTTTTATTTTGTATACTATTGTTGCATTATAACTTCACAAACTGTCTTAGAAACCATTCTACAGTCTGAAGTACCAATTTGTATATTTAATGTCACTTCCCAGTTGGTGGTTAAATTAATTTGTTAATTTTTTTAAGAAGGTGAATCTTAAGCAGCCAATAGACACAACACTTGTGTCTACACCGGTGTCGGTGTACGGGAATGTGTGCTGTGTGTGGGCTGGTGCGCACACCGATTTTCGGTGTCAGACACGGTGCGAGTAAAATCAAAAAATCAAATTTTTGGTGTCGGTGTCTCGATCGGTGTGGCGTGTGTGGCGGAATGCCACACCGGTGTCAGTACACCGGTGCAGACACAAGTGTAGTGTCTATGGGCTGCTTTAGTCTTAATTGTGGCTTATCTCGCAATTACACAATCATACTCATTTTCATCCGCACCGGTACAGCACTTATACACGAAATTAAAAATACATATAGGTACCATCTATCTTAACGTATATCTAGGTATTTGACATTTTTGCCTAGCTAAGCTTTGCAGAAAGGTAACTGAATTATTACAGATCGATTAAAGCATACATCATATACGGTTCAACTTAGTTCTCGACTCAGTTGATTGTTTTTGAATCAACCCGTGTGTTTGATTAAATGTCCAGGTAAACCTTTTTTAAATCGAGACAAAATTTACAAAGAATTTGATGCGAAGCTCAACCCCACTGCTAATTGTTTTTATTCTATAATATTTTATTTTAAAATATTTTGAACTCATCTTTTAATCAATTTAACAATATCGAGTCGCGTAATTTATTTTAGACAAAAATAATGTTTTTGAGACTTGGAGCTGTATTCTTTTAACTGAGTTTATGAAATGTGTGGCCGAGCGGCAAGCATCAATTTAGTTGACAACCAAATTAAATAGTTTATGGACTACTTTAAGATAAAGCCTAAAATTTTATTTGCATTTGAGGACCTTAACCACTTAAGTTATAAGTTTATTAAAGAGGTTCAAGTAAGTACCTATGCATATTGCATATTCTAGGTTAAACAATCAAATTGATTTAGAAGTTAGTAAAGTTTTTACCTAAACGTTGTCTAGCATATTCTAGGTTCTTTAGGTTGATATAAAAAAAATTTACTTTTGTCATATTTTACCTTAATTTTGAGACTTTAACCTCGAACATCCGATTATTAGAATTAAAGTTAGAAGCTAACCAAGACCTTAACCTTGATGATCTGCCACTTGGAACTTAAGATATAATTTAATACCTATAAGAGGTTCAAGTAGGTACCTATGCATATTCTAGGTTAAACAACCAAATTGATTTAGAAGTTAGTTAAGTTTTTACCCAAACTATGCATATTCTAGGTTCAACAATCAATTGATTTAAAAGACTGACATTTTACCTTAATTTTAAGACCTTAACCTCAAACATCCGATTATTAGAACAGAAGTTATAATCCAAACAAACCAACCAAATCCAACCTTTACGATTTTATTATTTGTAAAATACCTACTACAAATGTTCATGCACATACCTACATGCATACATGCATACCTACATAAACATAATGTATATCATTTTTGTGCCCGATGCAAAGCCAATTTTGTTTGCCACGTGTTTTTTTTTTTATTGCACACACTCCACCGTCTTCTCCATTCTATCAATATGTTCTTTGTAGGTACGTACCTACATACATATGTACATATTTTGTTTGTTTTTTTTTTTGCCGTGATGAAATATAGTTCTAAAAAGACAATTTTTCAAGTTTCTAGTATGAAATTTTTACGATTTTGCAAAAATTTTTATGCAGATTTGTATCCTGTCATTTAAACTTTAATTATCCAGCTTAATATTGAACATCCAATAATTATAACTAAAGTTATAGGCTTCTAAGTGGGCTCAAATCAAGCATTTTTCGAATTTTATACACTCCTCCACTGAATCTCGTCCGTTGGCAATGATCAACATGTAGGTACGCTGGCTGAAATTCATCACTTGTGTTTTTTTCTTCATTTTATTCATTTTGGTAGTTTCTTTGGTAACACCAACCAAAAATTCAATCTTTCTCCCCCTATACGCTAGAGTTCATTCTATATCTTTGTTCATTTTGGTAACACCATACTTTTATCAAAACGACCCTATAAACATTTTCAATGTTAATAAACAATTTGGTCCATCATGTGATGGCACGAGAGAGTTTGACAATAAAAACAAAAAGAAAATTCCTCCGCAAACCAAAAGTTTCACTGTCAATATCGAAAACATTCGTTTCACTTAAAAATTTATAAAAAAAATACTTTTCCAGGGATGTTGAATGTGCCATAATAGTAAATTAGTTTTTAAGTGAAGAATACTTCAGAGATTTTTGAAGATTTATGTGAACCTGCTACATATGAGGAGATCTAAAAACTTAGAACGACTAAATTTATCTTTAAAAATAAGTTGAACGATTTGGGTTAAATTTTTTTGAGATTCTTTAAAATTTAAATTGATATTTAGTTCTGAAACAATTTTAAATAAATATTATCTTCTAATTTTTTTTAGAAAATATATATAGTTATCTCTAAAAAAAAAAATACTCTAGAGCCTTTATAATCTCAAAAACTTGATTGAGACATTGAGAGTAAAAATTGACAGCACTGTGTTGTTAAATTATTTTCTCAATCAGAATCAGACAATAGATGTGCTTTAAAAAAAAGTCGAAGCTTTATTGTTATATCACTAAAGAATTAAAAAAAAAAAAAAAAAACTCAGGACTCTGATGTACATTCTTCACCACAAATTACGTATTCTGACAGTCTAACCACCACCCCACACCCCCTCACCTATCTAGACGTAAGTCAACTCAATGAACGAACGACTGTCCTTTTAATGTCACAAAAAAAGTATAAAACAAAACAAAAAATTCGTATATAACAGGTAAGACAATTAAAATAGAAAAAATAGTAGGTAGTTAGGTTGTTAGGTAGCTAGATTCCTTGGAATGAAGCCCGAGGAAACGTGTCTGGAAAAGACATTTTTCAACGTCTCAAAGATGGCAGTGAAATTGACGGATATTTTGGTGCGTGTCTTTTTCATTTATTTTTTATTTTTTTTTTTTCTTTCATTTTATTCGAAACTGACAGGTATTGGTTTTATTATAAGAGGAGCATTAATGTTTTCATTTCGCACCAAAATGACACTAATAAGGATTCCAATTTAATCTGTACGTGGAGGAACTTTTGGATTTCTTAAAAAAAAAAAAAAAATAAAAAATGAAGGTGCCATTCAGACGATCCATATATTTTTTTTCGACAAGGCTGAATTAAGAAATCAATATTTGTGTTTTTTTTGCAGGTTAACCTTGGTTTTAAAACTTAATATTGAATTTGAGAAGTCATATAAAAGAATATTTAACAGACACTAAACAAAAAATAAACAATTAAATGCCACTAAATGTCAAAGAACAAAGAATCATTTCATGTCTATACTTGCGCTGACCCACACAATGTTTTGATTTATAGAATAACAATGAAATTGAGAAGTCCTTAAGAAGCCCACGATGAAAGGAAAAATTATTTGTTTAAGCAAAATTTTCGATGATTTCTATGGTAAAACATATCAGAACGGCTTAAAAATTAAATTACGATAGGTTTTAAATTGCATTTTAAAGTCCTTCCTTACATTAGACTGTCGCAAGTTTTAAGAAGGGAAATATGAATATTGTACTTACAAGAGGTAGTGTTCCACAAGGAAGTGTTTTTAGTCCAGTTCTGTTCGTTCTTCATAGTCGAACTCTTTATATCCCAAGAAGTTTTAGATATGCAGCTAAATTTGTGGGCGATCTGGTTATACATAAATTAAGTCTGCTACTACCTGGCAAAAAAAAATTATTTTGACATTTAAAACACTTGGTTAGTCTGTGAGTCGTGAGCAAAATTCGAATGACTCTTTTTGATTTTCGAAAATGTCATGACTTAAAAGGTTCTCGTGTAATTGAAGTTTAAAAGTTAGCTTAACAGTGCATACTAACAAGAATGTAGCATTGGCACTTTAGTGTGAGTAAGTAGCTAATATTAAAGACTTAATTGAAACTTTTCAGGTAGGTACTGTGGAACTTATTCTTCCATATTGGCGCCTGGAGTGCCATTTATACTTCGACTGTGAAACTGAACTTAAGGTAACTTGGTGGCATTAATAACGAGAAATACAATACGGATTTTTTTTGGCTATGTGTGTGAGGCTAGGCGTGTAAAAAAAAGCGATTCAAAAAAAAAAAAAATAAATCTTACACACATTTGGAGGTCTCTCGTTCTGCAGAGCTATGTAAATTTGCAGTTTTTTTTAATACATATGACTTACTGTAGGAACACGCCATGAAAGCACTGTCGAACAGTAGTCTATTTGTTGAATTTGGCAGAAAAAATCATTTCCCAAGAAAGAACTACCTAAGCTGACGCTGCTGAGGCAAGCCAAACTCCTTCTTGGAAACTATAACCAAGAACGTTTCAAGGATTGCACCAGCTTAAGTAGGAATAACCTCAGAATTATAACGAGCCTCCTTATCGGCAAACAGCAAACTGAGAAGGCACCTAAAAACTCTAAGCTTAGTGAGTATATAGCGCCGGATACAGATTCTTCAATATTCATGAGAAAACTCCAAACCATATATGTATTAAGCAATTGCGTTGCAATGCACTCATGCACCAAAGAAACAAACACCTGCGACACTACAAGGTAGAAGAGAGCAATTTATCCTCTCTGAGAATACCCCAAATACTCAAATTCCTGAGAGAAATAGCTTTGGAGGAAGAGCTGTAAGATGAGAAACCTCATCCAGCCATAGATGAGGGCTAGTTCTATAGGTCGCAGTGCAATTAACCCCACAATATTTTCATTCATTCATAGAAACATTGCGCTGCATTTTGAACTTCCTTTTCTTAATTTGGTCAATGTTGTAAGGTACAAAAATGTTCGTATATGAATATGCTAATGTGTTTTTTTAAACGTTCTCAGTTTAATATTTTTTTTTTTCTCATAAGCGGACACATCGCATAGCTACAAAAATTTTTAGTACCCTCAGTGTCCGATTAGGAGAGAGAGTTCACTGCACTGCACCTAACTGCTCATGAAAATGGATTAACTTGACAAAAACATTTACTTGGATTACACAGAAATAATTAGCCATCCCTTAAATCATCCTTTTTGCTAAACCATTTGATGTTTGACCCGTCAGTTTAACCTTCTAAAGAGTTGACAGCTGGATAAGCTAACATCAATTCTAAAATTCAGACAGATAGCAAAAGTTAAAATAATTTATTTCCAACCTACATAAATATGTACATACCTACTCACATTAATGATTTTTTTATAAATAAATCAAAACCAAATGTCACACAAAACGCCATTAAGGTAAGAAACAAAAACGACGTTCGACGAGACAACGACGACGACGCCGAGGAGTGATTTTGTGTGAACTTTGCTTGTACTCGTAGATAGAATTTCTATATAAAGATAAAGATCTGAGTTTTAAGGTGGAGTTAACTACTTTATACTAATTTAATGTGCACTTTAAGTGAAGCAATTATGATTATCTCATATATTGCGCGATTTGTCGTCACTCGTTAAATGTCAGCGATTGATAAGTTTAATTCAAATTGACGTAAATTGAGAGGTTTTCTTACTTTAATATTTGTTCCATTTAGAGAAACTGCATAAATATAAGTTAATTATATTTATACATATTAATATTTCACCTTGTAGTTATTTATATATATTTTTTTTATGTTCTTTTATATGAAGTGTGAAATACTTAAATGCACTTAAATAAATCTAAGAAGACTTTGTAATCTTTGAATTAGAAAAAAAATTTTAATGTAATTTTTTTTAATTTCAGGTAAGATAAGAGACTGCAAATGATTTTTTAATTATAAGTAAGTAAAAATGCAAAATAATGTGCTTGTGCATGTGGAATCATAGAAACTTATTATTAATAATATTTTAAACAAGATATTAGGTATAATGATTATTATTATTTTTTTTTATTTATTTCGACTAAATTCAAATTTATAATACTAGTAATATTCTCGATGCTTTCAGTCACTGCATATGTTTTCCAAAAAGAGATTTTATATTTGAATAGCCCGCTATTTGGGCAGCTGTCACTTTTGAAGCTGCCACCTTTTGACATTTGACAAGTAAAAACTACACCATTTTTAAAAATGGAAAGATACTTCAACAACGCATTGAAATTGTTAAAATTCACTACAAAATGGCACTTATTGGAAAACCCTTTACTTATATGTTGTATATATATGTATGTACATTGAAATCCATTCTTAACGATCCTTTGAAGTGGTTGGTTATGATATAAGCTGAGTTCGAAATCATCAAGTAAACATTTTTGATGTGGTATAGCATTACATTATTAATCCGCATTCGGAACGCATCATACATTTTACTTTTCATCAGTTTGACATTACAGAATATTTCTATAAATTTTTTGTTGATTTCTTCCTAAGAAAATGGGAACTGAGATTATATTTCCTAAATTATTTGCAGTACACCCTTTTCCACAGAACATTTAGTTTTTTGCGTTTGCTAGATAATTTCTTTTTCCATTTCCAATCTGCAATTCAGGAGCGGCATTTGCAGCTCGTGATTTCAAGATTTTTCACTGAAATTAACAGCAATTATATTCAGTAAGAAAATAATAGTAATAAAGACGAACAATAGTTTACGAAAAATGAACTTTTATGTTCCATATTTTTGTGTCAAATAAAAGTATCCAAACAAAATTCGATGCTGCTTGTATACGTTCATGTATTGGATGCGTTCAAAAAGACGTGTCTTTGTTTCTATTTTTTCTTTGAACTTTCGGAACTTATGACTTTGCATCAAATACGGATCTGATGACTTTTGGAACTCATCCACATTGAAGATCTTTTGTAGGAATTGGCAACGATTGACTCTGCATTTGAAAGATTTTTTTCTTTGAATGCGAGATTTCCATTAGTAGAGATTTTGAGATTTTGTCATGCTGGATTTATTAAAAAAATTCGGGTGTTTTAACTAACCAATTTGTGATCCCCGAACTTGACATTAATTGATTTTTTTGACAAGCACAGTCGAACCTGATGGATAAATCCTATGAAATTCTGGTGTTTTAACTAACCAATTTGTGATCCCTGAACTTGACATTAATTGATTTTTTTGACAAGCACAGTCGAACCTGATGGATAAATCCTATGAAATAGTAAGCTTAATTATTGTAACTGATTGTCTTCCTATTATTTGAAACCAATATGAGTTGTTTTGCTTTAAAAAGATTGTGATGTACTTTGGTATGTTTTTGCTGCCGTCTCTGAAATATTTTACTTCGAAGAAAATATTTATACGTATTTTGATTAATGAATTCCATTTTCAAACTATAAATGGTTCTGTTTTTGGCATTGTGAATTTCTGGAATATAGGCGAACGCTTCAACTTCAACTCCAACAGTTCTGATAAAATATCGTCGAATAAAGGAGATAAAGAAATTCTTCCGGACTGTTAATTTCTTGAGTAATGACTGAATTTGGTAGAAATATTTCTTTCATCTGACATTTTGATAGATTAACATCAGCCAGATTATATTTTGACAGAGATAGCAGACGCCACTAAATTACAGTCTGAGATAGCTAATGCCAGAATACCACAGGCTGAGGTAGCAGGTGCCACTTCCACTGTCGCTAAGTATATCAAAAGAGTCTCCATTTGTCTCTTGATTAGTACTAAATTCTTACTATGGTAGAGTTTGGTTTTCTTCCGTTTATGAACGGTATCTTAAAGACATTGGGGCTTAAACCCACTGTGAACTATAATATCGCAGACAAAATAATATTCATATTTTATTATACTTCACTAGAGATGATTGAAGTGATGGTCAGGGGTTTCTGAGGTGTTTACGGCTATTTATATTTTTATAAACGGTATCAGTCGTTTGGAATTGCTTTATATGAAAATGGAAGAAAAAACAAGCCACCCATATTATGAAGCACTTATTTCTATCAAAATTTTAATAAAACCAGAACAAATATACCCCTTCTATCTTCCTATTTCTCTTTAAGTTTCTGACCCCATCTATAATTTTCCATTTGGTAACCTACTCAAGACATCTCAACTGCATTTCTTCAATCTTCACATAAATAAAAATACATCACAACTTGTTTTAAATTTATTTTTACCTTTGCCTTTGAAAAAAAAAAAAATTAAAAAAACATGTTCAAATATCTGAAAACAACTTGAATGTTCTATGGCGTATACGTAACCTTTTCTCAGTTTTATATTTTGTTTGCCTCTTTCTTTCTATTCGACTCAAAGAATAATCATCATCGTGGCTGGCTTGGTTTAAAGGTAAAGAGGTTCACGTTTACCGATAAATTGTTTCCATCATCCTTTCCGGTTGCTTAAGTGTTAGCTGTTCAGCCTCAAATGCCTACAAAGACGGAGCCTCGTTTGAATATAACTATTATGATGAAATGCAACTGCATCATGGCAAAAAAAAGGAAAATAAAAAAAAAAAAAAACAAGATGTCTACATTGTCGTTTTCGTATATTTCTAAAGCAAATGGCAAACATCATCATGAATCCCCAGTTGTAGACATATACAGACATCAAAGGCGTTGAGATTGAATCGCAAAAGCAGCAACATCAGCAACATTCAAAGGAGTCAGTCAAAACCTGCGTCAGACATTTCATGCCCATTCGATGTTGATGCGCTGATGCTGATGCTGATGCTGATGTTGATGCTGATGTGCATACTTAATCTAAATTCACATAGAAAGAGATTATGATTGTCGGCCTCGGCAGCACAGTAAAACGGTTTATATGTATGTAAACTGTGATAAATAGATGTGAATTCCTTTGGAAACTCGTTGCACATTTTCGACCGCAAAAACCATTAGTGAATCGTGTTGGATGTAAAGCATATTGTGGCCCCTGTCTTTACACTCTATGCTTTCTCTATCTAAAGGTAATACAAAAGGTATAAGAACTCTTAACGAACCATACTACCGCAATCAATTGCCGTTGACAGTTGGATTATCCAATTCAATGACACTATCGTCTGGTCTTGTCATGAATTAAAGCCCCGAAATCCTTGAATATTCAATTTTTCGGTAGGCAAACATCGAAGGACGACGAATGTTGACAAAAAAACGTGATAAAATATAGATGAAGGGTTTAAAATCAATCATGACGGGGTAGATGAACTTATATGTGTATGTATGTATATGAAAAACCTTATGATTCAGTCAGGAAGCAAGTTCTAGAAAATCTAACCGTTTTCGAATAAAAAGAATGATAGACACACTGTTTCAGCTTGTTCAATGCCGAAATGCAAGTTTTAATGGACCTTAATCTTAAGAATTTTCATTTAGTTTTGTGACAAGCTTGTAATTGATTGATTGAAATTTTTTCTAAATACAATTAATACAAATTATTTTGCTTTTAAAGAAATCAATTTTTGCCTATTACGATTGTTAAATATCAATCGATAGTTGATAAATATTAAATTTATTAAAAAAAAAACATATTCCGTGAGAATAATCAATTTTCTTGTAATTCACAATAATTTACATAAAACTAAAATAATTTTAGGTTTCGAATGAAACCAAAATTCGGATGGACTTGATCACGTTACTTCGGTAGCGCAATGGAAATGGATCTGAAGGTAGCTTTAGTTGGTTCCCAGTTTTTCAAATTAAATTGATCAAATGTCCAAACAACACTAAAAGGAGTTTAATGATCGGCTTGGCAGTCGCGAAATAGCTATAACTCCAGCCTATAAAAACTTGGTGCTAGCTCATCTAAGTGTTGTTGTTTCATTCAAAAGCTTCAATCGTATATGATGTATGCTTTAATCGGTCTGTAATAATTCAGTTACCTTTCTTCAAAGCTAAGCCAGGCAAAAATGTCAAATACCTATACCTACCTTAATATATATGGTATGTGACTTTGATTTCGTGTATAACTGCTGTACCGGTGCGGATAAAAATGAGTATGATGTATGTGTAATTGCGCGAGTAAAGCTTGTTTGGCATACTATAGATTTAAACATAATATGTATGTACGAATATACAAAAAACTTTTATTTTCGGTTCAAAATAAGACTAAGATTCATCTTATTAAAAAAATGCACAACACTAAATTATAAGCGCCAACTGGGAAGCGACATTAAATATACAAATTGGTACTTCAGACTGTAGAATGGTTTCTAAGACAGCTTGTGAAGTTTTATTGCAACAATAGGATACAAAATAAAAATCACAAATATTAGTCATTTTCAATGTCCCCATAGTTACCTCTATGAGCGAAATCTGTAAATTTGTAAATAACAATTGTGTTTTCCAAATATTACTCATACCTAATTCTTTCTTATTATTCGAAAAATTTCTAAAAATTATTCATTCATTCCAACCTTCAATATTAATATGATGGTGCGAAAACTTGGCAGTTAAACTGAATGTACGTTACCACACAAAAACCTCCTTTTAATTTCCATCAAAATAAAGCTCCTTTAAATTGTCGGTAAAATCTTCATTGGAATCATTCGTTATAAAATGTTTAATCTTTCTTTTTAAACAAAGGGTAACTTTAATAAGTTTAAAACATTAAAAAAAATTACTTGTCAAATCATGTACATACATACGTATGACGAATACATGCATTTTGCTTTTATCTTAATCCTAAGAAAATAATAGATGAATCTTAAAAGAAAGCCCAGACCAGATGTTTTCTTTTGATCAAGGATTCTTATAAATATGTAAATAACTGTCTATCTGTCGCTACGAAGTATTTTGTATTAATTTGTTTTTTTTTTTCTCACTTCACATAGGTATTTAAATTGATTTATTACTTTTTGCAAGAATTTCAACGAAAATTTTGTAAATATTTTATTTTGAAAAAAAAAAAAAAAAAAACAAACATTCCCGAATTTCAGCCCACGCATGTGAACTCAATTAAAATTACACTTGAATAAATTGTGTGTATTTAATTTTTGTCATCTTTATGTGCGAATATAATTCGTATCTGAATTGTATTTAATAAATCCACATAATTTTTAATGCCGTAGTAAACGCAATTAAATAAAAAAAAAAGAAGAAACACAACATTAAATATGCGAAAATAAATTAACTCTTTTAATGTGCTCTGTCTCGTATTCGCATGAATTCTTTGTTTATAAAATTTTTAATCTTTCGAAATGAAAAACCTATATTATCGATTGTTCTTTAAAAGTCACAGCTGGTGCATTGAATTCAGGCAATAGTTAATTTCCATATGAAATGCAAGAGCAAGTGTTTTTTTTGAAGATTTCACAATTTTTTTAAGTGGATAGATAAACATATGCCTTAGTTTTAATCAAAAATATACCATTATTGATGTGTAAACATCTACGTCGGCGGTAGGATAAACTAAAAATTTAGAAACATAAGTGACAAAGATATATTTCAAAAAAAAATAAAGTTATTGTCACTCTTAAGTTATTAAAATATAATTACAATTTATTTATTTAAAAATGGATTAATAGAAAATTAAACATTTCAACATTTTAACATTTCAACAAATAATCAAATAGGATTATTTATTAACAATTCGATATTATCGTTATCAAGACTAAAGAGTCAGAAGTTGAATTTTGTTTGTAGCAATGATACTTGGTTCATAAAAAATTCCACGTAAACTATAATTAGCGATTATACTAAAATTAAGGTTACCTGACCTTCTAAAGAAAATTCTTATGGCCGGTTGCACCAAACGCTTTTAAATATTTAATGCTTCGTTAAATTTTAAAATGGCATTTATTGGTTGCACCAACCAATTTTAGTTTTAAAAGGCCGATAAACAAGCCAATAAACTAAAATTCCATTTTTCTCCAGATAAATTTTAAAAGCTAGTTTTAATGAATATATCTACAAAATAAAAAAAATTTCACCTTTGCCAGGACATATTTTGAAAGTTAAGCCTTAGCTACATTGGCCAATAAAGTGAAAAAGTACAAAAGTGAAAATTTTCAAACTCATTTAAGGATAGTGTTTCTGACTGGGAAACTTATAAAAATGATGCAGAAAGCTTAAATTTCGGTTTAAAAAAAAGAACTCTGTATATTCATTTTCACAAAATAACTGCGCTAGCGGGAAAAAAAATATTTTCAATTTTACAAAAAGTGGTCAATGTAGTTAAAGCTTTACTTACTACCAAGATTTCCAAATGTAGTTGCAGCAGTTGATTGTACTCACATTAGAATAGAATCACCAGATGGGGAAGTTTGACATATCTCATATTGCTATCTTACTTACGCGAGTGAAACTTTTTCGTTCAGTTTAAAAATCAGCTGACAAAAACCAGGGATGGTTCGCAAACAGCATTTTAGCTAAAATATCAGTGAAATACATTGGTGCAACCCAATAAATTTATCAGGCTGATAAATTTTATAAGGATTTTAGCAAAAACTGGTTTTAGTGGATTTTGGTGCAACTGGCCATTAGAACTTTAAAACAATAAAGATGTCTGACTGGAAAAATTCCTAAAAAAATGGAAAACTAGGGTAGAGGCGAGGTTTACAACATAAGAGAGATTGAATTTTGTTATAATAAATACCTCTATAACAAGAAATACCATATTGTAATTTCGAATGAAAAATGCCGTAGTAAATTTTAAGAAGAAGTTTAGAAGAGCAAACTTTACGCACAAAATATAAATTTCTAAGGGTGGACATTAAATACTGTATAAGATTTTTCGTATGATTATGAAAATACATTCTTGAACCAATAATTAATTCCAAATATTTGCATTCCCTATCATTTTCTATATCAAAGCATCTATCGCAGCAGTTAATTTTATCATTAAAAGTGTACAAGTGAACCAAAGCATTACAGTTGCAGATAAAAAGTTTAAATTTTTGGCACTGAGTAGCATAAAAAAAGAGATTAAGCATTGAGAATTTTTTGGGCCAGACAAACTTAAAAACACTACCTTAGTTTTAGAACTAATAATCAATATGTGCTCAGAAAACGAATATCTTAACAAGCTAACTCAGCTTTATATCACACATAAAATTAAGACGACTTTATGTGTCGTAAGTAAAACAGACATCATCTGCAAAAGCTGTCAACAAACCTTTAAAAGGCAATTTAAACAAAAAGTTAATAAGATCAGAAACAAAATTGGTCCCAAAACCGAACCTTGTGGAACACTTACTAGGACAGGCTATGGTTCCAATTCTTTTATTTTTCAGATTTTGCTTAAATAATGTAATCCTTCCATTGATACGTGCGTTGGTCACATCATCGAGTCGTTGACAAATAGTCCTGCAGACAATTTAGTTTCACATTCGAATTCGAGACGAAGGAACCAAGCGGATATAAATGCTAGATGTATTTGTTGGCGTTGTCATTTGCTTTGTGTCAATTAATAAATGGCGCGCTTGTCTCCGTTCCAATTGTCGTTTTGCGGATTTCTTTCAGCTCGTACCTCTTGTGATTGAGATCCACGCAATTGCGACATGCTTACACGCACATTTTCGTTATCTTATTGTATTTGTTTGTCTGTTCTTTCTGCTTTACTATTGCAAGTTGCAACATGTTTGTTGCTTTACGTATTTGGTTCTGTTTGAAAAACGAACGACGACGGTTGAATTATTTGGATTTTGTTGATACAAAAATACTAAAAAATGTGGTATTGTTTCTCATTCTCATTCCTACCAAATATACAAAAATAAATTTCATAAAAATAGGTCGAACCGTTACTCCCAACAATACTCATTTCAGCCGTTATATAAGCCGAAAATAAGTAAGTCATTAAGTCATTGCAAGCCTTACTCGAAACATTTCGTTTTTCCAGGAAAAAGATTAAAGATATTTCATTATAAATCCATGAGCATGAGATAAAAAAAAAGAAAACAATTTCAGTATTTAAAAACAGATTCTCCTTGCTTCTACAAAATTCGCAATAAAAAATAAGCTGCTATGAAGAAAATGTCAACATATCATCTCCTTTTGAATAAAATTGAAAAAAAAAAAATAAAAAAACAAACAAGTAAAAAAGATATTTTACATGAAAACATAAATAAACAGATGTTAAACTTTATGTGGTGGTAGCTTTGAGTGTCGAAATCAATTAAACATGTTTTATGTGTTGATATTTCATTTTATTTTTTTATTTCCAATTGTTTTTCTTTTTTTTTTTATTATTTGATTGTTTCTTCTTCTTCTTTTTCTAAATGTTAAACGAAGAATAAAAAAAAAGCAAAACAACTTCTTTAAATTTTAATAAATATGGAAATTCAGTCGACCGTTCAAGCTGAAAAAATAAGTCTTGTTGTTTTTTTTATTTTTTCTACGACTTTGAAATTGAAAGTTCGTATACCTAAAACAAATTTGTTTTTTTCTGCAACCTTAATTGGTCTATAGAAACCTTTCACGGGAAAATAAATTCAAAAGTTCCAAAAAGGAAAGGTCAATCTGCGGAGAGATAAATTTTACATTTTTTCCAGTAATTCGCAAAGGTGTAGGTAGGTACCTACGTATTGAACTTAATAATAAAAAATGATGCTTGAGAGTGAACCCAAAATATTAAAAGAGTTTTGATTCTGAGAAATCCTTTCATAAGGTATTAAATATTAGTTGAGCAATAACTTGGGAAAATTTTGAATGATATTTCTATGAAAATAAATGAAAAGAAAATAATTCTTGGGACAGATACAAAACTGTTTAAGTTCTAAGTGTACTTTATGTGGAAAGCATGGCAACTACCCATTTCTCAATATTCCTAATTTTTTATTTAGAAAAAAAAAAAACAATAACTCTTTCCTCAGATTTTGGATTATGGATGGAACTTACAGTTTAGACTGAAAAATTTATAAAATTTGAAATAAATTATTACATTTTATATTATAAATAATCAACCAACAATTATGTATACAAACTTCGAAATTATTTTGACACCAATGCGATCACCATTTGAATTCTTAAACAAAAATCAATTTATTAGAAAAAAATTGAAAATCGTTGTAGCGGTTTTTGAAAATTTTTATTATATAGATACATATATATATACAAATTTGAAAACATTTTAAAAAAAATTAAATAAAAAATTATCTAAAAAAAAACACCATCTAACCATTTTAGAAATATCGAAATATAATTTTGATTTTTTTTTAAATCCAACATTTTTTTTTCAAAATATTTATAAAGGGTGATTTTTTAGCTGGTTTGGTTTTGGCAACACTGGTTTTGACAGCTGACGTGTGTTTAGTACCTTGTGTCACTATCAAACAGCTTCAGTTTGGTTTGCAATTTAACCATGGATCGTCTTACAAATGAACAACGCTTGCAAATTATTGAATTTTACTATCAAAATTCGTGCTCGGTTCGAAATGTTCATCTATCGAAAAATTGTGTTCAGCGATGAGGCTCATTTTTGGTTGAATGGGTACGTAAATAAGCAAAATTGCCGCATTTGGAGTGAAGATCAGCCAGAAGCATTGCAACAGCTACCAATGCATCCCGAAAAAGCCACTGTTTGGTGCGGTTTATGGGCCGGCGGCATTATTGGGCCATATTTCTTCAAAGATGATGCGAATCGCAGCGTTACTGTCAATGGTGAACGCTACCGAGCGATGATAACAAACTTTTTTTTGCCCAAAATGGAAGTTCTTGACTTGCATGATATGTGGTTTCAACAAGACGGTGCCACATGCCACACAGCACGCGAAACAATGGCGCAATTGCGAGGCGAGTTTGGTGAACAGTTAATTTCACGTTTCGGGCCGGTCAATTGGCCGCCTAGATCGTGCGATTTGACACCATTAGATTATTTTTTGTGGGGGTATGTCAAGGCTAATGTCTATAGGGACAAGCCCGCTTCGATTGACGCACTGGAAGCCAACATCCATGCATTCATTCGTGAGATACCGGCCGATATGTGTGAAAGAGTATGCCAAAATTGGACTCAGCGGATGGGCTACCTGAGACGCAGCCGCGGTCAACATTTGCATGAAATTATCTTTAAACATTAAATTGCAAGGTTCAAACTATCGATTCAAATAAATATTTCATTCATTTTTTCGAATTTTTTGTGTTTTTTTTTTTTTTAAAGTTCTAAACCTCTTAAAAAATCACCCATTATTTAATACTATTTAAACTTATTACAACCACTTGTGTAAAAAATTTCATTAGTCATTTAAAAAAATGTTCAATAATATGGTAGATCGACAGCTCTTAGGTCAAAAAAAAATTTAATCAAAATCGTAAGGGTCGTTTTTGAGAAAAATGAGATTTTCCATAACATTTTTTAAATACTTTTATGGTTGGTGCCAACATTTTTGGTTATAAGAATAATTTTTGTGTAAAACCTGCTGGGTAAGGTTAAAAATGCTGAATTTTTAAAGATCCAAAAAGTTTATTTTTGACAATTTGATAAACAAAACTTTTTAAAATAAATTTCCATAAAAAAGTGATCAGAATCAGTTGAACCGCTTTTCACCATTTTTTCTGATTTTTTTTTAACAAAAAAAGAAGCTTATTATGTTACTGCTTAAAAAATGTGTACCTTTATTTTTGTCCTCAAAAAAATTTAAAGAAAACTGATTCTGATTAAGCTTCAGAACGGACAGACAAAATCTTAAAATACCCTTTAAGGTGTTAAATATGCGATCAAGTGAAAATCCAAGTTGGAGCGTATTATATTTTAAGAAAAAACAGTCAGTTGATTTTTTTATTATTATTTTTTATTCTAAGTTACAGCATTGTGGGTAAAATAAAATTATTCCGAAGTCGAAAACATTATTTATTTTGAGATATTGGAGCCGAAAAACATTTTTCAACTTAAGCATTTTTTTTATTTAAAAAAAATAATGTCTGTTAATTTTTTCTTCATTTATTGTTCTCGAAATATTCGAGACGAAAGATTTTTTACAATTTTGTTTTAATTGATTCAGTAAGAGAGTCGTTAATTGATTTTTTTTGAAAACTTTTTCTGCACTTTATAATGTTACTATTTATTCGAAGTCGATATCTCAATTCTTTCCCGAGATACAGCGAACGAAAAAATTTACTCCTAAGGCGTCAGTTATAGCGATCAGGAAAAACTACAAGAAAAGTTGAAACAGATGGATACGATTTTCTTTCCTTTCACAAATCTGTCAGTGGAACAAGTAAAAGCTGGAACGCAAATAATGGAACGATTTGTTCCATTTTGTGTGAAGTGACAATCAGCTGACAGGAAAAATGAATTTACATCAGGAAAACACATTAATGCATTTTTAACAATAAAATAATTGTTGAGTTGAAAATTTTATTTGCATAAAAAATTCATTGAGTTATTTGTCATCGATTAGTACAACATTTGCGTTTCAAATCGAATGAAAACCTAGTAAATAATCTATTTGAAAGTTTTTTCTGTTTCGTTTTCCTGATCGCTATAACTGACCCCTAACGCGGAGATATGTAAAAATGTTTGATTCGACAAATCGGACCAATTAAGAATAACTTCCAATGGGAAGTTAAAAATCAATATCACCCAAAAAAAAATCAAACATTTTAGATCTCCCATTTAGAATATAGTTTTTCGGCCGAAGCTATTTTTAGTACACTCCCGAATTGAATGGCTTAAACCCGTTTTAAATTGGTATTTGTAACTTCCTATCAAAAAAATTTAATCTTAAAATATGTAATAATAATATGAAGCAAGTATAAAACAAAACACTCAAACCCACAATAGATCTCATTGGCAATCAACAAGTCAGCTTTAGGTTTTTTTTTCTATGTCATGACATTAATTTTGTGATAAATGCATTCATTAAGTCAATTAAATGGAGTTTTCATTTGACAAGCGGATGAATAGACGTTGAATAGCTACTACGCACATCGAGTATATGTAGTGTAGGCATTACATTTAGTTGTTTTTTTTTTATTTGTTCACCTTAGACTCGTGAAGTAAAAATCCAGGCGCCAATTGACAAGAAGTGACAACTGACAACTCGTGTGAGTTCCCACGTATTTAATTATAAAACGTTTATAACTTATAATCGGGTGTATATAATAACGAAATATAATTTCCAGTTATTGCTTTTTTTTATAAATCGATAAAATAGAAATGAACTAAGATATAAAGCTATAAATTGCATAATTACAGTGTGTGAAAAATTGCAATAAAAGACAGTTGGAAAAAAGGAGATAGATAAGGGTTGCCAGATATGTTTCTACAAAATTAATTATAGAGATTAGAATACAAAGAGAGATTACCTATACACAACTAGGGCAAAAACACAAATAAAACTTCTTTTTGTTTTAAAAAAAACTATTTTATTAATAATCCGAAAGGCAGTAAGGAGTAGTTCCCGTTTAATTAAACGAGTACCTTTAATGATTAATCCAGGAGAGTTATGAAAAACTATTCTGGACGTCTCCGTATAGTCTAAAAATAGTACATGTCCGCGAAAACCCGTGCAGATGGCAACTCTATGGTAGGTGGTAAGGATAATCAAATAAAATGAATTTTTCAAAAATAGAAATTCAAGTTATGATTTCAAGGCGCATAACGTAACGTTGGCGTATGAGTTTCCAATCAGGAATAAACTGGGATCGGCACTAGTGACTTGTCTCACCCAGCTTCATGTGTTACATATTTCTAAAGCACTAGATGGTATGGATTTTTATCTAAATTAATATTTCCGAAAGAGTTTCACATCAAGTATCTACTTTTATTTTCTGTTTCAGTTTGTATTTATATCCAGATTGTCATGTAAAAAATAACTAAAAAACTAAAAAAGTAATTGGTGGCAGTAAAAAGTTAACGTTTCAATTATCCAACTGAGTGTTCTTTTTATCAATGGGATGTGTTTTATTTATCTTTAGTAAACAAGCTTAAAAGAAGCACTAAATTTATAAAATTAAATTGACCTACATATTCCTTAGAGTGACATAACAAAAGTTCGTCCTTCTGAAGTTTGGTTTTGCTTTTTGAATCAAATATTATTTTTTAAGTTCTTGTCACAGGAAACGGGTAGTGTTTAAATGACACGACTATGTCATAAATGCCAGCAAGTTGTTTCGTTATTTTTTTTTATTTTTAGCTCAATATTATACAGAAACGTTTATATAAATATTAATTCTCTCAGTTAGAAAACCACATCATATGTCAGTTGGAACAAAAATTTGGCTTAAACTTTACTCATTTTAGATATCAAAAACATGAACATACACTACACACATGGTACATACATATGTATAAACACAAACCACTTGGGATGCAAAATTTTACCCTGAAATTCTATTTCGTGAATTAAACTTCAAACAACAAACTACATAATGTGCCCTCTGTATGATGTATATATGCATATATACTGTTACCACAAACTTGAGTCCCACTCAACACTCTACATCTCCACAGAAATACTTTTACGAGTATAAGATTGATGAACATCCTTAATATTGTTTAGGAATGATTGTGTGTGTATATTTTTGGTTATATGTGCAGTTGCGGTTTTAGGAATTTTGGCGCCTTATATATGGGAATGCTTTTTTAATAACAATGGAAGCTATTTTAATTGAATAAAATTAGAGCAATATTTAACTTTGAGACCTTGAAGACTGCAGTTTTTTTTAGTACTGCAGTTAATTAAATAAAAAGACTAATTTCCTCAAGTCTTTAAACTTACAAAAAGACTGTAACTGTAATTTTGCAGTTGCAGTTAGTCCTTTTATTTTGACTCTGCAGTTAGCAAAAGCAGTTAATTGATTATAAAAGTTAATTAAATGCAGTACTTTTAAATTCAATGTAAGCTTCTTTTTGATTATTATACAATATAATATTTAAAATGTTAATTTCTATGGTTTGTTGAAGACGAGTAGAAAATATTGTGGAAAACAAAACAAACATTCTTTGCAAGTCAGTGCCGCTTCGTCCTTCTTGGTGACTGTAAAATTAATTTTATAAATTCCCGCTCTTTCTGCAGCCAAAAAAATTCAGCTGCACAATCTGCGCGACGCTGACGACAGTCTGACGTTTATGAACGGTATAGGTACTGCAGTTGGGCTAGGTTAGTTCGTTCGAAAATCTGACTTTATGAACGCATATAATGCAGTTCTTAGTTAGGCTGACGATTATGAACTCACCCATACCTTGTTGAAAGCACTCAAGATGACATTCAGCCGATTACCTTATTAATAATGTGACATTTCAACGGAAATCAAAATATGTGACTCCATCGTGACAGATTACATTAAATGTTTTGTAGCTAATACATCAAATTGACGAATATCAAATTACATAAATGTCAATACATTCCAAATTATAACCTACGTTCTCAAATATAAATTTGCGTTATGTTTTTTATTTAATTAATTTAAATTTAAAAAAAAATTAAAAATTTAAATTAAATGAATTATTTTTAAAGACTGCATTCTTTAACAACCCTGATTTTAAGTTGTTTTTTTTTAAATTAAAAATTTACAAATCTAATGTATTGCTCTGGTGCAATCTGATATGTTTCCAGATTTAAAAAATTATGATTTCATTTCAAGATTTCTCAAGAATTACAACTTAGATTAGAATTAAATGTTAATATCAATATTTCCAGGGTTTAGAAATATTTTTTTTTTTTCATCTTAAATCAACTAATTGAATTTATCTCATGATTATTAAATTAAAGAAAATAAGTAAACTTTTGTGCGCTTTAAAGGTGGCTTTGCTTGCGTCTTTCTTTATACCCAGGGCTGTGGTGCCGGCGCCGCTCCGGTGGTATAGGTTTTAGGGAGAAACCAGTCTAGTGCGTGCGTTATTATCAATTTCCACCACAGGTATCTACATTTAGAATATGTTTAATTGTATTGTGTATTTGAACATTTTGTTTGATTACTATACTTCTATTAAATCTCAAGTTTATGTATACATGTAACTTGATATGTGTTTGCCTACACCTTATATGTTGAAATATATTTCATCTTCATACAATTTGCAAATGTCAGCATTAAATCACTCTTATAGGAATTGTAAAAGGCTCAATTCATTTTCGTATAATGATATAAATGAAACTTTTGTCTGATGTCTGACATATTTCTTAATCATACATCTGAGCCTGATGTTATGTTATTTGTTAAAGTAATTACATATTCTTATATGGATTGAAGACCATTAGTTAACGATCTATACACAATCAGACATTACATAAAATACGACCAGAATAACGATGAATTAAGTTTATATCATTCTGAAGGTTTTTTGTTGATGGTGCTTCTATAAATTTCTGAGTTCCGAAGGGTTTTTTTTCCAACTTGAAGAATTCCACTAAAATAATTATTTGATTTTACAAATAAAAGAAAGAATTTGTTTTGGCACAGTGAATTGATAATAAAGTGGTAACTGTAGCCTGCTACTGGCTTTCAGTTGAATCTGTTTTTATAAATATAGAAAATATTTCTGCCTGTTGTTGGGCTCAACCCAAATCTCTAAGTTAAGTAGCAATCAACCACGACATCAATATTGTTCCTACCATAGCAAATTTGATATGAAAATATTTTGTTTTTTTTTTTATTATAAACAAAACCATTTTCATTAGAATTAATTAATTTAACACAATTTAGACAAAATAGAAGTGAACTAGTTCTCTGTTTTCAATGGAAAAAATATAAAAGGATATTCTTCATGAATAGCATGTCATTATACGAGTTTTACTTGCAATTCCAGGAAATACAACAAATTGTTATTTATTATTTCTACAAAGAAACTTATTTGGACTTGACGTCTGCTGCTTTATATAATGCAAAGGTACCTATATAACCATGTTAATTAGTAAGGATAATAAGGCTAGGAAATAATTAAACACAGAAAATGTTGGAAATTTATCTTTTGTATATGCGAATGACAATATATATTTATAACAAAGAGAGGAGATGGCACACCGCACATCTTTCATTTGCTCTGGTAGTTAAATATTAACGAGAAAACTTTAATGAATATGAACAATAAAAAAAATATGTAAGTGTTGGTGTTTTATTACAGGAACAAAAAAAATTATGTCGCTTTGAAATTTATAACTTTAGTAAAACTTTTCGTAACATTATGACAGGAAGAGAACCACATAACAGTTTATCATATATTTTTATGTATGTAACGGGGGGTGCCATTTTTTATGTCGGTAAACAAACATTGAATAACTTTGACATTTTATCAACCGATTGATTTGAGAAGACATATTTTTAGAACGTAAATTCAATTTTCAATTTTTACCATGAATCTCTTCACACCTAAACGGATGGTTACTGGTTTCAATAAGACGGTGCGCCATGCAAAACTGCAAATTAAACAATGCACTTTCTGTATTGGACGTGTGCTGTCGAAAAATGGCGACCTTGACTGACCATTTAAATCTTCAGATTTGATCCATCTGGATTTTTTTTATGGGGTTATTTGAAAGGCAAAGTGTACGCCAGCAAGCGTTTCCAGACTATTATAACGAGGTTTCGGCAAACATTCGTGGCGAAATCATTGCTATACCTCCCAAGATGCTTTTAAAAGGAATGGAAAACGCACCAAAAAAGCGCATTTTGCTTTGTCAATAGAGGCGGACACTTGATTTATGTTGTAAAAGCTTATACAAATAAATTTTAAAAGCCAAATTGGCAAATTATAATAAAAATACCTCAGAAATGAAAATCGTTTTTTTTTAAGTTATAAAAGCAAATAAAAACTAAATTAAAAATGAACCTTTAGAAACATCTTTACGTTGTTATTTATTTTATTAATTTATGTTACGACGCCATGTACAACATTGTACGTACATGTTTGATAGTGGTAAACCAGCATATCTGATTGCTGAATAAAACGTTTTTATAATTTTGTATGTACGAATAGGTATAAAAGACAAAAGACATTAAAAATTGAGGGAATATTATTGATTATAAGGAGGAGCAAAGGATTCCGTGAGAATTTTTGACTAAGGGGCTCGGGGCTCTGCAGAATGTCAAATCGTTACTGTAAATAACAGACCAAGTTTTGGTTTAGAGAGTAAAAAAAGAATATAGAACAGTTTGGTTTCCGATTGTATACAGGATAAGAAAAAACAAGGTTAGGGACCTCGAAAAAGATAAAATTTTCTCATAACAAATTATATCGTTTAAGTTATAAACTCTCAAGTATATTCTGCTCGTATAAATTGATAAATTATTTGATAAAAATTTTATTAAAATGTTGATTTTTGATATTCGAATTTTTTTTAAAATATATTCCGATGAAGGGAGATTTCATCATGCACATATTTTCATCGTACTAAATCCTCGCAAATCATGTCTGCTTGTCTGTACGACTGTCTGTACCTTGGCCTAATTGAAGCCTTTAATCATTGTAGCGATTTTTTTCACACTTCGTAATTAACATTTTTGAGTGATTTTCTTAACCCAAAAGGTAAATTAATTTTTTGACACCATGTCCATAACTAACTGCACCAACTTAAACCATCAAGAAAAATCTTACTCATCTCAAGAACTGCGTAAAAAAAATATGTGTGTGTGTGACTGCTGGGAGTCACAAGCAAGACGTGTATAAACATAAATGATGCGCATCCGAGTTCTGGGTTTTTTGATATTGAACGTACCCAAAATTCATAACGTAACGTCTTACACTTAAGGTACATGTTTTCTCTACCGCCTAATAAATCAAAAATTTACCAGAAAGTGTACCGTGTGTGTCCTCCATCAAACCGATTTTTTTAATTTTCAACTTTTTCGATAAGGCCTACAACCATTTCGATCAATGATTGTATGTACATATATAAAAAATAAAAAAAAAATAATGTTTTAAATAAATTGTTTAAAAAAAAATTGTTTTGATATTAAAATTTGATACTTCAAAAACAATACCTATGTTAAAAATTGTTTGAGGAATTTTTTTTTTACTTTGACTTTGATAAAAAAGTGTAAAAAGAACTAATTGATTTAATTTTTTAATTTTGTTTCCTATACCAAAAATATTTTTGTAAAATTTTGGAATATGTATTATATTACTTGAACTTTTTACTTAGAATTTGAAAAAAATTGTCCGAAATCGGTCACTTTATATCAACGAGAAATTTGTGAATTTTAAAAGAAAATAATGTAGCCATTTCCACAAAAAACAGTTAATTTAAAATTTCTGTTGTTTGGTTTTTACTTTCTATTACATACATTTATACAAAAAAAAATTCAACTCGAGAAAAAAATAGCTTCCTTTTGGTGAGAAAAAAAATTTCCAAAAAAATTATTTTAATGGTTCCTCCCAAAGAACCATATTTTTATTTTTGCTTTTCTCGAAAACGGTACAACAAATTTTGATCAATTTTTTATGCGAAATGAGAAGTTGTATTTTGTGCTAAAATTAAAAACAAAAATAATTTTTCATTTTTTTTAAATGTTTCATTTTTAACAGCCGACATTAACGGAAACTCCTACACAAATTTTTAAAAACCGTTAAGGTAAATCTTATTTGATTTGGATTATGTATGCTTATGTATATTAATACGATGTACCATGTAATTGAAACAAATTTTACATAAAGCAATTATTAACATACAGTGGGTTGCCAAATTAATAGGGACAGTTATGGATTTTAAGTGAATTGTATGTTTCCGTATCAAATTAATAATCTTATGTGTATATTGATAAATATGTATTTTTTTATTAAGATTAGTTATTATTACATCAAAATATGTTGTTAAATAGTATTTTTTAAATTAATAATATTTAAAACTAGCTCTTAATCAAAATAAACTTAAAAAAAAAAAATCAATATTTTTTAACGTTTTCTACTTGAATATGTCTCAGCATGCTATCAATACACTTTTTACCGCACTCTATAATTGCAGGGCAGTAGTGCCAGACTATTTTGTCTATAAATTACTTTGGTTGTAAAAACTTCTTCAATGGGGTTCATGCCAGGGGAATCGCCTGGCCAGCATAAAACTGGTTGTTTTGGTCATTCAGATACTTCACACTCTCAATTTACACACACTAATTTAAAAAAATATTATTTAACAACTTATTTTGATGTAATAATAACTAATCTTAATAAAAAATCTATTTATCAATTACATAAATTTTTAATTATTAAGCATTAATTTAATAAGGAAACATACAATTTTCTTAAAATCCATGACTGTCCCTATTAATTTGGCAACCCACTGTAGAACGATTTTTTTTTATAGAACGATTTTTTTTTATTTACGACTTATTGTCTGCGTAACCGATTCAATTTTTTTTCAAAAGCTTTATAACAAGTTAAAATACATTTTCCAAACAAATTTTGGGTTTAAAAAAAAATGCCTATTTTTGCGCGATCCAGTCGTGCATTTAATTTAATTGAAAATCTGAAAAACAGTTTTATTATAATCACTTTAAATATTACGAAATTTGTGCAGCCGTTTAAAAAAAATGTATGTAAATTGTACATACTTGAAAAAAAAATACCTTATTCAAATAAATATCGTGTAGGTTTTTTCTAACACCACGTTTTTGACTTGTTATATCATGATTGTAAAAAATAAATTTTGCTATAATAAATAATAAATAATATAGCTCAGTACTGATTGCTGAGCTTATTAAATTTTATTTAGTTATCCGCAGAAAACATGACTTTTAAATGAATGGATTACTAAAAAAACTTGTACAGCTAATCTGCAAAAGCAAATTGACTTGAATTCTTTAAATCATCTACTTTCTGATTCTTCTAGTATTTTGTTAATGAGTCATGCTTATTATAATTGATAAATTAGTCTTCAATTTTATTTCCGACACAATTAACCTAAAATTATTGTAGGAACTTAGGGCACAACATACTACCTTAATTTGTTCTTGAAATCTTGAAATAACCTATTTCCTCTTAAAGTTAACCAACATGTTTGTTTCAAAATGCAAGAAATAATAAGAAATGAAAAACTTTCTACTTAATTTTTGTTTCTTATATTTCTTTATCACTTTTACCACTATTGAGTTATATTCGATACTAAAACCAATTTTCAAGACTAAAGACGAAACAAACAGCATCAGAATATCGACCTTAATAGCCATACCGATACCATACCACTGCGATGCCTTATTAAGAAAGAACGGGTATTTTCATAATATATATCGACTGAAGTAGTTTTGCACTTAGTGAATGATATATAATTTTTTAGTGATTAATTACAAAAAAATATGAAAAAACACCATTTACATTTGTCTTCTATTTAATTAATGTATCCATTTGCTGCAGGCGCCACTCTCTTATTTTAAACTAATATCAATCCTTTTTTGCTGTAGTTATACTGTATGTATCTTCTATAAAGACACATTTAGAATTTGTACAAAAAAGTTAAGTCATGATTTTATATAAAAAAGCAAGTGCGAGCGATCAAGTCGTCCATTTTATTTGATATCTATAAAATTGACAACAAACAAAAATTGTTTAAGAAAAATAGAGCTCAAAGTATTGCCAGCCCATCTTAAAATTTGAATTTGAATTTTAATTAATTTGATATTAATATAAGTTATATGCGAGTATGTAACAAACGACCTACACAGTTATTTTTGTGAATCCTATACCACAACTTTGTTAAGTGCATATCATTTTGCATGTTTAGAAAAAAAAAGTGCTATAATTTTGTTGCCTTTACGCTCATTAATTATAGTGAACGTTTTAAAAGCAACGACACAGCGACGCTCATAACCTAATCAATTATGCTTGCTTATCAAATCTGCTGCTGTTGGGTGCTGCTGAATTGCTATTTTGTACTTTCATAAAATACACCAACTCTAACCTATTTCTATGGTGGTGACTTTGTAGAGTAATTGAGTAGGTATACGTCGCATATAATGACGACAACAGTCCCGTTTAAATGTTGAAGTTTTGCGACTCTTAACTTCATTTATTTTCTCATTTATTAAAAGTTTTCTATGCCTGTCCTGTTGCTGCTGTTTTTTTTATTTTTTTTTGTTTAAAGATTATAAGTGATTAATTATATGTATGCTTCATATTATTTTGCAACCCGAAGTTTTACGAAAGATTTGGCAAATCTCCAATAATGTACTTCAGTTTTTTTTTTTTTAATCTAGTTTCTTTTATTAGATGTTTTGCAATCTGTACTCTATTTAATTAACTTAAGCTTTAAGAGATATAAATGATTTTAAAACAACAAGCTTAAGAAAGGTGAATGAAGTTAGTCTTTATATTTGGCGGTTATCTTTTATTTGCAATATAGGATAAGTATTTGTTTCCTGTTAAAAATAAATAAATCTCAAGGATGCAATCAAAATTAATACTACCATAATCGAGAAGTGCTAAAAAGAGAGTTTCTTCATATAGTTATAGTATGTCGAGCGTCCATGCTGCCACTGTAAATTTAGCTACATACATATGTTGATAGAGCATTTTTATGCGATTCCGAAGTTTTTGTTTAAATTTATTTAAAACGGGTAAGCTGCCATACAAAGATTTCGGTTTTTTTTCAAAAACGGCTTTCAAGAAGTTTTAAAGGTTTCGTATACCAAAAAGTTAATTTTTTTTTTATTTTGGATTTACAAAAAAAAAAGTTTCGAACATTTTTTTTGAGAACTATATATGAATGTATGTACCTATGTAATTCGAAAATGACTTTGTCGATTTTTATTAAACTTGGCACCCAGCAGTTTTTTTACATTATCTAGCACATTTTAATATTCTAATAGCCAAAAATAACGGTAACTCCTATACAAATGTTATAAAACCAGTATGGAAAATCTCATTTTTCTCAAAAACGACTTCTACGATTTTGATTAAAATTTGTATGTGATCTATCTAAAAAAATGGTATCTCTCATAGAACAATTTTTTTGGTTTTCGACTATCTAATTAACTGTTGAAGCAATTTTAATGAAATTTTTTTCACATGAGCTTCTGATAAGATCAAATAATATTGCATACCAAAATTTTCAAAAAACTAAATTTTAGATTTTGAAAAAAATTTCAAAATTAATTTTTAAAAAATCGGTATTTCGAAAATGGGTGGTTAATTTTTTTTCAAAATTAATTCTTTAACACCGCATTAATAAGTTATAAAAAACGGCATAAACATTTTTTTTTTTCAAAAATGTTTTCAAAATTTTATATATGTACATATATAAAAAATTATTTTTAAAAAATACCTCTCTAACGATTTTTAAGATTTGTCTAATCAATTAATTTCTTATTATATTGATTTTTTAACAATTTTTCAGTACAAAGTACCATGCATACTTTAAAACCACAGTGTAATCGCACATAAGAGCAAGTTCGGGCGACCCAGTCGTGGATTTTATATGTTTGTACTTTTAAGTCTTCTTTTGTTCAGATATATCATTACACAATTGAACCAGTAAAAGGCATCTTCATAATCTAGCACTAGCTGCACTATATATGTAGTTGATAACCACAAAATGAAGGGCGTGATTCCCAGTCGATGCATATTTTTTTTTATTTTTGGATACAATTTTTTTTTTTTAATAAAAATAAATGTTTGTAGGAAGCACCATAACACTTAAATTAAATTTGAAAATGTAAAATACATAAATATATGCCTATATATCGGGGTGTCAAATTGAAAAAAAAAATATTGATCACACTCTATTTACAATGAAATACAATTTTTACGACGAAAGCCGGTCTACATATATCAATAAAATTTGAAGCTCCAAAAACACTTGTACTGATGCTTTAAAAAAAATCTGTCAAACGACACTCGCATTCTCTTTCCCTTTAATCTAATTAAAATAAAATTTTCTAAAAGACTCTTAAATAAGTGCAAAGTTTTCAAGAAGTATACGAAACCTAATCACCCACAATATTCATAAAGCTAAGTCCGCCGACAAAAACGATAACAGCGACACCGGATCTCAAGGACTTTCAATTAGCAAATTTAATTGAATTTTCTTTATAATGTGCGAGTAGGTATGCCTATACATATATAACTATACTCTCGTACTATATAGAAAGATAGATTCACGACTTTATTATATTGCCTTGCCTTGTTCTCTGGGAATTGTTCATCTCCTCAAAGTTCCTATTGAATTTCCATGAAGAGGCTGCAACAATTAAGTGCGAAGAGCTATGTGTAGTTGACTTTGACAGACACACTCTTCACACAATGAATAGGTATAATAACGCTGAAAGAAATTGATTAAAGCGTGCGATGTGCTGAATAAGATTGCTTCTAGTAACTAATCTAGTTTTTATATTCGATTTTATATTACATATGTTATAAAAAATGAAAATAAAAATTGTACTGTATGTACAGTACATATATGCAATTATAATACGTAAGTATATATGTTAGTATATTTATGATGCACGCTATATTAAACAGATCACTAATTTTTCTTGAAAAAGGAATAATAATTCTTACTTTTTATTTACTATGTATGCCCTTATACACACTTAGAAAAAAACCACATCTTTTAATTTTACTTTACAGAAATGTGATCTTCAGCAAATTTAGTGAAGACTTTTTTTTACATGAGCAAATAATTTTGAGTAAAATCATTAAACATCATAAAATGGAAATAATTTTATGCATACGATTAAAACACCTTTTCTTTTTAATGGGAAATGAATTATTTCCAAAACGATAAAAACAAAAGTCATTGCAATTTTTGGTGTCCATAATTTTATTTCATTTCAGGTCAACTACAGACATTCTTAAGTAAGATAACCTTAAACCAAATAAAACAAATGCTACTTAAAAGAAATGTGAAATAAGAAAATTCTGAGGAAAAGATGCAATCCATTTGTTAAAAGAAATGATCGTAAAATAAAGCAAAAAAAAAAGTGTGAGTGCCGGGACTCACAGTTAAGATGTGTAAATATCAAATTAAATATTCAAGTGCTCGTTTTACATCACAGAACGTGGCGAGTTCGAATTGTCAACCAAATTTCAACCCAAACTCAACTGGACCTTTCGATTAAGTTTGAGCTACGAAGGAACGTAACCAATATTAAACGTATCCAATATACCTCAACGTATCGTAACGTGCAACAGCACAACGTAATGTGCTACAGATGTTTAGATGCCAGATGTTTACACATAAAAAATTAAAAAAGACGAAATAAAATACACCCCTTTTTTTTATTTCGCAATACCTTGTATTTTTATAATAATTCTTTGGCAAGCTTGTATTTGGCCTTATCATTGTTTTGCAAAATCATTACTTCGGATATTCATGACAATTATGGAATTCGCAATACTGGATCCGCAGTGATTCGCAGTATAGTGTTCTCTTTTGTTTTCACGACAAATGAGTAAAGAGAAAAAAGAGCCCTTTACTGCAGATCCAGTATGGCGGATTCCATAATCGACATGATTATCTCACATCGCAATTTAACGAAATTGCGAATTATTAAAACGAGCAAATAATGAAATGCAAGTTATCAAAATGCGAATAAAATCTCGTTAAACAACAAACTGCCGCCTAGAAACCTACGAAAAAATTTTGCAAAATGATCAGTTTATGCGAATCATTTATTGCGATTGCATTAAAATTTTTATGATAATAATTATGCAAATAAAACGTGTAAATTCGGTCAAAATAGGAAAAAATCGTTTACAATGGGGGTTTTTTGCAACCTTTCAGACAAAAAAAGAAATTTTCTTAAAAATTGGTTCAAAAAAAAATGTAGAGAGCTGAGGAAGTACGTTAACACGTACGAAACGTCGCGTCGTCTATTTGAATATAATTAACCAAAGACCTTAAGTCCACAAAATTAGTATTTTAAATTAAAAGGTGACGAAAAAGGAATAATCGTCATCGCTCAAGACTAAAACTTTCAGTAGATCATTGATCAAACGATCGTCAAAAAGTCAAAATTACGAATGTTTAATCGACTGATTATCTTAGTCCTACATGGGCCCTGCTTAGTTTTGTAATATTTATCATTTTTTTACGCTGATCAATTATGCCTCATTTTAAAAATCTTATAAATTATTTTTCAGCTAAACTATAATTTTATCGATTGTATACACGTAATACATAGAAATCGTTTTGTTCAGTGTATTTTAAAAGTCTCAGATAAAGTACACATGATGTGTATTGTGTATGGAGGATAAAAACAACAACACCAACAACAACTAAGAGCGAAGAATTGAATAAATGAAGCAAACAAAATCCAATAAAATCAACAGGGAGGCTCAATAACCTGGGGAGCTAGCTGAATTATCTGTGCTGTATAGCAAAGAATAAAGTTGAAGGCGATGATGTGAGATTTATATGCAATACGACTTTGTTAGATACATTACATTGTATAGAGCTTTTGACAGACGATTGCGACCCAGGTTTATGTATAAATATATAGAGGGAGTATCTTCACAATATATATATAATAGCTCAAGGTTAAGTATTTTATCTAAGCTGTACTTTATGACTTTGGCTATAACAAACGAGTAAGCAAGAAAAAGTACTCTTGATTTACGGTTTTTCTTTTTTTAATTTAGGTATATCAGGCAAAAGATGTTTTATTAAAATTATTGACAAATACATTAGACTTTTTCGGCTGACTGAACTTTATTGAGAATGAATAGTGAAAGAAGAAAAAAAAGAAAAAGAAAACAAACTTCGAAGCGGACGGTTCCTTAAAGTCGAGCCAAAGATGAAAAACAACAAACAAATTTATTGAATAGATACATACATACATATATATTCCGCAATGTGACTAAGCATTTGCAATGTTGATATTGGAAAGTGTTTTTTTTTTTTTTTTTTGTTTGTTGTGCATATTGTGATTGAAGTTGTTTTTATTTTCAAAATTAAATAAAACTTTGAATTTGTATTAATATTGCCAAAATACCAACAAGAACTCTGTAAGTTTTAAATATTGAACTACATAGAATTTTATACCTTCTCATTTTCGGTAAAAAAAAAAAACGTTTTTTTTAAGTCAAACATTTTAATTTTTAAATTTTAACGGTTTTTTTTTTTCCAAACCGACAATTAAAGGACATTATAGACGTAGTATATATTTTCACGACACATGTCTATACACCTAAACATACATACATATGTAGCTGTAACAGCAGTAAATTTACAAACATTGTATTAGCTTAGTGCAGGGTTTAGCGAGGAAGAAGCATTGATTTTAAATTGAAATGAAACTTTAATGAATTTGGATTTTATTTGAGAGATAATTTTATGAATATGATTTAAGGCCATTTCATCAGACTCACGCCGAAGCCTGATTTACTGCCAAGACTTTATCAAAATCGGACCTCCAGGTTATCGCTATCCGCTTTTTCCGATTTGTACACATTCTTCGCAGTAAATCAGGCTTGGACGTGAGTCTGATAATTTTTGTTAAACCAAATGATAAATTGTCAAAACTGTCAAATCGGATGTCGTAGGAAACAGTGATGCCAATTTAATGTTTGTCACCTTTATTAAATAAACAACCTTTCTTATAAATTAGAGAAAATTTAAAAGAATGATAAAACACGTTTTTTTTTTAATGTAAAAATAACACATTAAAATGTTTTAATTTCAAAATAAAGCACGCCGTCTGAATTCTTGAAAAAATATGAATTTATGAAAAAAAAATATTTTTGTATATACATAATCTTTCTTTAACATTTTTAAAAATTAAATTTGGTATGCCATTTTCAAGTATCTAATAATATACCTAAAAACCTCATTTAAAAAAAAAGTAAGTACTGCTGAAACTCACTTGTAAGTTTCACTGCAATAACGCATATGAAGTGAAAATGTACATTGTCAGAGAAAAAGACAACAACAGAGTCAGATTTCGCAAAGTAGTTTTCAACACAAAGTGCGATACTTAACGGCCAATTAAATTAAAATAAATAAATGAAACTGTTTATTGTTTCAAAAAGTTTTTTGCCAAATCTTAAAGTTCGAGTTCAAACACATCCCAAGAAATAGTTAAGAGTAAAAGGTAAGAGTCTGCCTTTAACTCATTCCACATAAGACAGCCCCTCTGCATGATAAAAATATTCTCATAAGGTTTAATCAATCACCAAAAAAGTATTGCCCTCAACATAACCAATGTATCACAGCCACCACGAAAATAAAAAAAAAAAAGTTTGGGAAGAAATCGAAGGGTGGCTAGGTTAGGTACCCAATTTTAATCTCGACTAAGAATACACTCACACAAATATGGTTTAGAGATTCAAGTCTCTATAAGTATATAGGCTTATGTTCTCCAAAAGTTGTCGCGCCATCAAATTTATTTATTTATAGAAACGAAAATATTTTTGTTTATTTACAAAAGCCTTGAAATAAAAATGGATTTCGTCTGACATAATCATTTTTTTTTGATTTTATTATTTATTTATTTTTTGTTTTCAAGCAGTGTGAAGGCCAATAATAAAAATAATAATCGATTTGTGAAGTAATTTTCTCCTGTCATTACATACAACAACGACGCGACGTCTTTGACTGAAAATTACCATAGACATTAACTATCTACATATATGTCTTTGAGGTAGGAGATTTTGTCTATCTTGGCCCAGTCAACGAAATCAGCAAAACGCTGAGATTTATTTAAAAATAATATTCTTGCCAATCGATACTTTTTTTGGTTATGAGAATGCAATTGAGTATTAAAGGGCTCTTTCGAGAAAATAAAATAAAAACTAATCATCCCGGTCGTATATGAATAATTCAGAGAGCTTTGCACAGTTTTTTAAGCCCGATGGGAATTATATGAGAAAAGATTTCGGGGCTAAATATAGAACTGTAATAGTCGCAGACGCACGAAAATAAGCGCCCATAATTGTGGATATCTACTTTCCTTCAGTTAAGTTCAATTCACTTTCGTTTTCGTTAGTAATCTCAGCTTACCTGAAACTTGGTGAAAGAGGAAGCATTAAAATAAATAGTTCCTTTTCACTTCGATGAGAATTCGGAAAGCATAATAAATAAATGGTGTTTTTTTTAGAGGTACTTATAGCACTTTGAAATGGAATAAAACAAAGATGATTTTTTTAAATTGACATGAAATTTACTTTATTCGAAAGATAATCTTTTGGCATTATAATTTAAATATGATTTCTGGCATATGACCGCCAAGGCTGGCTCGGACGTAGTCTAATCTGGAGGTCCAATTTTCGATGACTTTTTCCAACATTTGTGGCCGTATATTGGCAATAACGCGGCGAATGTTGCCCTCCAAGTGGTCAATCGTTTCGGGCTTATCGGCGTAGACTAGCGACTTCACATATCCCCATAGAAAATAGTCAAGCGGCGTTAAATCGCACGATCTTGGAGGCCAATTCACGGGTCCGTAACGTGAAACTATGCGGTTACCAAACGTTGCGCCGTCTTGTTGAAACCACTGCTCCTGCACATCATGGTTGTTCAATTGATGAACAAAAAAAACAGTAATCATGGCTCTATGGCGGTCACCAATGACTATAACGTTCTGGCCAGCATCGTTTTTAAAGAAGTACGGACCAATTATTCCTCCAACCCATAAAGCACACCAAACAATCAGTTTTTGTGGATGTAACGGTGTATCAACATACACTTGAGGATTATCATCACTCTAAATACGGCAGTTTTGTTTATTGACGTATCCATTCAACCTAAAGTGAGCTTCATCGCTAAACAAAATTCGCTTATGAAAATTGGGATCAACAGCAATCTGGTTTTGGTCCCAATTTGCACAATTTGGAAGCGTTGTTCAGGCGTTAAAAATAAATCACTTGACAGCTGACAAAATGGCCGGCAGTTAAAATAGTGTTGCCAACTTAAAGTTCTATACCTCTAAAAAACCACCCGTTACAAGTTAAAGCATTTACTTTTGTTTATTCATATGGCCCATTATATGGATTTGTATAAATAAACAATGCTGATCAATAATATTCACAACTTTTAACGCCTATACTAATCTCAATGCGATAGTTACAGAACACGGGCAGAGTTTTTTGTATTTCTCTGAGATCCCTAATATACCTATCATATTTCTGAACATGCCTAATTCTAAAAGTCAAAATGACGTTTGGTAAAGTTTACCAAAAACATTTGTTTAATTTTCCGCAGCAAAATCCTTATAGGGAATTTTAACCAAATTATGTAAGTCATTTCTCATACAAAATTTGACAGTTCATTAACCAAATGGTAAACTTATCCATTGTTTCACATCGTTGGTGAATACCCTTAATATATTACCATTTTCCATACGAGTTTCAGCAGTAAGAGTACATTTTGCCTGAGCACTTCTACTTCCAATGCAGCATCTGTTAGAAATATTTGTTCAGTTGATTCAGAGTTAATCCACCAAAATTTGTTGATTTAACTGAAAAACATTTCCCTTTTTAAATTGGCAACTTTAAAATGTAACTCACATTTTTTTGTTGAAAAATTTAACCTTAATAAAAGGGAAATAAATTGACAACTTTCCTGATGTGTAGTAAGAACTCCATTGCGTTCGTTAAATATTTAAAAATTAAAAGTTTTATGGCATGAAGTGCATGTGCAATCACGAATTGTGTCAAGCTCAATATTGTTTTACGAGGCACCATCACCAAACCATCTTTATAGCTTTTCATTAAAAACACAACAAAAAAAAACACAAAAATCTTCTGCATCAAAATATGATTTTTCCCACTTTTATTACACATTTAAAATAAAATATTATTTCAAATATATAAAAGCACATACGGTTCTTTTTTTTTATTTTTTACAACTTTTGAAGGAAGTTATTGTAGCACGTAATAAAAGGGTCTTATTCGTTTCGTTCCCTATGTTATACTTCGAGAGTACCTACCTACATAAGCTTATTATTACTTATAACCTTCCGAAAAATAAAAATCCTCTCTTTAAAAATAAAAATAAAAAAACTCCTATTACTCATTCTTAAACTTTTATTTTATGTTTTTCATCATCATAGGGTTAAGTGGGTGGGTATAATAAATACACACACTTTCTTTGTAAGTACCTATACCTATATTTTTTTAACTGAATCTTTGATCTTTGATGCTCCTTCAACCAGATGGTAAATTATTTTGTTTTATGAAAATAACGGTACGTAGGTATGTATCTAGAGTTTGGGTTTCATTTTGTGAAATTATAAGACCATTTTCGTTCGTTTAAGGTTGTGACAGTGAAATCTTCTCAATTGTCATTTAATTCGTTTTTTTTTTTTATTTTTTCAAGAAAGACCAATTTGAATAATTGAAAAATTCTGAGAGTTATCATCTGTATTTAATATATAACAATAACAAAAAAATAAACAACAAAATTATCTACGTTTGGCTTCTTATATATAAATACAAACCTCCAAAGACCCTTCAAATAAAATCATCACCAAAGATAAATAATTTTAAGCAGCAGACATTTTAATTTTATTAATCATTTAAAATGTAATCAAAATAATTGTTATTAGCTACTCCTTCTCCTAATATATGTATATATATAAATCTAATATCTATAGATCTACTTACATTATAAATGTTTGACTAATTTAAATTTTCTTTTTCTTTTCGTTTTAGGTAAGAAAAATACAAAAAAGCGTTGCTGTGCGAATCTTTTGAAATTATTGTAAATATAAAACGTAAGTTTGCTTTTGTAAGTTTGCTTTTTCTTGAACAAAAAACTTTTCAATCAAATCATATTAACATCATGATGGAAAAGGTTTTACCCTTAAAGTTTTGTAAACTTTTAAATCATGAATTATTAATAAATAGATACACTGCGGTTGAGAACACAAATATTAAGAAAAAAGGGTTAAAAAATACATAAAATTAAGTGCTTGTTCAATTTTGGAAACAAAATTAACGTAGCTAGCCTTTAGCTTTTATCGTGCCTGACAGGATGTTAGCCCCTTGAGACATATTTAGATTTTTAGATATTAATCTTTCAACAAAATTTTTTTTTAATTGCATGAAAATACAGCATTGAAAATTTGAAATTATCTTACGCTGAATCCAATGGTGTACTCAAGTCAACATTTTAAAAAAAGGACATTGGTCCTTTAAGTATCAAGGTATACAGATAGCTAGGTAATTCATTTTAAGGTAAAAAATATACGATTAATTTTACAAACAACCTTGAGTTGTTTGTTTCATACGAAACCAATTACTGTCCTTGGAGCAAGTAAGAACTACACAATACTGTACATGTCTAATTCTCAAGTTTTCCAAACAACCATACATTTTCCTACCTCTATTCCGCCTGAGGGACTCCATAAATTATATTATGTATTTTAATATGATTTCCCATCCGCTTCCCCGGGTTCTCGTAAATTATTGTTTATTAAATGAAAAGAATCCTATAATCTTTTCCACGACTTTTATTCTCAATTTCATTAGAATACATCTATGTAGTTGTTCCAGCGTAATTGAAGCAAAAAAAAATATGCCTATACCACAAATGTATGTAGTGTAGGCATATTTTTTTTATACATATTATACGTATATACATACATACATAACATATGCAATATATGTATATATTAGTATTAGTAGGCCTAACAATAAAAAGTTTCAAAAACACCACGAAAAACCGTTGACAAAAAAAAATACGACGTCTATCGAGTGAATCAGAGTGTAACTGATTGTAAATTTAAAACGGTAGAAAAACATTTTACTAGCTAAACAATATGTACCCAAAGAATAAGACTTATTATGATTTTTTTGTTTGCTTTTTTATAACAGAAAAAAATAAAGTAAAGCAAAAGTTATTTCCTGAAAACACAACAACAACTTCAAAAAGAAGAACAAACAACTAAAAAATAAGCACACGTTTACAAGTTCCGCTATAACTTTTAGTTTTTTTTTTTTTTTTTTTTTTTTGTTGAGAGAGGAAATGAAGGCGGCTTTCAACAACTTACGCAAACGGCGAAAGAAAACATAAAGAATAAATGTAAAGTTAAGTGTTTTAAAGTGGAGGATCAAACTTTATCCTGATGCGGCGGCGGTGGCGATGCTTAATTCCGTTTGAGAAGGGTTGAGTATAGTATGGTATTCTTTGAATTCAAATACCTTTACATAAAGTTTAAAAATATTATTGTATAGTTAAGAAAATAGGGTAAAGTGGGAAAGATGGTTTATATTACTTTTTGAAATTTTCTATTTTAGTTTAATTTGTTTTAACTTATATTTTAATAACTTTCTTTTTAGAAAATCGAAATTTTAAAGTTAAAATATTTTGTACGCAAACTATTGCATGTTAATTTTTTTTGTAAATTTTGTATAAATGCAACATTTACAAAAAAAAATTAAGTTCCTTATCATCGATTTATATAGCGCTCAACATCAGTGATTTTCTTGAGTGCTCGAGTATTTCGTGTGCATTGATATCGTTACAAATCGGACAATTTTGATTGCACTCGTATGTAGGTAAAACATTCCATGGTGGATTACCATATACTATAATAAATAATTCCACAATAAAGTTGACAGATATTGCTTTTATAACATGGGCGCAAATTTCGTGCATCCTAATTTTCCTTTTCCAATATGGCGGATTGCGCCGCCGCCGCGTCGCCGTTAAGGCAAATACGCCGTTTACAGATACATATATGTACATATATAATAAGCAAGTCCTCATAATATTTCTGAAATAATTTATCATTTATTATATTTTTTTATTTTTGATGTGTAAACATCTATGTCGGGGGTAGAGTAAACTAAAAAACTGTGCCTCAAGTGTAGCACGTTACGTGTAATACGTTAGGTGTCACACGTACACTGACACTCGGGCCAACGAACACTCACATATTTTTTTAATATTAAATACTCGATTTTAGTTTAAATAAAAAAATATAAATATATTGTTTATGCGATCCCGCAAGACCAGGCCAAATTCAGACACACGGACTTTTTTTTCAAGCGCTTTGAATATGTCATACTTTTAATGGCAAAAAGCTGTTATAAAAACTGTTATAAATTGACATGTATCTATTTTCTTACATTTTTTTAAGAAAACTTCAACCTTCATGCTAACAATAAGAGTACTTTTACAAATATAAAATAAGAACGTGTTCCATTTTCATGAGAGTATACTCGTAGTTAAACCTTAAAAATATAACTTCATAGACCTCTGCCTTTCTTCAACTTACTCAACGCTCCGAATATTTCAGCTGATGCTCATTAAAAAAGCTTAAAATGTAATCAATCAAAACAAACATGATTCTCTCAATCGATTAACAACAACATATAAAATCAAAAAAAAAAAAAATAAATAATAATAAAAACACACAACCCATTAACACCCCAGTGTTGACAATTTGGACACATGGCGAAGAGGTTTAGTCTCGTTTTACTATATTCCGTTTTTAGCACTCAACTCACAAATTGCCAATCGCCAAACCATTTTATTTCGGATAATTTATATTTTATGAATGACTTAACATTCAACATCATACAAAACCATTTGCTTACCATAATTGTATTGGGAGCTACTAATCGAAGATCGATAATTTTGGACAACAATGCCTTTTCCATTGCGTTAAACATTCGTTGTCGCACAATAAAATACGTGTAGATCCAGCTGTAGATTGGAGCATGCACATGATGAAGACTCAAAAAGGTTCATCTAATTCTAACGTGGCTATTTAGTAAATATATATGTAGATACGTGATGTTGTTGTTGTTGTTTTTTTTAATTGTCGTGCTAATCATGATTCAAAAGCTTAGAAATTAATTTATAATCAGAATCACTCTGTAAGTAAGAAAAATAAAATGTATAGATATTTAAACACTCTGAGTCACTTGGTTGTGGTAACATTTTTTTTAACGTAATGAGTTTAAATTTTTCAGCTCATCAAGTCTTAGGTCTTTAAATCGACGATACATAACGGGCTACATTTTGTACAAAAACGGGTAACTTTTGTAAATTAGTAAAATATGGATCTCGATAATAAAATTAGTTACCATAATTTTGGCTGCCTCGAACAGCAACGCCCAATTTTCTTATAGTTGAAGTTTGTTCATAGAAAACTAAAAATTTTTAAATAACATATCTGTGGTCTAAGGCATTTTTTTTAAGTCACTGATTGGCAAACAAATAAAAAGCCATGACAATGATCACCCACTTTGTTTTCACAAAAAAATATCTTATTCGATAACTTCGATAATGTGAAGCTTCCATACAAACTATCGATAAGAAAATGATATTATTATTATTAAGTCCATATGGACTTAAGTTGTTCTTGTATTTACCTGTAAATCGCTTAGCTCCAATGTTGTTTTTTTTCCTTCGTTTCGAGTGCCAATTTTTGTAGTTCTTCTTATATAAAATAAAATAATATTTAAAAGAAGAAAATAATGGTTTCTTACTCATACTAAAATAACGATCAACGTTTGTCTGTTATAAACTTAAAAACTATCTAACTGATTTTGCTAAAATTTTCAGAGATTTTTTTTATTAGCAAGCGGAAAGTTAGGAAAGTGGAAAATAAGGAAAATCCACCTTGTTATGCATAATCTTGTGTTCATTGGAGAAGGAAAAAAGCTAGCCAAAAGTTGTAGTAAAATTTAAAATAAAAGTTGCGAATGCCCCTACCTGTTTTTATGTCAGTTATGAAATTCCCAAGGAGTCACATTTGTTTTGAGATACTTTTATACCAAACTTTCGATCGAGGTAATTATATCGCGAAAAAGGATTTGACAAAATTTGCATCTCTAATCAATAAATGCGGAGTGTATGTGTATAGCCCAATGTGATAGATATAATTGGGCGGGAGTACTGTCGATACCTATACGTTTATTTTATTACAGTTCGTCGATTGATTTTCGATCAAATTGATTGAGTATTTTATTTGATTACATTTGCAATGTATATATGTATAAGCATTGGTCTAATGAATTTATTCGATGAATTTAGATCAATGAGGTCTATTGGCTTCATAATCTGCAAAGAGGCTGTGCAATCGCAGGGGGAGGGGGGTTAAATGACAAACCCCCACCTCCACTTACTGCTTCTCTCTATTGCCATAGGTGAGTTTTACATCAATGCGCGCCTACAATATTATAGCAAATTAAAACCAAACGACTTTGTGCCGTGCTGAAAATATTATTATTAAATGTGAATTTGTTATGCATATAACGTTGTTGACGTTGTGATTTATTTTTTTATTTTGTCGATTTTTACTGTTGCTATATTTTTATCTGTCAAATGCCTGATTTGGACATTTAATATTGATCACGTTTAGATACCTACACGAGATAGATATATGAGATACAATTATAGTTGTTATAAATATAGAAATATAACAGCGAAAGGCAGGGTTTGGGGAATGTTGGCTTTGATTAATGCAAAATTGATGGGATCGATATTTTGATTGATTACTTCTGATTAAACTGATTTTTTTTTATGTGCGTTGATTTGTTGTGCGTAATAGGTACATAATGCGAACAGCCACCAGCTTAAGGGAATATCTGTTTTGACTTTGGCAATTAATTAAAATCTTTTCCAATAACATAAACATAACATAACATAGAAAAATAATAGAGAATTTTATTTAAGCCTCAAGACTGTTGGTATAAATGTTAGGTACACATGGATATATGGAGAATAAGAGTATTTGAGAAAGAAGACAAATTTTTTATTAAGACTTATTGGTAATTAGCTTTTTACCTACGGCTGAAATTTCTGATAGTTTTGGTTTTGTAAGTTGTTCGAGTGACGATTTTAAAATTTCGTATTTTTTTCCGGCATGGACCTGCTTGGGCGCCAATTTTTGATGTAGTTTCTTTTGATACCTTTATCCTATCTTCAAGGGAAATTTTATAAAATAAAATGTTCGCGCATATTAATGACTGACCGCAATTTTATAGAATAAAATGTTCGCGCATATTAATGACTGACCGCTCGAATCTGCGCAACGCGTTTTCGACCCATTGTGGCATAGTCATAATGTGCGCGAACAACCCTAAGCACAATGTGTTTCCTGCACAAGAGAAGGCAAACCAGTATTTCAAAATATTGTTTTTTTGCTGTCTTCTTTTGTGCCGTTCTTAAACTTTTCAAATGTCAATTTAAATTCGAGTCAGCACTTAAATTAAATATCTCAATTCTTAAAGCTAAAAAATTGTCTAAATTAAAACTTAAAATTATATTAAAACAAAACAAATAAAAACGTATTCCAAAAGGGATATAGAATTTAAAACAATTATTGTCTGTATTTTGGTGGAAGAAGTTGGTACCAAGGGTGTGCGTTGGTGTTGCTGCTGCTTGTTCGCAAACTATACCACATCGTGGTAAGTTCCCTTCGCTACATTTGACCAGAACTTTCTGTGCCGAACTAGAAGAAGAAAAATAATGATTTTTTATATATTTAGCAATAATTGATAAATAAAAATCAATGTTTGTCCCTTATAAACTTAAAAACTATCTGACCGATTTAGCTAAAATTTTCAGAGATTGTTCTTATTAGCAGCGGGAAAGTTAGGAAAGTGAAAAAATAAGAAAATCCCGCCTCTTCTGCACTGTTCTTATTAACAATTTTACAACGGCTTAACAACGCACTTTCCTTATATAAGAATTTTATCTTTATATAACGTCATTAGGAGGCTAAAAATTGGTAATATATGTATGTCTCTTGAGCTAGAACCATGACATGTTTTTTTTTTTTTTAATCGCTTATCACCACACCCACTTTTGTTATATTTCATATTTCTTCTCATTTAACATCACAAGAAAGTAACAAGTTATTATGTTCTCTTCATCCTACAGCATGACATTTGTAGTAATTTTTGGAAATTCGCCTACTACCACGCCCATTTTTGTTATATTTGAATTTGATTCATATTAAACACGCTTAAAAAGTTATAATTTTGTAATGAAGCTCTCTTTATCCTAAAGTATGACAATGTGTAGTTTTTATAATTTTTGTTTTTTTTTTAGATGACTTGAACCTAGGGCATGTTATGAACTATTTTTTTTATCTGCTACTAAATCCAGATTTGTATCCAGATACATAGAAAATAAACATTCCATTAAAGCTTTTTTTTATCTACCAGTTTTTTGATACCCTTGATACAGTTCATCTACCACAAGATAAAATAAATACATTTCAAAACAATTAACAAACCTAAAAAAAAAGAGAGACATCAATTTACCACTTTTCGTCATTTACTTTGAATCGATTTTCTTATGAAAAGTCATGGCTTTCTCTATTTATTCATTTAGATTAAGCCATGTTAATTTAATTCAGAGTAACTGGCAATTTCCATGTCCGTTCATGGCTAATATCCGGCAACTAAATCATTCAATTTTCTCTAATATAAAAACCGATTGACATGACAACAAAAAACCTTAGTTATTAGAGGCGTCCTTAGCACAATCTTTAACTTTAACCATCAGCTCTATATTATGAAAAAACCTTCAGAACTTATATAAAGGTATACCTATACAAGTATAGAACATGATGATGAGACAAGGATAAAGGATTACACTTAACATTCTGCCAATAAAATCGTATCTCTCCTTGTAGTCGGTGGCGGCGGCAGCGGTAATGTCGGTACACAGTCTTCCGTTGTTTTTTTTTTTCCATTCCTATATATACACACCGTTGAAGCTAACTTATTTACTGCCGTCATAAGGATTTACATTCATTGAACACAAAGCAAACAGAATTCAGCTATATACTGGCAGCATCAATAGGACTAGAGTGAAAATACCAAATAGAATTCCGCCAAAATCTCGTCCTTTTTTTGCGCTGTCACTGAAGTTCGACAAACAAATTAATCAATTGCCACACGAATGGAATAAATTCCATTTAGAAATTAAAAATAACAATAAAAAAATCCCTCACTGAATCGATTTGAAACCGTCGTCCTCCTCCGTCCTCGTCATTATGGTGAAAGGGGTCAAAGGATGGCTTTGATGATTTTGGGCTTCTTGCTAAATCTTGAAGTTCACTGACTTCCCTAATGAGTCGTTAAAGTTTAGTGCTCTGTAAATAGATCCCTTCTCGAACTATCCGCCCTTGGTTTGGTAGTGGCATTTTTGAATACTAATTATACCCCGCCGAAAAGACATCACCTGCAGAGCTATCGTTATTGCGTTATCCATCGATTAATATAAGAGAAGTTTTTGCTTTCCATTCTTATTCTCAACTCACAGCTCATTAATTTGGCAATCGTACGATTCTGACAAAAAAAAAAGAAAAAAACTTTTGTGGGAACTTTTTGTTCGATTGTTCTCCAAGGGATTATTTAGTCTTTTATTCAGGTCTCTTTTAACGGAATGAATCCTTGACGTGCAATTCAAAATATCTATCTATATAAAGGTGTACATAAAGGGTATACATACCTACCTGTCACAAGGACGAACAGACGAACAAAGCTACTCATCCTTCTTAATTTCGTTAATAAAAACTTTTTGATTTCACGCAAGGACGATTTTCTGACTTTACTGCGATTGTTAGACTTACGCAAGGACACGTTTAGAAGATTGTGAATTGTAGGAGCGTGGTGACCGTTATATGTCGTTTTAATGTTTCTTTAATGTTAATATGCTGCCTGAACAATTTTTGATAAGAAGAATGGGCTCTATAAAGTTTTATATGTAAATATGTAGATAAATTATATTTGTTTCTTATTTTTCGTAATTAACAAAAATAAAGCTACGATTAGATGGTCACCGCATTGTTATTAAAAATATAAACTCACAACTTATATCGAATGCATTAAATGTTGACGATTACATGAATGATTCAGTCGGTAAATGTGATCCCAAAATGAGTTGACTTGATATCTGTGCCCTTATCTTCGTTTCTTATCCTTTGGTGTTAACACGTTGATACGTTAGACTATGAAGATGACACGACTCGATCAAATCCGATGGTTTTGATTTGGATCGGAATATTTTGTATACATCAAAATATAGTTAGTTACTGATCTTGCAAGATATGAATTGACAAATTTTAATTTAGAATGGCTACGATATCGATGGATTTAAAAAATTCTAAAATATAAAAGTTTTAAGACATTTTATTTTTTGCTCATGAAAAATGTAAAAAATTAGGGCTTTTGGGTAATATTTTTAATGTATATGCCACGAAATATAGTTTGTCAAGCCACGTTGGGATATATTCATTGACGAGCAGTCTTTCAATGTCAACGCGAGTTTCAATGCGAATATCAACACGAGCGTCAATGCGAATGTCACTGCGAGTGTCAAGTAATCTAAGTTACATGAAAGTTTCTCAGATTTGCTGTCAAAATGATAAGGAACTTCTATTTTATTCTATTCTATTCTACTTTCTCACCTTTTGAGTGAAAAAAAAGGTAGTTAAGGTAGATGGAAATTTTGTATCCATTTCTATACCAAATTTGGGATCGTTTCGAAATCCTGTTAGTTATAATCCCGCTTTTCAAAAATCACAAAAAAAAATTGTTTAATCGCGTCTAGCAATTAGACCCGCGGAAATAAAGCCCGTGGGTATTATTTCCAAAAGAAAATGGAATTAACTCCCTCGAGCTTTTTTTTCCTTTTTGGAGTGGCAATAAGACCCACCCCAAAAAATCATTAAGATGGTGTTATTGCCTCTCTGAATTGGCATTAAGACCCATACTAAAAGTGTGATTCAATAACTCTTTAACTTTACACTTTTGTCCAAGAAAACTATTGACATTGGCGTCTGCCTGAGGGCAGGCAGGGCATACCCCAACCGGAGGACAGATGACCCAAAGAATAAGTTAAAATCCTTGAAACCCGCGAAGCGCATCACTCAACGTGCTGACCGGCGGATTTTATTTCCTCTTATTTTGGGCTTTATTGCTGATGGGGCTTATCACATTCAACCCGTCTCCTAAAATAGTGTTTTTTTTTAATCTTGTATTTAAAATCCAGATGTGTTATCCCTCTTTTTTAAACACCCTCCAATAATCCCTCGCGCGCTTTTAAAATAAAAATCTCTCGATTTTTAAAAAATAAAACAACTAGTTTGGATTGAAAAAGCGGGATTAGAAGAAATGAGATTATAAAAAGAGAGGTTAATAGGGATTTAAAAAACGGGTTTTAAAAATATACTCAATAAATTTTCTGAATATATGCTGGACTCAGTTACTATGTACTAATTTATTATTTAAAAAAATATGGTAACCCTATTTTCTACATGTGAGGAGATATGCATCACAAAGATAAGTATACTTGGTATTTTAATTTTGAAAAAAATGTAAATTTTTTCAAATCCTTGTAAATGATGATAAGCTCCATTTTATTCTGCGACACACACATATAAGACAACTATACTGTTTTATGTTTAGCTAGTTCGTGTTGCTGTTTTGACTGAGTGCGACTTAAATTTTAAATATTTCTTTAAATAAATAAAAATAGTAAACGTGATGCGCCTTTAAATTTAGATTTAAAACATTCCAACAAATTGTTTGTTTATACGATACGGAAATATTTTACGATGTTTTGTCTGGAATAGAATAATATGGAAATAAAGAATACCTTGACAGATACATTTTTATATCATTGCATATTTAATGAAATCATCATTAAAAAAAAAACGGCTGTAAAACGATGTTACAACTTTGGTTTAATATCACAATTTGAAAATAGTATAATGTAAAGCAGTGAATAATTTAGCGATAAAAAATCAGTCCTGTCTCGACTGGCACTTCTTTGTTGCTAAATTGATCCAAGGATTAAATTTAAATGTCAACTCTATACTTGGATAAAAGTAATTTTTTTTACCTTTAACCTTATAGGTAGGCTTTTCGTGAAGGATTTAATTTAAGCTGTCCTCCAACTAATAGTCTGAGATACCGAAAAAATATATTTCCAATGATTGGAAAGTTCAGTACCAGGAAATTAACAGTCGTATTTATTCGATTTCCTTAGAACACTCTTGTCCAGCTAGCCACTGTCCAGCTAGCCACTGTCTAAATAGTTGGACATCTCCTTATTTATGTAAGGAAATTTATGAAAATAAAAATAATTTAAAGAATTAAAAATTAAAAAAACTTTGTTTTATTTTTATTTATTTATTTATCTCCTTATTTATAAACGCATTCCAGCTTCCAGCAGTTGTCTAAATATGTTCCCAAATACCTCCTGACATCCCTGTAATCTGTCAAGTTCGTGAACATCTGGGTACGTTCAATGAACATTTCATTAATTTCAAGATAATTTGACGATTCTTTGCTCATTGAACATTGCCAATTTAGAATAGGTTTGGACAACCAATTCCAGTGTCTAAGTTAGACAACAGATGGAACATGTTTATAAATAAAGTTTTGGATTTGGTCAGGTATCCAAAGTTAGACATACTTTGGAATTGGTTTCTAAATAAGACTGTAAGACTTAAACTTCGAAAAAATTAAGACAGAGCATAATTTGATGAAACACTTTTCTTGACCTTTTATGCACAATGCACATCAATGAAAAGTATCCTAAATTTTAACCACTGACTACTTTTGATGAAAGTAGACAAAATCATATTTTTGTATTTTGAAGTATTATTCCTTTATACCCTTAGAAGAATGTTATCAAAAACAAATCTAGAATATCATTAGATAAATCTAAAAGCCTCATAATTATGCATTTTTTTCTATTTTGTTTGTCAATTTTAACGCAAACATGATTTTTACAAATGTTTCATTTGGACACAAACACTGACATGTTTCATTTCTAATTTATTTTGCGACCCCGTTTTTTCTGCAACTATCCATAAAAAAAAATTATTGTCTTCAAAGTCCAGCTTGTTTTCAAGTTTTTCTCCATCTTTTTTTTTTTCATTTCCATTTTTTTTTGACATCTTAAGCCGACAGACATATTTAGTAGATGTATAAACTATGCCCAAAAATTAAAAAAAAAATAAAAAAATAAATACAAAAACACATAAAACAACGTTCTTTTTTGCACCACTTAGTGTGCGCGCGAAGTCAATAAACAAATGGCTAGTTACTTTTATTTGTGAATTTTTGTCACGTGTCAACCTCAAATAGATATCACAGTTTTGAAAATGAAAATGACAAGTTGCCATAGACTGTAATGTGCCAAGTTACAAAAAAAAAAATAATCCACCTTTAGCTTTGAAACTGTCGTTGTCGGTCATTCGACGTTGTCCCCAACAACCAGATGCGTATAAATATATATAAGATGCGTGTGGTGTGCGTATTCATCTCCCATTGCGTTCTTGGAGGCCTTTCTACAAACTTAAGGTAAATACAGTGCTGGATTTGATTTAAATTTCGTCAAAAAAAGAAAACTTCAAAACCGAACCGCAGTTTTATTACCAACACTTTCGATATTACAGTAGTAGAATTATTTTTTGAAAAAAATTGGAATTAGCCAAAATGTTTGTATGGGAACTGCTCAAAAATACTCGTAGAACTGAAACCTTTAAAAGAAAGTAAAATCATTCAAATACCTAACTAATAGTTTTTTTTTATTCAAAAAAGATTGTCAGAAGAATTTGAAGTCGTCCAAAATGATGCCAGACAAGGCTGCATCTTGTCACCGATATTGGTTTAGTTTTTTTTTTTTTATTAATAAGTGAGTTGCAATATCTTGTTTCTGATTGTTCGTATAGAAAAAGCTATTATAATACCGTTATTTTTGAATTTTAGACAATTTCTTGAATTAATGATGTATCTTTTAAACGATAAATATCTTGATAATTTCTTTTAATAGGTTCATGTAGTCTACATGTAGTGGTTTCTTTTTCGATAACAATTACCATTTAGGAGTTAAAATAGAACAAAAATATCTTTTCAGTAAATTCACTCGGTAAACGTATTTTAGTATGTTACTCAAATTTAATTCTTACACCAGGATGATATCGCATTGAAAAACTTGATTAAAACTTGATGCCTTTAATATCTTATTATTTTGCGCAACCATAAATTCGTCCCTGAACATAGACAACACTGTCTCTGTGCTATCGCCTTTAAATCTCAATTTTTTCTTTTTATTCAATTTGTTTTGTTTGTTTCTTTTTTGTTTTAAGTTAAGATTTCTTTGCTAAGATTTATTAGGCTAGCAGTTTATTTGGAATTTCAATGGAATTTAATGCCAAAAACAAAACAAAAAAAACTTAACTGTGAAAAAATTACGAAACTTTTTACAGTTTTTATATATGTAAGTACATACATATGTATGTACATAAATACTAACTGAACATTTTGTGGGCAATTTAATGCTGGATATATATTTTGAAAGGAATCTTAATTTTTGCAAGAGTAGTTTTTATTCAAGCCCGAATAATTATAAGCTGAAAGCAAGTTAATAACTAAGTACAGGGTGTTTTTTGTTAAGCCAGTAGATACTAAATTTTATTTTGAACAAAGCACATAGGTACATACATACATGGAATTTCATTAATTTTTTTTTTTTCAATCGAGAAAATACATTTTTGAATCACAGCTTAGTGCATATTCTCCTATCACGGCAGGATCTGATGAATGTCATCCGAGAGAAAATGTTTTCAAAAACTTTTTTAAGTGACTGTGGTATGCCGCCAATAACACGAATAATGTTGGTTTCTAATGCATTGTTTGTAAGCGTATAGACTAACGACTTTATATATTTACATACGTATCCCTAAAGAAAATAATCAAGAAGCATCAAATCACAATATATTGGAGGCCAATTCACAGATCTATTATGGGTTTATCAAATGTTTAATTCAATAAGTTGATTGTTTCGTTTGCTGTAAAGCACGTAGCGCCATTTTGTGAGAACCACATCTCTTCTAAATTCTTTTTATTCAATCGCCGAACGAAAAAATGTTGAACAATGGCTCTATTTAGCAAATACCGGCCATCGTAACCTCGTTTTTGACAATTTGCAATCTGACAGTTGGTTTGACATATATAACCGTCTGAAGTTTATACAGGTTTAAAAAAAAAAAAACACCCATTATATATGGGAAACTTGCCTGGAGGTCTTGATCCCAAACATAAATAAAACACGGAAATATGTTTTTAGTATCTAAGAAATAAACTTTTTTTGAAAAATAATTTTATGGCATTAATGTTTGAAAATGATTTCGGGCAATTGGCGCATTCATATGTCGTTATCTGAGGGAACACGAACGTAAAACGTTGTTCCGGTGTGAATTAATAATGAATTGCAAATCAAAATAACCGAGAACTCTCCTCAAATCGGTTGTCACAGAAAACAGTGTTGCAAATTTAAAGTTCTCGGCCTCTAAAAAAAAACAGCATTTATTATCTTATACTTATACAGAACACTTTATTTTGACTCATTTTGAAGATTTATAAGTTCGTTACTTTTGATCGTTAAAACTAAATTTTGGTGCAAAATTATGTAGCCCATACAAATTTAACAAAAAGGTAAAAAGATTTTTAAAAAATCCGGTAAAATTTAATTTTGGTGAAGAGCTTTATTTTAATTTCCTAAAAAGCACTACACATTTGGACCAAGGCTTAAGATTTTAGAGCGTGAATGGGCGAGTAGTTCAATTTTTTGAAAATAGTTCGAAAACTTTTTCGGAGAACAGCCAAGGTTTAAAATTATAGCTGAAGCTGTAGCGCGTTTGATCGTGTTTTTTTTTTCAAAATCTATTACTCTTACAAAAAAAGCATAGGTAAGTAATCATCTTTTTTTATAAAATTTAATAAGCTATAACTTTGGCCTTGACATATTTTCCAAATAAGCGATAGTTTTCGAGCTACATATTTATATATAATAAAAAACTACATTTTTACTTTTCCACCCCACGAAATCAAAAAACAAGCTACCCACCAACAATCAAATCTGTCAAAACTTCTTCTAAGTAAGTCTAATTTTCCTGGCCTATTAGTTTTTTTTTCTTTATTTCAAAAAATATAACACAAACATAATTCACCCTATTTAAAGTAATAGGGTATGAAACCATAAATGACCACGAAAATCCAATAGGATTTGGTATTGGTTTTGTGTGTGTCAAAAAAAAAAATTAAGATAAATCTCTGTTTGGTTGCGCATGAAGTGTTCCAACCCATTTTCATTTTCATTTTGTTGTTCTATAATCACAATAAATGTTTCTGACGATATAATATCTATATACGATAGCATCATTCTATGGAAGACTAACGATGTATAGTGATGTTAATGATGATAAGCGATTCTGTGGAGCCATAACCGGCAGTGACAAACAAGAACATTAGTCGGATTGCTATATACATCATGCATAGAATGGAGCATCTGGGGTATTTTGTATCAGATGATGCTGATGTGCATCGCAGAGTTAAAAAAAAAACACACACACACACAAGCATAAGCAAAGTAGCAGGAGCGCAATAACAAATTGGTCGAAACGTGTGTTATGGTTTTAGAGATAAGGGATGGTTTTTTGAAGTGAAGTAAAATGAAGGAAATGCTTCACTGCTATATTCACTATTATTCAAAGAAGCAACGTTCCAAGTGGATGGAATTTTAGAAATTTATTCCTGTACTTTGAAATAATAGATGAGTAGGTGAATAATAGCTTGGTTGTATCGATGGATGAATAGTTGCTTTGGAGAGAATACATACTCAGGCGAAAGTGTAAAACATTCATCTAAAGTATCACATCTTTTTTAAACTCATTTTTTTCGAGTCTGAAATGCAATTGATTATTTTCTTAAAAGCTTTTTTTAATCAATAAATAAATACATATTTATACTCATCTTTTTTCAATTTTTTTTTCCAGGCGGATCTGACAGCAACAAAGGAAAGAGTAAAAAATGGCGCAAAATATTACAATTTCCGCACATATCGCAATGTATACACCTCAAAGACAAACTAGGTAAGTGATGGTAGAAGTTTATTTAATATTTTAATAAATGGCGCCCAATTCGGGACCATCATATCAATACATTTTTAAACAACACAAAAACTTATAAATAAAATTATCTATCTACACATTCCTATCAATATTTTTGTTTAGATATAAGTTATGGTTACGTCATAGACCAACAACCCATCGGACGAATACTTTTTCGACAATTCTGTGAGAATAAACGTCCCATTTACTATAGATACATTTCGTTCCTGGATCAGGTGCAAAGGTGAGTGAGATATCGTCATGTTCTTTCCAATTTCAATTAATTTAGTCTGCGAAGCGTGTTCATAGTTCATTAGTGATGATTGAATGAAGTAATCATATTATTTCCAGATATGAAGTGGAATACGATGAACATCGTATTGCAATTGCAAAGGAAATTGGACGACGGTATCTTGTGATCGATGTGAGTTCTGCGGACACAATCGAGGGCAATAAAACTACAACAACAACTGCATCGCCAACATCTCAAAACGAAGCACCCCAAACAGAGACTGACAGCAATCATCATAAACGTCAAAAGCATCACATCGATGCGTCTGACACTTGCAATCACAATGGAGAGGAACACAATGGTGTTGCCACTGACGACAGCGGTGGTGGTGGTGGTTGTGATAGTGGTGGAGGTGGTGGTGGTGATGGTGGCGGGGATGAAGGTGGGGGTGGCATAACCACCGACAAAAGTAACATCTCATATTGGGAAAGCAAAAAAGAGAACTTCAATGACTGTCATAAAAACTCCGCCACAATGATGTCAAATAGCAAGGATGTCTTTCGGTATGGCAATGATGATCATGTCCTTGATGTGCTTAACGATGATCTAATTACGAGAGTACGGGATAAGATAACAAGTCAGTTTCATTTTTATTTTCTATTTATTTTACTTCTGACGTTTTATACTTTAATTTTGAATTTAAGGTGGCAGCAAGGAACTTTTCGAGCCGTGTGTCAATGCCGTTAAATCATTTTTAGCTGGCGAACCATTCCGAGAATTTGAGACTTCCATGTACTTTCATCGGTAAGTGCAGCAAAATATACATATATTGCTATATCATATGTCAAATTATCTTTGACAGCTGACATCAACCCTCACTTTTGCGTTGTGTCAGAGATCCGATTACTGTCATTCTGTCTGTTAAGTTATAGCTATTGATTGTTAATTGTAGTAGATGATGTATTTGCATAAAATGCGAGTATTTTTTTTTTTTTCTTCGTTTTCCTTTTCTTGTGTGTGGATAAGTCGGTATACGTTTCTGTAAAAACATTTTTGGGTTTGTTTTTTTTTTTTTTTTGGGGGGGTGGGTACAGAAGAATGATGAATATTCAAATTGACAGACTGGCACTAGAAGTAAATTTAATAATTTATTGGACTAAAAGTTAAGAAAGAATAAATTGAAAATATGTAGTACTTCCGTTGAGTTTTGAGTTTTTGTTTTCTTGTAAAACATGTAATAACACCATTGAGTAGATTGATGTGACAACTTTTGGGTTTGCAATGATGAATCGATATTTTTATACATAAGGAAGTATATTTAATGTAAAAATGTTTTATTCTGTTTTTTTTTCTTTTTGCGTTATTTAAGGGCGAAAAAAAAATTGATTACGATGAATATATTTAGATGAAAAATGGCATCATTAAATTAAGAAATACTCTCCTTCAGTTGGCTAGTGAAGGCGTTGCCAATATGAAATGTATGTTTGTTATAAACAGGGTATTTCTGATAGGAAATGTCTTACTAGAATTTGACAACTTTTCCTCATTTCAATTTTCCAGGTAGCTATTGAATTTTTCAAAAAACACGACTTACATAATATGTTAAACTTTTAAGGCTCTTATTAACAACGGATTAATGTTATGATATGGGGGGTTTTCACTTTTTTACTGTACGAATCGCTCAATCGACTTTTTTACAAAATTTGAAAAAAGAATAAATGTTATCAAAAAATTATGTTTTAATATTCCTGGATATATTTTTAATCCAGTGACATAATTGCAATACAATCCTAAGGTTGAATTTGAAAGTGTTAATTGACAGATAGGAGATGAACAATATTTTGACATTATGTTTGTTTTTTTCACCATCAGAAAAATGTGTAATGTCAAAATTTTGTCATCAACCGACAGTTACTTTGCAGACAGTAGGTGATGCTATGTTTCGTTCGCAATGTTTCCACCACACAAATATATTAACTTTTTTTTCAAAATTCAAATGGTGTTTCTTTTTTTACTTATAAAGAAAAGAATTTCCCGGTGGATCCATTCAGCGCGATATAAGTGTGTAAATAAGTTTGATTTGTTATTCTTTTGTTCCTATAAAGATTGCACTAGATTAATTTTGAATCTACCAGATTAACGAAATGACTAATCGAGATTGGAAATACTTAAGTATTTTTTAAATTGGGAATAATCAAAGAACAAATCCTTCTGTCAGTAAACTGAACATGTCAGTTACCACGTATTTTTTTTTTTTTAGTATTTTTTCACGTATTTTTAAGACAGAGTTTTATTATTATATTTAGTCTAGCTTAAGACAACCGATTCTGTTGTCTAAAGGCCAGACGCGCCATTGCAACTTTTAGGTTCATAACAGTTTGGTTTCTTGAATCGCATATGTGTAGCATGGTTCACATCTATCGATTATCAGAATCGGTTGTCTAAGTCTTGACTAATGTGACATTTTATTAAATTAAATAAAGCATATTTCCATCCATTTCGAAAACTATAAACACTGTTAGACACTGTCTAACAAGTGAAAAATCAAATAACTACGGCTGCAGATATCTAAATTTTAATTTGAATTTTCTCCTTTTAGATATTTACAATGGAAATGGTTGGAAGCACAACCTGTAACATATAAAACATTTCGTATGTATCGTGTCCTTGGTAAAGGAGGATTTGGTGAAGTCTGTGCATGTCAGGTAAATTTAGTTACTCTTTCTTTTTTTAATTTTATTAAATTTTAAAAACTTTATTTTGTTTTTCTTCTCTAAACTTTTCTGTATACATAGGTACGTGCAACAGGCAAAATGTATGCATGCAAAAAATTAGAAAAAAAACGTATCAAAAAACGAAAAGGCGAATCTATGGTTTTAATAGAAAAGCAAATATTACAAAAAATCAATTCACGTTTCGTTGTTAATCTGGCGTATGCTTATGAAACAAAAGATGCTTTGTGTTTAGTTTTAACAATAATGAATGGTAAGTATAATTTTTTTTATCTTTTGAATTATTTTTAATAAAATAATAATGGTGTGGTAAATATTAAATTGTATAGCCTTAAAGTGTGTGTAGGTACTCCCATTTTGCAAGTTCGGTTAGAGATATTTCTTTGAATTTATATATTAAAAACTATCTTCACAATATTGTAGTTTTTGGGTTTTTTTTATGGAGTTAGATTTTTTTTTTCTTTTTCAATTCGTATCGTCATTATAAATTTTGAACAAATGCTTTTAATAAAGTAAGCATTTCACTTGGCAATAATTCATCAAATTGACGTATGACTCAAAAATTAAACTAATTATTTGAAAAAATACCAGTCGCTGACGGTATTTACGTCCGATTATGACTATGAAAAATCATTTCGTAATGACTAATGACAGTTCTTGAATTTCTTTCAAAACTCCAAAATGTTAAGGCATTAAAATTTAAATGTTGAAGTCAATTTAATATTCCTAAAACTCGAGTTTAAACTTCTTAGAAATCTTAGAAAATTTGAACACATTATAACATCAGTTGTTGTATTAAAAACACTTTAAAATTGTTAATGTATAGAGCACACAACAGCTCAGAAGCCCACTTATTTTTTGAACTCATTTATTTGCTGAAATTCTAAATTAAATACCCTAAGGGTAAGGGTGTTAATGTTAAACGTTATATGTGTAGTAAAAGAACCTTTTACCCAATCAATCCATGTACATTGCATAAATAAGTATATTTATATGTAAAATGTGAATAAGCTTCATTTGCTTTCCTCGATGTTTAAAGGTTTATTTACAGATTTTCCCTCGTCCGTTTCTTGGTTGAATGAATTTACAAAACAAAGCTGCTGGTTTATTAGTTTCGTTTTTGGTTTTAGGAACACAGAACCGGGGTGCGGGTTGGGGTTGCAAAAAGGCTCTCAAAAATACAGATACATATTTATAGATATATGAGTATCAACACTCCAAAAAGGAGAACCTATTTATCCCCATTATTATGCATTAGTTTGCCTGCCTTTGTTGCCCTTATAAAACAACAAAGTACTTCATCAGTTGTTCACTCTCTATATCCTTCTATCTCCCTTTCTCTTCTCTCAACTTTAGGTGGTGATTTGAAATTTCACATTTACAATATGGGAGGTGATCCGGGATTTGAATTACTGCGAGCCAGATTCTATGCGGCCGAAGTGGTGTGCGGGTTAGAGCACCTCCATCAACAGGGCATTGTCTACAGAGATTGCAAGCCAGAGAATATTTTGCTGGACGACCATGGTCATGTGAGGATATCCGATCTGGGTTTGGCAGTTGAAATACCAGAAGGCGAGATGGTTCGAGGACGTGTTGGAACTGTGGGTAAGTGTTTTCATTTGACCCGACCCTTTTTGAATTTCTTTTTTTTTTTTGCCATTCTTCATTTTATTAAAAAATAAATTGAATTGATTTAGGATAACTAGTATAGCTATAGTGTTGATGTTGAGTTAGGTTTATATATTTTCTTTTTTGTATTTTATATTTCAAGAGGTTCACTGTAAATATTAACTCTTGGTTCTCATTTAACAATTGATTATTTTTTATTTTATTTATTTATTTTTGTTTTTCTTTCTTATTTTCTTTATAAAAGGATATATGGCGCCTGAAGTTATCGATAATGATAAATACTCATTTTCGCCGGATTGGTTTAGCTTCGGATGTTTATTGTACGAAATGATAGAAGGACAAGCACCTTTTCGCATGCGAAAAGAAAAAGTCAAACGAGAAGAAGTGGATAGGCGAGTTAAGGTAAAAATTTTAATTTTGATTTACATACATCATTTTATTTACAATTTTTTTGAAAGGTAAACTTTAATTACGTATATATGCACATAATATAAATAAGGTTACTTGTTTTTTTTTATTTTTTACAAATTGACTCCTATATTGCTCGCAGTAAACATTTATGGACAAATGTGTAGGTTAAATTTTGACAAAAGAGAATGTGTCATAGAAAAACAGTTGTTCACATCAATTTATTAATTCAAATTGATTCTTATCGTCGGATTATGTAAATCATTTTTATTTTTATTTTAACAAAGCAAAGTTAATATAAAATATAAGATTTACAAAATCTGTCAAAATTTCGAGAATTTAATGTGAATTATTTTCTTCCTTTAATTTTTAAATTTAAAGTAATGTATTAAAGTTCAAACGGTTTTGGAAGTTTTTGACCCCCTGCAAAATTATAATTGTGCCCCATATCGATATGATTTTTTTACAGTTTCTTGAGAACATCAAAAACAAGCTCTATCCTAAAATTCATCTTGAATCATGAAACACGATTTTGTGGCCATTCATTACCTGAAAAATTGTAAGAACCTCTCATATCGTTACGACATTCTTACAGTTTCTTTAAAAGGAAGATATAAACCAAAATTCAGCTAAATTCAGGAAAAACTGCTTTAGGGTTGTTTGACTCCCTATAAAATTGTAAATTTAAGCACCGCTCATACCCACTAAATTCCAAATCCGCATTCATTATTTTTATATTAATAAAAAACACAGTTTTATGTACTATTCCCAAAAAAATATTTTTTTAATGAAAACAGCAACGTTCAATTAATTTCAGTTCAATTAATTTCAAATTTCTAAAAATTAATATATAAAACAAAAGCGAAAAAAAGCAGATTTTTCGTAATTTTTTTCTGCTTTTATCGCATCTTTTTTGAAAAAAATACTTAAAGATGAGCGTGGCTTATAACTCTATTGTTAAAAAAATACTAATGAAATTAGACATTTTTAAATTTAATCTCAACATGGTCGCGTTCATCCTACATCCTCTTTATTATTTACAAACCGGTAACCGTTATACCTACATATTTTAATATTCTTAAGATTTTTCCGCAGTTTTTTTTTCAATTTAATATCAGCAAACTTAATGTAGATGTAATGTAAAAAATTTCCATTTAAATCGAAAACCTATTAAAAAAAAAATGTCTTCAAATAATTTTTTTTTATTATTTCAATAGGAAGACCCTGAAAAATATTCCATAAAATTTAATGATGGAGCCAAATCCCTGTGCCAACAACTTCTCGCTAAATCCATTAAACTTCGACTTGGTTGTCGAAATGGTCGTCAAGGGGCTCGTGAAATAAAACTTCATCCATTCTTCAACGTTATCAATTGGAAACGTCTAGAAGCTGGAATGGTGGAACCGCCTTTTGTGCCAGATGTAAATATAATTTTAAGTTAACAATAGATATTTTATTTAACAAAAAAATATATTTTTTTTTTAATAGCCTCATGCCGTATATGCCAAAGATGTCCTTGATATTGAACAATTCTCAACAGTTAAAGGTGTCAACATAGACGATTCCGATTCGAATTTCTATACGAAGTTTAATACTGGTTCGGTTTCGATATCATGGCAAACCGAAATGATCGAAACGGAATGTTTCCGTGAGTTAAATGTTTTTGGAATCGATGAATGTCCAACACCAGATTTATTAATAAATGCCACCCCAGTTATTGAAAAAGCCGGATGTTTTCCATTTAGAAGAAAGGTTTGTACAGTTAATAGTATTGATTTTTTTTTTCAAATAAGACTTATGGTTTTGTAATTTCTTTTCAGAAGAAGCAACCAGCTAGAACTCAGCCCATACCCATTCCAGAACATTTACTAACAACTAGTCACAGTGTATCATCAGCAACTGTTGAAAGCTGATAGAAATTAACCAAACTAACTTCGGTGTTGTATCATTTATCCTGAAACAAACGAATATCAAACTAAACACTTTGCAGATTCAAGTAAAACCAAGAAGAAGAAGGAAAAGATAAAGATAAATATTGAAAACAAAAGACTTTTTCTGCCAAGATTAAGAGAAGAATTATTATTTTATAAAATAAAGCGAAATAAATCGTGCAAAGAAAAATGTGTTCTACAAGTCTATATACATATGTATAAATATAAACAAATATGAAAAAAAAGAACAGCAATTATAAATACTAAGAAATATTAAAAAAACACACAAATTTAATTTAAACTTTCTATGTGTCGAGAAAAAAATAAAATAAAAAAAAAAACAAAAATATGTATAACAAACATTCATTATATCGATAATCAAATAAACATAAAAATATTATACAGTAACAAACTCACAAGAAGAAAACAAACAAAAAAAAAAAAAAACTACACGCATAAACTAAAACCATTTATATACAACAAAAATATGAAGTTAAAGAACGCGCAATTTTTAAATCAATCATTTTTTTTACTCTATACAAAGGGATATAAGAGAAATTATATTTTTTGTTTTACAAAGTTGGATTATTTAGTGAATTTTACTATATTTTTAAGATGGAGGATTGATTGTATTTAATTTTGCATTATAGTTTTATTGTTTTTGACATCGAACTTTTCTTTTTATTTTGTAATATATACATAAATATAATTTTTTTTTATTATTAATGTTTATTTTATACATGTTTAAGTATAAATTTTACCTTTATGAATGTTTTATTATTACATATTACTTTTTTTTCGTTTGTGTTTAAATTTTAGTTAAATACATACTTAAATTACAAAGTTAAAAAATTTAATTAATTAATTGTTTATGTTTTATAAAAAGAAAGATGAAAGAATTTAAATTAGATATAATATACTCGTATATGATAGAAAAAAAATGAATTTGTATGGAAAACTGATGATAATTAGTGTAAAAGAAGTATAAAATTAATAATTAGATGAAAAAATTTCGTTTTTTTTTTTCTTTTTGTTTGTCCTTTATATTTTGTTGGGATTTCAGTTTTGTTTTACTTATAATCTTACATAATTTGCTTAAAAAGATATTAGATCCTCAAAAAGCCACAAATACTCAAGGTTAGTTTGTAATAAAATTTTTACATTTTGACAATTGAAAATATCCCAACGCAATTTAAACCAAAAATGTTTAAAATCAACAGGCCGATCTTCTACTTTTTACGAAGAAAATCACAAGCATTCAATTTTTACGGGTGAGGATAAGATTCTGCATTCTGATACTGCAACAATTTATGGGAACGAATTATACCTAATGTCAATAACACTTTCACACGAAATTTAGCTCTATTCTGTGAAACACTACAAATATTTTTTTAAGTAGGAACGAGAACAGCCTCGGATTCGGTAATCGGGATAATAATTGGAATATTCATGTCGATAAATATAGAATCGTCAACATTCTACTTCCAGGGAATCGATTCGATCCATATTGCATTTGCGTTGAAATTTTTGAATCCGTCGGGAGAACCTTCTATATCGTCGATACATTAAAACATTTCAGCCCTATCGCGGAGTTTTTTCCCATTTTGGATAATTTGCTACCCATTAAGAAGAAAATATTCCTTTTAGCAAAATAACTATTGTGAACATTAGCGCAAGTAAGTTGTGGGGGAAAAATTATTTCGCCGATGAATTGATGATAGGGCTATTAACATTTTCCTTGAAACGCATGGACATTAAGTGCATTTTTAACATTTATAATTTTTTTTGCTAGAAAAAAAGGCAAGCGTAGCAGGATGGATACGTGTGTTCACCAGATTCAGATCTTCGAATTGGCGGCGAAAGTTGGAAGCTGCGCCGCGCCGCTAGTAATCAGGGTTGATTATAAAAGGTTTTCCAATAAGCGTTTTCATTTTGATATAAAACAAGATGATTTTTTTAAGAGGAATCAATAAATGTTTAGTTCATTGTAGGGAGGAAGGTATGCCATTAACAATGGAAAACGATATCAGCCAAATGGCCGCCACGGCTACGGTTGCAGCACCATATCCTTTTCATGAAATTTTCCATGACCAATTCGCACATTTGTGACTGTATGTCCTCGATAACTTCACGAATTCCATCTTTAAGATCTTGAATTGATTGTGAAGCATTAGCATAGACCTTATCTTTCACGTAGCCTAAAGGTGTTAAATCAAAAGATCTCGGTAGCCAATTGTGATCACCTCTTCGAGAAATAAAACGGTCAGGTAACTTTTCTTGCAAAATTGCGATGGTTTCGTTGCTTGTGTGGCACGTAGCGCCATTTTTGTAGTGAATTTTAATAATTTCAAAGCGTTGTTGAAAGGTGTATCGTTCCATTTTTAGTAATGGCGTAGTTTTTACTTGTCAAATGTCAAAAGATGACAGCTTCAAAAGTGACAGCTGCCCAAATAGCGGGCTATTCAAAATGAAACCTCTTATTGGAATACCCTTTATAATCGTCAGAATTACAATAAAAAAATCAATACCAAGGATTTCAGAATATTTTTATAAATTAAGCGATAAATGCCTTTAAAAGTTCTTCACGGAATAATTTTTATTCACATTAAAATATCTAATTAAATTATTAAATAATCTGATGGTTAAATTCGAATACTAGTAATTAAATTAGCTATCACAATCTTTAACAATCATAATTTTAGGTTTTTAGAAAAGTGGTATAACAATTAAATATAACTTCAGTTCTTTGAACGGGGCTTCATCACTTCATGGGGTTTATCGCAAATACAATTTCCATCAAAAAAGGGGATTATAAATGATGCTCAAAAGATTTATTGATGCTGGAGAAAGGTAATTATTACTATAGCAGACAAATTTTCGGGGGAAACAAAATATCCCTCTAGATTGTCATAATGTCTTTTACCGAAAAACTATTTCGATATAAGCTTATTTATAAAAGTTATAAATAAATTCAGTTAAGTAATTGAAAATACATAATTAGAAAGATTTACTGACTATTTGTATTTTCTACAATTTTTTTTTTCAATAATGAAAAAAATAAACATGGACTTAGCTAATCTTCATTTTAAGTTGACCGACGACGTACAATGAGGCTATTTCACGCACAATACTGAATTTTACTATTTTAAATAGGTTTCTTTAAGCTTTTATTACTCTAACAATTAATACAATTAACAAATATATATTATACGTTTATAAGTATGTGTTTTTGAAGTGCGCTCTCGTATGTATTCAGGAAGTGAAAACACTTCCAAAACATCACTCCGAAAAACAAATGTAAGGATTTTGGAGTGCTTTTAGTTATAAGGTATTTATATGACTAGTGGTAAATCCTACGGGGAAATTTTGCGCCCGGACCTCCCCCATTAGAAGTTCTTAAAATGATTTACTTGTAACTACCTTATTTAAAAACTCAATTTCAATCGATTTTGAACAAACTTTCCAATGAGCTTGACACTTGAAATTTTAAACATTAGCCAGAAGTAGATGGGATAAAACATGATAAAAAATATTGGGGTCTAAAAAAAAATAGCAGACCTAAACCCTTTTATACGGCTTCAATCTTGTATGCGATGACGAAGACTTGAGTTAAGGTAAGTTAAGTGTGCTTCAAAAGTTGTTTCCAACTTTTGCATAAGTTTCGCTCGGCAAATATGTAAGGCACCTATGTAGACTTTATTTAGATTTTTTTTTTTATTTTAAAGTGTCTTTCGATATTGACTGAATTAAGAATACACAAAAAACCCAGTAAGTATTATTCAGGTAAGTAAAATAAAAAAAATTGGTCTGATTCCATCGAAATTCTTCTATATTTTTAGTGGAATTAAGTTAGTACCAACCTATAAATAAACCTTTTATATATCGTTTTTATCCTTTTGATATTTTTTTGTACTTATTTTTTACACATTAAAACAATATTTAATAACAACAACTGATAAAATTTTATAAAGTTAAAAACTAAAATTGTCAAGATAAAAATGTAGTTAGATTGCATACAAAGTGTGCAAAGCAAAATGCTTATACAAAATATTTATATAGAATTGTGTAGTTGTTTTTTTTCTTTTTGAGAGAAGGAATTTTTTTTTATACAAATTGTACTTTTAGGAACAACAAATTTTACAAAAAAATACGCAAAGAAAAAAAAACAAAAGTTGTAGCATATAAATAAGTTACTACGCTACAATCCGAACAAAACATTAGTTGTGCAATATTAATTAAAAACAAAAAAAAATACCATGGTTTTAATCAAAGAAATCGTAGGGTAATTATTTAAGTAACTAATATAAATACTTATACATATTAACACTTTTAGTAATAAGTATGTTTAATCTATTCCATCACACAAACAAAAATACTGAAGAAAATTAACAAAACACATAAAAATACATACATTCAATGCTAAGCAAATACTAAATATAATAAGTAAAATACTGAAAAATTATTAATTTTGTAATGTAGAATATCAAGCAAAATGATACAAAAAATGTTGAAGAAGAAAAATAATATGTAAACATAAAACATTTTAAAAATAAAACAACATTAATTCTTAAAAATTGAGTTTTACTATTTACAAAGGTAAACTAGCATCTAAGATCTAACAAAGTGTTAATTAATATATCTGTGACAAATAACTGATTGTAGTTATAATTTAAATTTGCAACGTTATAATTATTGTAAGGTAAGGCAGTCTGTTATAGCAAATTGGTTCGAGTCCATGCTGACCGATGACGAGTTAAGCAGTTGAATCGGTTCAATTTAAATAATTTTTTGGAAATCTTTTGTTTTGCGAATTCAATCAACGTGTTTTTACAAATCTAAAAATAATTGGACGAAAAAAACGAAACGACGCACGTCTGTAGAAGCCTTACAAAGTGGGCAGACTTTAAGTTAAGTTAAGTTTTTAACTTGAGAGATGGCCTTTTTAAGACCCTTTTAGATATCCATGTAATGGATTACAGAAACAGAAGCCCTTGAGGATTATATTAATTTCTAAGCAGGACAATGGGATTTACAAGAGTTTATGGTAATTCTGTTGCAGTTTCGGGAGTTAATAGTTGGGGCTATACTACCAGAACTGTGGGTGCTGTCTTTTTTAAGAATAATTTATAGAGGTTATATTGTTAATTTCAGTTCACACTAGATATTCGTCATTAAATCTATGTGAGATGAGCTGAACTTAACAAAAATTGCGTATTGACAAGGTCCTAACTAGTCAACTGATGAGTCCAAGTGAGATCGCCGGGACGAAACGCCAAAATTTTTGTGGACTAAAGTCTGTTAAAAGCTATTTTGAATAATTAATTTTTTTTAGTCCCAATTCCAGCTCATATCGGTACCTGCAGTAAATTTATTTATTTTTTTTAAAAAACGTACTCACAGATTTAGAAAAAACTCAACAATTTTAATTAAATAAAAATTAAATAAAAGTTTTTTTTTTTTAATTTTTGATTTTTACGAAAATGGTTCAAATAAGTTTGACCAAAAACAGTTTCTTACATTTGTTTTTTATATTCAAAATATTTTCAATTTTTTTTCCTTAAAACTAAACGACTTGATTGATTTTAATTAAACTTGTAACAAAATCATTTTTTTAAGCTTTAAGCACTAAATATCTTAAATAAATTCCAAATTTCTCGCACTTTATTTTTTTGCGTATGACAAACAAAAATGGCGATAAGTTAAATATCTCTTATTGTAGCATGTGTTCGTTTAACTTTGCCCACCCTAAGGGTACATATAGTTCATTTTAGCCGTGTTTTGTTGAGAGTGTGTAGCCAGTTCAGCAAAATTTTTAATTTGAACTGTTTTTTTTTTTTACTACCGCCTATATATACATTAAGAAAAATGATTGCAGTAATTAAATAATCCAGCGCATGTTTCAATAATTATTTAACTTAAAATTGTACTGTGATCTTGACCTTCTAAAGCTATATAGGATATAAAAAGTGCCTTAACCTATTCCATATAGACAATATTTGTATTCATATACAATTTATATATATATGATTGTATGTTTTTATATTTCTTAATAGCATTAACAGAAACTTTCATGAGAAAGAACGTCAAACAAAAAATGTACACGAACGTCTATGAAACTTAATTTAATTGAAAAAAAAACATGTTAAAAGCATTAAAGAAATATTTGTCATGTTATCGTATAAAAATTCCATGCCCAACGAAATGTTTGTATAAGCTCATAAATTTAAAATTCTATTTTATTAGATGATTTAAAATATCAAATGTAAATCAAGTCTATTAATGGTATTTTACAATTTTCTGTCCCTGAATAGGAGAACGACTTTTATTTTTTTGAAGAAGTGTTTTCTAATCGTATTCCAACCGAATAATGAAAAAATATTAAGCTTAAACCGGTGTCTCAATTTCTCAAAGAAAGTTATGAATTATTTAAGAAATTCAAACCTCGAACTTCATTTGAACAGTTTTCAAGGTTACTTTGACAGATTACCTAAGTGGAAATCGATCTTATTTCATCACATACATAATTGTATTCCCGATCAACCGTTTCGTGATCTTTGTACTTACAACAAAATGTTGCGAACTTCATGCCTCAATGAATTGCAAATTAAAAATAAGTAGCTGAATGTAGATATAGCTATCCGGCCATTACTTCATTTATTCGCACATCCCTACTTTGATCGATTTTGTTTGACACAGTGATCTTAGCAATCAATGTCACATAACATTGAAATAAATATGTCACCAATCTCGTTGGTGAGTGCTCTCTGAGTATATTATATGGAACAAATTGTAATGTGCAATATCTAACATCTGCTTTGGCTATTAATGTTTCTATCAAATAAACAAGTGGATTCATAGAAACGTATGACCAACCCTATACAAGATCATTATTTAAATCCACCCTTTCATTAACAGGGTGGTTCACACATTAGGTAGATATGTGGAAATGAAAGTGAAGTGAGCTAGTATTGTATTGTATTTTGTACTCAATATTTACATTTTAGTACACAAAATTTGCAAGAAATGTGTATTCAATTTTTGTTACAACTCAGACCGTGCGAAAAAAACAACTACCCGAAATTTTTGAAAGAGCAAACACCGTTCTCTGAAAAAGCACACAAAAAACTCTCCTTTGACTGACTGGCTGACTACAGTTAAATAGTAGTATTTTTGGAGAAAGGAGGAAATCAGTCACTCAAAAGGTCACCAGCAATTTTTATTTTAAAAATTATTGGACCAGTTTTTGGGAAAAACTCTTAATACTTATGGTCATAGCGGTAGGTCCTGAAGAACATTACTTTTTTACAGCAGTGATTCAAATCCAAGATTTCAGCTGTTTATGCTGCAGAGAAAGAGAGAGAGAGACATATACAGAATTTCAGCCACAATGCTGTCCAAATTCTCTGTGATTGAAATGTGTTTTATCACATATTAACCAGATCACCCTGTCTACAATTTATAACGGTTCAATTTGCTTTATAACGAACAATCGATATAAATCATTGCCATCTGGAAGTGGGTACTGGGTGTCTTCCCTTCTCCCGACATAAGCTTAGGAAGCCCGAGACTGTGATGTGTCTTGAAAATAAATCTTGTTGGCGGATGGAAACCATAATCAAGTGTCATATTTTTGCAATGAGCTGACAAAAATTATGACGTCAGGATGATGCTAGAAATGGGGAAATTTGTGCTTCATATTGCCTCAGCAGAATATGTTTTTGTCTTTCTCTTTTCATCTCAATTCGAATTTATTTAATTAAAATTTATTTAAATGCGAGCTCAGATCAGTAATAAGGACAGTTGTAGTTGGGCAGGTTCAAAAGTATGCTGCGATTAAGTGTGCGGGCTAGGAAATAAGTTTGATTGGTTTTTGAAAGTTTTTTTTTGGCCTGAGAATGTTTATCTCAAGGATGACCGCGATCGAGATTCTGATAGTTTTGTGTGTTTGGTTGGCTTTAAGTACTGCTACTATCCATAGAACATTAGAGGATGCTCGAAGTGAACGCAATCGTTTAGTGCAGAAGTACATTAAGACGTTAAATAAAGAAGAAGGTGCAATTCGTTTAGTTGGAGGCCCAAATGAATACGAGGGTGAGTGTTTTTGTTTTGCTTAAGCAACAAATAGTTAAGATCTTTAAACTCATTCTTGGTGTAAGAGATTTAACTTTAATAAACTCTTTCGCATTTAATTTTTTTTTTCTGGACTTGGTCGCAAATATTTGCTCTAGTGATTTAAGGGCAAAGTGGTTGAGCATATAGAAAATGTGAGGAATTTATTTTATAATAATTCATATATCAACATAGTTGGGGTGAAAGTGTAAAGAAAGTCAAAATACCTACAAAAGCAAATTGATTTGTACACTCGGATGTATACTTACTTTTCTGATTTTATTTTATTCTTTATTAATTTGTTTTTTTTTGCAAATTTGTATTTAAGTAAAATATCTAATAGATCTGTGAAATATAATAAACCACTGTGAAAAGGAATATGTTCCTTCAATATTTTGAATGTTCGAATTTTTGTTTTAGCTCATCTATAATAATGGATGCCAGCTGTCAAACAACGATTTTGGTTTATTAAACTACGTTTCTGTAATTGGTGGGTTCACTGTTCAAGTTTTTAAGTTTTGAATTTTGAGTAATAAAAATAAAACTTTCCAAGTAAACCCACCAAAGTGTAGGGCTCATTCTACAGAAAGGTGGATACCACGCCTCCTGAATGGAAAACTTCAAATATCCAATTCTTCAAGCTCTAACCGCTCTACAAAATTTCAACACTGTACAGCCATCAGAAGTGTTCCATTCAATTGATAAGAATTTTGATAAATTGGGTGGATGCCACGCCCCCTGAATGTAGAATTTCAAATTTTCGATTTTTGCCTTTATATGCACCACAAGATCTACCGCTGTACGAAATTACAACATTCCAGCCAGCCAGCCTGAAAAATATTCCGAACTTGAAGTTTCTGGCTTGAGCTTGTTCCTGTAAAAACGTGCCCTTTGATATTATTGAACATGTTCTACTGGTTGCTCAATGTCAGTTTGAATTAAGCTGGTATGCAATATTATTCAAACTTATTAGAAGTTCTTGTATAAAAAATCAAATTAAAATCGGTTTAATAAATAATGAGATAGACGAAAAAAAAAATGATTCTATTATAGATACCATTTTTTATCGATAAATACATTTTTTTCCAACAATATGGTAGCTGCGTACCTACTTGTATTAGAAGAGATAAAAATTTTTATCAAAATCGTAGGAGCCGTTTTTGAGAAAAATTAGATTTTCTCCACCGGTTTTTAAACTTGTTATTTTTGGTCTTAAGAATAATTTTTATTTATAATCTGCTATACCAATGTATATGTATAATGTTAGAAAAGTGTAAAAAATTTTAGAAAAGTGTATAATGTTAAAAAACTGCTAAATTCCAAATAAAAATCGACAAAGTCGTTTTCGAATTTTTAAGTCCTCAAAAAAAAATTTAGTAAGATTTTCTATAAAAAATTTGTCAAAATCAGTTGAACCGTTTTTGAGAGAATCATGAATTTAAAAAAAATGGTTCTCAATTTTTTTAAATGGTAGCCTTTTTGTAAAAAAAATTACAGATTTTTTTTCAAGTTGTGGACACGTTTTTGAGAAAAATAAGATCTTCACAGTTTGGCAAAAAAATTGTTTGGCCCCCCGCTTAGAGGGCCCCTAGCGTCTTGAAATCATAAAATCCAGCAAACCATGTCTATTTGCTTTATTCATAATAATCGAACAAAAAAATTAATTGAAATTGGTTTGATTCGACTCGATATCGCTAAGGGTGGAAATGAATCGAAACCTGGCTATACCATTCATCAATTTTTACCTCTATGAATGCTTTTAAACGCTGCAAATATGCTGCAATTACCCTTGCAATTTTTAAGCATGTAGGCGGGGGACGCACATATGTTGTGTCCGGGGTAGACAAAGTTGCAGAGGTTGAAATAATTGCAGAGTTATCGCTTCTTCTTTGTGCTTTTCTTATTGTTTGAGACATAAGCGGAATAAAAAGTGAGGAGATATATTTCCTTCTCATTTAACAAAAACTGCAGGTATGTACATATTAAAATTTGCAGCGTTTAAATGGATGTTGCAATCGGAAAGAAACTCAAAAGAGAATTGCGGATAGAAATTGCAGTCGTCTAAAAGCAGTCTATCTTTTGTAGAATGGATATAATCGTATAACTTACCTTTACTATGTTCCTAGCCTCTCTTTTCGCCTATGGTACCTACCTACATTTGTACATATGTAGGTATACTTATTATTTTTTTTCAGGAGCAACATTTTGGATACTTGTATCCTTGTATGATTTAAGCAACATAAGATCTCTTCCAAAAGAAGATGTAATAAAACATTGTCAGACTTTACATACATGCCGTGCCGGGCTACGGGCAGAAAACAAAAACTTCCAATTAAATGATTAGGAATTCTAGTCTTGTTCTAACATGAAATGAACTTAGCAAAAATTGCGTATTGACAAGGTCCTCACTAGTCAACTGATGAGTCCAAGTGAGATCGCCGGGACGAAACGCCAACATTTTTGTGGACTAAAGGCCGTTAAAAGCTATTTTGAATCAATAATTCAACAAGTCCAATTAAAATAGTGTTAAGTCTTCTACTTGGCTGATGTATTTCAGTAGGTAGTATATAGTATTTGTATTATTAAAAAAAACCTTCATAATATTTTTTTATTTTTATGTAAAACTTTTTTTTCAAATGACATCAAGATTATTTTAAAAAATAAGGTATAACTGCGATCCATAATTTACAAAATAAGATATTGGTTTGTTCAATTTGTATTTGACTTTCTAATATCTTTTAAATTAAGTTGATGAAAAAAAACTATTCTGAATTGAAATCTCATAAATATTTTGTTATTACTATTGTTTTTAAATAGTCAGGCATTTTGTAATTCATGACACTTCAAAATAAAAATAAAAAAAATGTCTAGCAGATACCTACATAATTATTATTTAAATTTAAATTATTATTGTTTTTTTTGTTATACATAGCTACATACATTCATATAAGAAAATGTTAAAAAAGTTTAAAATCAAATATTGTCTTAAATTTGTTATTATAATTTTGTATTTAAATTAATGTTGACTTTGGAAGATTGGATGACAAGTGTAAGCGCAAGTTTGTATGACAGTTGTGTAATATACTTTTTCATAATAATGCAACCTGAAATCATTTTACCAGGGGCCCGCGCAAATTTAATATTGCACACGCCTCATTTTGGTCTAGCGCCACCTCTGTTTGTGCCTATATCTCGAAGGACCTTTTTATTCTTAGTTTTCCCAAGAACACGTCGTCGCTAAAGTCCTTTTCTCATTCAAGAATAATATTTTTTTAAATAAAATTTTAAATTCCTCATAATCATTACACCAGCAGCATGACAATCTCAGAGAAACCAACTGTAATTGATTTGAAAGACATACCTATGATATTGTTTATATCTTTTTACAGAATAACCTTTATTATCCAATTCAATTTTAATTTTGTCTAGGTAATATTGAAATTCTTCATAATAATAAATGGGGATCTGTTTGTGATGACGAATGGGACAGCTCAGAGGCTCAAGTTGTGTGTCGACAATTAGGATTTCCTGGATTCAAGAAATTCACCCACAGTGGAGCATATGGACCAGCAAGACGTAAGCAGAGAGACCCCCCTTGAAGAATGTAAGGACAAATCATTATTACTTCTTCTTTTCTCTCTCTTTGTAGGACGTTTTTGGATGGACAATGTTATCTGCGATGGACATGAAAAGGAATTAACTGACTGTCGTTTCGACGATTGGGGCCAAAATGATTGTGAATCTTCGGAAGCAGCAGGTGTTGCTTGCAAGGCTCCTATTTCAGCCAAATTGACGGGTGTCAAGCAGGAACTGAAGGACAAAGTACCAAAGCATAGGCTGCATTATTCACATCGAATGGATGTTAGGCTAAAGGGTGGACGAACCAAAAGTGAAGGACGAATTGAAGTTCGAATAAACGGTGGCCAATGGGGAACCATTTGCTCGGACGGGTGGTCGTTGTTGGAAGCAAATGTTGTTTGTCGACAATTAAATCTGGGCTATGCCGAAGGAGCCTTCCAGACGGATTTCTTTGGCGGATCGAATATTTCTAAGACCATTCTCAGTGGCACCGAGTGTTATGGTAACGAGACTTCCTTGGTTAGTTGTTTGCATCACGATCATATGAATGGATTCACTCACTGCCACGGAGCTTCGAATCATGTAGCAGCAGTTACGTGTAATCATCTCGCTCCAGATTTGGTGTTCAATTATCTCGAGTTGGAGCAGACAGCTCATTTGGAAGATCGACCGATGTTCTTCCTACAATGTGCCATGGAGGAGAACTGCGTGGCTGCAGAGGCGTACGAAATCCAAAAATCTAATCCTGACTGGCATTTGATGACAAGAAGATTGCTGAAGTTCACAGCAAGTGTGCTCAATGCGGGTAACACGGATTTCAGACCTTCCATTCCAAAGCACTTGTGGGAGTGGCACATGTGTCATATGTAAGTTAATTTAAGTCTGTGTTGATTACCATAACGAATATTTTGCAGGCATTACCACAGCATGGAAGTATTTGCTGTTTTTGATATTTTCGACCTGCGTGGCAAGAAGGTGGCTCAGGGCCACAAGGCATCTTTCTGTTTGGAGGATAATCAATGCCTGCCAGGAGCAAAGCCAAAATACGCTTGTGCCAACTTTGGCGATCAAGGTACAGATTCCCATAAAGGATTTGAATATCAATAATATGCTTGAAAGCTAAAATTAAAATTATTCCAGGAATCTCTGTTAACTGTTCGGATATTTATCGCTACAACATCGACTGCCAATGGGTTGATATTAGTGAAATGGAAACAGGTGATTATATCATGAAGATTTCTGTGAATCCGGAATTCAAAGTTTCAGAAATGTCATTCGATAATAATGCTGCTATATGCAAGTTAACGTACACTGAATCGTTTGCCAGAGTTTATGATTGCCACATGACACGACCTTAAAATGTTCCAGCGATTTTTTTTTTCTTTTTGCTTTAAGTTTTTTATGTACAATAAAAATCAATCACATTTACTAGATGAAACATAATTCTTCTTTTTTTTATATTCGAAGTTGACCTTATACCAGATTATACCAATCAACCACCACAGGTAAAAGAGAAAATCGTGTTATGCCAACTGTTCACTAGAGATAGCACTACTAAAAAAAACTGATACAAAAGCGGAGATATTATGCAACCCTATTTTGCTAAACGTTCACGTGAATTTTCGTATTTTGCTATCCGTCGGTAGGAGGGAAACGAATGTTCCAAAAAGCATACAAGTTGCGATAAAAATGAAATTTTAACAATTAAATTCTCTCAAGAACTTCAAAATTAATTATTGATAGAGCTTTGAACTCGAAAGATTGGAAGGTTTATAGAATAATTTGTGACAAATTATAGGAACAATTCACGTGAATCGAATGATTCGATCAGATCGGATAGCAGAATAGGGCTGATAGTTATACATTCGTATATGCACCCAAATGAATATGTAACTATACTGCATAGAGAATTAGTTTTGCGTCGTAACATATACATTTTTTAAACCCGACCTTGTTCTTTTCTCGACTATTCACTTTCGGGCCTTAACAAAATCCTGTATATGCCGGCTTTTGATGCATCGATTTTTAGTCCTCTTCGAATTATGCGACTCGAAGCACAGCATAATGTAGGTGACGAAAATCGCATCTGATAAAGCTGGGGTGCCAGCATGTTACTCGATACAATCGAGCATAGGCAGTTCCTTATTTTGTTCGAATCGAAAACAGTCGATTGGCAGTAGGAGCAATATTCATCGTTCGAAAGTTCCGAGTGAATACCAGAAAAGCGTACACAATACAACTCAAATTCCCTTTTGACTAAACTGAAAGTCCTATAAGGACGATTTATTTTATACATACATACCTTGATTCCAATTAAAACTTTTTATACCATATTTTTTTATTTCTCTTAACATTTCGAAAATTTTTTTTGAATAAACTTTACAACTTAACTGTAATATCCAAAACAAAAAGGGATTTACATATCTACGTTATTCTTTTTTTTTTTTTTTTTTTTGATATATTTTAGTTTTACATGAAATTATTATGTACCTACTTACAAAAATCTTATTCTAAAGAAAACGAGTTCAGGAGCCATCAATGTAATCTTTCTTTAATATCCGTTAGATAGTTGTTTTTAAATGGCCCTTTGTAGGATCAAAAGTTAATACCCCCAACTTTTAATCACAAAATCTCCGATAAGATTCTTTCGCTTATTTTGTAACGAATTATTGTTTTGTTTTTGGACAGTAATATCTACTACGAACAAACAAAAAGCTTATCTGTCTATATCGAAAAAGTTACGAAATTTTCTCCGTAATCAGCTCCATTTTAAGTTGATGCTCTTCTTCTAAGTATTGAAGCTTTAGCCGATGCTCTTCGTCCTTCCTTTTTTCTTCAGCTTCAAACGCTTTAATTTTAAGGGATCGCTCGAGACGAAGAGTTTCAATTTCCTCTTCACATTTGCTTTTAAAGTGTTCTGCCTCTGCATTTTTTTTGTCAATAGAATTTTCTAAATATCGATCTTTCAAATGTTCATCACTCTAAAAGTAAAACGTAGGTAGGTAAAGCGAACTACACTTACATTGTTCACTTACATGGGGAATACTGCCATGGGGAATGCTGCTATCATAATCGTAGACACTGTGGTCGACAATAAATTCATCCTTGGGGAAAACCATCAAATGATTTGAAGGCTTTTGAAGCTGTCCACCTTCGGTTGTACCTATTTCACTTCCATTTGTTGATAGCCTTTTTTTATTCTGCAATTTAATTCGGCGCCATTGGCTATGAATTTGTGGAAAATCTCTTTTAGTGTTGCAGCGTTTGTTAAATCTACATTATGTATTCACAGAATTAAGATAAAAATGTTGGATTTATTTTATTATAAAAACATACGCGATGAGAATATCCTTCCACGCTGCCCTCTTAGCCATTGAAGTTTTTGTATCAACATTTTTATCTTCAATAAGATCATATTTGTCTAGAATCAGTTGGTGAAGAAGGAACTGCGCTTAGAAACGATGCTTTTGTTTATTTAAATTTGTATTATTTAAGAATTATGTATTTACTTTACCTTGTCATTAGAATCCCAGTTTTCTGATCTTTTTCTTTTGGTTAAGGGTTTCATTTTTATTAGTTATTGGCTTTTAAGCTAATTTAAATATTTAAAGAAAGTTTAAGCAAATTTACAAAATTAGTTTGTTGATAAATTGAAGCTGTCAAAAAGCAGGTGATATCTTTGGTTTGTGTATAAACGCAGTATTACTTTTGTATGTACTAGATTTGTATATTCTTCTAGTTACGTTAAGTGACACAAATTCAGCAAATGGACGGGTTCAACACAAAACAAAAATCTAATACTACGCTCTCATTAGAGCCGAAATGAGGTTATTTTGCAATTTTCAGAAAAACAGTTTAATTTATAAACTCATTCTAAATTATGTACTTCGGACAGCTGTCCAACTCCAAAATCTTATATATAAACATGTTCAATCGGTTGTCTACTTAGACAATGGAATTGGTTGTCCGCACCTATTCTAATTTGGCTATGTTCAATGAGAAAAGAATCGTCAAATTATCGTGAAATGAATGAAATAATCATTGAATGTATCCAAAAGTTCACGAAATTGACAGATTACAGGGATGTCAGGAGGTATATATGCGAACATATTTGGATAACTGTTTAAAAATAAGGAGATGTCCAACTTTTTATACAGTTCACTTCAAATTTAAAAATTTTGTTTAAGAACTCATTTCGATAATCGCTTGTTTTTGTTGTTTATTTGTTAATAAAAAGATAACTAAACCAACAAATGAAATACATAATTATTTTAAATCAATTTGTCAAGACTTTGTACAAAGTTCAGCTTTTGTTCAATATCTTCGCTATCTCAGTGAAAGAAGTTCGTTGAAGCTTCTTCCGTTAAATCTCAAATCCAAAAAATTTTTAAGTGAAAAATTTGATGTGCCCGATAAAATAAAACGATCCGGATCCTAAAGAAACCAGTGTTAGTATATGCTTATCTCTTTCTTTTTCCCTTATGTTTGTTTATTTTTCATGTACTGTCTATTTTATTTAAGCCTTAACTACATTGATCACTTTTTGCAAAATTGCGAAAGTAAAAATATTTTTTTTCCCGCTAGCTAGTAAATTTTGTGAAAAATAATATAAATTTTTTTAAACCGAAATTTAAGCTTTCTGCATCATTTCTATAAGTCTCCCAGTCAGAAACACTAATCCCAAAATGAGTTTGAAAATTTTCACTTTTGTCCTATTTCACTTTTTGGGCCAATGTAGTTAAGGTTTTCCACTACAATTTGCGCTACCTTACCGATTGCGAACCTAAGTTAATCAACCAAATCTGTGGGTTACGATTGCTGCACCACGTTTCAAATATGTGTACAATTAAAGTCGTATTTATTAGATTTCCTTAGGATACTCTTGGACAGTGTCCAGCTAGCCACTGTCTAAATAGTTGAACATCTCCTTATTTATAAACGTATTCCAGGTCTAATTATGCTCTCATATCCTCACTGACAAATATGTATGTAATTTGTCAATTCAGTGAATATATGAATACGTTCAATGAACATTTCATTCATTCACTGAATATTCCAGCAACAACAGCTTACGGAAAGAAACATTTTTGAAAATGCATAAATTATCTTATATTATTAATTCGGAATATTTTTTGACTCCCCTACTGTATATTTAAATTCACTCTTTTCAGCTGAGAACCTTTTCAAAAAAAAATTATTAGTTAATACACAGCCCAAATTATTCTCGCCATCTACATATCAAACCAAGTATATATAAATGGTTTGAAGCTTATCTGGTTTTTGAAAATGTGTTATAATGCCGAATGTATTTTTATTGAAATTATTAAAAAATCCACAAATTTCCTAGAAATAACGTAATTTAATTGAAAATTTATTTTGATATCGATGCAAATAAATCAATTTTATATTTTACATTTCAAAAACAATACATTTGCGTTTGAAAATTCAATTTATACCACTTATGACTGTTATAAAAAAAAAAATCATTCCATTGAACGTCACATCGACTTGTTCAGTAGGAAGGAAACTTTTTTTTATTCGTGAAATGGTCAAGTGAAAGAAACGTGTCATTCGAATTGGTGTTCGGTTTTGTGCTCAGAAATACTATTTCAGTTTAATTACAATTTAATCAACATAATTATGTCCTTCAGTGAGTAAATGTATCATAATAATAACCTATATTTTTCATAACCTCAATTCTCGAGATTAACCACAAAAAATACTAAATTGCTGAAAAATATTCTACTCCAGTAAAAATGGCGATTTCCCAATTAAAATATGTGATGTAATCGAAGTGCTGTGCTTGAAGTTGAATTCTTTTGCTGTTTTTTGTGATTGAGTTGTAAATTTAAGTGATGTTTAGTGGATAATGGGAGTTGTTATTAGGTTGAGAGGTTGGAAATATTTATAAATAATAAACATCCTTAACCTCATTTGGCCATAACCTCGTTTTGCGGCTCGGAAAAATTAATTTCTGAGGAATTTTTGTGAATTTTTTCCTTCTCCCGTGTGGCAGCCATTTATGATGGCTAGCAAGGGTGAAAGAGATGACTGTATGAGTGCGAGGGTTGAAGACGAAAGAACTGTCAAAATTGATGTCAATTTACAGGGGCGTAGATGCCAGTAGTGAAATAGGGGTGTTTGAAGGGTTGTGGAATTTTTTCCACATGAGGTTTTCCATTGGTAAATTCAGATTTCATTTAGAATTTTTTCTTTCTTTGCGAAACGAGTAATCATATTAATTTTGTGTGAACACTATTCTCTTGCCCTTTTTTTCCATACGATCGCGATCTAGTGAAGTTTCTGATAGTATTGTGGTGGTTCATCTCGTTTACTTTTTTGAATCTCAGATCGTTTTAAGTCTTCTAGAAATCGGGAAGTACCGTTAAATTTTGAGCTTGATAAAATTTGACCTCTCATATTTTCTTCCTCTTTGAAAGCGACAATACAAAAAGCCAATTAGGTTACTTTGCGAAACTTTGGATATGCTATGAAGGTTAGAATTTTTGGTGGATGCCAATCTTAAAATTTGCTATTTTTCTCGGTGCTTATGAACATTCACTCCAATTAAGGAATCTAATGAATGATTTGCGAAGCGAGTCGGACTCAATTTTGAGATTTTCACTATTATTAAGACAAAATTGAGTCTGATTCCGTCTTCAGCACTCATCGAATCTCTGGGTGGATATGAAAAGGAAGCAACAACGAAACAACCTACAAAAAATAATGCTTTTCCGACCAAAACGGTTTTATTAAAATTTTCGACTAAATTAAGGTCAACAACAGCGATGAGATTATGGTAATCTAACGGTCGCTCCAGAACTAGAATGACGGGTTTTTATTATGAATTTGAAATACTCTATATACCTACTTTGACCGTTTTTATTAAAAACAAAGAAATTACAAAATTGTCTATATTAAAAAAAAAACGGTTTTCACAGTGTAACTTTTATTTTAACTTAAGTTTTGTTTTCCAACTAACGGGCAAAATTCGAATTTATCTATACAAACAGGAAGATAAAGTTAAATTGATCATTTACCGAATATGGATACTCAAACATACGAGATCCCTTCATGGGTGCCACAAATAGAACGTGGTCATGTAAGTGACCAAGGAATTATAATTGCCGAATCGGAAGGTGACAGTGGTAACCATACTGACTACCTGGTACATGAAGTGCCATCTAACATTGACCAAATAGCTGCAGAAAACCTTATATTTATGGCCCGCGATGGCCAAATGGAGATAATCGATGGTGAAAGTGAAGTTCATGGTGCGAACGATGATAGCGGTATTGTTAATTTTCATGATGACTACGCCGAAACTCAAATGGTCACTGAAGAGGTGATCACAGATGACTGGGTGCAGCATCAAGGTGAAGAAAGGTATGAAAATAATTGAGTATAATACTTGAGAAATTTATCCTAGCTTTCGTTTTGTTTTTTTTTTTTTCTTTTCCAGAGTTGAAATACCTGCTGAGCAGATATGTGGCTCTTTGTCCCATGTAACAGCTCAAGACAATGAAGTGCCTTTGCCGACGGTGCAAGACGAATACACCGCCTTAAGACCGTATCCTTGTGATTTTTGCAGTCGCAGATTCCGGAAAAAGGTTAGTCTGATGAATCACATGGTGGCACATCAGAATGATCGACCACATGTTTGTAAATTATGTGGGTCGCGTTTCTTTCGACGTAATGATCTGATAAATCACTTAAAAGCTCATGCTGAGTCATCAGAGTTTGATGAAAATGAATGTTAGTTTGCACTGTAAACTTAAGAACCGCGAATTTATTGATTTTTTGTTATTTTTTTTTCAAGTTTTTGAAACAGAAAGACAATCACCACCGCCAAGTGACCATTACTACGACCAAGAGTGGCAAACAGAAATAAAATCGATCAAGAAACCGCGAGGAAAGCGTACACCGAAAGGTACTTTTAAAGAGGAGAACTACACAATCGACGAGACTCTCCGTCAAAGACATCATACACCACAAATACATGAAGAATCAATTAACCATCAACAACCGCAGGAACAAGAACAGGAACAGGGACAAGAACATGAACAGTTCTATCAAGAAGTTACCCCTGTGATGGAGGATATAAAGAACGTTCAACGGTTTCCCGTTATAGATGAAAATAAGCCATTTGTGTGCCAACAGTGTGGTTTGTCATTTGCCAGAGAAAAGGCATTGTCGTCGCATGTGAAGGTACGCGAAAATAAATACATAATAATTTTTGAGAGACTTCTAGAATATATCCATAACTTACATAGGCACATCGTAATGATTCTACATTCGAATGTGGAACTTGCAACGAAATGTTCTGGGACGCCAACACTCTGCAAGAGCATCAGAAATCACACCAATTCGAAGCAAGTAACTCCGAATATGAACCGGATGTCGATAATGAGAGTGATTCAGAGTCAGAATATAAATATGGAGATTTCTATTGCTCTCAGTGTGGCATGTCCTTTCATCGTCAGGACCTGCTGCGTCGGCACTCCAAATCCCACATCAAGAAAGAAGTAATTGATAAGGACCAGCATTGTTGCAATACCTGTGGGGAGACATTCGTTGAGGCATTAGATTTGCTTGCACATGCAGAGATTCACGCAAGATACCCTCCTTTTAAGTGAGCATTATTATGATTTTTATTCTGCTCACACAAACCAACTTTCAATTTCAATCTTTCAGATGTGTTCTGTGCGGTGAATCTTTCTTCGAAGAGTGCACCATAAAACGTCATCTGACTAATCTGCATTCAGCCGAAATGACTACCAATTCGTGCATTCTCTGCGGCAAGGAATGTCGAGATCGTAAGGCTCTTATGAAACACGCTTGGGATCATTCGCGAGAGAAATGCCACTCGTGTTCGAAATGTGGAAAGAATTTCCACAATAAGGCGCGCTTGAAGCGCCACATGGCATCCCACCGAGACAAATCGGTTGTTTGTAATGTTTGTCAGGAGGAATTTCCCGATGGTCGTTCTCTGTCGAATCACAGGCATTCGCATAGTGTGAACGCATCGGGAAAGCTCTTTCCTTGTAATGAGTGCGGCAAGACTTTTGGATCAAGAAGCTCACAACAGATTCATGTGCGTATCCATACTGGCGAGAGGCCGTACGGATGTCGTTATTGTTGGAAAGCATTCGCCGACGGAGGAACCCTGAGGAAACATGAAAGGATTCATACAGGTGAGTTTTCATTCCAACTGATAATTTTAAATTAAATAGGTCGTTCCTTTTCTTCGTTTAATTTTCATGTTCTTTATTTTAATATCGTGTTCTTTTTTAATTTATAGGTGAAAAGCCATACGCGTGTTCGGTTTGCCCACGTGCCTTTAATCAACGTGTTGTACTAAGAGAGCACATACGCTCCCATCACTCTGGACTGGATTCCAAAAGGCAGACATTTTACTGCTCAGTGTGTTGCAGTGACTTACCATCATCGACGGAATTGATTCAGCACCTGATTCAGCATAGTGACATCAATACTGCCATGCAGCGGCAGCCTGTGGTAAGTGTGAGAAAACTAAATAAGAATTTTTAGAAAGCTAAAACTCCAATTCTTTATTTAGACTGGTCCAAGGAAATACAAACGCCGCCGAAAGTTAAAACCACATGAAATCGACCGAATGCGAACTGAGAACAAAAATAGTAGTGATATTGACATTTCAGATTTTGATATGGACAATGTCGATGATCTCCTCGGTATTCCTAATCAGACATCGCCGACTAACAAAAGCAACAGAGCTCAAACGCTTGCCGAACAAACGTCTTCCACTGCTGCTCTATTAGGATCAACCGAAAGCGATTCAAAAAAACAACGCTATAACTCGACGGGTAGTTCTGAAAAGTATACCAGTAATTGGCATACAAAGCTGATCAACTCTTCCACAGAAGATACATACAAATCACTGCTGTCGAATTTGGAGAATACTCTTCAGAGTATTGATACCCTGGTTGTGAGTAATCCTTCGTCTTATGGAAATACCGCTTCTGCCGAAGTTCCACCGCCAACTCCAACTTCAACAGCCGTTAGTCTTCCTAAAACGCCAAAGACTTCCCGACGAAAGAATGCATCTGCATCAAAGGCATCTGGTCGTCCAAAGATGATTCACACAGAAAAAACACGATTACCGATCGAGAATGGAAAACGTAAAACAAAAACATTTGTTACGCGTACGGAGCCCAGTGAATTGGACATGTTCAGCCAGCGTTCAAAATGTTCTTCATCTCATGCGAATGACTACGAAATCATCTCACCGGACAAATACCCGCCAAATCAGATACAATCTAGTCCCGTTCATATAAAACAAGAAATCGTGTGCAGTCGTAGTGAGCTTTACGACGCTCAGCTTCTTTTAGAAGCCACATCGGCCCGCAGAGAGCTCGATAAATACAATCCCGCCATAGTCAACGATCTGGAAGAGATTCTTCGATCGCCCGATAAATCGAAATCCCCACGGCGTCGCACGATCAGTGATCGTACAGATGATGAAATCAAAGCGGAGCCTCACTCTCCGATTCAACAAAACTTCGAATTTGTCCGGAGATCAACTAGACCCAGACGGCCTGTGGTAAATAGAAAGTACCTTGCTTATGAAACCGATTTGCCTTCACCGTCATCAAAAGCAAGACCGCGTGCAGAGAAACGGGAAACTAAATCATTCATAAGCGCACCTGCTCCTGCATTGAAATCATCTCCGATACCATCCCCACCGTCACCACCCACGCCACCACCAGTGAGAAAGCAACACTATTTTGAATGCGAGATGTGTTCGTCGGTGTTTCCAGATCGGGCTCAACTTTTGGATCATGTACCTATTCATATTTAAAACCGAAGAAGCCCAGAGATCTTTCCAAAAGATTTCTCAAAACTTTAACCAAACAAAACCTTTATAGAAAATAGATTGTACAATAAGTATTCCCTTCAAAGAGTTAGAATTATAGAGTTTTAGAATGATGAAGATTTAATTTTCTTTTGTTGTTGTTAAAATTTTAAAAGCAATAATATAATAAAGCAATTATATGGTCGTTAGTTACTAACACGAAGTCTTACTAGACCAAGAGGTGACAGCTAATTTTGGGAGTGAATGTATTTACATATAACCAAAATATGAGCATGTGGGACTAAAGGTATAAGAGCGTTGTTTTAGCCTATACATACAAAATTTTGGCAGTTTTTGTGGGGATGCTGAGTTCAAAATGAGTCCTAAAAATAACGAGTTCGATTAAGAGAGGCGAAGATATTCATTCCTATACTGCTATCCGGTCCGATCGAATTTTTTGCTTCACGTGAATTGTTCACTTTATTTGTCAGAAATTATTTAAACTTTTGAAGTTCTTGAGAGTACTTTTCGTTAAAATTTTATTTTATCCCAATTTGCATGTTTTTTGGAATATTGGTTTTCCTCCGACGAATAGCAGGATACGAAAATTCACGCGAACGATTAGCAGAATAGGGCTGTTAATCTAGAGAAAATGACACGAGTATCATTTCCAATTATTCTTACTTTGACATTTCACTTTTCGTCTCTTGTCAGTTTCACCCGAAATTAACACAATACACGAATATAGCAAAAAAGTTTTCTTTTTTAATTTTTTGTTTTACTCCACAATTGAAGTACATTTTTTTTTTCAATGGCACGAAAATCGCGGGGTTTTTTTGAACGCTGATAAAACCACAGGAAAAAAAACCCAAGGTTTGGGAAATTTGTTGAAAAAAAGTTACCAAACAGCAATAATAGGACGTACCGGGAATCTCGAGGCGAAATTTGTTTTCCCCGGATACAAATTTCCCTCAAACAAAAATTCAATTTATAGCGAGTTTCACTCGAAATTTCATGTTTGAAAAATTCACCCTTTTGTGAACATTCATTTCGGGCCAGTTCTCATAATGGGCCCTATCGCGAACGACATTTCCCGGGAAATATTTCCCACGTTCGAAAAATTCGTATCGTTAATGGTGTTCGAAATTCCCCTCGGAATTTATTGCTATCGTGAACAATATTTCCATGGGAAATTTGTTGTAATTTCTCTGGAATTTTTTCCCATTTATTTTGGTGGAGAAATTAAGGCGAGACGGAGGAATTGAAACTTTTTTGATAAATAAACACAATTTTTTAATTTTATTATGGGACGAACTCAACAAATCAAATCAAAATAGAACCAGTATTATGGAAAAGAATACTATAGAGACTGGATTTACTACCTACAGGGTAAATAAGATTTGGCAAAATTTGGCCGAAATGCATCTTCATTTTGATTACCTTCTTGCAGCAAAAAACGAAAAATGCAAAACCAAGAAAAAGATCACTCAGTTTATATTTTACGAAAAAATATAAATTTTTCTTTCTTTGCTCTTCCGCGGTTTGAATTTTGATCTATTCTGGACAAAGCTTTTCCTCGAAAATGTTAAGGAAGTTCGACAAAACTTCACAGAATGTTGACTGGGCAAGACCTCCATCGTGGTCCTTGCCGACTCCTCTTTGGTACCCACCTTCAGCAAAAAAAACGCAGACATGCACTAAGCCTGACGATGTGTGGACACTGGACAGTGTTTTCAGATAGAGGAATTTTGTTCTTCTGCGAAATTTAACACGTTCAAACGGAAAAATATAATTGGCAACATGAAAAATTCAATTATTTTGTTTGTTGTACCTTAGCAAGGTATCGAAGAGGACAATTTTATGCAATTTTATACAATTCAGTTGAAATGATCGCACCCAATATTTCTTTCTTCACATGGATGGGGAATTTGTTTGGGATATTTTGTTTTATTGTAAAGGGAATTTCAGCTTAAATTTAATTTTTTTTAATTATGATCCTCTGATAACAATGTACATAATTCGAAATTGATCTCCGAAAATAATTTTGTCTTTTGAATGTTGGTAGTTTTTTCCCTGGGAAAAATTTATTCCGAGGGAAGTTCACGATAACTAGAAATATTTCTTGGGAATGAAACTTTCCGTGGGAACTAAAATTCCCCGGGAGATCCCCGATAGGGCCCAATAAATCATGTATTTTATCAAGCTGTCAGTTGAATGCGTCCCCACGACGGACCCAACGGATTCTATGGGTCGGGGCCTTTAAGAATGATTTTAGACGACTGCAATTTTTATCGGCGTTTCTCTTTTGAATTTCTTTCGGATTTCAGCATCCATTTAAACGCTGTAATTTTTGTTAAATAAAAAGGAAACATCTCTTCCAACTCTTTAACTCTTTACTCCGCTTATGTCTCAAACAATAGGAAAAGAGCTATAACTCTGCAATTATTTCAACCTCTGCAACATTGTTTACCCCCGGTCACCGCATACGACCCCCGCCCACGTTCTTAAAAATCGCAGGGGGAATTGCAGCGTTTGAAAGCAGTCTTAATGATGAGTTCAAGTAAGATCGCCGGGACGAGGACGAGACGCCAATTTTTAATGGATTTGATTTTAAGGACATATTCTCGATGCGTTGAAAGGAAAAATAAATATTTTCATAAAGGAAATAAAGTGTTTACTTTTTTCAAGTGTCAAAAAGCTGAAATGTTTAAAATAATTTACATAATAAAGCTTACTGGTTATTTTCAAAAATTAATAATTATTATTGGGTGCACATAAGGGTGGTCCACGATTTCCCATTTTTGTCGAATTCGAGCTTCTCTCTGAAATAAGTTCCCCGATCCCTCATATTTGGCAAAATAAACGCGCCATTTGAAAGGACACCAAATCGTGATGAAGGCTAAACTAAATACACTTTTTTTTAAATTTTTATTTTTTTTAGCATCTCATTTGTGGAATTTTCAAAAAAAAAAAAAAAATAAAAACAAGAAGAAAGGTTACCAAATCCTCACAAAATATCTTTGCATGCAACGTAGGTACATTACCAAGTTATTCAGGGGTCCTATTGTACAAAAAGATGATCGTTGAAATTACCTCGTTATAGTTTAAACGCAAATACGCATAACGATAAAAGTTTAACGGTACTGGGTGTTTCTTACGACCGATGTTAGGGTATCGTTTAGCCATTGTTCTCTTCTTGACAGTTTGAAGTAGGTAAGGTATAAAGTTTGTTGTACTTCAAAAAAAAGTTTTTTCTCGTTTTAGTTAGGCAATATTTTTCTTTATTATGCCTCGTTTTACATAATAGCTCTTTGTCGTTGCTATCGTTGCTATAATAGTCGTGTTTTTTGCGAAAGCTATTCACAGTACAGTAGATTTTTAAACAAGTTATACAACAACATCCTCAGTAGAATTACTGCCAATAAAAGCAGAAGTAGAATCCTACTGCTGATGGGTTTGTGACGTTTATTCGAGTATTGAATGGAGTTATCAATTTTATGAAACTAAAATTAATTTTTGGTTTAAGTTATATTTTTTGTTTTGCTTGTAGCAAACTTTCTTATTTGTATTTTTTTAAATTATTTTGACAGCTGTTATTCGGTAGTACCAAAAGTGAAATATAAAAACTAGGCTACTAGGTTACGGACGGGTTTTTTTTTGGAAATTTCTTACTTTACTATATATAAAATCCAAAAAACAAGTCTATTGTTACTTCCGCTCTTTTTGTAATACATAACATGGTTCCAGTTTTATTGTGAGTTTCACTCGAAAAATATTTCACCGTAAAATTTTTTGCATTTTGATATTTTCGGGAGAAACCCACAATAGTCGAAAAGTTAAATGTAAAATTTTCCAGTGGATTGTTGTCACAAATCAAATCACAGAGCTGATTTATTTTCCAAGAAATTGATCTTACCAATCACTTATTTATTCTAACCAAATAATGTATAGATACTAACATTTTATTAATTAAGGCATGATTTTTTTAATTTTTTTTTTTTTGGAATGGATATGCAAAATAGTTCTGCATTGAAATTATTTTGAGAACGCGTGATGCTTACTACTAACTTCAATACACCCTTCACTGGTCTTAAATTAATTAGTTTATTTAATATATAGAAAAGCAGAAACGTTTTTCACGGGTTACTGCCTCTTGCGAAGGATGGTACCTAAGACTTACAAATTAGTGTGAATAAAGCTTTTTTTTTGAGACCGAAGATTTTTTTAAACGAGTTTCTCTTGGGAATTCAGTTTTTATTTTTGAAATTATGGTTTTTGGAAAAATATCAATACCTAACCAGTAATGCAGCAATAAGTCCATTTTCCAATGTTTTCGTAACTATTTGTTGCTCCACATTTAAATATACAGTGAACATCCGGTATAACGTTGTAGGTCTTTCGAGAGTGTTCGTTATATCGCCAATTCGCTACTTGAGGTATTCGTTGTACTGAATTTCCCGATTTTCCCTTTATAAAGTGGGCACCTTTTTTTTTGAACAAATGCCGTTTTATAAGAAAGTCAACCAACCTAACTATTTGGTAGCAAAGCAACGATAGCATAACTTTAACCGAAAATGAAGAGTCTCAACGAAAAGCTATTTATGTTTATTATTCATTATTATATAAACCAGGACACATTCAGTCGTATTTATTAGATTTTTGTCTAGTAAGACACTGTCTAACTAATTCAAATTGGTGGAAATATGCTTTATTTAATAAAAATAAATATCACATTATTGACGGTTAAGATAATCTACATTTGTGTCTAAGTCAGGCAGCTATAAGAAAACAATAAACAAGATTTTTGAACACATTTCCCAAATTTGGACAGATGTCTAAAGTTAGACAACGTTTAAAAATAAGACCAATTGTTATTATGAGAGCGCAATTTGTGAACAGAAACATTTTGTTGCCAGAAATCAATAAAAAGTTGTTGCTATCGGATTAGCGCATATAATTACATCTAGGCCATTTTATAAGCACGAAAGGCATTTAAATATTCAAATATGTAGGTATTAAACTTTAAATGTCACCTGTATAATAAAGCTTCCAAAATGTTAAACTTCGATGCACAAAACTTAATGAAAGCTCTGTAGGGGTGATAACGTTAATAAATTTAAAGACAAATTGTTTGTGGGAGGAAAATTGAAAATCCTTTTAAAAAGCTGCTTTGGATTAATTAGGCAAAACAAACTGACATTTTCTGTAGGATGAAATAAAAAAATCACTTCCGAAATTCCTCTCGGCTCTCACACTTACATATGTATTTCTAAAATGTTTGTTTTAAAAGAAGACAAAAAAAAGCATTATACTCTCTATAGGTCGCCCCATGTCCTTTTATTTTATCGCAGCAATTATTTACCTTCTTTTAATCCATACCTTCATAAAACTTACCTATATCCGGGTGAGCGGCGAGGCTAAGGAAGAAAAAGCTTTTTCTATAAATGCACACTTCCTTTGTAAATATACGTACCTACACCCCCCAAACTATCAGACGTTAAAGTTTTTCTAGGCTAGATCTACCTCCTTCTAACTATAAACCATTATGGGAATAATACATTCGTAAACAAACATCATGGCGGGTGGTATTTGAACTGTCAAAATAGCGACCTGCCACAAAATATGACTCGATTTTTTACACTACGCAGTTATTTCTCTTTTTCTCTGTTGTATTGCATGGAGCGCGTTAGTCTCGCATTAGTTGCCTGAAAGAAATTCTCTCCCTCTTTTTCTCTTTTTATATTCTGTCAAATATCAACTCCCATTTTAACATATGACAAACCATTTGCCATTAAGAAGACTATCCTAAAAGCGCGTCTTCAAAAGTTTAACCTGTTCCAAAAAAAAGCTATCTCTCCTAAACTAAATATGATGTAGGTAGTAGTAGGTACTACCAACCGAACATTTTCAGAAAACCTATAGAAAAATGTTCCTCTCATTTAGTCTAAAAGCTGCTCTCGTCGAATCCGGTGAACGTCTCCAAATAGAGCTGCTCCATACCGGTTCATTTCAAGCCATTTGCATAATCATTTTAATTCCAAATAAAAAAAAAAAAAAAATAGGGCCAATTTTTAAGGGCACGTTCGTTTGTAAATTCCAATCAGTGAATGTGAACTTATTCTTGACGTGTATTTTGAAGACGTAATCACTTGATTAGTCGATGCTGTGCTGACTGTTTTGATGCATTTTATCATCTCACAAAATCAGCAGCAAGAAAAACGTCTGCACCTTCTATGTACGTACATACATCTACGGGTGCAGTCTCGTTTATCAACCTAGCGTGCAGTTTAAACGTCTAGTTTTTATTTTTTCGTATACCCACGCAAAATCGTTTCAGAGCTATTTTTTTTTTTTCCATTTAAAGTGAACGTGTTTATCAATTAGCTTGTAAAAACAAACAAACAAACCAAAAGATTCCTTAACCCATGTTATACAATTCGAAAAATTATAAAGGGGTTGGAATAATTTAGTTTCCAACGGTCATCGTCACCGTCTCTATTTTTGTCATTTTTCCACCCCCACGGTATAGTAGACCTAGTTTCTGTGTTTTAATAGTAAAAGTTTTTCCCGAAACTCAAAAACAAAAAACAAAAAAAAAAAAGAAAGAAAATATATTCACACCATCCCCTCGGTTGCCCCTCCACCACTGATCCTTATGTCCATAGACAGAGTCATCCCCCATGCTTGTTAAGATGGAAAGTTTATTAGAGCACCTTGTGTTGTGTAATCTATTTTATAGTAAACTTGTGTGCGTTTGAGTTGTACCTTGTTGTTCTCTGCTCTCTTGTGTCTCTCTTTCTCTCAATAACTGTTTGTGTTCTCTCCCGAGTCCCGTGTCTGCCAAAAATAGGGACACAGACACAGGTAGAAAAATTTATATCCTTGACGGCGGGCTTCCTGCTCGATATGTTTTATTATCGTCAACGTGTAGTCGCTAAGGTAGTCGATGATGTTATCAAGAGCTAAAGGTGCTTGCTTGCTAAGTGTAAATAATTTCCATTCCAGCGTTCAGAGATGTTTTAAATAATATTTAAATGATAATGGATTCAGTTATCGTCCATTAAAGTGTTTAAAGTGTGATTCTTTTGATTTTGAAAAAAAAAAGAAAACATTATTGTGAATTTTTTTTATTGATTAAAAACGAGATTTTTTAAAATTAACGTTTTCTGATATTCAATATCGATGAATTGTTATTGCTTTGCTGTGGACAGGTTTTGATACATTCAACAGCTTCCTTGAAGGAAAAAATATTTTGATGTTCTGAGTTTAAAAAAGTGAGTATTGAAATATGTATATAATTCTTTTAAATTTATTTATATTTATAATATACCTATATATGTAGATAATACATATACTTAGGTATTTTTCAAATTGAAAAAATATTTTATTTGTCATGTTTTCGTCTTGTGTAAAAAAAAGTCAATGTTTTACCATTAGGATAATAAAGAAGTCCAAAAAAGTGGTTTATGTCATACAGCCTGTCAGTCTGTATAGCAAGTTAGAGTCCTTAAACGGCAGATATGCTTTAAATTTGGTACATACAAACCTTTTTTATGTTATATCCTGAATAAATGAATGGAGATGGTATTTTTGAATTTTTCACACTTCTATGTAAACAGTTTAATTTTACGACTTTGAACCACAAGAACAAATGTATTTTTTTCATTTTGTATTCAATTTTTTTATTTCGTTTTTTTAACAAGTTTTATTTTAATTTTTAGAATAATTTTTTTTTTTTTTATTTTCCTTGGTTTTCAGACACCTAAAAATGTTGTTTTAAATTTAAAATAATTTATTGTTATACCTAAAATGTTTCGTCCCTTATCTCACGAACTGACGTAACTCCTTTTTTAATATCTTGAGAAAACCCATATTTTAGCTATAGTTCTTTCTTAAACCATTACATCGATCATTAAATTTTAAATAGAAATCCTATATTTTACAAAACAATAGGAACAAAAAAAATTTAACAGCGGCAAACATTTTTAAGAAAGCGTTTTTGTAAAATGTTAAATAAACAACATTTTAACAGCGGCCAACATTTTTAAGAAAGCGTTTTTGTAAAATGTGAAATAAACAATTACATCAGTTATGGATTCGTAAAATATTGAACTCGAGATTTTGATTAAACTTCACATTACGATGATAGCGAAACTGAAAGAATTGGGTCTCGCAATTCTATCCGTCTATCTGTCCTTTCGACTGCAGCCTTTTTTCGATTTTCTTAAAACTATGTATCTAGCGTTTTTTGGGCATTCTCAAAAATGCTGGGGTGGAATCGCGTAAGGGGATGTTTGATTGTCACTGTTTTGATAGTCAATTTTGATTATCAACTTTTCTTTGTTCTAAGTAAAGTGATCGCTAATAATTTAAAGTTTGGGAAACTTGGTACAAATTTCAAGTTACTAAACAGGCATAAATGTCATTTCGATCAGCTGTTGTGTTTTAATGTTTTAAATTTGCAATAAAAAGTTTTGTTTCTACATAACTTGCAACAGTTATAAATTAATAAAAATGTTTGTTTTTTTAAGGACTGCCACAAAACAACAAATACAAATTATTTCTTATTAAATGAAAAAACATCCCGAGCTGGTCAGGTCCTACAATGCCCTGTCAAGTTCTGGGCGAACATCCCAAAAACCTCAATGGGAGCTTCATAGAAAATTTGCATTGAAGTCCTATACATATTCGTTCACTTATTTTAATTTTAACTTTTATATATTTTTCACTAAACTTTCGTTAAGTGGAGAATTTCACACAACCTATCATTCTCAAAAAATTAAACAAAATGTGTGAAAATGACAACTAAATAGCTGTCACTAACAAACCATAGCAAAAAAGTGATAGTCAATTTGAAAATAACCTTACTTGAAGCAAAATCATTCATTTGATGATCAACAATCAACTATCGCCTTACGCGATTTCATCCCTGGTCTGCCGTACAATTTTTTTAGCAATCAATGAAAATCTTATTTTTATCAAAAACGTGCCCACAACTTTTTAAAATAAAAAAAAAACTGAATAATTTTTTTCTTCCCCAAAACTCTACCATTTTGTAAAAAAAAAATCCGAAAAATGGTATTTAATGGTACCAATAGGATATTTGTTTTTATTTTCGATTTTTTCAACAACTTATTCAACTGATTTTGATAATTATTTTAAAAAAATGTTTAAAAAATCTTTAAGATAAGGAATTGTAAGGAGTTTTTAATGAAAGCTTTAATTTTTTTTTCGAGAAATTAATAATTTGAAACGATATGGCATCCTGGAATATTTTTACATTATCCATGAAATTTAAAAAAAAATTACTCTTACAACCAAAAATAAGGGTACCTAACATACAAAGTGCAAAAGTAAAAAAACCGTTAAAGATTTTTCTCAAAAACGAATCCTACGATTTTGATTAAAACTTTTATGTGAGGTGATATAATTTGGGTCTATGTACCATAGTTTTGAAAAAAAAAAATGTGAGTGCTTGGTCTCACGATTAAGATGTTTAAACATTAATGTTCTTCCAAGTGCAGGTTTTTTTTTAAGGTACCCAATTATACGTAATGTGTGTTAAACGTAGTGTTCAACTGCTCACGTTTTTAGTTTATCCTGCCAGTATTATTCATAAATTATAAACGGTATCTCTCATAGAACCATATTTTTGGTTTTCGATTATCTCGTTATCTGTTGAAACGAATTTAAGTAATTTTATTATAAAAGAGCTTTTAATAAGATTTGATAATATTGGATATCAAAATTTTCAAAAAACAAATTTTGGTTTTAAAAAAAATATTTTCTAAACAATTTTTTGAAAATTCGATATTTCGAAATTAGTAGACGATTTTTTTTTTCAAAATAAATTTTCGAACTTCGCATTAATAAATACTCAAAAATAGTGTAACTATTTTTTTTTCTTAAAAATGATTTAGTGTTTTTTTTTCAAATTTAAATAATGTATGAAAATTGTGTTTCAAGTTTTTGCCAAAAAATCGCATTATTTGATTATAGCTTAGCTTATTTTTTAGTTATTTTCTTAAAGTCATTGAGGCTTGATCAATTTTATTATAATTTTGAAATCTAGTATACTTATTAGCTAGCCATGTTTTTTGGACAAGTGAATAGTCAGCTCAGAAAAATTTTTAAACGTGTAATAACAAATAAAAGTGATTATAAATATTTTGTTATTGTTTGTGCACAAAATAAAAAAAAATTATTTGTACATATGATATGCATGTGTATTGTGTCTATCAGAAATGTAAATAAATTCTCAAACCACCCTTACATTTATGCATTCAAAAACTATATTACCACCGCCACTTCTACTTATATCTATATGAAAAAAATAATAATAAGACAATTGTCTCTCATATGAATATTCCAGTGAAATAAAATGTTCACCTTTGGAGTGGATTTTGAACAACTTAATTACCAGAAGAGCCCTTCATTTCATTTTACCATAAAACTTTTTTTAAAGTCCATAAACTTTTCATTAACATATTATTACATTAATGGTATATGTGCCTTCATTGTTGTATTTATAATTACTCTAAAGAGCATATTACGTACATACGTTCACTATGGCGTATGAGTAACAAAAAAAAACTCTTGGTATAATTTCTCTGTAAATCCGCGTCTCTGTTTAGAACAGTGATATTGTCTTGGGTGTAGAAAAAGAAAATGAAATTAAAAAAAAAAAATAACTCATCCTTGTATACGTCCTGCTTGCGGCTTTCACACCCCGCCCCCTTACATCCTATGGATGGCGTAGTATGGTCCCAAAGAGAATATTATAGAGGACGAAATATAAAACTATAACTGTGTCAAATGATTTTCTTCCTTTCTCATGTGATTTTTGTTCTTCTTCTTCTATTAATGAATTTTATTTATTTTAACAGAGCCACCATGTGTCTGTGTCCTTCAAGCTTATCCCCTATACTAATCTATAGGGTGGTGGATTATTTTTGTTGTTATGTTTTGTTTGCTTCTTGAATTTTAGCTCTTCGTTGCCATCTCTAGACACATAACTGTTTACGTCCATGCATTCCACCACCACCACCACGCCGCCGGTTTGTTTTCGTCCTTTGCAAATGTTTGGGTTCCAGTCAGTAGGACATTTTTCTCTGAACTAATTTGCTATGTGTGCTGGTTTTAATGCTGCCAAGTTTATTTTTAGAATCTATGGTGATTTGGTTCCTTCCTTTTTTATGTGTATTATTGTCCTTCCTCTTCTATGATAATATTATACAATGCCTTGCAAAAAAAAAAAAACACACAAATATGGTAGGTAGGGAGTTTTTTATTTTTTTTTTTTTTGCCAATTTAGCTGGGAGGACTGGATTACATAATCCCGCATGATGACAACTACTACTCCATAAGGTATAAGTTAATATAGCGGTACCTTTCGTAAGGATGTATAAAACAAACCAGACCACATAACATGAAGCCATGATAAATTGAAATTTGATTGGCGTGTTGTGTATATTTATGTTGTGTTGGTTTATTCCGGGCTTCGAAAAACATTACCAGAAATTTATATTAACATGTTTATTATACTATTATACACGATGAGAAATTAATTCTTTATCCTATGGGGCAATTCAATTCTGAAAAAAAAAAAAAAATTGTGTTAAAATAAAATTATGTGTGGAGGTTGTAAGGTAATAATTATATTCTTGGAAGTGAACTTATTTGTGTTTCCTTTGGGTGAGACTTTGGAGAGAAATTTATTTTTGCTTTATTAAAATTTTTAAATAAAATTTTGGATGTTATTTTTTTTTATTTTGGTTTATTTTGATTTAATTATTGAAAGCTTCTGATATTTAAAATTTCGGTTAATGGTTTTTAATTAAATTTATTTCATTCCTGTTATTTCAAATGTAATGGAAAATTCGGTTGCATAATCTTGATTTCATTCACAATTCACAAAACGTATATATGGCGTTAAATTTAAAAATTGTAAAAGTTGTCATATTTTACGTTTAATGCACTATATGGAATGTATAGCATTGGCTTCGTGATGTACATAATCGTAAATGATTCATTAATTTAGAAGTCCAAATAAAACGTTTTTCTCACGTTTATTGGTCTATGGGGTATGTACGTCCAATGTATATTGAGCTAACAAATGTATGGATTCGCTTAAAATTTTGTACATAGCATTATGTTATTTCTTTGAATTCAATCTTTTATTTTACCTCAACAGAAGATTTTCAAATTTCATTGAAAATGCCACATAAAATTTTTATTTAACTTTTTGCCTATAATTTTAAAAGCGAATCGATACTATAAAATTAAATTTCAGGTTTTTGGCGAAAAATGCTCATAATTAAAATATTGTTTAACGTTTTGTTTTTTCTTCAAATAGTCTTTCATTATGGACTAGTTTTTTGTTTAGTTATTTAAAATTATAATATAATCAGAGTTCATGCAATTTTAGTTTTGTATAAGAATTTCAAATAAAAAACATCAAGGCTTGGACTTCAAGTCGTTAGCTTGACATTCATTTGCGTCAAACTTTTTTTTGTTTTAATTAAAACAAACAGATTCAATATGTCCCTGGCTTTTGCTTTAATAATTTTAAATCTGTTCGAAGGAAGAATTTTCCTGTTGTAAACAACTGCAGAACAAGTAAAATTTTTAACCATGGGGCTTAAATTTCATATTTATGTGTATATGAATATATTTATTTGACTACTTCAACCTCTTACTCCATTTCTAAATATGGTAATTTTTGAATTTTTGCTTAATTACCTTGAATTTTTATGTATCGCAGTATTTTCGCCACATAGTTGATTTTTTTTTGTAAGGATGTTGGATTTTCCGTCAGCATAATTGTTGGATTATATCTGAATACATAAGAACTTTTAGAAGCATTCCATTATAGATGTACTCTAATATGTACATATGTATAATTTTTAGTAATTTGATTATCTTTGATGAAATTCTGAAACTATGAAGAGTGTATATGAGGGCTTTTCTGTCAAACGTTAATCCAAAATCTAAAAAAGAGACAGAATGTCTGAGTTCTAAAATACATCAGATGCCTATTTGGTGCAAAGTCATGAGTTCTGAAAATCAGAGAAAATTGTGACAAGTTATGAGTTTCTAAGACTGCTTTTAAACGCAGCAATTACCCCCTGCAATTTTTAGCATGTAGGTGGGGGACGTGTGCGGTTTCCGGGGTAAACAAAGTTGCAGAGGTTGAAATAATTGCACAGTTATCGCTCTTTCTTTTTTGTGCTTTTTCCTATTGTTTGACACATAGGCGGAGTAAAGAGTGTAAAGAGATATTTCCTTCTCATTTAATAAAAAATGCAGCTATTAAAATTTGCAGCGTTTAAATGGATGCTGCAATCGGAAAGAAACTCAAAAGAGAATTGCAGATAAAAATTGCAGTCGTCTAAAAGCAGTCTAAATGCATCCAATTCTGTTTTGATATTTTCATTTGACAATTTGACTTTTGAACTGAGAGTGAATCAAACAAAATGTAGTGTCGAGTGAAGTAGGTGTGTAAGTTTATTTTTCTATTTTTATTATTTTGTTTCTTTGATTTCAAAGATAATTTGTAAATAATGTGGGTATATTTTTCGATAAATCTAGGTTTATTATTTTTAGAAAATTGCATTCCTATGCGGTCTATTCCGAAAACCTACCAATTTTTCCTATAATCGATAACCAATTCCATCTCCAATAAGTTCTTTCATTTCAATGTGACGTAGTGTGTAAAATTATTTTTTTGTTTTAAACCAGTTATCTGTCAAACCAATTGTCTGATTGTAAACATTCAGTAGTTTTTAGCTGAGTTTAATAAAGAAAAACTAGATCAAAACAGAGAAGAACAGCACAATAGGCAAAATAACAAAATAAAAAAAAAATAAAATAATAAAGGATTCTTCAGCATAATTTATCAGTTATTCTGTCAAAATTTTGAGGAAAACATTTTTGGATCCGCTTGTTAACTTTTTGAAGGAGAAAAATCTCTGAGATCTCACTTTTCAGAACACGCCTAATGAGTGGTTATGTAAAAACTGTCAGAACAGAAAAGTACATCTATTTTATGGAGTTGACAGTGTTGCCTGCCAGATGTGTAGTTTCAAATTTCTCATTATAAATTCGTTTTAATTTGAATTTTACATCAATTCGCTTTTTTTATATTTTTAACATTAGAAATGTTTAAACAGAGGCATACAATGTAAAAAAATCAACAGAATTTCAAAAATATGAAACGCCTAGTAGACAAAGGGGGTGAAACGTGAGGGGAATAAACAAAATATACAAAATAAACAAAATAAACAAAACATACAAAATAAACAAAAACAAAATTATTTAGTTCGTGCTTTGTTTTTACTAGTCTGAGGAAACAAAATACGAAGAAGATGATAAAACGGACAGAAAAAAAGGAGAAATGTTCGTAGAAAAAAATGTGTATGTTTTTGATGATGATTTTTGCGAAATCTGAAAAATACCCGATTTGCGTTTACTTAAATGCTTATATATCTTTCGATCCAATTATCCGATTTTCAATATTGTTAATACTAGATAAATTACTAGACAAAATAATATGTTACTGTATAACAATATGTATAGTTTAGGTAGTTTTGTGTTATCAATTAATCAATTAGAAAATTATTTTTGTTATTACTAAATGAATACTTAAAGCTATAGGAACGTTTTCCTTAAATAAATATTGTTTGTTCTTTTTATAAAACAGATTTTTCATTTTGATAATCCTTATCAAATATTAATATAAAGGAAAACACTGGCGTGTTAGAGCAAATAAAAATTTTCAAAATTTTATACTAAAACCATGAAAATAAATATCGGACAAATAATTTAAACACCATAATAATTGTAAAGATACATTGTGTTTGGTTTGGCTTGCTTATAACTTCCGTTCTAATAATCCGTTCATTAAGGTCTTAAAATTAAGCTAGAATATCGGACTACATTTTTTGTATTATATCATTGCACAGTCACATAAAACTATTTATGAAAACCCTTATTAAATTGCATATTTAATAGAAACAAAAATTTAATACAAAACAATATTTTTTTAAACCACATGTATTTGACCCTTTTTAGGAAAGTTATGATGTTGGTACCTATGTTCAGAAAAGTTGCTCAACATTTAAATTTGACATTCAATGTACATACATAAATACATAAATGCTTTTTTCATTTCTAATGTTCCTCAACTATGCTGGAATGGCAAATCGGGTAAATTTTTTAGTTTAAATTATTAATTTTCAATCCAAAAATCTAATAAATGTCTTTCTTTGGTAAATTTTAGCCTTTTATTTCACAAAACATAATAATCCAGCTGCTGTCATTTCTACTTAATTTGCTGTTGAGAATTTTAAGAAACACAGAGTGTAGAACAGTTTAGGCCAAGTTTTGGTTAGAACTTTTTTTTCCAATTTTGTGAACATAAGTCTAAAAACTCGTTTTAATAATAGGGGGATTCATGCAACGTCGTAAAACACTAGATAAGTTTATCTTTTGGATAAATTTATCTTTTGGTAAATGAACTGTCAAATTTTGTATGGGAAATGGTTTACGCAAATTGGATAAAATTATCTAAGGATTTTGTTGCGGAAACTTATACAAATTTATTTGGATAAACTTATACAAACGTCATTGTGACTTTTAACACGACGTTTAACGAACAGCTGATTCAATTACACAGCATTTATCCAAATAAATAAAAAGGATGTTCACGCAAACTTTTGCGAAAACTTATCTTTTTACACAATTGGTAAACTTATCTCGTTGCATGAATACCCTTAATATATCATTGCAACAGTGTTTTCAAATATTTTTTTTTTTTTACGAAAAAAAAACTAAATTAAAAAAATAAAAACAATTCTTTCATCAACTTTATATGAAATATAAATATGTATGTAGCTATAAAATACGTTGACTTCAGTATGTACTACTCAAGTTAAATCAGAATCGTGTATCTAATATAACAATGATATGACTTTTTTTTTAAGTTGCCTCAATGTCTGATGCGGGCATGATTTTATTAAAATAAAAACAAAATCAGATTCAACTTCTGATGGTGAATACGCAAGCAAATCTCAAGGATTCTAAAGCACCAAAGCGTGAATTCTAAAAAAAATAACCCTAAGATGTCTGACTGGATGAAATAAGTCTTGTTTCGTAGCATTTAAATTGAGAAGAAATCTGTTGATGTTAAAGGATTCAACCACTTAGAATAAAATTCCTGACAAGAGATGATTTTGATTTAAATCCTTTTTTTATATCTTGGTTGTTTTTTTTTTTTTTTTCTTAAGTTAAAAAAAAAGTATGAAAATGTCAAAGCGATGCTTGACTCATATCAAGATTCTTCTGAGATTTTCTTACATCTTCCCATGGGGTTCATAATATGTATGTAAAAAAAAAGACACTTGTAAGATTATTGAATGATTTTTTTTTGTGACAGGAGTGCAAATGTGTTGTCAATCTGCATAAATCCCCATTTAATAACATATTCCAATAACCTGCTTAGACACTATCATAAATTCTTCTTCTTAATTCTAAGCCAAACAAATCGTTTTATGTATTTGCGTAAAAGATATATTATATCGACTGTGATGTTAAACGTAACGACTATGTTGTAGTTAAACCAATTTCATCTAACAGATGATTAATTGGAATATTCAATGACAAACAGCAAAATTAATTTTGAATCTCAATTTACTCCAATATCTCAATGTCAATACATATACCCACAATATCATCTAAACGTTTATGTAATGGTTTTGGTTCATACAGCAATAAAGCTGGCAGGACCTTCATCAACGACGATGGACCAAACTTATAAGCTCGCATATAACCAGTATTACAGAGCAATGTATAGGTACCGTATACTCTACCCACTTAAGACCATAATTCTAGAAGATTGAATGACTTCCAAATCAAACAGAATAAGTTTTAGTAAATATTTGCGTGATTGCACAGCACTCAACAAATCAGCTTAAATTTATGAATGGAATGGGAATTGAAAGAAAGACTAACAGAACAGTAACCAAACGCTCAGGCACAACTCATTGCCGCTTAACTTGACATTTATTGCTTCTTTGGTTTGTTAGTTCGCATGGAATGTAGATATGACGAACAAAATTAGAAAATAAAATATTTTTTTATTGATGATGCGACCAACGACGACGATGATGACAAAACTATAAGACATGAAATAAAATATATAGTTCAAAGAGAATTGATTGATGAAGAATAAATGCTTAATTTGGGAGATCAATAAGTATGAACAAAATCAGTTTGAATCGTGTAGCCAAAAGTTCACGTCTTAAAGTGTGTAATTAATAAACGAACAATTTTATTATTGTCATGTTGTAATTTGTCGCTTTATTTAATAAACATAACAACAACAATTGTGTGTGTAATTTGGGATTCGACATAAAATTTCTTTGTCCATTATGGTAGGAGAAATATACGAAATGATAATTTTGAGAAACTGTAAATTGCCGAAATAATAATACCAACAATTAGATGCGAAATGAATTACAAGATGAAAATTAGCACTGCGAAATAAAAAACGACAAAAAAAAATCCGACATATGACCTGAATATGGTTCATAGCTTAGGTACATAGGGATTTTTTGTAATTCCTTGGAGACAAATTTCAACTTTTGTTTTAGCTTATCTTAAACGGGTAGCTTTTAAAACAATAGTCGTGTTTTCTTGGAAAAGCTATTCACAGTACAGTAGGATTTTACACGAGTTACAAATACAACATCCACAGTAGAATTACTGCCAATAAAAGCAGAAGTAGAATCCTACTGCGGATAGGTTTGTGACGTTTATTCGAGTATCGAATGGAATTTTGGTGGTTTTGTTTTCAGATGTTGGTGGGATTGACTATTATTTGCATCTCGATGGCTGTGTTTATAAAGTAGTTGTGTGTTTTTCATGGCTGTTTTTCCATTGACCAAAAAAATCAATCTATCATTTTCGATTCAACCAAAAAAAATCAATTGATTTTATTCGTTATCGGTTTTTTTAAAACTTGATTTAAATAAAAATGCATTTAAATGCACTTCTGATTGAAGAACTACATAGAATTCAGTTAAAAAATCATTATATGATCTAACAAATATGATCGCCGATGACGTCATCTACTACATGATACATAAACCACAACTTACTTCGACCATAATCTACGAACAAACCCCTTTCCTGAAACTTATGTTTATCGCTGCCTTTTCCTGAAGAATTTATTTTTATTGCTGAAACCGAAATGTCTGACAAAGGAAAAAGGTAAAAAGAAAATTAATATAAATTATATGATTAAACAATTCTAATCAGTAGGATAGGAGGGTTAGAACGAACTGGACAAAAAAAAGAACTGAAGCGTTATTGGATTTTTAGGCGGCGAGGGCCGAAGAGTTTCAGCTTCGTTTCCACTTTCACTGGACTCTAACAGTTCACGCAAAATCTACAATTATTTCATGAATTATTTAAGAAAGAATATCTTTTTCTATGTTTTCTTACCATATCTTCTGAAAAATTGTCCATTTTATGTAACTATAATTAATTTTTGGCTCAAGTTATTTTTTGTTTTCCTTTTCATTTGTAGCAAACTTTCTTTTATTTATATTTTTTTAAAATTATTCTGACAGCTGTTATTCGGTAGTGCCAAACGTGAAATATAAAAACCAGGCTACTGCCGATGCGTTTTTTTGGGAATTTCTTACTGTACTATGTATAGATTCCCAAAAAAACACGGCTAATGATCTAATTTTTTTTTACAAATTTTATTAAAAACCTTGAATGAACTCTACTTTCTTTTTCTCACATTATTTTTCTTTTGAATGCTGAGAAAAAAGTTATATCTGAATTAAGCAACTCCTTAGGTTTTGTAAAACATATCTATTTTGTGATTATTAATAGAGCTGTAATACTTTAATCGATATAAACCAACATGCATACAAAAATTTTAGTTATTTTTTTTTTTATATTCCGTAAAATAAATAAAAAGTGAGTATACGCCCGAGTGTATCACTAATTTGATTGAATTCATTTCTTTTTATGAGACATCTTGTTTATGATATTTGATTAATTTTTTTAAAACTACATATTTAAATGAGTTTAAAATATCAATTCTGTAATTCATTATAACCGCAGCCCTCTAGAAGAGTCGAAGGTTATTTCTTTGAATTTGCAGCCGCTTTATTTTTGTTATTGTTGAAGACAAATTTGTAGGCTCATTTACTGTGGCAACAAAATTATTGGTTTATTTGGACTGAAGGACAAATAACAGAAGAGTTTCAAAAGCTGGAATTTTATATTTAAAAATAATAAATTAAAATCAAAATAATTTATACAGAATTTTTTTTAATAAGGTTAAATTGATCAAAAAGGGCAAGCACCATGTGAAATAGCCATAACTACAGCCTTTAAAAAAAAAACTTAGTAGTAGAGAAAATTTATTTAATTAATACATTTTTTGGGCATAAACTTTTGCTATAAAGGTTGTCTGATAGTAAAAAGAGTTTGGAAAATTACGGTCACCTCCAAAAGCACAGTACCTACATACATTGCAAAATTATTACCATTGAAGCTTAAATTTACAGCAATCTTAATTCTTTTCCCGACACGAGGAGACGCATTTTTCGAAGATTATTGGAATTTTCAACAAGGGATACCTCGTGACTAAGAGAAACGATTAACTTCAAAACAAAATCTTTAATAACCAAATCTAACATTTTTTAAATCAATTTAAAACATATGTAGGTATGTGCAGTGTGTAAATGTGTAAAATTTCTCATTTTCAAAACTTCACAATTGAAAATTTGGCATAAATAAGAATGGCTGTTTTCTATTTGAATTTTGAGTAGGTACACGTGTAAACAGTTGATTGTTTATTATTAAATATTTTAAATCGTAAATTAAGTTTTGATCAAACTTTTAGTTGATTTATGAGTAAGAAGATAACTAAACTTTTTTTTATTGATAAGTTAATGATGAATCGTGATAATCTCACTTTCATAAATACGGTGATGGTTAATGTCTAATATGATTCAATTTAAACTGCGACTCAGAAATTAGGGTTTTACATTTTTTAAGAAAATTTCCTTATTTTGATGGTTCAATCAATTTTGTAAAATATATTTACAATTGTTTCAAATTGTAAATACATTTCTTAGAACTGAATCTCCCAGTTGCGGGACGCGAGGAATGTATGCATTTCAAATCCCATGTTTTTCTGCAAGTAGCAGCTTTGAACTAAAAATATAATCGTGAATTTTATTTAATATTCCGACTTCACCTATCCATTTCAATTGACGGCCAAAATTTTCTTTTTATGTGGTGGTTTGAAACCTTTTAATTTCATTTGTCAATTCCCAACCTGTGAGTCTGATGCAAAGGTGTTCTTGAAGTACATTATCAGATTCTATCTCTAAATTTCTGTTAATCTTGATCTTCATTGTTAACCAATTTTTGTATTCGATTTTTGATTAAAAAAAAAAAAAACAATGAATACGAAAAGCTTAAATAACTTAGGTAATAAAAAAGGTTCAAATATGGTACAGAAGAATTTCAAAAACGCTCCTTTTTCAAATTGAATACTATACACAAGACATCTTGTGTCAATGAATGAAGCTGACTACCATACTTATGGCCCACTTCTATTGTTTTTATTATCAATGGAAAATGTTCCAGCAAAATTTCTATCTAGCATTCTTCTGTATTTTCCATCCATAATGCTTTTTGAAAGTTTATGCATGAACAAATTTTGAGGATAAGGCTGATATTATAATACTAGAGTCCCTATATACATATGTAGATATAGTGGCAACGAGAATATACGTACACCCGCTTTCACGAAACCAATGATAATAATAATTTAAATTTATAGACACTTCTGTGTGCCACAATCCCACTTTCCTTTTTCATTTTGTGTGAAGTGTCCTACAGTAAGACAGTTTTATAAACCTCTCCTTTTGTCTAGGAAACATGATTGGGATGCATGATGCTGGAACTCTTGTGTCCTTGTCATCGTTAGTTAAGTGGCAAAAGGAAGGCGACACCATCAGTGACGATGGCATTGGTATGTATATTGATAGTATCTATAAATAGTGACATACATATGTATATGTAGTTGGAACTTAGAAGTCAGCAAAACAAAAACTTATTAAGGATGTGATATGATGAAGTGTCTCTTTTTCATCACTGTATGTACTAGAGAGCTTTGTGTGTGAGACAATTGACATTCGATGGCATGTGATGTTCCTTTTTAGAATAATATATACCTACATACACCTATTTCCAGATACATAAGTCCTATTTCTATTATAACGAACTGGATTGGCATTGTCAATGTGGCACCATCAATTTATGTATTTGTATATGTGTTGTATACTTCTGAGTCCTGAGCCATGATGTTGTCATTTTCACATCATGACGATGATGATGATGATGATTGCATCATGTCACGGTATTATTCCTGTGTTGTTGTTGGCCTTATTGAATCAAAAAATGATCAGCTGAGGTGTAGTAACATTTTAACTTTTATTATTTTTTTTTTTTATTAAATTATAATAATAACTTTAGTGGGAAATAATACCTATACGTCCTTCATACTATGAATGTACTTTTTGTTTATACCCCCAACGTCATATGCTGAATTAAGTTTATTTTTTTTTTGTCAAAATTGTTTTAACAACGTCACACGTCACTCGTATCATGAAATGTTACACAAATAATTGATGAGTGCTAATGATACCATCAAGAGGGTTGTTGGGGGCTTTATGTCATTTAATATGCCATTACAAGGTGTTTCATCACGTTTTACTATTTAGGGAATACAAATAAACGGGGCTTATAAGGAATATAAAAAATAAAACATATACAAGCGACACACATTGAAATGATCTCTAGAGAAATTAGCTTTTCAGTCTGTAGGGTTAGTTGACATTTAAAGTCTGGGAAGTTGTGTTGATGTTTAACGTACCCTAATGATAATATTTCAATAGAAAACTTGATATTTAGAGTATGACAGTTCAATTTCATAAATTTCAATTATCTGTAAATCGAAGTGTCTTACTCGCTTTTTTACTTAAGATGAGTTTCTCTTCCAATTAGGTTCACCACCAAAATCACCGCATTTATCTACTGGTGGATTAAAAGTTTTTTTTTTTAGTGCTAGAGCATTAATTTGTGTCATATTAGATGCTGCCTCAGTTCTTCAACAACGAACTTCAACTTCACTCACCAAGCGGCGCACAGTGTGGGAATTCGCTCGTCTAGCGGAATTAAATTAATAGCGCTTACAAGTTTAACTTTTTGATAATTGATTTTGATAATGGAAGATCAATTATAAATATGTGAATAATGAAACTTAACAACTATTTATTATATACTACGTCAAATTTTTGATTTACAAAGCTTTGAAAGTGCATGTTTTTTGCACTTTTTTAGACCCTTCTTAAAACATGAATTGCGCTCAGAAAAAAAGCTTTGTCTTCATTTTTTTTTGTAATATTTATTACTTATATATACCAAAATGAAATCGAATGAAAATTTTTAATATACATAGCCAAATTTTTGATGAACGGAGTTCTGAAACTACGTGTTTTATACACTTAGGTAAGCACATCTTAAACATGTTAATTACGCTGACAAAAAAAATGTTTCGTTCCTTTTTGCTTATGTTTATTAATAACGAATATAAAATACATAAACTAAAATAAAAATGATTCATAATTTGTACAAAAAGGGATTTTAAAACAAAATTTTTATCTTATGTTGTTGCATTTAGAAGCTCTAGGACTTCGTAATTTCGTTAGACATTCTGAAATATGCAAAGAATACCATATGTATCAAAAATGTACACCTACACTTTAAACATGTACTTCTATCTATCACAAAAGACCACATTTAGGACACACAAAACTTATAACAAAATCACAAAACATTATGTGGATTAAACTAATAATAAATTATTTAATTAATAATAACTATTAAAATCTCTAAAATTCATGTTTAGACACTTTTTACCGTTGAACTGAAAATAAGAAAGTTATAGTTTAAAACAGACGAACATTTTCAATAAAAATATCTTTAAAAGGCCAAATCAGGAAAAAAGAGAGAAAACGTTTTAAAATCATATTTTTTTGGAAGTTGTGTTTTTATTGAATTATAACTTTTTTATTTTCAGTTCTACAGTAAAAAGTTTCTTCACATAATGTGAAGAAGAATTTAATCATCTATAAGATGGTGTAATTATTTTTTGCAAAAAATTTACCGTTTTCAAAATATCACGTAAAAATTTGTACACCCCTTTATCGAAGATGGCCCCCAAACCGGAGGAATGGGGGGGGGGGTTCAGCCCCGAAAATCGATAGGTAGTTATACTCACACTGAACCCCTTACACATATGCACAAAAAAAACATTGTACAAGGTCAATAGAGCATTTCATTGTATTATAAGTAAGATTATTATTTATTTCTCATTTTTTTTTTTTTTTGCTGAAAGCCAATTCTAAAATGAAAAAAATGATTGGGCGTCGCAGCTACGCGCAACAACTTAAAGCGGTTTGTGATAGTAGACATATCAGGCTTTCAAATGCATCCCATCCCATCGGAACAACACAAAACACTTAAAGTTTTTTTCTCATGAATGCACAAACTCAATAAAATTACGCTTTATTTTTGTATGTCATCCATCAACAAATATATTTAAACACCCTATGAACTATAATTGTACTTACTTTTCAATTCTCTGATATCTTATTTTTTAAATAAAAACAAAACTTTCAATAAAAAATGAACCAAGCACTCGCAACAAAATAAATATCGAAACCACCTTAACTCGCCAATTGCCACTGAAAATATCACCAATTACAACTTTAACATCAATTATCTTTATTTTACATGACTCCCACATAACAGTTCTTTCATAATCGTTTATTAGAAGGTTTAGGCTGCAAGTAAAACCAGTTTTTACATCAATTTGTTCAAGTCATTTTTTTAATTAAATTCCGCTAGATGTGCGAATTCCCACACTGTGCGGCGGCGCGGGCGAAAAACGCGGTTCCACCAACGCGCTGCCCCCCCCCCCCCCTCACAGAGAGTCGCTCCAACTTTTTTATAATAATAATTCCTCTTTAGTTTTTGGGCGATGTGTCGATTTTTGGGTGCTATGACATTTTTATTGTTTCGTCGCAAAAAGACCAAACGTAATTGATTTTAAATTGGAACTTCATAATACTCAAAAAAATGTCATAATACCCAAGCATTCGGTAATATTGCCTAAATCGTACAACAACAAAATGTTAATAAAGTTGTTTTGGGCGCTTTGACTTTTTTAATTTGGGCGTTATGGTTTTTGGGGAAAAGACCCAACGCCACCGCCGCGCCGTCTGGAAAACTGATGTTTCAATGGGGTTGATTTTTCGTTTCGAATTTTTCAGTTCGCAATTTTCATTTAATTTTTTTTTGAACTGGATTTTCGAAATTCTTCATTTTTTATTTGTAATTTTATTGTTTTGCTTTTATATGTATTTGGCAATTTCGCGTAAATTTTATGAAATATAATTTAATGGAATCCAAAATATTGCAAAACTATTGAATGCGAATTAAAAAAAGCGAAACAACAAAATTCAGTATAGAGAATATAAAAAAATGAAAATTCTTAAAAATAATTAAATGCTATTTTTTTGTAAAAAATTGACGAATTGTGAAATTACCATGAATGAAATAAAAGTAATATGAAAATACTCAAAAAAAAAAAAGATTTTATTTTTATAAGGAACGAAAATATTAAAATGAATTTATAAAAAAATATAATTCTTATTTCAAAACAATTAAATGGATGTATCAGTGAAATAATCAAAAGGCTTGCAGAAACTTGCAAATTAATCAAACAGCGAAAAGTTATTTCGCGAAAAAAGGCACTTGACCATAAAAGAAGCAACAAAAAAATATTTAATATTTAATTGAATTAAAAGTTCTAGTGACCTCAACTTCAAAATGGTCTCAATCGTTGCACCAAAACAGAATAAATTCTTCCTAATTTTCTTTATCTTCATTATTGTTGAAAATTAATATAATCCGCTTTTAAAATATCGAATTAAAAAAATTATTTATAAATACATATTATATTAGCACATGGTAATTGTTTCTTATTAAAATCCAGGAATCTGTTTACGATTACAATAAGATTTTCTCTGAGTGTTTTTTTTTAACAGCTATGGTTTGGTTGTAAGAAAAGATTAATATAAACGGTTAAAAAAGGAGAATACAAAAAAGTTACCTATAAATAACAATGGAAAAACGCTTTGGCTTCCTTTTTGGTCATTCTATTGTTTGTGATCCGACGATGCTAACATCAAGGTTAAAACACGAAATTTAAAGTTTTTTCTTTCATTTTATGTTTTGATAAATAATAATAAAAATCTTGTGTCATGGTGTTTGTGGTCGAACTCCTCCGAAACGGCTCGACCGATTCTTATGATTTTTTTGTGTATATTTGGTAGGTATGAGAATAGGTCGTAAAGTATATTTCATACCGGTGAGTGGTTAGGGTGCCGCTTTACAAAAAAAAAATAGGGTGCCCCCATACAAATTTCTTTTGTATTATTTTTTTTTTTTAATTTTTAAGATTTGATTTGATTAAAAAATCGCGATTCTAGTATATTTGTATGAACAATCGAGATTTTAGGATCTCGGAGATCTCAGTTTAATGAATAGGATTCCTCAGCTTTGCTGTTAAAACTCTGAGGAAACAAAATATTGGATTCGCAAATTTTGTTAAGATTTAATTTAATTTAAAAGAAATATATAGATGTCTTGTGACTGCGAAAGGTTGGTAAAATACTAAAAGAAAAAATAAATTATAGGCATACCGATTTTTTAGGTATAACATATGTCTTTGAATCGTATTGAACCAGACAAAGAAACTACGGAGCCTAAAATTTAAAAAAGTCGTAAAATCGTGAAAACTTAAAATTGTATTCTTTCAGGGGTTGATGTTAGCGATTGCTGAAAATCCAATTTAGATTACAAACAAAATAAAATTGAAAATCAGCCCCTCACGAAAATGGCCTCGCTAACAGATGGCGCTGCGCTATCAGTCTGCTTCAATATGTGAATAAAAATTAAAAGAATATCCCAACAAAATTCATTAGAAAGAGTTGCTTGAAGGGTTTACTTGATGAAACGAAAACCTATACAGATCTTTTCATTTTCTCGATGTTGCAGTTGCATTTTAACAATTGTACGACGAACAACTTTCATTACTTGTCATTACTAAATCCGTTAAATTGCATACATATACTCGTATAACTAATTTCAGAGTTTCTATTTTATGCTTCACGGGAGCAGAAAGAAGAGTAGGAGTAGCATCAGATAATGAAAACTAATGTAACTAAAAAAACTTTATATTATTTTAGTTTGCTTAAAACTTTGCGTATTCAAATGAAATTTATGCGATTTTCAATTATAACAAAAAATACAACAATACATAAAACAAACATCACTAAAGTACATGAAAAGCATCGAAGGATATTTTCGCGGTGCCATGGCAGTTGAATTGTTACAACAAGTTTGTGACAAAAAGTTTTTTGGATTTTGAAATGGAAATGCATAAATTATGTATAAACATTCAGTTCTCTATAGAGAGTTTCAGGTTTTCATTTTTCATTGTAAATATTTTGATCACGTTATTTTGTCATTATAAGAAATTTTTCAAAAGTCAAATAAATTAAAACTATTTTAATGTAGAAATAAATTACTGTTTTTGGACTGGGAATTAAAAGGATTCACATATAAAAAAAAAATTACCTCCTTAATGGGATTTAGGTCTTCTTTTTAATTTCTCTAGATTTTACGATGCTTCGTAAGTTGTTACGTGTTTCTTTAGGTTTCTAAAAATAAGTACTTAACCACGTACGAAATTTCATCAAATCTAGACAGTTTCTAAAGGACCCAGGAGTCGAGTTCAATATTTTAAAAAGGTCACGAAAAAGGAATAATAATTAATAATTTAAAGACATACTAGCCCAGACAAATTAGACAGAAAATAACCAAAACTTTATTAAAATATTCCAACAAAAAGAATTGCAACACATTTTTAATTGCTCTATATGGAAAGCATTGGTTTCGTGAAAAAAATCATCAATATTTTAATCAAAACTAACATAACGGTAAAGAAGTCTTACCAAGTGGTTTTCGGGATGCCGTTTATCTGATCACTTGTGAGTCCAGTTGTACATCAAGCTGGATCCTTATTGGATTAAAAGATTTTCTTGAAATTTGGTACAGAGCACTTTTATGTGATTCCCTAAAGGTTTTTTTTTTTTTAATTTTTTAACAATTTTGATTAAATTCAATAAAGCAATTGAAATAATACTGCATTTCAGATTTCTCGAAAGAAATTCAAACCACTGAAATAGAATTTTGAAATTTCTTGAGCAAATCGTCTTATTTTTGGATTATTCTCGAAAATATTTTTAATGGTTTCACTGATTTTGTTATAATTTTTTGATCTGGTGCATTTAAGCAATATATTTTACATTAAAAATGTTTACAAATTAGTTATAAACAAACAGTAATGAAGGAACATTTTCTTCATTATAGTTTTAAGCTACAAGAGCAAGGTTTCGTGATTTGAAGAAAATTAAGGGCCAGTTTTTTTGGTGAGGATGAATCTTTCATAATTGCCGTACTCTTCACATATACTAGACATGATATATCTATATGTCCTCCTAACGATGATCCCAAGAATCTGCTTTGTTCTATTTTGGACTTATTCAATATTATATGGTAAAGTTGGGTACGATTTAAACTTTTTTTTTTACATAAAACGTATGTATGTGTAGGTATATGTCCCATAAAATGTGCAAAGTATGTATAGAGAAAAGAAAATTTATCGACTATACGTTTCTCGGATATAGCCATTGTCCTTTCGTACAATAACTTTATGACGTAAAATATAGTTTCCTGTCCTCAAGGACATTAAATGGTTTTGTGAAAATAAATCTATATACATATGTTCATATATATAGATATAGAACATGTTAATTGCAGTATTTTATTTGCGGAAGTGCAACAGTATCATATAACAATAGATTTCAAGAATATAATAATTTCCTAGGATGAATGATTCTTAAATAATTCACTATACAAGTACTTGTACATATAAGGGGCTGTTAATATTCTTTATATATACATCATAGATATTATGTATTCCTTTCCAGGATATCACATAAATTATTATTAGATGAACAATTTATTTGAAGGAGTAAAAGGATAACTATATAATGCTATTGTATGCTTCTTGAAACTCAAGTGCTCTTCAATTTGCATTTTATATAGGAATAGATATTAGAGATATCTACAAATACATATGAACTTTGGGTGACGTAAAACAGATGAATAAGTGAACATTTGTATTGTGTTTTGTGTCAACCACAAAATCTATCTGAATAATTTCCTTGAAAATACATACATACCAATGTTAATATGTAAACACATATGTAACTGAAGAATATAATTATTGTGGATATAACAGGGGTGAAAAAGTTAGTATATCAATTTATTATACTAAAATCGAAACCGAAATTGGATATTCATGATTCATCCCAACAAAAGCATTTTTAAAACCTCGATTTTTAAGATTCAATAAAATCAAAATATTTTGATAAAATTTTATAGGCGATGTTAAATTTCATGGAAAATTGATTTAATTTTTATAAGGGTTTTTTGTGTGATAACACACTTGCAGTTAGGCTGCCAAGCTTTCGCACCATCATATTAATAATGAAGGTTTGAATGAAACAACAACACTTGGGTGAGCTATACAACCAAAATTTTTATAGGCTGGAGTTAAAGCTATTTCACGACTGTCAAGTCGATCATCAGACTCGCTTTTCAGTGGTGCTTGGTCATTGTTAAATTTTAATTTGAAAAACTTTTTATGCCCAACTGGGACTCGAACTTGGATTGCGCAACCGAGATTTAATTTTTTGTATTGTACTCACTTTTTTTTTTATTATAATAAAGCTCATTAAAAAAGACAAAACATTTTTTTTTGTATTTTTATTGTTTACAAAACGGTCTTTAATTGTATTTTAAAATATCCGTATTTTATTTTACTAGATTTGTGTGAATGTTCCGAAAAAAATATACGGCATATATCTATATGTATCAGTTATAGTTCATTGCATATTTTTAGGAGATACCTAAAAAAATATTGCATATGCAGATATTCAGTAAAATCTAACGTTATCCTTGATCACCAGCGCGGGAAAAACACTTCTCATTCACTATACATATGTACCTGTTGCATTTGGGACCGACCACTGAATTTAGGACCGAGCCCAAGAAATAACTGCAACAACAATACCATGAAACCTTTTTTCTCCTCAACTGATGGGGGGGTAAAACTATAAAACTTAGCGACTTATTCGACCAAAGACCAGAATCACGTCGTTATTCAATTGTTCACCATGCCTTGGCTTGGTATATGTGTTCTAAGAATTCTAATAAAAATTAATAATATAATTGAATATTAACAACAGTTTGAATTTTGTTTGCATTTCTTTTTTAAAATTTTAAGTTTGAACATTAACATCCGTATTAATAAACTGAACTTTAATCAATGAGTTAGGAAGAAAATTGTATTAATAAGGCAATATTAAAATTAATTCATGTTAAATATCTAGTTCACTCAAGTAAGGTACATTAGCGAGTAATTTAGTCAAAAAAATACTTAATATATTTTTCCCAGCGACTATATAGATACAAATAAAATGCACAACCAGGTCGCACGGATTTGCTCTTATGTGCGATCACATAAAGTAGGTATATATGGTACTTACACTTTAGTCTACAAAATTGTCAAAAAATCAATCTATGTATGTAATTAAAAATAAATAAATTGATTAAACAACTTCTGAAAATCTTTTGACACCAACGCAATGCACACCATGCGATTTCTTAAAAAAATCTCAATTTATGAGAAACAAATTTTTAAAATCGTTGGAAAAATTATTTTTTATAGATATATGTATGTACATATGTAGATACCTATGTATAGAATTTTGAAAACATTAAAAAATAAATTGGTACGCCATTTTTTTTATTATTTATTAATGCGGAGTTTAAAACTTATTTTTGAAAAAAAAATCGTCTACCCATTTTCGAAATATGGAATTTTCAAAAAAAAAAATTGAAATTTTCTAAAAAAAATCCAAAATTTGTTTTTTGAAAAAAGTGATATGCAATATTACTTATATTTATTAGAAGCTCTTGTGCAAAAAATTTCATTAAAATCGGCTAAACAGATAATGAGATAGTCGAAAATCACAGTAAATGCTTCTATGACAGAAAAGCATTTTTGAATGATATATAATTTTTTTTTTTGCAATAATATAGTAGATCGTACTAATATTAGTTTACATACAAATTGTAATCAAAATCGTAGAATGCTTTTTTGAGAAAATGTGAATTTCATTACCGGTTTTTAAACACTTGTGTGAAAGGTTTTGTTATTTTTGGTCATAATAAAAATTTTCTTTTAAAATCTGCTAGATAATTTCAAAAAACTACTGGGTGCAAATTTTAATAAAAATCGACCAAGTCATTTTCGAATTATTTAGTTCTCAAAAAAAAAAACTTGAACTTTTTTTAAAAATGCAAAATAAAAAAAATTTAACATTGAACATATACGAAACTTTTAAAAGTTTTTGAAAGTTTTTCTGTAAAAAAATTAGTCAATATCAGTTCAGCCGTTTTTGAAAAAATCGAAAATCAAAAAAAAATTGGTCCGAAATTTTTTTTTAATAAAATGGTAGCCAGTGTTGTGCCATGTAGACTATAAATGTAGACTACACGATTGTCTACGTGTCTACATAGCAACGTCGACAATGTAGACAATTCATAATTTTTTTTATTTAACACACATTTTTGTTGAACAGAGTATACATAGCTGCCAAACATTCCTATTGCAGCATTATTCGTTTATTCAACAGATTATATTTTAAATAATGAGAATTTATATTACCTATGCCTTCGAAGACGTATTTAACATATTTTTATTGAACACCGTGCAAATAGCTGAATATTTGTTGTTGGCTCTTAACAAAATAAAGCCTAGCTCATCGAGCACTTTATTCTTCGGCCTTCCCGACATTTCAGTTTTTGTTTTTAAATAATACTTTGACTTAAAAGCTCTTTCTGCGTCCACCCCACTCGTTTTTCTGGAATGAATTTGATTGATTTTCAATTTGACAAATGTGGCAATTGTTGACATTGTATACATGATTGTTGACGTTGTCGACATTTTTGACATTGTCGACGCAATTGTCTAACTTTAAATGTAGGCAATTAAAGTTGACACGTAGAGGAACAACACTGATGCTAGCCTTTTTGTAAAAAAAATTACTGAATTTTCTTTAAAAAAAAGTTGTGGGCACGTTTTTGAGAAAAATAAGATTTTCATAACTTGGTAAAAAAATTTGTACGACAGATACCGTTATTTTTCTTCTTCAAAAAAAAAAACATTAAAAAACCTGCCCGAATAATTATTAAAACTCTTTGGTGACATCAGAGTTCGTGTAGAATGCAGTATGATTTAGATAAGCTTTAATTTTTTATTAATAAATATTTTAGTTTTTGAATTATTTCTTCATCAACGTTTTAATTTATTTGTGAGTAAGAAGATGACTAATTAAAAAAATGATAAGGTAAATCACTTTTGCACTTACGACACAGTCTCGATTATGAGATATAAACGTTGACACAACAGTATGTATATTTATATACCTAAATCCATAGACATAAATGTTTGTGTATTTTAACAAGGACTTGCATCTCGAAATACTAAATCTTATATAGTAAATCTTAACCAGCATTCCATTCACACTTATTTCTTGAATGTGATTTGGCCTAAATTCCAACTGAAATCTCTCTGTTCTGAGTTCGTTCTTGCAAATCACCCATCTTGCTACTCGTTGGATTCAATTGACTCTGCTTAAGAGTGTCACTGTGCTTCCGGCAGCGTTGGCGTGTGACACTGCTACTCACACTGTTTTCTTTTAGGGGCACGTTTCTTCTGCTTATATTCTTAAACATAAGAACAGGTGGATGATAATATGTAGGTAGGTATATATGTACGGCGTACTTATAAAATAAGGAAAGAAGCTTCAGACTTCATAGAGCTATGGTACATCGGTACTGTATAGTATCTCAGTAGGGCTTACAATCGTCCGGGATTCTGTAAATACACACAGACATACATATATTCCATTGTAAGAGCTCAAATATATGTATTTTTTGTGGACAGAAATGCCCTTAAATATACAAAGGAGTATGGATGAAGTTGAATGGATTCTAAGGAAAATTGAAAATAATAAAAAAAAAAACAAACAAACAAACACACACTTCCATGTGCCACCTGTTTAGGAGAAGAAAGGTGATTCGTCCTCCACTCTAAAACATTCACTTTCAAAACAGAAGCTTAGGATCTTTGTCGTTGTCTCTCGTTGGATATATGTATGTATGTATGTATTTCAGGCGTAAAGTGGTTGGTACTTTGTCAGGTGATGCTTTTGTTTGTGTTTGTTGTTATTTCTGTTCCTGAATATTGTTTGTTTTGTCTGAGGACTTTTCACAGAGGATAAAATATAAAAATGTTAACGAATGGGTAAATAAATCGATTTCGGTAATTCCATTTCAAATGATGCTGGTTGTTTCAATTCAACATACATATAATGTACCTACTTATTCATGATGCGGCATCCTTATGTATGTAGGTTCTTATATCTAGAATCATTCAAAATAAATGCCACCCACAATATCATCATCATTGGTACTTTGAAACTCTTGAATAGTCAGAGGTTATTTTTTTTTGTTTTGTTCTTCCATGCGCTCGAATGAAGATATGAATTTGTTTGTTTTCGTGCCTCAATGCCACCAAAAGGGATAGGTTAATACTCGTACATATTTGACGGTAGGTAATTGAGCTTTTGAGTCACGTGTGAGATACGATATGTAAAAAAACATGTAAAGCTGTATCAAAACCACAAAATCTATCTCAAAATTTAAGAGGAAAATAATATAGTGAGTATATTTAAAAAAAAAAAAAAAAACAAGAAGGGAAAAACATGTTAATATTTTGTTTAATAAAGAAAATACGATCAAAACCATTAAACTTGCATATCGCAAGGACTGTATAGGTTTGAGAACTTTCGTAGTTCGTAGTCATTTTGAGTTAGAACGCAGGCAATTGTGCATTTCACATATTTTTAAACACCTTAATTCGCCCTATTTTAACCAATAAATCAGAAACAATTTTTCTTCTTTCTAAAATAATGCACCAGAAGTTATTATAGTCCTATTTTTAATGACAAAAATATTAAATCCAAAAACAGTCACAATGTTTAATTCTTTATACCTACATAACTTTTGTTTTTTTGGGATTAACATCAAAAGCCACATCGGAATTTATTTAAAAAAAAAAAAAACCTTTTTATATACATACTTATGTATTAATGATGGTGATTTCTTTGGCACATATTTTCAAATCTCTTTTCTAGGATTTCAGATGTCAACCCCACTTGAAAGAGAATTTTAATGGTATGATGTTAATGACATCCTCTAACGAACCATTAAATAAACTTTTTATTTTATATACATATGTAGTGGGTGGGTCATCTAGTGGTTTCTTTTTAAATCATATAGGTTATTTTGACACTGACAGCTTTTTCCCGCTCGAAATCTCGACAGAAAGTCAGTATCATACCTCTGCGGACGGAAATGAGTCGCTTTATGCTTAAACAACGTTGGGAAATATTGAAAACTTATTTCCAAAGTCAGTGCTGTGTACCCCAAACAGTGAGTTTTTTGAAAAGAAGTTTTGGTCAAAATGAAGCACCCACCGCTCTGTATGCTGAATGCAAGTTTCGTGAGACTGGTATGCTAGTGGACAGCACTTATAATCCCCTTCGACGTACGGTTCGCACCCGCACAGACGAGAATGTGGCTGCTGTAGCATAGAGTGTGAGACTAAGAAAAAGAGGCTGGGAAAAACGTTTCGGTCAACGGTGGGCGTTACAGAGCCATGTTAACCGACTTTTTTTTTTACTGAGATTGAAGACATGGATTTGGACGACCTCGGGTTCATGCAGGATGGCGCGCCATGTCGTCTTGGCGATGTCAATTGGCCGCCTCGGAGCTGCGATTTGACCCCTTTGGATTTTTTTTGTGGTGAACCCTGAAAGACCGATGTTATACCAACAATCCGAAAACGATTCAAGCCATTAATTAAGGCCAATATCATCCAAGCAATCCGTGAGGAGCTACAACCCGAAACCATCAAAAAGTTTTTTGAATATTGGGGTAACATAATGTGCTTCTGTGAAGCCAGCCGAGGCAGCCACTTGAACGACGTTGTATTCCACAATTAACGGGAATGTTTTGTCTTACTAATAAAGCCATAGTACATGGAAAAAATTTAATTTTGTTCATTTTTATGCATTTTTAAAAAGAAACTTGTATTTGGCCCACCAGTCATAGAATTTTTTTATTTATTTGAAAAGCCTATCGATTCCATTATGTATGAAATGTAGCATCCTTAAATGTCCGCCGCGGTTTCTCTGGGTGGCACGCATCCGAAATGTCCAATTTTTCATGACTCTGGTGCATAAATAAGGGTGAATTTTGCCGATGGCATGGGTTATGTTGGATTTGAGGGCCGTTGTGGCTTATGACTTATTAGTATAGACCGACTCTTAGAAAACCCCACAAGCAAAAGTCTAACGGAGTCAAATCACACGATCTCGAGAATAGAGAAAATTATCTCTTTCACATCACAGTCAGACTCCAGACCGGAACCGTCCGAGATCGGAATTAGTGTATGGAGACGAACGTCCGAGATAGTCGTCCGAATACCTCCGACCCGATATCGGCCGATGATTCGGTTTTAGTGTACGCGAACCGTAACAGTAGAACGTAATGTGCTACAGAAATGTCCACGTTTTAAGTTTACCTTACCGCTGGCATAGACTGCTTTTAAATGCTGCAATTACCTCCTGCAATTTTTAAGAACGTTTGCGATGGACGTATGCGGTGGCCGGGGTAAACAAAGTTGCAGAGGTTGAAATAATTGCAGAGTTATCGCTCTTTCTTCTTTGTGCTTTTTCGTATTGTTTGAGACATAAGCGGAGTAAAGAGTGTGAAAAGATGTTTCCTTCTCATTTAACAAAAATTGCAGCTATTAAAATTTGCAGCGTTTAAAAAGATGCTGCAATCTGAAAGAAACTCTAAAGAGAAACGCCGTTAAAAATTGCAGTCGTGTAAAAGAAGTCATAGATGTTAACACATCAAAAAGGAAATAAGACCCCAGTATTTATCTTTGACAAGTCACTCGTATGAACTATTTAACTGTAATAACTTTCATTCATTCCTTAAAAGCCACACTCATTGTCTTATTCGTTCTGAAAATTTGAATACATATATAAACAAAGGTATATACATACATGTAAGAGTTTTTCAATGAACTTAATGGCATTGTTGATATATAAACATCATCGTAGAAATCATGATATATTTTCGTGGTCTTTAGTTTGTTCATCCAACGAAACTGAGTGCATTTACATAGTTTTAGTTACGTTGCACTATGAATGGCACATAATGTATTTTATTGCACCACTCCGGATTTACCAGTATATAGAGAGTTATAAAACTGCCCCCATATTTTGTAAATATTTGAATAGAATGTTGATGTATTGACTTCTATCGATGTCAAAGAAGTATATGTATAGACTCTGCAATGTAAATTTAAGTGTGGATAACTTTAAATAAAGCGTCATCAATTTTATGGTTTCGAAATTGAGTGGTCAGCTGGCTTCAACTCAATATGGCGTAAGACAATCCCAAATACTGTGAAATCGATAGATTTGTTTTTTAAAACATCTGTAAGTCCCCTTTCACACGAGGAAACAAGTTGCTGGAGATTTTTTGATGTTTTCTTTTAATATTCAATTTCCTCCAATTGTAGACCGTTTATTCCCCTTAATCACTCTTTCTTTTCTAAAAACTAAAAGTTTCCTCTTGTGAAAGGGGGAAAGGCGGTTTTCCAAAAAACTAATTTGATGTGTTCAAAAAAATGAGATTTCAGAGATTTTTCTCACTCAAGATTTTTTTCCTCCGAGTTTTGAGAGCAAAACTGATAAATTTTGTTTAGGAATCCTGTTCATGTTACTGAGATTGCTGAGATCTCTGAGATCTTATTTTCCTGAACACGCCTATTCTTTCGAATTTGACGGTCCTAGTTGTAGAGAAAACAATGCAATACTAACAAATATACAGGCGTTAGGCAATAACGTCCAAACCGATTTGGAAATATCGCCCAAAAAAAATCTGAACAATTGTTGTTGTTTTTTTTTCTTCTCGATTTGGGCGTTATTTCGAATTTTAAAATTGTTTTTTAAAGGAAAGAACGCTCAAAATACAAAATCTTGAAAGTTAAATGGGAAATAACACCCAAAATTGGAAATATCGCCCAAAAAAATCCATCTAGAAAAAGGAAATAACGGCCAAATCTTAGGAAATAACGCCCAAATGCATAAAAAAACACCCAAATCAAAATCTTGTCAATAATTGAACTGAAACAACTCCGTTTTAAATCAAATCAACTTTATTACTTTAATAAAATAAAAATATATAAATAATGAATAAATAAATAAAAATAAAAAAAAGAAATAAAAACATAATTTAATGATCAATAACAAAAATAATAACAAAATAAATGTTATTAATTTTCAATTAAAGCGGCGTATAAACAGTGAGGTATGTATGCAACCCCCCTGCTTGGGCACATTAAAGGATGTGGGGTAGGTGCGAGGCGGGGTTTATGCAAAGTTTCTTTAAATTCAGATTCTTTAAATGCAAAATTTTGTTGGCGATGTTTGTCAACAAGTTTCATTGAAATTTCACTTTGTAATATCGCCCAAAATTTAGAAAAGAACGCCCAAATTTCGCCCAAAATCGAGGAATTAACGCTTAAATTTTACAAAAACCATTTACATTGAAAATATTTGGACGATATTTCCAACTTTAGATTTGGAAAAATGTAAATTTGGGCGATATTTCCATTTTTTTTTTTTGGGCGATATAAAAAAATTTGGGCGATATTTCCAAATCGATTTGGGCGTTATTGCCTAACTCCAAATATACATACTTACAACAACAAATCGAAAAGTGTATGTTCTCCTTTAAACTAGGGCTGTTTTTTTTGTTGCTTGTTTGACATTGTCACATTGACGTATGGTGGAACTTCAGAATTGTATTTTCGATGACAGTTCGGTTTGACATATGCAATATACAGATACAAGTAAATCCATAACCCTAAATTGTGGTCAAAATTAATTTGTACTTGAAACATTTCAAACAGCACCCTGTATAAATATTCTTCATTTGCTTAATATTTTGTTTGCTTTTGAAATCAATTTTGGACAGGGTGACCAAAAAATTTAATCAAAGTAGACGTTTCTCTGAATTAAAAAAAAATAATTTATAACTCAACAACCGTTAGTATTTAGTATGGAAATATTACACATTGGGATTTTGAATAAGTGGGATTTCAGAAGAACGGAAAAATACAGTATTTTAGTAGACGGGATTTTAAAACTTTATTTTCGGGATTTTTAAAGCAAGAGTTTTAAAAACCACGATTCCGATACGCTTTCGGACATTTTTATATTTGTGTTGTACTGTAGATACTATATATGAATGCATAAACATAATACACATACTATTTTTGACATTTTATTAAAATTAAACTTATCACATAATTTTTATTTTTTTTTTAACATTATTGAACTAAACAATTGGTTTTATGACAGTTTGACAATAAATGTCAAAAAAGGTATGTTTGCTTATTTTTTTCACTGTCACTGTTTTAGATGTGTTCAACTGCAATTAATTAAAATAATAATTTCAGCACAATACTAGTTAAAAATTAGGGTGTTTAAAATTTTGTGCTTTTGAAATTAAGCAATCAATAAACAAATTTTGTATACTTTTTTTATTTGCAAAGTGAAGCTTTTTCAAATTTAATTCATCCTTTATTATCAGCTTTTGTAAATCATTGAAAACGTACGAACCATCAATGCCATTTTAACTTAAGATGACATTGTTCTTGTCTAAAGTAAAATAAATTAATATATCAAATACGTAAAAGAAGTCGTATTTTCCCGGGGAGAAATGCGACATTTCACATTACCGTAAATATTACACAATCAGCAAAAGTGCACTTTGGGCAAATGAATCAAAATAAACTGTCCATCTGTCAAGTTTGGAGCGTCAGATTGTATATATAACCAGGTTCAGTGTATGTAATGAGCATATATAATGCAAACCCGCATGTCACTTTTGATGTGCATGACAAGAGGGAAAATATTGTCGGAGAAACCCATCCCTGAATTCTTGTGTTTAAGTGATGGGATTTTTGATTCAACTCCCATATATTTCATCCATAACGATAATAGTACAGTCGTAAGTGTTCAAAATAATAAATTCTTCTATAAATAGCCTCTGGACTTGGGTTGAAATTTTTAAGATGTATAAAACTAATTTCAAATTTCTGTGATAAATTAAGGAGAAAATTCTGCTACAACTCTTGATATTTAAAATTTTATCCTTCAAAGTTTTTTTGTAAGGTATATGTAGATTGTAGCAGTCATATTTATTAGATTTTTGTCTACTTAGACACTGTCTAACTATTTTCAAATTGGTGGAAATATGCTATATTTAATAAAAATAAATATATCATTATTTACCATTAAGACAATCTACTCTTGTGTCTAAGTTAGGCAGCTATAAGACAACAATAAACAAGGTTTTTGAACACATTTTCCAAAGTTGGACAGTTGTCTAAATTTAGACAATGTTTATACATAACACCATAGGTGTTATGGCGTTCATTGATCTAAGATTTTAGTTTATATTCATCGATTTATTTCCAAAATACAACGCTTTCTCCCAGACTATCAAAAGGAAATCTACCATCACACAAAGGTTCACTTTTCAGTGTATATATTTACAGAGGTATGGAGAGTCTGACTTAAAGTGTAACATCGTATTCATTGATTGAACGAAGACCAAGCAAACAATATAGGGGTTGTGCTCCGTGCGACCTGAAGTGATAGCCGTGATGTTTTTATTCAGATTCAGATTCAGGTGAGTGAACCGGATATGGAACGTGATAGAGACGACTAACATGAAGTCGACGTCAGGTGAGCAGAATTCGGAGTCACTCTTGTTGGCTGCGGTTTTAAATCTTTTATTTTTCTACCCCAACCATGCAATTGAGGCAAATATTTGCTGGTATTATGCTTCCAGGATAAAAAAAAACTTTGAAAAGTGATTTTTTTTTCGTTTTATTGTGATGTAAAAGTGGCACCACATGTTACATTGGTTTTGGCTGTAAATACAATACATATATGTTTCTACCTGCATTTTTAAATTTCCATTAGTAAATATATTAAGTGCTGTTTAAACATTTTTGTTGATTTGATTTATTTAAAAAAAATACCAAAAATAAGGGTACCTAGAATAAGAGTTTAAGAACTATTGAGGAAAATTTTATCTTTCTTTTAAAATTTTTATTTGAGGCTAATATTAGTACGATCTACTATAGATTTATCTGAACAAATTTAAAATTAAACACTATGTCGTGCAGCAGCAGCAGTGAACATCTCCAAAGAAATAGAACAACAATTTAATTTCCCTTCTTCACGAACTGTCATTTTATAGGCGTGTTCAGCTGAAGTTTATTAAGAAAATAAGTTTTGTAAGATACTGGCTAAAAACTAAGAACATTTTAGTAAAAAGCTATAAAGAAAGTAAAGAAGCCGACCCAAAGAATCATACGTATACAACAGCTCGATTAAATACACAGATTCCTATGAGAAGCAATCTGACGCAACACAAAAGGTAGCTGAACTTTTTTAACTTTTCTCTGCGGCAGGTAACTTGACATCAGTTGTCAAAAATTAGGCTTGTTCTATGACTGGAGTGCATTGGGGTTTCTATCGTGCTCTGAACTCGTTCTGATGCGTTTTATGTATTTCTTTTAAATTTTTAAGTAGTATCATGCTAGTACCTTAACATCAAGCTGTTTAAAATTTCGGGCCATAGATTAAAAAAAAAAATATCAGCCAAGAAAGTTTAAGAATGAATTTAAAGCTAAACAAAATGTCCGTAGTCGATCGCACTCCAAATAAAGAGTATTAGACCTACTACAAACAATATGGAGAAAATATTGGCTTGCGTTCACAGCTTAAGAAAAATAAAGCAATGTACAAAGTAGAAGTGATTTATTGCAACTCCGCAATCCGTCCAAGTGCTACATTAACACTTTTACTAACAGTACCTCTCGACTCTCTACTAAACTTATTTACATTTTTTTCGAACGGGTGGCCCTAAAACAAATTTATTTCCTTTAAAGTCAAATGAATATAGATTTACAATATTTATTCCATACTTTAAAACCACTGTAAGATTGTATTTATATAGGAGGAGGTTTGTGCCACCCAGTCGTACCTCAACTTTATTTTAAATTTATGCAGATTGCTTTCGTGAAAGAAATATTGCAATAATTTGTTAAAAAAGTATAATAATTTGCAAAGATGGCTTTAAGCTGAATTCTTCGTAAAACGCATTAATAATAAATAAGTCTATAAAGAAAGTTATTTTAAAATAAGAACTCACTTATTTGAATTATTCAAGCCAGATATTCAGACTATATACTTCAGTTAAGTACATCTACACTACATACTTATTATTCTTCACAAACAATTATTTTTTATTTAAAAAAAAAAAAAAACTTGAAGAAAATAAAAATCATGTTCCAACTTTTTGAATTTTTAATAAAAAAAAAATAAATTCTTGATTGTCTGCTTTATTGAAAAAAAAATAAAAAAAAATAAAAACTTTTTTCGAACAAAAAAACTCAATTTAAAATTATTCAATTCGGTGTCTTCTTAATATTGTTTCATATATTTATATTGATGAGTTTTGAATAAGAACAAATCAAGCTTCACTAATCGAGGAAAACATAGAACTTCTGTTGAATTTTTTTTATTACTTAAATAATACCTTTTGTTGCGGATGCTGTTGTTGTTGTTAGTTTGTAATTCTTTCCGAAAGGTGGATCCAAAAGATTTTAAATTTTATTCATAAAGCTGTAATCCCCTACTTGTTGTCACTTTCAAGAGAAAAGATAATAATAAAAAGAATTTGTTTTACAAAAAAAAAAAAAAAAAAAAAAAAAACAAATAAAATGACGTCCTTTGGCTCCCTTCATACTTCATATATGCATTACATTTTGGCACAATAACAACCTCCACCAAAGAAAGGGAGAAAGAGGAAGAGACCCTCTAATTCAATGGTACCTATAGTAAATCAAAAATTAAACACAAAGGCAAACAAAAAATACAACAAAAGCAAATTTAACAATATGAAAAATATGTGAAAATTGAGATACAGTAGATTTTGGGCAATCAGTCAATGGAAATTGACACTTCAACCTTGACGAGGGAAAACATAAGAAAAATAAAGAAGAATGATGTTTTTTTTTATATACATATTTTGGGGGGAGTTACGTTGTTAGGTTGGATCCCTTATTGAATTTCCTTGTCGTGTATATGCTTTTATTTTTACCTTATTTATATTTGCCCTCCATTTTCCAATTTATATAGGGATAAACCCACATCTACAACATCCAGAGAATTATGATAAATAAAAGTAAATATTAATAATGCTGTCACACTAAATTGCCTTTCTATAAAATTGAATTGATCTAAAAATGTTCAATATGGAAATAAATTTATTTTTAAGTAGGTACCTTATAAACAAACCTACAAGATTTTTATCGATAGAAGTTTGAAAAAACAGCCAGTGGCGATGTGGGTAATGGGCTTAAGCCGATTGTTTTTGTTGCCAGAATGGCATTAAGGGAAACATTTTGAGCCTTAAGCCTGTTGACGGGCGGTAGAAAAAAAAGCCAACGATTTTGATTTTTAGAATAACAAAATTTAAAAGCGCATTTTTCTTTTCGGTGATTTTCAAAGGAAAATGAATTAATGGGTTTTATACAATAAAAAGAATAACAAAAATTATGGTTGCCTTTAGTACTTAGGTAGGTAAGTACTAAGTATACATATATGTTATGTACCTATTATAATTTTCTTTATTGTAAAAAGTAACAAAGGATTGGTTTTCAAAGAGTGATATTTTATACACTCATGCCTGATTCACAATGCCACGAGACAACGAGACGTTGACGTGACGAGATCTCTTTTCCGATGTTCTCTCTTAATCACGAATTTGAAACAACGAAATAATAGGTACATATTCAATAATTTCTCGTCATCACATAACGTCATAAGTTCAAAAAATTGAAGAAAAGACGCGACGTGCCGACGAGAAATGCTTAATTATGTATTATTTCATTGTTTTAAGCTCGTCATTAAGAGAGAAAAACTGTGAAGAGACCTCATGACGTCGACGTCTCGCTTTCTCGTCGCATTGTGAATCAGGCATAAGGAAAAACATCTGGTTATGCGTTGCATTGACTTATACAACTGACAGCTTCATTAAATACACTCGTTCTTATGAGAAACGACTTATAGGTACGGTGACCATTTTTTCAGATGCAAAAAAAAGGACAATTTGTAATTAACTTGAAAAAGTTTAGGAACAAATGATATTTATTCAAAATATTTGTACTTCAGATTATATCAAGCAGTTCAGTATTTAAAATAAAAAATAAAAATACATATACCTATAGGTATACATATATATAACAAAAAAAAAATAAATAGTTAAGTACCTACTTTATTTAAAAGTTTAGCTCAAAGGATCTGTTAGTGTTTTTGTATTTTTCTTCGCAGTGTATTTTTTTAAATATGTCATCCCGCCCCAATTCGGAAAGAAGCCTTAAAATCTTAACAGTCATAGTGATAATTGCACTTATGCTATTGTTATCAACATTGCATTTAGTGTATCAAATTTTAATTTCCGCGATAGCGGAAACTCTACTTATCTTAGTATATTCTCGTACTTTATATTTTCTGCATCAAAGTTTTTGAAAATTTTAACCCATTTCTCACTATTGGTGACAAATTATTCGTTTTTTATTTTTCAATTTGTTCCTTACTTGCATATTGTTTGACGGAAGAAACCTCGTCAAATTTTTGATTTTTATAATTTTTCTAAATTCCAAAACATTGTAAAGGCTTTTTCAATAGAGTTCCAAGATGGAACTTTCATTTAGATTGATAATTCCAAATTAATACTCACCGTTTTAAATCAAATTCATACCAATCGATTATCATTTCTAAGAAACAAACAAAAGGCGAAAAGAAAGTCATACAAATTTATCAAATCGACTTGGATGAGAGTTTGCGATTCATTCAAAATAACAAAAACCTAATTACAGAACTGAATTATTCAAACCAGTGCTGTCTAAATTTTGTATTTGAGTAATTTAGAACTGAAGTAAGTACTTTACTGTGTAGTTCACTGGAAAAAAGGTTTCAAAAGAAAAAAAGGAACAATTTAGGAAAAAGAGGACAAACTACTGTCATCTTTAAAAAAATAAAGAAGGACACGATACCGAAAAAGAGGATTGTCCTCTAAAAAAGAGAACGGATCGTCACCGTACCTAAAGGCAATGCATGCGCCAGACCACCGCATGTTTTTTTTATATTTTATTAAATATATTAACTTTTATTTCACTTTTTTCGTTTGTTTTTTTTTTTTCTCACTATTTTAACGTTTTAAAATCTCTAAATGGCAGATCGGGATCATTTATTTTTTAATTTGGTGCCTCATTCACATACCCTGATGTAGACATATGTGATATACACCTCTTGCTTTACTCCTTATTCTTAGGATTGGACACACTATATAATTTCAACTCAGCTTTGAAACCTTCTTGGTCTATCCTATAAAAGACCTAGGACAATGTTTATATTTTACAGCTTATTAAAAAATCAAATGTCTTGCATAGCTAATAAATCAAAACCTCAATAATTGAAGAAATCCAAAACTAGAAGGAATTAGTACAGGAATGAGAGACTATTTATTTTTTCTGGCCTAAAAATGGGCTATTATGTCCAGGTTTTCGGGATACCATGACCAGGGTTCGAAAATTTTGGAGCTGATTTGTAAAAAAAAGTGTAGTAAATTGAAAATAGATTTGAAAATTAAATAAAAACTGATTTTTTTACAAAAAAATAAATTAAGATTCCATTGGATTCGGAGCCGAATATAATTTTAGGTTTAGCCACTCAGAATCGAAGTGTCTAAATTATTGGAAGATAATATAACATAGTGCTATCATTTACTTTCATGTGGTTGTGCTAGAAAATGATTGATTCAATGTTGAAAAATAGAATTAATAATTAGTAATTAAAAGTGGCTGTTGAGATGATACTATAGTAGAAATAACAATAAAATACTGATATAAGACTAGTGAAGGGGCACCGGATTTGCCATTTTTTTCTATTTTGACAGATCCGCAGAACTAAACAAAAATGAAACCGCTAATGGCGCAAAATTTTAAACAGTCTGATGTTAAGGTATTATAGCATGATACCACAGTAGGTATGTAGTTATTTGATTCTTTATTTTACTACTACAATTTTTTTTAAGAATATTGGTTTAATTATGTTTTAGTATAGCATTTTACATTTTTTACATACAGCAAACAATCAACAACAAACAAGGAAACAAGGTTACCAAAAATCAACAGTTGACGTAATTAGCTTTTTCTCAATTAGCCTAATACATCAGCTCTAAACTGGTGTGGGAATGCGAATTTAGCAAGAACAATAATATCTCCACTTCTTTGGATACCAGGCTATACATAATGATATGCAGGGTAAATGGAGGCAGATTACATAAACTGTACAAGATTAAGTGGATAGAGGACAAGGCCTATCCTCTCTCCAAATACTCAAATTTAACATAGTAATTTATTTGAAGGAAGAACGGCAATATATGTATATCACAAAGTAATAACCTCAAAAAGTAAACCGGAAAATAATAGTTAGCGCGTTTAACTGTCATGCTAGTGCAGAGGTCTGGGGGTCGAATCTCCTATTATCTTTTTCCACCTGAAAAGAGAAAAAATCACGGCTTCTGTCGTTACTACTCGTTTAAGAGTATCATTTGTCAGGAAAAGTACCTTTTCATTTTAGTCGTTTGGATTTGGCAGAAAAATGTAGGACCTCTCAATTTCTGTTTGTTAGCAGAATACGCACACAGGAATGGTTGAGAGTAGTAATAAGTCACAAGGTCTTGGTTCTTTACGAAATCTGACGTCAATATACAACAATTTGTATGTACAATGTTTTTTTTTGTAAATAAAAAAGGAGAACAAAATTTAATAGAATTGCAAAAAAAGAAGTCATTTAGTTTAATTTATTTTCTCACTTTAATGACTTTTGAATTTAACTTAATGCAGTAAGCAGCAAATCTTTATTATTTTAATTCTGAAAACAAATTTATCCTTTTTAACTATAATGAGAAATTTAATAAAACTTGGAATAATTATATTTTTGATTATTGTTTTATTTAAAAACTTTCTAAGCCTTTTTATAATTTTAAAATGTAAAGAATATATAGATATAATTATGTATCATAATCTTTCGTAAAAGTTTTGTCAACAAGACACCATTCTTTATTCTATATAAATAGAATACTAAGCTGTTGTATGAATAATATTTTAATTTGATTAATTGACTTCTGAAAGTTGTCATCCCAAAAATAGAATATATACATCATCATACCGACTTACCACCTAAAGTCTTAACTCTCACGCACATTTTCTCCAATTATATAATTAGAATATAAATTACTTTTCATCCCATTTTCTATCCTATCCTTTAGAATTAAAATGAACCTAACCCTTTATTTTATTTAATACGAAAATGTCCTTTCTCTAAGAATATATAAGTCAAAGGGTTAGTGTTAATGTAATAGTTTGCAAAGTAAGGTTGCAAAAATTTAAGTTTTTAATTATATACATTTCTTTCGTTTTCGAATATTAATGGTTGTTAGTTAAGGAACTTTTTTTTATACTACGTCATAAGTAAAAGATCGATGACAAGTTCAAAATGGTTGAGATGTTAATGGGTTTTTCAAAATCTCTGTTTTACCAACACCATATTATCATTTTTAATATAAAAAATGCAACCGTACCTCGCAACTATCGATTAGAGTTATCGCTCAGTTAAAACTTGGCTTATTGCTTTTATGTTAAAAGAAAGAAGAAAACTATAACAACGTTAAAGAAAACAATTATTTTTGACGCTGTCAATTTTATTTAACTAATAAAGATTTATGGATGTTAGAATTCTTCAGGAACGGGGTGCCAAAACAATAATAGATTGTAAATGTTTCCGCTATTTTCTCGAAGCTATATAGTATCTGCAATTTATTATTATTTGTTCGTGTTTTTTTTTTCTCTTTTATTTCGGACTTAATTGCTTCAGTCACTACAGGTATGTAGGTAATTCGAGTAATTTGCTTTGAACACGAACTAGCTATTAATTCTTCAAGGAACTTAACTGAAATTCTATATATAGGTACGCACTTAAAACTTAAAAAAAAAAGAATAGAATACTAAGAATGGGGTAATCACCAATGCTGGACGGGACAATAGAAATAAAAGACACGACTGTAGGTTACATGTTCTTACTATAATGTGTCTATATAAGAATTGTTTAGATAAAGATTATTATAGTTGCGTAAATGGGTTCACATTGAAATGTGTTCGTAATAAAGGAAATATAAGTAAAATAGATGGTCCTAGATTTAAAAAAAAAAAAGTAAATCAAAATTGTAGGAAATAAAAACAAAACAATTATGGCCATTTTTGCAACAACTCTCTACAGAATTTTTTAAAGATGTGAATTTATAACTAAACAACGAATGCAGACTTTCATTCGAAAACTATTACAAACATACTACGCTCATCTAAAGACATTTTTGAAATCAGCATTGTATAGTGATTTCATATAGAGTGGGGTCCTGGAATTTTATATTACAGACGAGCAAATTTATTTTTCCATAATTTTCATTATTTACATATAATAATGACTTTTGTTTAGTTAAAGTTAATAAATAAATAAAGATGTAAGAGCTCGCAGCAGATTTGTCATGTGAAAGGAAATATTATCAACATAAAATAATTAAGGCTCTCCCAAATCAACGAAAAAGAAAAGGAACGAAGACGACTATAGATGTAGAAGAACCTCGAAGCAGAAAATAGGGGCCACAAAATATTATTGAAAAGTTAATTCTTAGTAATTAAAATTAATTTTTTAATAAAAACTATATTTTTGAAAAATTTTACCATTACGTTATGTTATGTTGCATTTTTTCGCAGACTTATTTTCTCGATATTTCACTTAGAATTCGTTACAAATTTTACCAATGTTACTTGGTTGCTCTACCTTGATATAAATAAATATTATTTTGTCAACTGAAATTCTCAGATCGGATAACGAATACTATTAGACTAAATCAATTTGACATAATGTATGTTTAAGAATATTTGAATCTTAACATAACACAAAAATTTTATTCAATTTATTATCACTGTTACTATTTACAATTTCACTATAAATCACCCTATTTAAATTTCACTCACTCAATTTATAAAACACTAAGCTCTTTATGTAATATCATATATTATGTATTTGTATAACATTTGGGGTATGAGTCTCTCTCATGCTCAAGTTCTCGGTCACTTGGATTACGAGTACGACCTGCATCAGATAAGTACCTACCATTGAATTAAAACTTGTACGCATTTAAATCTGTTATTTTATTCTGGTATTGTCATTGGATTCTTATTTGGTGCCCTTCCGTAAAGTGCTGGTCCTTCGATTGTGGGTTTTTTTATTTCTAAACAATGTATATACAGTTTCAAATACCAATACTTCTAGAAGATCTTTTTCTCTTATTCTAGACTCAGATCTTTTTTTTACAAAAACAACAGATTTTGAAGAACTAAATACATTGCTATCATAAGTAGACTTTTTGTGTCTAAATAATTGTTAACTTTATAGTCTTTAAATTCTATCATGTCATATTTGATTGTTTTCCTAAATAATTTCAATTTGACATTGCAAATTCAATACTGATATAAAACAAAAGAGTTTTAAATTAAAGCTATATCGAAGTGAAGCTAATTAAAAAAAAAAAATAATTTTTAACGAAAAAACATGTTAAATAGGATTTAAGCTTTAAATTAAAGCCCGTTACGAAACTTTCACTATGACCGGAGACCAACCTCCGTTGCCGAACGATTCGTTGATATAATTTATAAATTCTGGGTGTACTTTCTTTTAGTTAGTTTATACAAGTTGACTTAACCTAAAATTGTAAAAATATTTCAAATTTTAAGTTAAATAAAAATACTTTAATTCGAAGTTTCAAAAACTCTTAATCAAGGTTATAATTTTAATTGTATTGTTAACAACATTCATTCAAGCTACATACACCATACTTTTGTTCTATGTATAATAATTGCTCTCGCTTTTTTGACAATAAAGACACCCCCTGAAGAAGACGGCAACCACCGTCGAAACGTTGGGAAAAAGGAAATGAAATATACTCTTTTCATTTAATCATCATTAAGACCAACAAAGCCGATGAGAACTCTTTTCTTATGAATTCTCAAAATCTAAATATCAACTTGGTCATAAATTTTTTTTCATAATTTTCTTCCATAAAAAAGTAAGAAAAGTTCTTCTTGACTTATTGTAGGATTTTGTGTAGTTATTCCAAAACTTTTATTTATAAATACTTACTTAGGCATTTATTTGTGAATCTCTGTAATTTAATGTTCAATCATTCGCCTATGAATTCAGTTAGATATTTGACAAACTCTCACATCTTGTTTTGCTATTTAAATTCAGTTTAGATCATAATCGCTACTTTACTAATGATTTTGCATTAAATAACTTAAGTGTTAATTCCGAAATACTTCAGGGTAACCATTTAGTCCCTACTCTCTTTATTTAATATATTAAAAACTTATAATAAAGCATTCAAAATGTCTTATTAAAGCGGACAATGGTAGGTACATTAAATCTGCAATACTATTTAAGATGTTAGCAACTATGAACTTATGCTGTATGTGTCTTTCTTGTTCGTAGTTTGATTATTTTGATATTTTGAAGAACTGGATTTCTTAAAAAAATAATTTAAACAAAATATATTCTGCATTGTAAAACTATGCTTTTATAAACTTTCAAAAGTTTCAACCGGATCACATTTTAATCCTTGTAGATACTTTATTTTTTAATCTCATTAACTCAACAAAATTAACAAAATATTATACAAATAATAATTATCAATTAGGGTAAGTGAATTTTCTATTGTTAAACCTCAATTTTCCCATTTAATTTTTGTTAATGAATATTCTCCACACCCTAAATATTTCCTGTTTTTATCCCTGATAAATAAACGAAGTATTATAAAGTCGGTATTTTCTTTAAATTTAAATTAGAATCCAATAGATAATTTAAATCAAAATTATCCTTCTTAGAAAAAGAGAAAAAATCTACACTGTATGACGTATGTATGTTTTTATGTTCGACGCACAAAAAAAAAAAAAAAAAAAAAAAAACAGCAAAAACAAATCACATTCTCAACCTGACATGAATAAATTGCTTCTTCGGTTTATGATTCCTGAAGTCTTTTGGGATATATAAGGACAATATTATAGAATGTAGTAGGGCTATATATAAGCTGGAATAATAACAGGCAACATTGGAAAGGACTTCTCATATTTCAAATTTATGTATGTATGTATGTATGTCCTAAGATATAAACAACAAATATAAGATTGCCTCTGGGACTATGCGGGTATCTTTGGAATGTCCGAGTTAGCTTAGGTTGAGCCAACAAAAAAACAAAAATATTTTATTTATGGAGACCTCTTATTGTTGGCTTGGCTATGGTTTTTTTTTTTTTTTGTGATTGAAGAGTAAACATCAAATAATAAAATAAATCAAAATACTATCAATTTTATTAGCTTTGTATCAAATAGTTATTATTATAGCTCTTGTATTTCGAACGAACTTTTGAACTTAAACTGTTAAGTTGATTTTGTATGATTAAATTTAATATACTATGACAGTTTAAATACTAAACAGGTCTATCAATCATAGGTAGCTTTAGACCCGTCAATGGCGCAATGTTTTATGAAAGTTTTATTTTTGTTTATCATAATTAATCTTTGGAGATAATTTGCTCTTCTTCTTTAGGTTTGGGAAGAACGTCACCGATACCTTTGACGTTAAAAAATGGTTTTAGGCAAGATGATGCAACTTCTTAAAATCTGGAAGAATAGTCCAAAATTCTTAAGTCAACACAACACAAAACTTAATCTTTCAAAGATCCGTCTAGTAAGTCCTGAAGATATTGACATGAGTAGAAGAACACAGCATGATATCATTGATGCCTTGGTATTATAGTATTGAGACGAAAGGAGAAGCTCCCTCAGAACCAATGCACTACGCATTGCGCTACCGAGGCCACCTGATCAAGTCCATTCCAATTAAGGTTTTGTTGTTTGACAATTGCATTTGAAACCAGCATTTTTACTAGCCACACACAAGTTGTTGTTGTACATTCGGTTTCTTTCTTTTTTCTCCGTACTCGATTTATCTGAGAGAGCTTGGTCCAGGTTCAATCCCTAGCTGGGGCAAAAAGTTTTTCAAATTAAAATTGAACAAAGACCAAGCACCACTAAAAAGGAGTCTGATGAATCGGCTCGGCAGTCGTGAAATAGCTATAACTCCAGCCTATAAAATCTTGGTGATAGCCCACTAAATTGTTGTTGTTTCATTCAAAACCTTCAATATTAATATGATGGTGCGAAAGCTTGGCAGCCTAACTGCGAGTGTGTTATCACACAAAACCCCCTTATAAAAAAAAATGTTTTTCAAAGTCAGGAATTTAGTCAAATTTATGTTTAAAATGTCTTAAAATAAGTACTTTCATATGAAATTGATTCCAAAACAGGTATCTGTGTACCAAATTTTGAAAATTACATCCAAAATATTTCACAATTTCCCAAAAGTAATTTGAACTAATTTTTGTGAATGAATAAAATATCATAGAAATTTGACATTTTTGATAATTTTATGTTGAGGACCAAATTTTAATTGATTTATTCAAAAATTCGAAAAATAGACAGTAAAACCAGTGATTATAGTGTCTATAAATCATTAGGTTTACCACTGATGTGCGGATTTTATCTCCAATTTCTTTTTTTTTTTGCGAAAACTAATCAAATACCTTAATTTACTGGTGAGCACTAATAAGCATCTCTCCGGACATCCTCTTCAATTTCGATTGCTATATAAATATGTTAGGGTACTGCTGGAAAAATGAAACCATCACCGCAGCTCTGATGATTGACAAGGATCACGTAACATCGTTCCGTCCGATAAATCCAAGAAAATCCCACAAAATAAGGTTTTCTATTTCCGTTTTTCTTTCTCTCTATATATACATATTTCTTAACCAACACGAATTTGCTACAAGAAACATCATCGCATGCCAGTGCTATAGTGTCAGCGTGTTCTTTTTCAATTATATAACCTTGGCCTCCTTCTTTCTTGTGAACATCTGCTCCTTGGCATTCCAATTGCTGCTGTCAGTGGCTTGGCTTGGCTTTATTTTGCCTGGATGAACTTTTCTTCAAGTCCTAATGGAAATCTCATTAACCGTTGCACTGCGGTTTCTTGTCATGGAAGGGTTATATTGCGAGAGACCAAGCACCAAGAGAGGAAGAACAGATTTGCAATAATGTGGTGCTATTAAGTATCTTGAAAGTAGATCTAATTGAATGCTATAGAGACGTGCGTGTGCCAATCTCTTCAATCATTCATTGGACGGGAGGGCAGGCATCATTTTCATCAGCATCATCGTCTGCATCACCATCTTTTTACTCTTTTCACTCCCTTTTCATCACTCAAGCAGGATATTCAAATTTGATTTAGAACTATAAGGATGTCTCTTCCTTCCTTTTAATCCTTGGTTATACTACATGCAAGATAAGCCTATCAAGTACTACGTATATATATTGAAGTGATCTTATAAGTGTCTATAGGTGGTTCCCCTTTGCTAATGGCTTTCTGGTGGTAAACATTTGACACTTATGTCAATTACATGATTTCGAGTTTCATTTTAATGACTATTCAGTATTCAGGTCTGAAGTAAATATAGGGTGATCTAAGAGTATGTTTGAACGGATTTTAAATTTAATTACTTTTTATTTAATTAGGCATGCGATGGACTTTAAAAAATTAAAAACTTTTGAAATGTTTTGATTGCATTTTTGTATGCTGTATACTGTTAGAGTTTCAAAGATTTTGACTTCATATTTTTGACAACCACTGTATTCCAATCTTCGGTAAAAATTCAGCAAAAGATTTTTAATCGCAAATACTGCCTTAAATTCCATTGCCAAATCGTGTGTGCATAAAAATGTATGCAAGATCAAATGTCAAAAATATCGATTTTTCGGTAATTGCTTCGAGTCAATTTATAGATTATGCAACTTTATTCTGTCTTATGATTTTTGGTTAAAATAAATGTATATTCTTTTTTTGATACGAGGTATCAGTAACAAAAACTTTAAAAGTATTTTTAATATTTTCGACAATTTTGAACACGATCTCTTTATGGAACTTCTTGTGTCAAAATAAAAATATTTTCGTTAAATTATCACTACTGGATTTATTGCAGCAGTAAAGTAAATTTTTGTAATCTTTTGAATGCATTAAAACAACTCCAATATTTTTAAGAACTTGGGGTCTTAATTACTCGTTAGTGCTACTTAAGGTGAATTAGCTTTAATTAACATGAATTTACTTCAATTTTCTATAATTTATAAAATTTTGCTTTTAACTTACGACGTTGCACGAATACCCTTGATCTAAAATAATTCATGTTTCATTTCTGTTTATAAATAGGAAAAATGTGTTGGTTATTATCTTTTGGGAACAATGTGTGACATTTAGAAATTTCTTTTCTAAATTTGGTGAAAATCTCATATTTTTAGACATTTTGGGAGTCAGATATCAATTTCAATAAATTGTTGACTTCTTTTATTTTATTTAACACTATACCTACCACAAACCAAAATTTTATCAAAGTATTATTATTGTTCAAATTATAATTAGCTGGCAAGTAGATTTCTACCGCATTTAATTAATTCATTATTAATTTTTCGCACTGTGATTTTCTTAATAATCCGCACAAGAAATCATTTCAACTATGAATCTTAAGTTAAACTACCATAAAAATTAATTAAGGCCTCGGTTTCGTCATCCTTATAGAGTCAAAAGAACACTTAAGAATTTTAAGTGTGCACTTTACCTCTACTTTCTACCTCATAAACCATAATTTTTTCCAAACAAAAGGTCTTGGCTTTTTATCCACAAAATATAATTCTGAGCTAATTCGAATGTAAAAAGAAATTTCAAGTCTTCGTCGTCAATCTCTTTTACTTTGATGCTGCTTATACGACGACGACCATTGCTGATGGTAGGTATACCTATTTAATGTTGTAAGGTAAGGACTAGCAAATAAGTTGTGTTTGTACCCTGTATGGAGTAGCGATATTTAAAGTAATATTTTTTTTATTGGGTTTTTGGGGTGTGAACTGAATTATTTGTAAATTTATGAAAAGTTATTCAATTACTTTATTTACCTTGGGAAAACATTTTTTTTAATTATTAAATTTTGGTATTTCTCAGAATTACTTGATGTTTTTTGTTGTTCGGTAAAAAGAAAATTACTTAATTTAAATACAAGTTTTTCTACCAAATGATTTTAAAATTAAAAAAAAGCGTTTGAAAACTCAGTTCACTTAAACTTTTAATTAAATTACTTACATATATGTATTCAATAGCTCCATCTAAACAGAAATAATTCTTTCTAATAAATATTAAAGAAAGACAAAACTGCACTTCTTAATTTTTTTTAAATTATGGTAGACCAAGTTAGAAATTGTTTTCCAAACCACAACACTCCCACTTCTTACAGAGAAATTATAACTGACCTTTTCATAATTTTGATTTGAATAATATTTGAAAATATAGTTATAAAAACAACTTTTTTGGGTTCTTTCCCAATAATCATAAGTCATACTCATAAGCATCTTAATGGATGTCAAACGAAAGTTCATATTAGAATAAAAAAATTAAAAATGATAGTGCTCTGAAACTTTATGCAAACAAGCTAGATTCAATCTGCATATATTTTGTTTGTTGTCGTTAAAGGTTAAATGGCATAATAAATGAAAGACTTCATTTGACATTTTTGTATGTCTTCTTCTTTGGCAGGGAATTTGATATTCTTATACGTATATAACGTATAATAGGAAAAGGATAAATTGCTTAATATATGTTGGTATGAGAGTGATAAACTAATTAGTATGAGATATGTCACATTATGCATCTTGACATATAGTATAGGAAATACATTGATAGTGATACGACTTTCAATTTTTTTTTAAATTTGCTTCCAAATTTTACGAGGAATTCTTTAAACAAAAAACTATATATATTCCAATTTACTGATTTTTATTAGTTTTTAAATTGTATGTACATAAACGAACATATACTTAAATTATTTTTTTATACACACATTTTTTCAAAGCAGAAGACGTCTTTTCATTTTTGACATGAGATCAATCACCTTATCTAGATCCACAGTAATATCTGAATCAACAGATATTATAGCAAGTGAGCTTAATCTCGCATTCCCCATAACGCTTCGGGACACTGTTTTAATCCTTTTCATAGTTGAAAAGGTTCTTTCAACACTAGCTGAAGAACACAAGAAGTTTATACCTCTAAAGTAAGTCTTGTCACATATGTATATCAAGCAATTTTAAAACTTCGATAGAAGGATCAATTGACTATATTTTTTCGCACCAATGTACTCAGGTTTCACAGCTGACAACGAAATTGCATTATCAAAGTAACATGTTAGCTTTTCCATTTCGTTGACTCGCCCAACTTCAGAAAAACCTGGGAGAAGAGCTTGAACGTCCTCCTTGACCATGAATCTGTCCGTAAGATTTTGTAATAACGAATCTATGCAAGGAATCAATACAGACACTCTAAAATAGGATTCAGGATACCCGGATAGTCTCTTTATTTTTATAGATTTGAATTTAGTATATTAGAAAGTTTTAGTTTTTATTTTAGACTTTCGGGGGGGGGAATTCAATAATAATATTTTAAATCATGTTCTGAGGAATGAATTCATCTTGAATTTCCCAGAAATTCGGCTTGTTTCTGAACACAGCGACTGAAAGAAATGTTAAATTACAAAGGCAAAGTGAATTCGCTCTTCCTCTTTCATATATAAACCTCTTTGATTTCGTTAGTTGCTTATTCAGTTAAATCAATTATTAGGTACTTGTCTTTCTTTAATTTTAGCAAACATTTATGTACAGTAAAAATGAGTCCAAATGAGATCACCGGGACGAAACACCAAATTTTGATTGACTAAAGGCCAGTAAAATCTATTTTGAATCAATAAATGGTTTAATTTACTGCTATTTAAATAATTTAAAAAGAAAATATGATTGCTATGTTTCCTCTCTTCTTTCTATGCAATAACTTAGTGCAAAACTTTTCAAATTGTCTTGACTAACCATAAACACTTAAAAAAAAAGTCTTAGTTCCCACGCAGTTTTATGGAATAATAATCACTTAATGCATCATATATGTAAACCTTACCAACCAAAAAACCTCATTTAAGATGCACTTAATTAACTTTCACAACATGAAACTAAAAAAGAAAAACAAAGAAGCATTATTGTTTCTATGAACTCGTGCACTTATAGCAATACCACTTAGTTAAGCGTTAGGATTTCTGTATACCTCTAACCTCAAAATACTTAAGATTTTTCACTATAAAAAAAATACCTTGCAGCTAGGTAAAATAATTTCAAAGACTTTCTGTGCACCTGTATGTATATAATGTACAATGTACACATAGTTATTATAGTGCAGGTGGTTGCGCATTCAATTAAAATCAGGAAGTTTTTTTTTGTAAAAAGAGATTTTTTAGAGGAACTTTAATTATTCATCATTTTATTAACTTTGACTAACTTATACATTTTTGAGTTGATGGTTACCGTTGAAAGAAAATTTTGTGTTTTCTTTAAAATTAAAACAAAATATTCTCAGAAGAGGGATGTTAACAAAAATTAATATGAAAATTTTAGTTAATTTTTTTTAAGTTTTTGTATTTTTAGGTTTTTGTCAAACACTACATAGTTCAATCAATAATGGTATCTAAAACGAGATTTGCGTTAAAAAAAATTCTAATGAATTTGTTAATTGGAAGCAAAAAATTATTATGACGACATTTTTAGTGTTTTAGATATCCTTTTTGACATAAATTAAATGTCTTTTTTTATGCAGCGCTAGAGCAACACTAACTGTCACTTCTGATGTCTGTTACAAAAAAATAAATACAGACAGGGTTGGACGTATTAAATACATTACATTTTCTATGTATTTCATCAACTACGCGTAGTTAATTAAAAATTTCAGCTAAAAAAATTAAACTTCGAAGTGACAGCTGACAGATTACATATTTAACATTTGAAACAACGTCTTCAGGGACTATTCTTATGAAAAAGAAAAAAAATTAAGTTTAGTTAAATCCGCCTACTGTCACGCCCCTATTTCAAATTTGTTTGTTCCTCTGAAACAACTCTAATGATTTTGATGAAATTTTGTATTATGATATAATTTTACTTTAAAAAAAAATCTAGACAGGTGTCATTCAGCTGGGTAGCCCAGGGGCTCCTAAAGGAGAGCTTATTTCATTAATGGGTTGAATGATTTGGTTTAAGTTTTGCATTTAGATAATATAATTCTTTCAAAGGTAATAAAAATAGGTATCATATAGGCTCGTAACTAAGGGGAAGCTTAAGCAACAGTTTTAACAATTTGGATAAAATTTGTATTTCGATAATATCTTAACTTTCAAAATTAATGAAATAGGTTCCATAAAGGCCCGTTACTAAGGGAGTGTATTCATGCAAGGGCATAAAGTTAAACGTTGAAAAGTTGTACTAAATTTAAGCAGTCTAACGCCCTATTTCTTCACTAAGTTGACTAAGCCAACCTAGTACCCAGTCTAGCTAGACCCATCACTAGCGCTTTTCTATGCCCAAGCAACACTATGAGGACGAAGAGCTAAATTTGATGGCAGTCAGTTTGGACGAAATATCCAATGAAAGCAGTCTAGCGCTCGCATCGGTAATTCTTCAGCACAATCGTTGCCAGTCGGCGTTGTTAAGCTACGATTAAACGATCAACATAAATTATAAACACGTTGACTCTCTGACGTCAAAATGACGTCAAATTTTGTCTCAAAGTTGTCAATGCGTATGTGATCTTTAACGCAGAACACCGTCAATGGGTTAACACTCGCGTTGACATGAATTTTAGGGTTAATACGTTGATGAATTTGTGAGACCGTATAATCATGCGGTCAACGCTGTTAGGACGCATTGACATAATGCTTGTCAGCGAGTTAACTGTATCTCAACGTTGACATTGACACAGTACAATTTTTTACCGTGTTAACGTAATCTTCGGTGACCTTCATCTCAATTTAAATAAAATTTGGATTTTGTAGAGGTTTTTAATACATCGGCATTCAATGGAATTGGACATTTTATAGCTTGACAGGTAGATAACAAGCTATATTTTGTTGTATATCGTATATTTCATTTTGAATGTCACCAGAAAGACCCAAAATCGAAATATCATAAATTTGTGATTTTTTAGAGGTTTTTTCATACATCAACATCATAACTATCCTCCACTGGAATTTTACAGTTTATGGCTTGACAGATAGGTAATAAACTATAATTTTAACATATTCAATATTTCGATACAAATTTCATCCAAAAGCCCTAAAAACGAGTTTTTCCAAAAAACAATTTTTATGTAAAAATAGTTAAGTAAAATAAATGAGTTCAATTTAAGTCTCTAAAGAAGGAGGACGTGTTTTTTTTTTTTTTTGCTTCGTTCAGCTCTCGCGTTGGTAAATGGGCGTTTAGAGAACAGTGTTTAACCGTGTTCAACAATGTTTAACAGAAATAATTAAATAATTAGAAATACATGCTACCTACATATATTTCACAACAATAAACGTGCAAACAAAAACTGTAGATAGAATATTAACTAAACAAATATCAAGAAAAGTACACATAGACGAGTCAAAGTACCATTTTTTTTTAAGATCAGAAATTATTTTATACTCAAATTGAAATTTATTGTCTTAGACTATACTTTAAAATAACATTTGTATATTATATATCATCAATTTATTTATGTTTGGACTAACGCCACAAGTTCTGCATTAAAAAAAATAAAACATCGTTTACTTTTATTTTTATTCATTTATTTCTCTGATAGTTTCGATGCATTAGGAGGAAGATTTTTTAATTTGAATTCCCTCCTACTTCACATACATATTTTTGATTTTGTTTTTTTTCCTTATATTGAACTCATGTATAAAGTGAACAAATTTAATGGATGACATATGTTGTTTTCCACTAACTCCCATGTCTACTTCTCTCATACATATTTCAATTTTCTCGATTTGGAAAAGCCGAGCAAAGCTCGGTCTCCCAGGTACTTAAACTTTAAATGTGAAAATAAATAAAGGTATATCGGAATAAATTCAGTTTTACGATTTGTAATACCATTAATAATCGCTGATATCCTACTGAACTTTTTTTTAGGTTATTAGTTTTTTAGATGATATTATTTGAACATTTTTATTTAATATTTTCGATTGAATTCCTTTATAGTAAAACAATTAAAAACAATTTAAACTTAGTTAGTCTATAAGACATTTTAAATATGTATGTATATCTATATCCGCCGTAATTCAAAAAAAAAAAAAAACAAACGTAAAATATCCCCTCTGGTATTCACATTCATTTCTTAAATCTTCTCTCTGTCCTCTTTAGCTCCGCATTGCATCGCATCAGAATAGGATGTATATGTATAGATAAATATGACCTTTTAACTTTTATTGCATGTCACCCTATGGCACACAATCACGTCACTTTGTACCTCCACTTGACTTAGGTGGTTTCCTGTCTCACTAATTGATAATGGTGTTTACAATTTCTGGGGCGTTAATTTGCCCAACTGGAAGTTAACTTTTATATATTTTTCCTTTTATTTTTTTTTTTAAACGTTTTTTTTTTTTCTCATCAAGAATTGAAGTAAAAATCTTATGACTCTTAGCAAAGTCAACCGACCGACCAAAGGACCAACTTACTCACTACGGATACAAATAGGTTACAACACAATTGTTTTGGTACGTTTGTGCGGTAGGTACTATACTTATATGTATTATGCATTACTCTCATGGATGGGATTTTGTTATCACTACAGGGACTTCTATATGTCTGTAAACTTCCTGTTTAGAATAATAAATAAATAAATAAATTAGTGACGCGACAGCTCGTGGAGAATCAAGGTCTATTACTAGAGGGGTTACTTTACCTGTTTAGAATAGTCAAGTCAGGAAACCTTTGGGGATCAATATGAAATGTGAAACTCCTGGGAATCAGCTTATTTAGGAATTTTTTCGGCAATTCTTTCATAACGGACTTAGCTGTTGTACAATCCTGCTGAAACAACACAGAATTGAAATGGATTCTTCTAGGCATAACTCAGCTAAGAAAGATTCATGCAACATCTTTAAATAACGGTTTCCATTGACCGACTACAGCTCGACTACTCTCTTCAACAAAAAATATATGCTCCAACAATACAGTTTGATGAAATTGTACTTCACACTGTGGTTCGTGCTGGATTCAATTCCATATCACAGAGTGGCCCTAAGAACAAACTCCCAAGAGTAAACTCTCAATGAACTAATTCCCACCAAAACTTGAGACTTGGTTGATTTTAATTTGGGAGGCTAGTGTTGTATATGCTTAAGGATTCTTTCAAACTATTCATATTGAAACTCTTAGAGGGACGTATAAAGTCCCCCCCCCCCCTTTACTTTCGGGTCTGCAATATGCGTGATTTATGTAAAAAGTATAGACTTATGTAGGTAAATGTACCTTTATGTAAATATAGGAACATTAAGTGTAAATTCCTACCTTAGCAAACCAATTGGACTATACTATGGTTGTATATAAAATCGATACAAAATTTCCATTAGGTCAACCTACCGGGAAACCATATCTGTCCTGATACACCATTGTTGTGTTATTTTTTTTTTTAAATCACCGAAATGATTGTACTCGTGCGACAATTTAAAATTCAACAAGGTGTTGATGTGAGGCCGCATGAAATTCGGTTAGATAGGTCGACCCTCAAGGCGGAACTCACAAAATGTGGGACTTTTTTTTTTTTTTTTTTTTAATCTGATGGTATATTCAAAAGCGAATAATAAACAAAATTTTGTATTCAAAAGGTCAGGATAGTTGAGTATTGGATGGTGTTTGGATGTGCTGTTTTGTCCAGAGGGGATTTTATAAATTCAGGATTTGATTTTATCGAAGGTTTAGCCAGCAAACATACATATATATAAAAGTGGTTCATTATAATCTATTATAATCAAATATTTTTAAGCATAAACACACCCAAAATAATAAACATTTTCTCCAAAGGTTAAGTGCTCGAAAATTAATTAAAAACGTGACAAAGTTAAGATATGTAAATGTAGTCTGGGAGAAGATTTTGATTTTTTTTTTACACGATGCATGATTCGATATGAGTTATTCTTCATTTGATCTCAGCGCAGGCACGTAGCCAGATGGGGGGCTTGAGGGGCTGAAGCCCCCCACCCGAAAGTCTAAAATAAAAACTAAAACTTTCTAATATACTAATATACAGTATTATTTCCTTTGTAGAGCTCTTCAAATACATCTCAATAAGTCTTGAAGAAATAACGAGCAGAACGTGGGCGATGTCTTCGAAGGCATCAACACTTTTGGCAGCGGTCCAAAAAAGTGATTTCTTGGTAAGCCTCATTGTATGCGAAAAGCTGTTCAGTTTAACGCTGCCCCTATCAGTTTTCCTACACAACAAATCCTTAGATTTCGTTTCTGCAATCGACCGCATCAAAGAAGTTCTGAATTCTCTTGAGAACATCAGTGAAAAAAAGAGAGGCTTTTCAATCCGCATCTAAACTTGCCGAGGACTTATTTGAAGTTGAATTAAGAGCTCCAAGAACTTCATTGAAACAAACCACTCGTTCCAATCCAGAAACCTCTTCTACTGAATCCTATTTTAGAGTTTCTGTTTTGATTCATTGTATAGATTCGTTAATATAAAATCCATACCATCGTTTCAAGCTCTTCTCCCAGGTTTTTCTGCAGTTGGGCGAGTCAACGAAATGGAAAAGCTAACATGTTACTTTGATAATGCAATTTCGTTGTCAGCTGTGAAAGCTGAGTACATTCTCTGGTGCGAAAAAATATAGTCGATTGATCCTTCTATCGAAGTTTTTTAGTGTTGAAAGAACCTTTTCAACTATGAAAAGAATTAAAACAGTGTCCCGAAGCGTTATGGGGAATGCAAGATTAAGCTCACTCGCTATGATATCTGTTCATTCAGATATTAATGTGGATCCAGATAAGGTGATTGATCTCATGTCAAAAAGAAAATGAAGACGTCTTCTGCTTTGAAAAAATGTGTGTTTAAAAAAATAATTTAAGTATATGTTCGTTTGAGTACATACAATTTAAAAACTAATTAAAATCAATAAATTGGGATATATATAGTTTTTTGTTTAAAGAATTCCTCGTAAAATTTGGAAGCAAGCCCCTCCCCCCCCCCCCCCGAAGCAAAATCCTGGCTACGGTACTGTCTTAGCGCTTACATCGTTGTCAGAATTTATAGCGGGAGTTTATTATAGACGTTTGACCTAAGTCCAGAAATAAATTTGGAATTATATTCCACCTTTTTGGGAGAAAAGCCCACATAAAATTCATATGAACTGCTAGTGGAAATTGTTGTGGGATTTAATAGGTCCACAATTAATTTGTGGTCTTGTAATCACTTATCCAAGTAGGTCATAAGTACATTGGTCCATGGAATTTTGAACTGTAGACTTACGAACCCGCTGCGAGACTGATACCTCTGTAGTTGAAGCAGTTCAGTCTTCAAAGGGTTTCCTTTCTACGAACTGACTCCCGAAAGAGTTAACACTCGTCTATCTTAAAGGAAATAACTCCCTCCGAATTTATAAGTTTGATTTAGTTCATAAATTTGGGAGTCAATTCAGTTGGGATTAAGTTTATTACGAATTAACAGTTTTGATTATAAAAGTACTGTTCATGTGACACCGAAGGGCCAAGGCCCTCCATCGAAATTATGAGACTAGAGACATCCCTAATATATTATAACAAAACAGCTCCATTCAAAAGCTATACATGAAGAATTTAAAAATAAGGTAAATTTCTCTAAAAGCCTGAAAAGCGATTATTTTGAAATCTGAAACGTAATTTTCATACAATAATCCAGTCGATACAAGTACAAAATTTATTCAAAATCGTTAGAGCAGTTTTCGAGGAAATTTAAAAAAAAAACATCTAAATCTTTGTACAGCAGCTACCCTTTCTTGATGATGTATTATTGTTTGAACTATTTAGAAGCACTAGATTGTAAAATTATAACAAACTCGTATTAACCATTATAAATTGATTGATACATAGGTACACCAAAATTAAGACCATTTTCTGAAAATGGAATGGATATTTCTGTTATGTAAATTTTTGGAAAAATCTTTAAACTCAGTTTTCTTTCAATTACTTCGGTCACTACAGTTACGAAGTTTAATCGAAATCGTTGGAGCACGTTTTCGTGAAAAATTGTGATCAATATGAGCTTAAACAAAAATTAAAATGTTCCCTTAGGGAATCGCTTAAAAATGCTGTGTATCAGCAATTAGGTATTATAGAAAGTAGATTTTACTGCAATGCTTATAATAAATTTAAATTGAGGTAAATGAATCCACAAAGGAATTTTTTTCTTGCGAAAATTTATGTTCATTGTATTTATAAGTAATAAATTGATTGCTTCTAGATTTTCTTTTATGAAAAATACTTATTGAGAATTCTGATTTACTTTCTATTTACCTAAAAATAAATAAAGAAATATTGAAGGAAAATGAATTTTTTAAATGAAAATTATTTTGATAGGAAAACAAAAATAAAAAAAATTCTAAGAAATTGTTCTATTTGGCTTTGGGGAAAAATGATACGGTTTTTTGAGGAAACTACCAAGAATTTGTAATAATATACATTCATCTTGGTTTACCATCTCATCTGCTGACATGATGGTTTTTGGTGATAAGTACTATACTTAAAGAGCGGATACATAAAGAAAAATCAATGCAGCTATAGAATTTTTCTGTAAGGGATGCTTTTCCGTGCCGTTTTCATTTACTTTTGACAGATCGGACTTTCATCTTCTTATTGAATTGGATATTTTCTCAAAAATTGATAAGAGTCTCTTCCATTTCGCTTTAGCTCCGGAATGTATATTGTATACATTGTTGGAAGGAAGATCTTTCCTGTCAATTTGGAGAAAACTCTTTTAAAGAGTAAGCAAGAACATAGAACCCGGCCATTTTTCTTAACGCTACTTGTTGTTTTTTTTTTAAATGATCTATAATAAATGTTAGTGTACATTTAGCCGTGTTGTAATTTCATTAAAATTGTAGGATTTTGTGTTCTTGGGTTCTTGGAATTTTGGAATTTTGGATTTTCTGAATGTGGTTTTTTTTTTATTTTAGATTTTCGGGGTTCTCAACTTTCTGGATTTTATGTTCTCGGAATAAAGATTTTTCAGAAACTAGGGTTTTAGATAATGAGTTTTATGGATTTTGGTTTTTCGGAATTTTTTTTACAAAATTTCAACAGATCTTCAAAACGAAACTCAGTTATAAAACCGTGTTAGTAGGTGGATTTCCAAAAGTGGTCAACAGAGCTTTATTATAAATTTTATTTCTAGAGACTTAAATACACCAAAAATTGAAATGAACAAAAAAGTGGGTGTAACAGTAGGCTGCAATTAATTTTCATAAGACGTATGCATATGTTTTAAGAGATCAGCTACAAAGCGCTTTGATGACATTCAATGCAATTCAAAGAAATGAAATGTAGCTTTTTTTACTGAAAATGGATTTTTAACATTTCCACTACTAATACGAACAAACTCTGCAAATTTCAGCAAAATAGGTTCATTATTTTTGAGTCTATAAGCATAATTTTCTATGCCTTATAAAAATAAACACATTTGTTTCATTTAAAATGCAGTTATAAGCAAACTGCTGGACTGTATTTAATCAAACTTCACAAAAGCACTCTTTAACCAATAATTGAGAATTTCTGATTTAAGGTTCGGAGGATTCGTATCCGGAAAAATGTTTGTTTTCCTTTTGTTTTTTGGCATTTAATTACTGCTTTTCTTCTTTTTTTTAACGCCAATATAAAATTTGAATCCTAATTCTTTATTCTCGTACCGAGTTAGGGAAACGTTAAAATTTTTTTCTTTTGAAGAAATTGGCTTTTATGTAAGGATTTACTTTGCTATGATTTTGCCGTAAATAATATCTTATTTAAATTATAATGGGTTTTAACTTTAATCGTGACTTTTTTATTTTCAGGCCTTTTTCTGACACAAAGTATAATTGAAGCTCTTGCAAGACTTTTCTTTGAGAACCTCTAATTTCCTATATGTTCATCGCAAATATATAGGCAAAGCTATAATTTTGACAAATAAATGAATAAACTAAATAACTGAAAGTTATTAGATGATGCAGTCAAATCAAAATGACAGAGAACCTCTCAAAACCAACGGCAGCACAAGCTTCAGAATCAGCATCATCAACAAATCCCATAGTGACCACCAATGCATCAACCAAAACTACCGATAATGAAAAACCCAAAATTGAAGTTGAAATTCGTAGGCTATCTAATGGCCTACATAACGGTAATTCAAAATGCCACAGCTCAGCAGAAACGGAAATGGTTAATACGATACCAAAAATTGTAGACTCTTCTTCATCCCCAATCAAAAGCAATAGTAGAGATTTTAAGGATGAATTTGAAGTTGAAGATGAGTCAGCATCATCAGAAACGTCCAAAAAACACAACCGAATGGGAAGTGTAACAGTGAGCTCACCCACACAGGGTCATTTATCACCGATTGCCATAAGTCTGCCTCCGACAGATGGCACCAACAACAATCCAACGAATAACAGTAGGCCAGTTACGACGCAGGATGTCGATGATGTGGCTAAGTTATTCGAGGAGAAACCAGAAGCATTTGAGAAATGGCTTACAGAGAGAGCTCCCGCCGAGGCTTTGATAAGACTGCAACAATTTATTGAAAGTCGAAAACCAGTGAAACGGCCTTCTGTAACATCAGATCTCTTTCAACAGTGGATGCAGACTCCACCAATTCAGGTTAGTTTAAATTATATTTTTATTCACATTTACATTTAATATTCTTGGACACTTTAATTTGAAAAGAAAACCAGAAATAATTATTTCCAGTGACATTCTAATTTGTTCCATATCAAATATAAATCATGGAAAATCCATTAATCTAGAAAACCCATTTAAAACAAAACAAAAGAATTCTTATAATGATATTTTTCACCTTTTGACAAAAAAAAAATTTATATAAATTTGTAAAAGCTTTTGTGTGAATTTCTCTTTAAACATTTTTTTTTAACTATGTACTTTTTTGCAAACTCATCTTTAAAACAAAACAAGCAAAGGACTTAACAAAAAAAAAACCACATACGCCACAGTGCACAGTAATTATAAAAGATTTAAAAATACAACTTGATTTATTCTTCACAAAGATTTTAAATCCCTTTTAAGTAGGTATAAATATATATATAGGTATGTATGTATTTGGATGGATGATTTTCATTAATTAATTGATTGAATGATTTTTTTTTGCTTTTGTTATTTTGTATTTAATTAATTTCTCTGTGACCGCATAAATATGATGAATAATTAAATCATAAATTAATAAGAAAAATACCGGATAATTTCAATAATATTAATTCATTGCAATATAATAGGTAATAATAATAATTGGTTTTTACTTTTTCCTTAATGCCAGAGTATTGGTTTCTTGAAACAAAAAAAAACAGTCTGAAACATAAAATTATGATTACGATAAAATACAAGATTGCTTGCCGGTATATGCGCTTATATTATCTCCATCTATAAATCAAGCTTCACCCTAAAAAGAAGGCCAACTTTGGTTCAAATTTGGCATAGAAAATTTTTATATAATTCGATTCATAGTTCAAAAATTAGACACATTTATTTTATTTTATTTAAAAATCAATATAGACACGTTTTTTTATTTTGGACTTCATTGATCTAAGTATTGAAAAAAATGTACTACGTGGGTTTAAGGGGTGCGATAAATTGTTTTTTCTCAGATTATCATACCCTCGTTTTAATTTCAAAAAAAAAAAAAAAAACAAAAAAAAGGTTGGAAACGTTGTATGAAATTTAGTACAAAAATATTTTTATGGAACAACAAACACTTGGGTGAGCTACCACCAAATTTGTATAAGCTGGAGTTATAGCCATTTTACGACTGTCAAATATCAGACTCCTTTTAATGGTGCTTTGTTATTTGATCAATTTTATTTAAAACAATTTTTGCCGTCACTGGGAGGTGATTCAGACAAACCTACCTTCACAACCATATGCATTGCGCTAACGAAGTCAAGAGATCAGGGCCATAACGCACAGGGATAATAATTCTTGATTAAAGATAATCAGCTGTGAACAAACTGGCCCTTAATCATTTTAAAATTAGGCATAAACCCCTTTGTGAGCCTTTAAGATTTGCTTTTGATGAGCTTTTACGAAACCAAAACATTTTCAATAAGAAATTTTAATTCATGAATTTTGTAAATATGTATTTAAAAGTGTTATAATTTTAAATAAATAAATGTCGAATCCAAACGGATAGGGTGAGAAGCACTTTTTCATGACAAGGGATACTCTTGGAGGATTTGTCAATTCCTCGCAAGAGGCAGTAACCCGTGAAAAACATTTTTGTTTTTCGAGACCTTCGGTGTAACAATCCAACGCACTAACCATTACGCCACGGGCTACTAAATATAATTTTAGAAAATTCAAAACAGTAGGGTTATGTGATGCAAACTCATCGGAAGATCTGTGTAAATTTTCTATTTGGTAAACGAACTGTCTAAACAATGTCTTTGTATATACAAAAATATTTATCTTTTTTTTTGTAGTGTGATATATTTTGAAATATAAGAGGTTGTTTTTTTTCTTATACGAAAGATTGCAATTAGAAAGATAAGAGGTATAGGTTTTGGGGATTCCATTCCCCCAGAGCCATAGCGATATTCGTCATTGGAAAACACGAATTGATCTTTATTTCAGAAACTATTTGTCTTAACTGGAAAGTCCTAACCAAAATTGTTGGAAATACAAATTATATGTTTTATAATTTTTTTTTATGGAGAAAGCAATAATTTTGAAGTTATATGTGTTTTTTTTTTAATTTTAAACATTTTTCTCGTTGCTTAAGAAATTTAAGGCCACAAGATATTCAAGTCCAAAATTAAAGCTCAGGAAAATCTGCTGCTTAACCAATTGCCTCGAAATAATATTAGATATACGCACAAATGAATGCAACTTTAAAAATATTGAACAAGAAACTAAAAATTTAAATCGACGATATTTTTCCCTGACGCCCTAGGGAAATACCCAACTATTTATCTGACAAACATAAAGTTTTTAGAAAGCTATAAGATATAAGATAGCAGTGAATATATGATTATATGCTTTAGGCACTCAGGTGCAAATAACCATTGAAAGTAAAGCTGCACTCTGCACAGGACAAAATTGTCCTACAACTGCAGTTAAACAAAATGAAAGGAAGTTTATACCTATTCTGTTCGATGATAGGATATTCACATAAATGTTTCATAGGACACGAAACAAAATGCTGCAGTTGAATTGCAATGAATTCAATTGCGTGCAAATAAACTTTTCCCTCTGCAAGACTGCAGGGTGTTTTGTATTTGAAAATAAATTGATGTACAGTTAGGCTGTTATTTAATTGTGCACGAGGAGAACAAGGTGTAGTCAATTAAGTGTTGTGATGTTTTTTTTTTAAATTGGTCTTTATTAAATTAAATGAATTATATAAATACATTTATAATGATTTTTGGTTTTTTGTTTGTACGCTGAACATCATTCAGTGTGTATGGGTTTTGTTTTGTTTGATTTGTATTTAACCAGGTAATCTCAATACAGAGCAGAAAATTGGAAATATCGACTGGAAAAGTAGAAAAACCGTTGAAACCCTTAATTACATACTTTCAGGCGTTGCGTTATCTGAAAATTCGATATTGTTTTGAGAAGGAGAAAATATTGATTCTAAGCAATGACAAACACTACGGAATTGACAATCGGCAAATGTTTGCTATCACAAAAATAAGATCCCAAACAGATGGCGTTACATTCTCAGGCTGCTACTTAATATACATATGTATATAAAAAATGATTGGAACATGTCAAAAAATTTATTTTTAGGGTTGTTTGAAGCCCTTATACATTTAAATTTTTTTCAATAATTTTAATAATGTTAAAATAAATGAAAAATCCGTGCGAAGCCGGAAGGGTCAGCTAGTTGTTTAGTAAAAAAAGTCTGAAATAGAGCTTTTCCTACCTACAATTATAATTTCTTATACATTATGTAAATAATTATGACAAAATATATCAAAATCTTCAAAAAGGCTTGTGAGAAAAAAAAACAACCATAATCAGAATATCTAAAAATTAACATTTTTTATATCGTTTTAAAATTTAATATGAGTACACATAGTTTTTTATGATCCTCTAAAAAAACTAAGTTCTGCAAAAAAAATACAAACGTAGGCCTTTTATAAAATCTAAGATTTCTTTATTTACATTATTGACAAACGATAGCTGATATAAAAAATGTATCTAATTTTTCACATAATGTTAAAAAATCAACTCATAAACGGTTTAGCCTCAACTCCACTCCATAACACCCTTTAGATTATATTTCAAGTTTCCATATCGTGTGCCACACAAAAGCAAACCGAAGGACACTTAAGGAATAAATTTTAATTTGACTTTCCAATAAAAAAAAAAGGACAACTGGATTATTCATTTATATATGAAAACTATACTATACGAATGTTTAAAAGGAATAAGAAACTTCATAATATGGACATATACAAGTATAGAAGCTTTGTAACAAAAGACCATACACATATATGATTAAAGTAGACGCATACAATACACTTAATGGGAATGTCGTCGTCATTGGTAACCATTAGGTTTCCCCCTTTTCAATTGAATCTTTTCAAAGAGTTTTAATTTAACGTATAGTACATATGTACGTATATGTGTAGAGATAATATGCTTTCTGGTTTTATGGGATTTTACAAATTTATTACTTACCAACCAGAAAGGCGTTGGTAATGATATTAAATCGGCTTGGGAGAAATTGTAGAATTATAAAATTTAATATTCACAGTAGTTGGTTATTTGATGTGAATGTGATGAAAATAGAGTTGGGAGATTTAATTTAGAGTTATTTAACTATTTTTTTTCTAATAATGCCTGTATAAGAAAAAAAAATAATTTAATAAAATTCTTTCCAAAACAAATTCAAGTGGGACGAACTTGTTCTGATGTACAATAACAATTTGGTTTTAAAGTCTGAATATTTTAAAACAGTTCAAAAATATTTTCCTTAAGGGGTTTTTATTAGTTGTATGGAAGTTGTTGTTATTTTCGATTAAAAGAATTTAATAAAAATCTACCAAATAGTTTTCTAAATACATATTAATTTTTTAAATAAACAAAAAATATTTTTTAAAAATTTTCGTATTTATTTAGGGTTGGGGTCGAAATTCTGTATGTGCCAAAATTCGGATTCCAAAATTCTGTATTCCAAAATTCTGTAAATTCAAAATTCTGTATTCTAAAATTCTGTAAATACAAAATTCTGGATTTCAAAATTCTGTATTCCAAAATGCTGTACTCCAAAATTCTGTAAATGATAAAAGAAAAATTGTTTTGATAATGAAAAAAGTGCGCGCTTTTTTCATTATCAAAACAATTTTTCTTTTATCATTTACAGAATTTTGGAGTACAGAATTTTGATATTTTCGTTTGCAGAACTTTTTTTTTTTTTTTTTTATTTTTTTGTTTCTTTTTGAAAGATTTTTGTATTATACTGTGTTACTTTGTTAATTTAATAAAAATTGTTCAAATGTTCAACAGGCAATTAAAAAACCTATTCATAACTGTGAGTTTTATTGTAGAAGTTTTTAATAACAGAATTTCGAAAATCAGAATAATGGATTTGCAGAATTTTGAATTTACAGAATTTTTAATTTAAAGAATTTTGGATTTACAGAATTTTGGAATACAGAATAACGACTCGTTCCCATTTATTTATTGATTTATTCATCTACGATTATACATACATCCACAGATATTAATACTTGTCTTAAACTAAATATGTACATACAAATTATAATAAACTTAAGGCTACCTTTAATTTAGATTTAAAAACTTCCCGAGATATAATAAAATCAAAATTTTCATCATAAACTAAGTTAAATATTTTAGTGCAACTGGAGACTGGATCACGTGAACCATAAGAGGTACAGTTAGATGGTTCCAATAAAAAGGGTCTTGACCTTAATGACCTCTGACGTGCATAAATATTAAAATGAAACAATAAATTCCCACAATCAATGGTAGAGCAAAAAACATCATGAACAAACATGACGCTATACATTTTACGTCTAACTTCTAGAGATTGCAAACCTAGCAATAAACATTTCAAGACATATGAATGACGTTCATTATGATCGTATCCAAAAAACCTACGAAGAGCAAAGCGCAAAAAATTTTGTTTGAACTTTTTCAATTCTATTGATGTTTTTAGCAGTTATAGGGTTCCATACTACGCAACAGTATTCTAGAATGGATCGAACTAAAGCACAAAACAAAGCTTTTAAAGTATATGGAATCCGATACTCCAAAGAATTTCTTTTCAAAAACCCTGGTACTGAGTTAGCTTTCGAAACAACCCGATTTATATGAAGATCAAAAGTAAGTTTACTATTAAAAATTACTCCTAAGTCATTAAAATCATTGACAACAACTATTGCCCTATTTAAAAAAAGTGTATGAAGGGACAATATGAAAAAGGGTTCTAGTGAAGAACATGCACAGCACACTTATCTACGTTCATCTGCAAATCATTTAAAGCACACTATTTCGTAAAATTATCTAGATCGTGTTGAAAAAGAGAACAGTCACGTATGTTGGATACCACTTCCTAAAACTTAATATCATTCGCATACATTTAGCAGCGACAAAAAATAAGTATATTTGGCAAATCAAATACAAAGAGTAAAAAAAAAAGAATAGGACCCAAATGACTTCCCTCGGGAACACTTTTATCCCCTTTTATGCTAGAACTCATTCTCTATCTTTGTTCATTTTGGTATAACACCATACTTTTATAAAAACGACCCTATAAACATTTTCACTTTTTCAGTGTTAAAAAGTACGCATACGCCCGAGTGCACAAAATACAATATTCTCCTATTCTCATAAATGTATGTATTAAACATGAAATAAACGGTTTTATTGCTTGAACTTGCTTTAAAGTCTCAAAGCATCAATTAGGCTAAGCATTTCGGAAGTACATAATGATGATGGTGGTTTATTAATACAATTATTAGATTTGTAAGGTATGGCAACATTTGATAAGTAATAAACAAATGTCAGCGTTCGAATTTTTCTTTTTCGAAATTTAATAATTTTTTTAAGTTTAAAATTTTAAGAAAAAAAACGATAAAAATAAATTCATTATTTTAAGTTTGGGCAATTTTTATTTTAAACTTACAAATAAACGTACATACTTTTTTTATTTTTGTATACATAGGTATCTGAAATAAAATACTTTATCAAACTTATATTAATAGGACATAATAGCCGCGTTTTATTATCTACGGGTCTAGGTTATCTTTTAGCACGTAATACAAAAAAAACATTGGATCTAGGTTTCTATCGGGGTTTTCTTTATAGATCCGAAAATAAGTTTTCACTCTGGCGTGCAGACGGCTCTTCAGTCGGTAAGGAGTACAAACTGTAGTGTAAAGAAAAACGACAGTATCTAACATGAAAAATAAATAAACATAGAAAAAAAGGCATACAACACTGTTTTCGTTTAGATACAGTTCGTTTTATTTTATTGGGGTGTACCATATGGGTTATTGGCGATAATAAAACGCGGCTAATATAAGAAAAGAATTTGTTCCATAAATCACTAAAAAAGCTTTTTGCTGTGCGATCATTAGTTTCTGGGTATCGATGAAAAAAAAATGCAACTTTTCATAGAAAATATAGATCACACAGAGATTATAAAAAAAAGTTATATCATTAAAGCTAAGAGGGACAATTTTGAGCCCAATGGTAAATAGTTCAAGTATTTACATTAACGTACGACACACAGTGAGACAGCTCCATATAGTTCGATGATAAAAAGGTCACCTTGCTTAACTAAACGGAAGATAAAGTATAGTATCATTAACTTAACGGTAAACTTGATATAAGGAGTGTGACTTTTGTTGTTTAAGTCTTTTAGTGAACGTTTGCAAGGGCTAGAAAAGTTGGCCTTAAAGGTGCGCGAATCTATTATTTTAAAAGTGTTTTAAACAGTTTGACTTTTGTTTCCATCGTAATTTGGGAATTTAAATCGACAAAAAAATTAAAATGTTATTATGTGGGTGAAAGTATATGTAAATTAGATTTTAATTATAAAAATTCAAAAAAGTATTTCCTTTTGTTAAATAATTCGGCATGAAAAAAAGAGACTTTTTTAAGGATTCGAGTTGAAATATATTCCATGCATTTTGTTGGGGGAAAAGTTATAAGTAGGGAAAGTTTAAGAAATATTTCCTTAACACAAATATTGCCCCAAATATTTTTTATCAATTTTTATTTAACTTTTGTTTAAAAAAAAAACTCAGGTAATAAAATTGAGTATGGCTTCTTTTTGTATTTGTTAAAAATAAAAATTAATTAATATTTTTCAGTTTTTTAAGTTTATTATATAATAAAATAGGTTTTTAATATTCTTAATATTTTTTATATCGGAAAATTTTTTTAAATTAAAGTAAACAACATTTTAAAGTGTATTCTTGAGTTTTTTTCAATTTGTTAATGTATTCAATTAGAGAGTAGTTTTTAAAATTTTCAAATAATAATTTTTTTGAATTAAAAAAAAAATTCAAAGCTCTCCCCAAGGGAAATCAGAACAATGCTTTGAACATTTATTCTAGCATTTGTGCTAGCTTTGATATTTTAGTTTTGTTTTAGTCCTATATTATGTTTAATAAAAATATTTTACTCTACATTTTTCTTAAATGTTTGAGCCTTAAAAACCGGCCAGTAGCAAATTTAACATACATATGTATATTACACAAATATAATATTTGAAAAAAAAAAAACTGTCATTTGAATTGACCTTCAACTTTTTAAAAATTATTTATCACTTTGCATTTTGAAACTAGTTAGCAGAAAAATTCCAGAAAAGACACCTTAACGGACAATTTTAATAGAATTATGATTTCTTCCGATCCTATAGTTACAAGTTTATTGACCCAAAAACTCAATGTAGATAAAAAAAAGTTTTCCTTCTGAAGCTTTACAAATATTTGAAGAATATATTATGATTCTTAAGAAAATATAAGATGCATATAATCGGACGGAAATTCTTGTAAGTAATAGAAAAAAACGGTAAGTTAAAATTTTTGAATTTACTTCACAGGTTGATTCGTAAATCAAGAGATGAGAAATATGTAATGGAATTGCAGTTCAGGTTTTTGAAATATGTCAGGTTCAAATAGAAGAAAAGTTTTTTTGTCGGTATTTTTCAGGTATTTCTTTTTTAAAAAGAGTTTAAGGGTACTGATCTTCTTCTTCAAATTTAGTTTAAATCTTCCCAATATCTTTTTTTTTTTCTCTTAGAAATCCTTAAGTAGTAAATAGTCTACATAATATATAACAATGATATGAAATTGAGAAAAAGATTTGCTCTGAGTTTGGATTTGAGTTAAACATTCCAAAAAGTAGTCTGGTATCTGATACAAAAACGCTGTAATTAATTCTGTTTTGCCCGTCTCAAAATATATTCCATTTTGGGTTCTCCATCTTCTTCTTTCAAATGTCTCTTGTCAAATCGGGCTTTTGAACTGTCTACCGAAGCTAGTTTTTTACTATTTATATAGATACCCATTCTGAATGGATATACCTTTAGTTTCGTTTGTTAAAGTGTATACAAATAATTTGAAATAAAGTCTAGCAGTCTTGTTTTTATCACATCAAAATATTTTATTACTCATCATTTCATAAACATTAAAACCACCTATACGAAGACGGAGAATAATACCCACAGTCATTGAATCCAACCCTTTATAAAATTGTATAAAAAAATTTTTGTGTGAGGCCTAGCTATATCTTTGATAAGACCAAAAACACTGCCCATATGTCTTTATCCACTCAGACACAGACAAGGTTAATGTTCTTCTGCCTCGAAAGTCAGAACTAAACGAAATATTTACGAGCATCCATTAAGAGAAGGATTTTTTCAAAACAACAATTTTTTTTTTGAATACTTAAGTTATTACCAACAAGAAATCACAAAAACAAAAAAAAAAAGAGCGCCAAACTGAAGTTATAAAGAAGATTATAGTTGTGATTTATAGACACGTTATACAGAGCATAACAGTGCACAATAAGAGTAAAACTGTTTTCGGTAGAAATCCTTTTTATTTTTTTTTATTATATTATTCTTCGGAAACAACAAACTTAAACTTTCTCAAAACAGAACAAAATAAGACCAACAAATCGTTTAATCCTATCAACAACAACAAAAAAAAAGGACACTCGCTTTCATTAACTTTAATTTAACTACTTTGTTTGCATAGGAAATGTAATGGCTGAAGCTGTAAGTACACTCAGAGAAAAACAGTACTCGTTAGTAACTCCACACTATTAAATTTCGCACATTAAGCATTAGCATGATTTAATTAAAAACTTAGTCAATTAAAAAAAGTTCGTTCATATTTTCCTTTTTTGCTTAAATCAAGTCTTAGTTGATTAACAAGTTTATTGATTTTTTGCAGTTTGACATTTCTTAAGTTATTTACAGAGATATTGTTAATTTAATAGGTACAAAAAATTTAAAATCGTTGATTTTAAATTTATTTATTCAAATAACACCTTTTAGAAATGCAACTGGAACCGGGCGAAAATATAAAGCTTGAATCCAAATTATTGAGACCAAAAACTTCAAGATCGAACTCCATTCAGAGGTTGCTACCAGAGTTTTTTCAATTATTTGCTTGAAAATCGGAATTACTATCCGCATAAATTATCGAGATAAAAGCCTGAAAATATCCAGGGATTGTACGGCGGCGGCGTAATTATGAAGTAATATTTAGTTTTTGAATTCTAGCTGGGAAATTAATTTTTGTAACACCGTATTTCATTTTATAAATAAAAATTCTTACGATAAATACAAATTAATTTTTATATAATATTTTCCTCAGTGTAAATAGCACTGTAACTGATGAAGTCAAAACAGACATAAGCTTTTAGCTATACAAAATGAATAAACAAAAATAAAATTGAGGATTGCGTTGTGCGATGTGGTAACAACAACGAAAAGGACACAAAAGTGAATTGCATCTGAGACTGAAAGTGCTATTAAGGATATTTTGTGCTAAGCACTGGAATTACTTGAAAACATTTTCACCATGAAAAGGATTTCAAAATGAAAAAAAAAAAAAAATGTTGCTCCTTTTTCGAGATAAACCTTCATAGGTATAAATTTAAATCTTTTTTTTTTTATTTTTTATTTTAATTCTATTTTCGTTAGGAGAACAGATTGTTGCTTTGGAATTTCAACTCGAAGTGCCCTTATTTTAACTTCATGTCTTTTATGTCCTCCATTCATTTTTTTTTATTTTTGCTCATCCTTCTCTTATAACAACTTGAAGTTTAGCGTTTTGCATGTAATTTAAATTAAGTGCCAACTGCAGGAGTACAGATTTTATTCTCTTTCCGTTTGTATTTATTTAGACAATACACTCATGAAATAGCTATATTTTTTCAACTGGTTTAACTCAAAATATACAAATAGAATAGATACACAGACATATCAAAGTCAAAGTCATGATGGAGGACGAAAAAGGGGGGCAATTTAATGTCTAAATTAGCAAAGAAGATTCTATTATCTTTTATGGACAAGGCAACCCTTAAGCTACTTTGATGATTATGATAAATTTGTTGAAAATATAAGAAGTTATTTATGTGCTTAAAGGTAAAATTTGATGGGTTCATTTAGAATTGTTAATGGGCGCATTGGGTATTTTTATTGTTTCTCATAATCGACTTCAATTTATGAATTGTTTATTTTTAAAGAAGCTTTGAAGATATTTTAAGATATCTATCAAGGAAGTCGTAACTTTCACTGCGCCGAAAAGTAAACATTTAACACAATAATGTATGTAGGAACCAGTATCAGAAAATTAAATAAAAAGCTCGTGTAGAATTTAAGTTAAAATTTAATTCAATAAAAGTTATAATTTTAGTGTAAAATAAGTACTACAGTAAGTAAAAAAAGTGTTGTTGGCAACCGAAGGATAACCGTATTTATTCAAGCAACCGTGAATACTGAAAAACTGAATAATGATGTGTTGATCTGATGTTGCTTATTTATGTACCTATTATGTACCTATTATGTACTCTTATATGACGATATCTGCATAAAAAGGTATGCACTACTGTTGGATTAGGGTGACCATCACCACATGTATATCGGAATTAATTAAATTAATTTACTAATATCTGGTTACTTTTTAATTTTATAAAATTCACTATAAGAAACTAAAGAAAATTAGCTTTAAGTCTTGTTTACTTTCATGGTTAATCCAGATCTCACTGGTGACATTCCATGGTCCATCCATCGAACTTTTGATATAGGCGTCTGTCTGGCGACTCCACATACTAATATGGAAGTATCTCCACATGTATCCCCACAATGTGGAGGTATCTTCACTTGTAACTTCACAAGTGTGGAGATATTCCTTCATGCATCCCGAAAAAATTTCAAGGTATCTCCACATAAATCTTCACATATAAGTAAACGTATGTGCGGAGGTATCACCGCAGAGGTTTTTCAACAACAATGTAAATGGTGTTTTTTTTAGAGGTATAGAACTTTAAATTGGAATAAAACAAAAATGATTTTTTTAAATTCACATGAAATTTACTTTATTCAAAAGATAGTCTTCTGGAATTATAATTTAAATATGAAGTCTGGCATATGACCGCCACGGCTGGTTCGGACGTAGTCTAATCTGGAGGTCCAATTTTCGATGAATTTTTCAAACATTTGTGGACGTATATCGACAATAACGCGGCGAATGTTGTCCTCCAAGTGGTTAATAGTTTCGGGCTTATCGGCGTAGACTAGCAACTTCACATATCCCCACAGAAAATAGTTAAGCGGCGTTAAATCGCACGATCTTGGAGGCCAATTCACGGGTCCGTAACGTGAAACTATGCGGTTACCAAACGTTTCCTTCAATAAATCAATTGTGGCACGAGCTGTGTGACATGTTGCGCCGCCGTTGTTGAAACCACAGCTCCTGCACATCATGGTTGTTCAATTGATGAACGAAAAAGTCAGTAATCATGGCTCTTTAGCGGTCACCATTGACTGTAAAGTTCTGGTCAGCATCGTTTTTAAAGAAGTACGGACCAATTATTCCACAAACCCATAAAGCACAACAAACAGTCAGTTTTTGTAGATGTAACGGTGTCTCAACATACACTTGAGGATTATCATCACTCCAAATATAGCAGTTTTGTTTATTGACGTCCATTCAACCAAAAATGAGCTTCATCGCTAAACAAAATTCGCGTATGAAATAAACCATGATTTTCAAAATAAATTTGCAAAATTTGGAAGCGTTTTTCAGGCGTCAGTCTATTCATGTTGAAATGCCAAACCAAACTAAAAATAAATCACTTGGCATCTGACAAAATGACCGCCAGTTAAAATAGTGTTGCCAATTTAAAGTTCTATACCTCTAAAAAATAATACCCGTTATATAATACCAAAAATGAACTATCCATTGATACAGTTTATTTCTTTGTAGTATTAAGAAAATCATTTTCAAATATTTGTATGGACTTTTAAGGATTGGGTGTAGAAAAGATTATAAAATAATTTTGAAAAAATTGTTTAAACTAAGAGTGAAAGTGTGTATTATGGATATTTGAGAAGCTCTATGACTTTGTTAATAAATTGGGATTATGGAAATGACTGCCAAAGTTTAGTAAGTAATTGTATTGGTCTATTTGTTTTTCTTGACCCGAAGTTCTCTTAATTTTAAGGTATTTGTAAAAAAAATTAAGGCGACAAAATCGTTTTTTTTTTTTTCAATTTCTTTTATTTTAATTTGTTTTTAAGTTCGGCATTGATAGAGGGAAACAGTGAAAAGATCTTGTCACGTCGACATCTCGCATTGTGAATCAGGCATCAGAATGCGAGAGAAAGCGAGAAGTCGACGTGACGAGATCTCTTCATAGTTTTCCTCTCTTAATTAGGAACTTAAAACAATGAAATAATACATAATCAAGTAATTCTCTTCACAACGTCGCGTCTTTTTTCCAATTTTTCGAACTTATGACCTGATGTGATGGCGAGAAATACTTTAATAAGTATTATTTCGTTGTTTTAAATTCGTGATTAAGAGAGAAAATCTTGCAAGAGATCTCGTTACGTCGAAGTCTCTCGCCGTATTAATCAGGCTTGTAAAAGAATGCAATCTTTTTTGAATGCAATCTAACGGGTGATTTTTTAGCTGGTTTGGTTTTGGCAACACTGGTTTTGACAGCTGACGTGTGTTTAGTATCTTGTGTCACTGTCAAACAGCTTCAGTTTGGTTTGCAATTTAACCATGGATCGTCTTACAAATGAACAACGCTTGCAAATTATTGAATTTTACTATCAAAATTCGTGCTCGGTTCGAAATGTTCATCGCGCGCTCAGCGTGTTCAGCGATGAGGCTCATTTTTGGTTGAATGGGTACGTAAATAAGCAAAATTGCCGCATTTGGAGTGAAGATCAGCCAGAAGCATTGCAACAGCTACCAATGCATCCCGAAAAAGCCACTGTTTGGTGCGGTTTATGGGCCGGCGGCATTATTGGGCCATATTTCTTCAAAGATGATGCGAATCGCAGCGTTACTGTCAATGGTGAACGCTACCGAGCGATGATAACAAACTTTTTTTTGCCCGAAATGGAAGTTCTTGACTTGCATGATATGTGGTTTCAACAAGACGGTGCCACATGCCACACAGCACGCGAAACAATGGCGCAATTGCGAGGCGAGTTTGGTGAACAGTTAATTTCACGTTTCGGGCCGGTCAATTGGCCGCCTAGATCGTGCGATTTGACACCATTAGATTATTTTTTGTGGGGGTATGTCAAGGCTAATGTCTATAGGGACAAGCCCGCTTCGATTGACGCACTGGAAGCCAACATCCATGCATTCATTCGTGAGATACCGGCCGATATGTGTGAAAGAGTATGCCAAAATTGGACTCAGCGGATGGGCTACCTGAGACGCAGCCGCGGTCAACATTTGCATGAAATTATCTTTAAACATTAAATTGCAAGGTTCAAACTATCGATTCAAATAAATATTTCATTCATTTTTTCGAATTTTTTGTGTTTTTTTTTTTTTAAAAGTTCTAAACCTCTTAAAAAATCACCCATTATAATGACTTCAATAATAAGATTGCATTCATTTATTTCACTTTGGGACTTCAGACTTCAAATTATGCAATCACCATTCACTCGTAGCAAAAAGATTGCAATCATTTTTCCCCCCATTCATTTTACAGCAATCAATTGAATGCAATCTTTTGAGAATTCATGCATTCTTTGCATTCTTTTGCATTCTTTGCATTCTTTTTGCATTCTTTGCATTCTTTTGCATTCTTTGCATTCTTTTGCATTCTTTTGCATTCTTTTGCATTCTTTGCATTCTTTTGCATTCTTTGCATTCTTTTGCATTCTTTGAATTCTTTGTTAAAATATCAAATCGTTCAAATCACAAATTAAACAAAGTGTTGTGGCTGACATCAAACATAAGAAAATACATAATAGATACTAATGTTTTCACAAAAAAAAAAAATTTCACATTTATTTCGACTAGGCCATATAACTGAGGTAAAAGTTCAATGGGGCCAGAGCACAAATACAATGAATAGAAAAGAAAAGAATGCAAAAGAATGCAAAAGAATGCAAAGAATGCAAAAGAATGCAAAGAATACAAAAGAATGCAAAGAATGCAAAAGAATGCAAAGAATGGATGAATTCTCAAAAGATTGCATTCAATTGATTGCTGTAAAATGAATGGGAGGAAAAAATGATTGCAATCTTTTTGCTACGAGTGAATGGTGATTGAATAATTTGAAGTCTGAAGTCCCAAAGTAAAATCAATGAATGCAATCTTTTAATTGAATTCAATAAATGATTTTTAAAGACTGCATTCACAAAAGATTGCATTCTTTTACAAGCCTGAATTCACTTCACACTTGCAGGAGCTGCTCTTTGAACTAGTTCGTTACTGAACTACACAAGCCTATTTTTGACAGAAAAGTGACTTGATCACGCTGAAGGTACAAAAAACGCTTAAATACCTATTTACATTAAGTCCAATTTCAGTCATATAAGTGCCGATACTTCTTTGATCAATCTTTTTCAGGGTTATATATTTTTTTTTTAGTCAACTACCATATAACTACCTACTCGAAGTAGGTGAAGAATACTACATTTTTATTTTGAAAATTGCATAGTAAATTTTGGTTCTCAGTATAGTTCAAATAGGTGTAGATGAAGATGACTAAGAACGTATATATTTGTATAACATAACATGAACTTTAAAAGAAAAGAGATACCTTTTCCAATAGAACAAAGAACACCATTTCAACCTGAAGTTTGAAAACAAAAGGACATAGAAATAGCAAATATCTACTTAGATGTTGACCATAAGATCAAATCCAGAAGTACTATTGACAAACAAAAAATTTAGTGTCCTCTCTTAGAATAACCACAAAAAAATTCATTCATTTATGGTTATTTTTTCTATTTTTTGTTCTTTGAAAATGGTCAGAGATAGAGAAATATATGTAATTGACAAGTAAATTGTTTTATTATATTTTTTATTATATTTCTTCTTTTCATCTCTTGAATAAATATTTTCTGAGATTAATTTATTGAAAAAAAAAAAAAACATTTTCATTCAATTCGCTGTTTGATGATAGAGTTCTTTATGGAAAAGAAATTTAATAAAATATATAGAACCACTTTAAGTCATCATAAAGAGATTCCTTGATTCAAGTACAATATAACGAAATTGGAGTTTGGTTATGAAAATTCTTAAGAAAATATTTACTTAATGCGAAGATAAAATATCTTGTGTTTTATGTTTTATTCTAAAATTAACTTATGCACTTATTTGACAGATAAATTGTTAATAATTAAATTGAAAATTTGAAGAAAGTCAATAATGTAAATAGTAAAAAAATGTATTTAATATTTTATTCGTAAGAAATGTACATTTTGTAATAGATTATTAAAAATATTTTTAAATACTTCTTGGTGAAATCATTAATGATATAAGCCGTAATTACACAAAAAAAAAGCCAGTATTTTCAAAAAAAAATCTCAAAATCCTATTTCCACAAAAAGGAATTTTTGAAAAAAAAACCATATTTTTACACAAAATCAATAGGTACTTTTACTCACGTAAACTAAGCTAATTTAGTAAATTTTCAATTTGGGAAATCTGCGCTTAATAAAATGTTGGATTTATCAACCTTATATTAAAGATTTCGCTATAAAGTTGGACTACGCCTAGTGAAATTCCTTATATTTTTTATTTTCATTTAGGTAAATCTCTAAAAAACGAATGTTTTGTGGTATCATAACGGGCCAACAATTTGTCTAAGTGTGTCGGTTCTCCGCCAACAGCCACTTCCACCTAACTTACTTTTTTTGTTGAAATTTTTAAATGAAATTTTTTGTATTATCGCGAAATGTATTTTTGTGTTTATTGAAAAAATGGGCACAGATGTTTAATATACACTGAAATTAAAATTCGTTGCAACCAAAAACACAGTTTGCTTTCTTAAAACAGCGAAATTCAATTTGAGATTTTAGAAATGTCAAATTATGCTGGCGTGTGCATGTGTGCAAATCGGTATAAATTCTTTTTGAAATCTTGTATAAATATGCAAGATTTGTTTGACAGAAAAAAATTGATTCTCTTTCTAAACAGAATCGAATGTTATGGTTGAAAGGTATTCCACATACACGAGGAAACAAGTTGATGGAGAGTTTTTGACTTTTTTTTTTAATTTTCACCGATCGAGCTTTCTTTAAATCAAATCCAAGTTATTAAAGTTCCAAACTTGCAAATTACTTACAATATTTTTTGTTAAATTAGTGCCGCACGAGGCGATGGCAAGTAAGAAGAAGAAAGATTCTGGTTTAGACACCTCTATTTTTACAATTTATTTTTTTTAGAAAACAGAAACAAAAGAAAAATGTAAAATTTATCAGAATGTTTGAAACGAAAAAGAAAACCTAAAATTTAGCAGAATGTGTGTTGTGGTTTTCGCCACAGGCCGTACATTCCCCTTACTTTGTGTGCCGCCCACTACCACGCCTATTTTTTTTTTTAATTTAAGAACTTAATGAAAATTAATTTAAAAAGAATCTAGCTTGTGCGAGTTCTGATTTTGATAAAATAGAGAAAGGTATAATGTAGGTGGTTCATCAGCGAGGGTTTAAGTAAGAAAAGTTTCAAATTTCTTTTTTATTTCAACATAAAATTATGAAATTGAGGTTTGTAAATTTTGAGTGAGTTTAACGCCATCTCACCCAAGAATAGTGACTTTATCGATTTGAAATGAGAAAATGAATACGAAAAAGGATTTAAATATTTTTACTATTTTTACTGTATAATAAATTTAAGAAATATTAAAAATGCATTATCTCACCAGTTTTTACCCTATACACGCAATTTAACATATACATAAAAACAAATAATTCAAGAATCTAATAAACAATGCAGAGAAGAAAGAAGAAAAATGTTAAAAGGTACCTTTGTCAATCGGAAACAAAAACAATTGAAACCAAACTAGTCGTGGATAGTGAAAGAAGTAGATAGCTTCATAAAAAGAGATTAAGCATACCCAAATTCACAATAAGAAAGCTTAAACAAGAGAATTTTTACTTTTTCTATTATAAGAATTGTTTTTTTGTTAATAAGAAATTTAATCTCGCAAATTAACTTTTATCCGACGGTATAGTTAAGCGATTTGTATTAATATTTTACTTAAATAACTAAATAATTGGTAAAAATTAAAAGTTGGAAAATAGCGTAGTCAAGAAAAAAATAATTAAGCTAAAAATATTTTAAGGTTCGGTGAATTAGATTATATTAATATTTTTATATTGTTTCATGTGATTCATTCATTCAATTTTTTAATTAATATTATAATATTTTTTTAATAAATTGTAATTTAATGCAAAGGAAAACTTATTAAAAGTATAAAGAATAAATAACTCATTTAAATGAGTAAGCAAACTTTTTACTTCAGAAGCAATACATCAAAAGGTTTTTGTTTCATGAAATAATGTTCATAATTAAATGAAGAAGAGGATTATGTTAGGTTAGTTGATAGATTTTCAACTTCGCTAATTAAACAAGTTTTAATAAAAAACATTAAGTTTATAATAAGTTCTTCTTTAAATTATTCGTCCAGCACAACACAACACAAGCCAAGTCGATTGAATATTTTTTTCAAAACTGAAATATATAAAACTTTTCCTCCATCGAAATAGAAATTGATTATTTATTTAATAAAACTAAAAACCCGCGTTCTATAAAATAAAAAAAGAAAAAAAGTTCTTTATAAAAAAGTCAAAGAAGTCCTTGATAAATTGAATTTTCCTTTGAGACTTTCAGATAAGAATATTCATTTAAATGCTTGTTAATACTTTGGATACAAAAGGATAAAAGCGAGATTTTCATTTTTACCTTGAGGACATTTTCAAAAGAAAATTAAAAGTTCGATGATACTTTGAACTCCTTTAGTTGGATATACATATAGTTATGTATAGGTGTAATAGAAAGCGATTGTAGAAGAATTAATTAAAAGTATTTATTAAATTTAAATTATTTCTTCACGGTTCTTTGCAAATGTTTTTTTCTCTTAATAAATTTAAGTTATAGCAGATCTTCATTTAATTTTTTTTTTACAAAATATAAAAATTAAATTCTTTGTTGGACTGCGATTATACGATGACTCATTGGCACTCTGACATTTGTTCAAATGCCTCTTAGCGTGAGGTGTGCATTATTATGCTGACTCTTTGAAAATTGAAAGTTTATTCTTATCGTGATTTTTCGGTGCCGTTTGGTATTTTTCACAATTTTTCAGCATTTCAAATAAGCTTTGGTATAAGTCCGAGATTGTTTCTGTGAAGTTTATTTAAAATTGCATAAGAAGTTTTTCGACATGGCGTAACAAAGCACGTGCTGGATATCCGGACTCTTTTGAAGAAAAATGTGTTATCTTTTAGTTATTTTATTATACTTTTTTAATATCTCGACCGATTTTGATATGATTATGCAATCTGATGCTTAATAACCCAAATAATATTTCATTTAAAAATTAAAAAAAATTAAAAAAATCAAATAAAAATTCCAGTTTTTTAATTTGTTCGTACTTCTCACATTTTTAACATTTTTCTGTGAAACTTCATTAAAGTTGTTTATCAAAAACAAGGAAATTCATGTCACCCAGTCGTGCTTATTTTTTACATTATTTGCGACCCAGTATTTAAAAACAATTTTGCCTAAAATTATTACTATGCTTCTTGTAAGTTTACTTCATCAACATATTTTATATGTTTGATATACAAAATTTACCTTTAGATTTGGTTAAATTTCCAAAAAATATATGCCACATTTTATATTTAAAAAAAATTGCTTCTTTACTCCTTGCACACCACACGAGGTAACCTTTTAACCTTTTTTTATGTGATACCCGATATCCAGTCCAAAAAAATGATACCAACTTTTTCAACGAATTTAAATTGGTTTTACATACGTACAGATATTTCATTTTAATTGTATTTCCATTAAAACAAAAAACAAAGGAAAGCTGAAATACATATATAAATGATGATACAATTTAACTGAATGAAAATTGGAAATGTTATGTTTCCATGGGATTCCCCCTTCATTTATGGACAAATCTTCATTCTCTTACTATTTTAGCCGCAATATGAGTTGGAATCTTAAATTGGGTTTGGGTTTTGCTGCACAAAATATAATTAATATCACAACATACCTACTGATGGATGGCACCATGACAAATAGCATAGGTATAGATATATGTGTTTTTAGTTACATTTTATAACTCAACTACATATTTTTAATTTGTAAAATGTTTATATTTACCTAAATTTAATATACATACTCTTAATTCAATACATTTACGAGCATGTCGAGGAAAATGGACTTGACTGTAATAATATAAGTATTTGCAAATGTTGTAAGGGATAAGAAATTAAAGATACTTATTCAATCGAGGATTAATTCTTTTTCTTCTTAAGCAGCAGGTATATTCGTTTCATTTCGGCTCAGCGGAGAACTTCCCTGCTTCTTATTAATGGGGCGCACAATAATGCTAGTCAAGACGAGATTGAGTCCTTATTACAAGAAAGAATTTTCTTTTAATTCCGCAACTACTTCATTTCCACAAAAATGCGTTGCGTTATATAAGAGCAAATACTTTCCTTGCATACTTTACTTACAAAAGCTTCACATGTTTTATCATTTCCAGCAGTACTGTGTCCGCATCTAAAGCTTCCCAATTCAGCCTTTGCTTTTATCCCTTACATTTGTTTTTATTTAATGAAGATTTGTATGTAAATATAAATATAAGTCATTTGCAAAGTTTCATGAAGGGTTTCTAACTTCAAAGGAGTACAAAGAAAATCACATTATATATTATCAATATCAAATTAAATACCAATATCAAAATTAAACTTAATACTAAATTAAATATTAATTTCTATTTGCTGCAAGTGTCTAACTTGAAAGGAACATTTGAATTCTGATGAAAACTGATAGCTGTCCAGCTGTCTTTTTTTAATTAACAACACCTTACCGCATAAATGGCGTGCAATTCAAATCTTACGCTCTTGCGTGAAGTTTGAATGAATGAATGGTTATTTGGGGTATTAAGCACTGCGACCTGCGTGAAGTTTGAGACACCCTTTAGTTATATTAAGGTTATCCATATTCTTTGTTACACTTTATTCGTTCTGAAGAACGTGAAATTGTGTAATGAATGATGAATTTCTGGTTTTAAAAAACCCAATTAGGCTGAATTGTAGGATTTTCATTTGTTGTTTTTTTTCTTTAACATTTACTTTATTTAAATTTTTTAGAATACTTCACCTAAAAGGAAGAAATAGACCCCTACTCATACGATTTTTGTTTGTGTAGATCTAATCATACATACTTTGTGAACCTAGTACATATTTTCCAAAAATGAAATTTCATCTCAGAACATTGTCAATTTAATTCAGATACAAAAAATACGAAAAATCTGTCACCCAAAAGGGTTGCCCAGTAAAATTTGTTTTATTAATACAGTGACAGCTCTATTTGCGGACAGCTCCAATTAGCGGACAATTCCCTAAAATGGACACATTTTCGAGAACAAACTTCTTTATCGAAATTTTCATACAAATTACTTTCCTTTTAACGGACAGTCTCATAAACGAACGCGGACACTTTTTCTTGGTAATAACAGGACAGAGTGATGTTATTTTGAAAGCTTTTAGGGTTATTTTCCGATTAAATAAGTTGGTGCTATTTGGAGAGTGTATATGGCGTTTTTCTTTTTTGGCCCTGAGCGCAAAGCTCTTAGCAGAGCTTTCACTGCTTATAAATCTGATATATACCAATCGAAACGATCACTAAGTAATTACTCTGTTTGTTCAAATTTTGTTTCGAATTTCCGCGTATGCTTTGTCCCTGGTCCAAATTTAGGTTACTTTTTAAGAAATGTTTAAGAAGTACCAAAAAAACACTGCACCAAAATTCAGTTTTGTCGATTTTTTTTTTTAATTTTGGAGTATTTATTTAGTCTAATTTTTTTTGGTATTTTTTTGAAACGGAGAAGAAAAACTATTGTTCGCAAACAAAAAAACATTTCACAAATAAGTGGCACCCTAGACAGATATTGATATAATATAATTCTTTACAAATCGTCTCATTATTTGTGCAGCATAAACTCAGAAACTCATATAGTTAGTTATGTATCTCATTTAAATGGCTGTTGTGTTTCCGATATCATTAATTTATATTTCTAATGCATAATTGGTGTACTGCATTCTGCAAAAGCCTTCGCCACTGTTCCAATCATTCGCTACGGAGGCATTTCTAAATCGTGTTGATTCAAAATTATACCGATGCCACTGCCACCTTTGCCACCCGGCCCGACGCACGCGACAATGAGAAAATTCAAAGGATTTCCAAACAATATTAGTTTCTATGAAATGCGGAATAGAGCAATGATATTATTATGTCAAGAGAGCTTCATATGTACATATGTATAGGATGTCTTTGTCTATGCAATCTAGGATAACATCGAGAAATTTCATGTTAATAATGAGCATGGCACTGGCAATGAATTGGCATGTGAAGATAATAATTTGGGTTGGGTTTCGAGCTGGGGCCATGTCTTTACCTATTCGAATGCAGAACATAATAATTACAAGCAGAATATTCAACATGATACTCGGCAAAAGAGAACAACAAATTGTTTGTGTGCTGCTTACTCGCACTGAAAATTGCAGACAATTTGTGTCTTTGGATTTGAAAATGCTATGGAAACCAAGGATAAATGTTCTTTTTTTTATTTTTAGTGAATTTTATAAACACAGCCAGACGAATCAAGGACGAAACTTTCTTCTACGGAAACTTCTTTTGAATTTGAGACTTACATAATTCATATGTACATATGAAGGTACTCGTACTTGTATACCTAAAGCATTTTGAGAAATGCAGAGTATTGTTAATTAGTGGTAATCTTTTGAACTTACTCGTAGTTACATAGTATATTATTATAATGATGCATGTTGGAGTTGCTATAATTCTATACTATATATTTAGGGTTTCAATTAAGATTTTGGTAATGGTCCAAGGTAAGCAATTTGCTAGCAAATTAAGTCAATTATACTGCGGGATCAATTTAAATAGAAATTGTACTAGTTTATTTTGGAAATATCTCTATTGAAGTTTATTTTGGAAATATCTCAGCTAATATGCAATTTTTGGGATAAATAATTTACAGTTGTTCAAAGCTATAACCTTCTATGGTTAATACGCTACTGAACAATTCACAATAAATTTGACAGTAGTGTACTGCTTTAACAATAAAACCTTACAAATGTCGATTGTATCTTTTGAAAGACCCTTTAGTTTCATGTTATCTTGCCATAGGCACCAGAAAACTCTGCTGTTACCGTAAATGAAAAGTTATCATAAAAAAGAAATTGTTACTCTTGCAAACAGGACCGAAAAGAAATTACTAAAAAATATACAAAAAGTAAATTATCTTCTATTTATAGTTCCATGATTGTTCCTAATTATACTAAGATTCCTGTTACTTATATTATATAAAATACAGTTCGCAGGAAAAATGAAGGCGTGTATATAAAAAAAAATATATGTCTGTCTGAACAATGTCGTGAATAGGAACTAAATGTAGCCACGACAGATATCACTTAAAATTAAAAGTGAATGGTTCAACAAGAGTATTCGTGCCAAAATCGAATAAACTTTGACTCGTGTTCGTTTACACTTAATAACATCACATCACCCACGTTAAGAGTCGTCCGGTAGCGGATATTAAAAAAAAAAAAAAAAAACATGACTCTATATACCACAGGACTACGAAAGTCACACTTAATGCTTGAGGTTGGTAGGTAGTTTAATATGCTTGCAAATTGACAGGGCATTTGGGTGGAGGTCGTATATCTGCGGGCGTGTTCATTAGTCTCGACGAGTTGAAGGGGAATTTCAGCTATATAGGCAATGCAGAAGAATATTATGTCGACAACAAAAAACGCTACTTCGACTGATACTTATCTACATAATTATTATAATGGTACCTACACCTTTGAAGAATTTTTGTTTTTCAAAAAAAATTCGTATACATAAAAATGTTTCTGTAAAAATAAAAATTTACAGGACAAACAATATATAGGTATCCTTTTTTGATGGTGTGGTAGAATAAATTAGTGTAATTGTCCTTTTGTTGGCATTGATGTGATAACAAATGTTCAAGATTTTAACCACACAAATATCTAAGATATTTCCTGCTTAATTAATTGGCATTATTGTAATTATGAGGAAATATGCATACCTACCTACCAAACATTCATCAGGTAATAATAGAGCATTCAAAAATGTGGTTTCAGTATGGTTCGCTATTTTTAGAATGTAGGTATATTATATTTGTGTGAGGAGATGATTATTTTTGTCAGATGTGCGTTATATTTATTATTAGACCAGACTTAGCTTTTTGAGAAAATATTTGGCAAAGGTGGTAATAAACTGATAATTTAATTTTTATTTCTAAATTTATATAAAAAAATTATATCTATACAATTTGTATTGATTTTAGCTTAAACCAATATCATATTTTCTTCATTGTTGTCTCCCGTCGTCGTGCGGTTATTCAGGATGGCGCATAAGTAAAGTTATGATTTAATTACTACATCATTTTTTTTACGTATCTTTTTTGACTTTGAAAAACTTGGGAAATTTATGATGGAAAGACTCAACAGAGAACAAGGAACCAAAGTTATTCAATTTTATTTTGAAAGTCGACTTTTTATTATTCAGACACAAATATCATGTATCGAAATGCTTACAATGCGCAATCAATTTAACGATTGCTCTAGGGTTTTCAGAAACAAGGGGTTGTCTGTGATCTTCCGCATGCTGAAAGACCTCGAAATGATGTGGAAATTGCTTGGGTGTAATCAACTTTTGAGGAAAACCTCGAAACTTCCACCAGACGACGTTCTCAACAGTATAGGTGTATAGGTGATGTCTGGGCGGTCTTTGCAAAGAATTTTAAGGCAGTTACACATTTTTTCCATAAAAGATTCAATTGGTCCACAAGTTGAAAACAAATGATCAACAAGTAGGCATTCAGTATGGTTGGGGAATAATATCATGTTTTTGATTTAACGACTCTAGATTTTTTTCTTTGTGGCTAAAGTAAAAAAGAAAGTGTATTCCAATAAGCCAAGAACAATGCAACAGCTTAAGGGCAATATCCGAGAAGAAGTGAGGGTGCTGGGACCGGAAATTCTAAGAAAAGTAAACACGGCAGGTCGATCTATGGCCACCATTTGACTTTAACATCTTACTTAATTGTTTAAAATTTTTAAATTGTGAAATTAGGACTCACTATAGAACTATACATATACATCAAACGACACGTCGAAATCGGCCGTAGGTGATTTAAAATTAAAATGGCGAATAACGGAATGAATTTTTTTGGCAGACGTCAAGTGACTTACACTGACAGCTGTGTTTTTGACAGTTTTTACACTCCTTGCACACAGAAATTTGTGTAGCAGAAATCTTCAAGTGAACCAATGGAGGGGAAATTATTTGCTTTCTCATTGTGATCTCTCGTTGGAAATTTTTTTATTTAACAGTTTTGTGAAAATTTGTGAAAATTTCTGCAATTTTGCAAGAAATTTCACTTTATCAAACAGAGCTAGTGCAATAGTGCAAAAACGTTCCTTCCCTCTGTCCTGGTACCTGTTAATAAAGATATAAATAAATAAATAAATAAAGTTCCTTCCCTTCATTTTAACAGTTTTCCTTCTCTTTCCCACTTCTCAAAATTTGTTAATTAGGCACATTTAGTGCGACAAAATGTATTGGGAACAAACCTGTCAACACCTTGTCCATGAAAATAACCAGGGATTCATTTTGAAATTTGAAAAAAAAAATACGAATTTTGTAGACAATTGAATAGGAAATTACACCTAATCAACTCGGAAATAAAATGCAAAAATGCTTGTATCCGTTTAAACGATTTAGTATACGATGTTAAAGCATTTTTAATATGCTTTAACATCTAATAATGCTTTAACATCTAACTAAATCGCTTAAAATTTTGCGCCTTTCTTTAAAACATAATGTACACATTTTTCCAAACCATTATTTTATTAAATGCCAAGGTTGAATCAAATCAGAAAGAAAAATGTTCTTCATCAAATAAATCATAACTATACTTATGCACCACCCTGTATAAACATAATATAAACAAAATAAATAGTATTAATAGTATTATTATATATGTAGTATATAATTTAATTTAATTTATTTATTTATTACGCTTTGGTGAATGAATAAATATCGGAGGGTGTTGCCCAAGCAAATGGCCTTAAATTACGGTAAAAAATGGAAGAAAAAATTGTAGAATATACACTGAACCACCCTTGGTTTTTGGAGACAAAATAAAAGTAATGTTTTAATAAAAAAAAAATAATTGAAATCCGTTGATAGTTAAACAATTTTTATGGAATTATGTTCACGCCAAATGAATGCAAATCAATGGTTAATACATTTTCAAAGTTTTATGATGAGACATTTTTTGAGCAATGGATATATCTTTGTACCATTAACTTAAAAAAAATGATTGCAAATGATGGGCAGACAATTAAATTCAAATGGAGTGAAAGTATAATACAAGTTGCTTTTTATTATAAGGTATACCTAATGAAATCAAATAAAAAATGAATATCTAATTAAATTATTAACTCAAAGTGTTTTTAATAAAGTGACAAATCTAATAGTTTATTTGACCTTAAAATAGTACCTAACCTACAAAAGCTAACTTCGACATGAGGCTCTTCATTTGAAAATAAATGTTACTCATAATATTTTTTCTAACTAGTATAGGTATAATCAAAAATTCTGAAAATTAAATTTTTATGTAAAACCACAACTCATTGGCAATCAATTGATCAGTTCTGAATGAAACGTCGAACTTATCAGAACATTGCTAATATAATATAGTCGTAAATAAAATAGCGTGTCTGTTGGTATATACCTCCCATCAAGTTAAAAATAAAAATTCAATTTTTGTCAACATGAAAAGTATGCGCCTCTATTAAGTGCTTAATTTTTCCAAAACAAAATTTTTTGTATAAACTTTCCTTAAAAGGCCTAACGACTAACGCGACCACATAAAAAACTTAGCCATAAAAAAAAAACCACACCGCATTGTGTTTATGTTCTTATAACTTCAAGCATTCAATTTAGAGGCTTTATCTATGCCTAAATTTTGATTGTGTTTGCTTAATTAGTTTGAGATGCTTAATCGTTTATTGAGTTAGGTACTCTTATAACAAAAAGTGAAATATCTACCGGCAGTTAAAGCAAAATTAATGGGAGTTGATTATTAAAATGGTTTTAGTGCTTGAGTAGTTCGGTTTTATGTGAAATTCCGTTTTGTCTGCTTAAATTGTTTTTTTTTTCTTTCAATATGAATGGTTGAAAGCCAAAACTTTAAGTGAAGATAGCAATTGTTTTTTTTCTCCTCTTGGTTTAAAATAAGGTAAGTTTAAACATAAGTGTTCTAAGGCATTCCATTAATAAAATTAGTAAAGACTAAAACTTGAAAATGGCTTAGAATTAAAAGATACAAGTTTTTTTGCATTTTATTTCCAAGTCGATTAGGTGTAATTTCCTATTCAATATTGCCTTTACAAAATTCGGATTTTTTTTTTTTTCAAATTTCAAAATGAATTCCTGGTTATTTTCTTGGACGAGCGAAAGCTAGGTGTTAACAGGTTTTTTTTCCAATGTTTGTCGCTCTAAATGTGGCTAATTGTCAAATTTTGAGGAGTGGGAAAGAGAAGAAAAACTGTTAAAAAGAAGGGAAGGAATGTTTTTGCACTAGCTCAGTGTGATAACGTGAAATTTCTTGCAAAATTGCACAATTTTTCACAAATTAACACAAAACTGTTAAACCAAAAAAGTTGCAACGAATGAGCACAAAATAATTTTGAACAATTGACCGTCTGTACAAAAAATTTAAATTTAATACAAAAAGTGATTCAGTCTGTTTGTTAACTTTTTGCAAAGTTTTCCCTCTCTGAAAGTATTTTCTCCTTCTCTCAAAGTTTGACAGGTATTACACATTTTTCTTAAAAAAAAAAGATACCAAATAGACCCACTAATTCGGACAATTTTTTAAACGTCAAAAATTATATTCGATTAGTGTTGCCGTAGATCAATTATCTTAATCAACATTTTCAAGTATCACAACCCAAGCTAATAAAATGTTAACAAAAAATAAACGTATTTGCAAAAATCAAGTTTATTATTATAAAAACAAAAAGATCTTTAACTAAGCAATAAATTATAAAGCTTAGTTCTTTTTTATTAAAAAAAAGAACTAGGTATATATGTATAATATATATATATAAATGAAATAATTATTCCTTTTTCGTGACCTTTTTATTTTAAAACAGTTGAATCCTAATTTTGTGGGCTTCAGGTCTTTCAACTATATATACATTCTCTTCTCAAGGAATTGATTTAAAAATTATTTGATTAGTTAACACATTAATAAAATAATAAAAAATGCTTATCTATTAAATAAAACTAAAATAAAAATAAAATTAACACTTGGGCAACTCTTGGTCTACACCTTTTTTTTTGTTATTTAAATTCAACAGACATAATATTATGAAGCTTAAAAAAAAATTTCTGAAAGTTTTGACTATAAAGGCTACAAAAGAATAGACAGATATCTAGTAACCTTCCGAATTCAGAAATTAAAAGTACATAATATTAGTTTCCTATGATGTTGTTCAATCAGTTTCTGGACATTCTATATCATGGAACTTTGAGATTTACAAATCATATAAATATATTAGAAGAATTTTCGGTGGCCTTCAAGCATGCTTAGTTTGAAATTAACAAGGCCAGTGTTGCCGATGAGAAATTTGAAAATGTAGCAAAAAAGGGGTCACGAGGAAAAAAATAGTCGCATTTTGAAAATTTTTTACTTGATAGAAAAATAAAATAAAATATAGTTCAAAGATTTGTTGGTGTTGTGGAGACTCTTATCATTTCTCAATACCTATTATACTATTTACTTCAAACTTTAAAATATTCATAACACTCTGTACTTTGCAATTTTCTACTTTTCATTTTAAAATCATAACAATCAAATCATCTATTAATTTTCTATAAGAAAATTTCAATAATTATTTTTCATTCGATTTTGTAATTCAAAACTGTTTAGTTCTTTTTAATTAATATTAATAAAGTATTATATAATTTGTATTCTGTTGGTTATTTTTACATTGGCTATCGATATAACAGCTTTCAGTCAGCCCTTTTTAAGTTGGATTTTTAGCTGCTGACTCCAGACTTTAAAAGCACAAACTCTACAGTGTATTTGTAGTTTTTTTTATTTAATGTAATGTGCTACCGAAATTTCCACGTTTTAAGTTTTCCCTACAGCCGCGCCGGCATAGATGTTCACACACCAAAAACTATTTAATTATTAAGTTACAATATGTATAAAAATTGAATTATTGAATTGAAAGTAAATGATTCGATACTCGCATTATCGAAATGAAGGAGCCAAAATTTTGCCTGTTTAACTAATAATAACAAGTTTACATTCTGATAGAAGTTTATTAAATATCCTACACGCTACAACGCAATTAAATTTACAGTTATTCGAAATAACGGTACCTATTAATACTTTCGTTCTTAAAATTTACGCAACATTTAAAATAGCAAAAATTCCTTAATAGTGGAAAACTAGAGTAGATGTGAAGATTAACTCATATTTTCTTCAGACCATTTTTTGAATAAAATTAAAAAGGGCTGAATTTTGTTGTTATATGTATCCAATAATTCCAACAATAATTCAACAACGTTTCGGTCAACGGTGGGCATTAAGAGCCATGTTAATCGACTTTTATTTAACTGAAATTGAAGACATGGATTTGGACGACCTCTGCTTCAGGCAAAATGGCGCGCCATGCCTGCCACAATTGATGTTTTGCGCACCAAATTTCCAAATCGTGCTATCACCCGTCTTGGCGATGTCAATTGGCCGCCTAGGAGCTGCGATTTGACCCCTTTGGACTTTATTTTGTGAGGAACCATGAAGGACTTATGCCAATAATCCGGAAACGATTCAATTACTTAAGGCCAATATCATCCAAGCAATCCGTGAGCTACAGTCCGAAACAAGGTCTTGAAAAATTGGAGTGACAGAATGCGACACTGCGAAGCCAGCCACTTGAACGACGTTGTGTTCCATAATTAATGGGAATGTACCCTCTTTAAATTTAATTAAAATTTAATTTTATTCATTTTATTGCATTTTTAAAAAGAAACTTGTATTTGGCCCACCATGTATAGTTGAGAAGAGTTAAATTTAAGCATAGAATGTAAATATATTAGGGTACACATTATAAATAGGTACTTATTCTTGAATGAATGATAATAACATTATCTTTTTTAAAACATCTATCACTGCAGGACATTTGATTAGAAAAGTAAACCAAAAATCAGCAAACCAATGTCTTAAACAAACTAAGATCCCAATTTATATCAAATTTAAGACAACTACAAACGTGCCTTAAGTAAAACCCACATCATCTGCAAAACTATAAACAATAAACTTTGAAAAGAAATTTAAACAATGAATTAATATAAATGTAGATCATAAACAGTTCTGGTCCCAAAATCGAAACTTGTGGAACTCATAAACTATTAATTTTATTTCACTCCTTACATTTATCACCTGAATTTCACTTATTGGGTTCTGTTTTTTTGTTGTTTTAATATGAACTGAACTAATCACTAATAACTATAAATTTACTTTATGAATGATTTTGGCTTCTGAAGTGGACTTTTAGGGAATTTTCAAAGGTTCTGCAGTTGTTTAGTCTTCTCAGGTCGATAGGCAGGGAATTCTAGAGACCCACCGTGTGCACAAAGAACTGTCGCTTAGAGTTAAGATAGTTAAATCATGGGTGTTATTAGAACTCTGCTTCTTTCAGATGTTCGAAAAATAAGCTTTTCAAAAAGATATTCCGGAACTTTATTCTGAATCAACTTAAACAAGAAAATTAGTGCTTGGAAATCAAGAAATCAAGAAATATTAAAAATAATGTTTGAACTTTCAGAAACATGGTCTAACCGATCAATATTTCGTAGTTCACCATATCAAAGGCTTTTGGAACTGTCAAAAAATAAAGCACCTGTATTCTTTTTTTTTAAATCAAGGTTTGCAATTTCGAGAACAAGCTGTAATTGTGACATTTTTTTTAAACAAAAAAAAAAAAACTTTTTTTAATATTTGTAGACTGAAGGCCGTTAAAAGCTATAATAATTCAACAAGTCCAATTAAATAGTGCTAAGTCTTCTACTTGGCTGATGTATTTCAGTAGTATATAGAATTTGTATTATTAAAAAAAAAAACCTTCAAAAAAAACTTTTTTTTTATTAAAGAATCCAGAAGAAGTGAATTCTCAAAATTAAAACCGAAAAAGACATTTTAGAACACGAAGCTAAAGGCTAATATAAATTAATTTTATTAAGAAAACCGTTTTATATGATTAGACTCCTTTACCCATTTATAGAAATTGTATAATCTGTTGATTCTTTGCATTCCATCAGATCAATGAAAATTAATTTTATTATTTTACTAACAATACGGTAAGTTCCGCAAAATAAAAACTGATGAAAATACATAAATATTTTAGATTGGGTATCATAAAAATTCTGACTTTATCTTCAAAACAATAATAATTCTCTAAAATACCTGTATGAATTTTTTATATAGATAATTTTAACTATGTATATTTTTATTATGAGAAATATAAAAAGGGATATCATCTTTTATATAAAAGAAACACAAAAAATTCCCCATTTCGAAATTATAAAGTGCCAACGATAAAAGTAGAATGGCGTCGCATTTACTTAGATACACAGAAAAGGAAACTTCCGGTTATATGGGAAAGGAAGAAATAATCATAAGCTTCATTCTGAGTGCATTTGAATTAAATTTCTATATATTTTACTTTGTGAATGTATATATGGCCTTTTTATTACTTTGTATTTATGTATGGGAAATAAATCGAAATCTACTTCAAAATTGAATTTCATTGTTTCCAGTTATTATGGTTAGTCGGCTACCTATAGGAGTATATTTTAAACCATTTTGATTTTCTTTTTTTTTTTTTTCTAGAAATGTCGGTCGTCCTCGTCGGTTGTATCTACAATCGATAGCCGGCGGCATCTAATGGATCTCGATGAGGGTGAACTGTTTATGGAATTGATTCGTGATGTGGCCAATGAATTGGATATTGATATCCTTTGCCATAAGATTCTGGTCAATGTTGGCTTACTCACACACGCTGACAGGGGATCATTGTTTCTGGCCAAAGGTGGACCCAACAATCGATATTTGGTGGCAAAGCTCTTCGATGTGACACAAACCACAGGTGAGTTTTTATTTTTTTTTATTTTTTTTTTTATTATTGCTTTTAAGTGAGTTTTGAGTATTATACTAGGATAAGGATTGGGGCGTTCCTTTTTTTGAATAGATTAATTGAAATTCAAGATTTTATTAATTTTTCTTTTCCCTCTGTTCGGTCCTTGAGGATGCAAGATATTTTTAATTTTCTGAATGAAATTAAAAAAAAAAAACAACATAGAGTTCTTTGAGGCTTGTAGGTCACATAATCTGCCAATTGACAATTCTCCAATTAAATTTTTTAAGACATTAAAAACATTTTTATATTATTAGAATTAGAGTATTGTGGTTTTCTGCCAAGTTTAATCATATTAAATAACTAACTTATTTTTTTATTTTTTTTAAATATGGATAGGCACATATTTTTTTTTTATTTAAAAAAACTGCTACAAGGATCAATTTTCCATGGTTTTACTTTATATAGAAGGAAACAATTTATTTTTGTCTAAATAATAAATCATCATCATTATATAAAATAATAAAAATTTAGTATAGGTTAAGGTTCTTCCCAACCTTTTGCATATATAGCCGACTTATCCCCTTCTTCGGCATACAGCAAGACAACACCCATCACGAGGAAGTAATTGCTTTGCGAACCCTTCGAATTTTAAGTATTTAATATTTTATAACTAAATGGGCGAATGCCAACAACAAATTTTATTTACTTGTTTTACTTTTTTGGTTATGTCGATGTTGTATTTAACAGAAATATACACGCTATTCAGGAATGGAAATTTTCATTTTAATCGATTTGTTTTTCTTTTTAAATATTACATGTAGATAATAACAAAGAAAAAAGAAAATAATCAATACTTATAGAATTCGTTAAAAAAAATGAATGAAAAAATCTATGGTAATTTCCTAAATAACCGGAAAAAACGTTTATAAGATTACAACAAAAAAGGGAATAATAAGTATTCTGCTTTCAAAATTTACAGCGGTGTGAAAAAAATTATCAAATTTCCTTTTTTTTTAAGCATTTTTTTTTTTTATTTCAAAAAAAAGTAGTACCTATACCCCTTGGCGTTGGACCATAACGCAGGTTTTATATCGTTTTCCACCTAAAGGGAATACTTACGTTTTTTTTTACCTACATATACTGAGAGGAATTGACGAATCCTCCACAAGTATTTATATTTTTCCATGATAAATGGTTCATTGCTTAAACGAACAAGCTTCTCCAGGCAACAAGAGACCCAACTAGCTGATCACATATACGCACGCACAGGTGGTACTGTGGTAGAGATCATAAGGGGTAGATTCAGGGACTACTAATTTGCTTAAATGTTTTTTTTTAATTCATTTAATAAATCCATGGCTGAATAATTTTTGAAACAAATTGACTTTTTATGAGGATTAAATGACATTTTAGATGATTTATATTCTTTCTCTTATATTCCACAAATAAGGTGCTTATGAGTCTTGACTTTGAAAAAACATTAAAAAATAATAAATAATCTAATATAATATTAAATAAAATTACTGCGGCTTTTCCAATTGTATAGTTTTTTGCGAATATCCCACAAATGAAGTGCTAAAAATGTATAACAACCTTGCAAAACCTTCTATGACTGAACAATGTCTGAAAGAAGTGTTGACCTATTTTGACCAATTCTTGACCTTTTAGTTGGCATCATTTTTTTGCAAATGTCCTACATATGAGGGGCTATAAGATACCGGTTCAAACATTACAATCGTAAGACTTACTCACTTTCCGGTCTAGTTTCTAATGACTCCATACTCCAATAGGTTATATTATATAATTATATTTTAATAAATCTTTTCCTTTCATAAACTTCACAAATAACCACAACCGATCAAAAGTTTTAATAAAAAGAAAGAAGCCAGAATATTTATCACCTCACTGTAGGTATATTAAATCATAAACAATCTTGATTGTTTCATTTTTGCTTTCAGGATAATGTTAAGGATTTAAAGAATAATAAAGGATTTTAAAAAATTTTATATTCCTATTTTTATTTTGTTTAGCTGACAACAGCAGGTACCTTATTTACATATATACGAAGGTAAAGTCGATGAACATTGGGTAAAGATAAAAGGATATTAATTAAGATGTTGAATTATGGTTGTTTTGGCGTTGTTTAGTTAAAGAATTTTTTTGTTCCTTAAAAAAAAATGTAAGAAGGCAAACAAGAGAATATTCATTTTTTATCATCTTTTAATTACATTTCGCTATATATACAACCTTAGAAGTTGGAACAAATTTAAAATTAATATAAGATTAATAGCTGTTTTTTTGTTGTTGCTTTATTATAAAGTGGCTTTTTTGTTAAATAAAGAGAAAAGAATATTATCTAGAGGTGAGATGTTAAGGCAATTAAGTTTGAAAAATTGTTTTGCATTTTATTTATGAAACACTCATTATTTTTTTTTTTTAAGTATCTACTTACAACTCTTCTTGAAGTGATGATATTTAAATATAATTTTTTTTTATTAATGTGGAAAGAACTTGTAATGTATACATAACTAAATTTATAATTCAAAGATTTATTTGAAACAATAGTTTATTGCTAGTTTTTAATTGATTCAGGTTTATGTGAATAATTATCATGATAAAACATTAAGTTGGCTTATTTAAACTTTAAAAAAATCAATATATTTTGATTCTTAATAATTGGAGACAAAAAATTTGTCATTACATGTTAAACTCTCTGTATAGTGAAATAAATAAACGTAACTTACAACTCCAGCCCTGTGTGGAAAGGACCTACAATTTTCTGCCGAATCCCCCAAGAGTATCACATTTGCCATGAAGAAGTGCCTCTCGTCGTTCGAATTCGACAAGAAAACTGTAGGTCTTCGCCATTGCTGCCGATTACACGCAGAAAAGATTGGTTGAATGGAGAATGAAGAATGGTTATGTTATCATAAAAAAAAAATTGAAATATAGATCTCCTATATGTTTTAGTTAAGGGATTGGTAAAAATTGTCACAGCTGATTTCGATCAAACATAATATTACGATGATAGGGAAGACGAAAAAAGTGGGTCTCGCAATTCCGTCTGACTACAGTATTTGTCTTTTCTGTCTTTGTCTGATCAGTTGCAGCCTTAAAGGATGAGTTGACTTTTTAGCATTATTTGCACAATCTTCCGGCACATCTATTCCAAAAAATCTTAAGCATGCCATACAAATATTTTTATACTTTTTTTTTTAAACAGCACCTATACGTCGGGTATGCAATGAACTTTTTATAATAAACAAAACATTAAAACAATTAAAGCTTAGCAACTGCGTTTAACCGTTTTTCTTTTTATTTTGATATAAACACAAAAAATTAAGAAATTTAATTTTCCACAATTTTTGTCGTCTTACTTGTCGTCAACCTTATTGAGTTAAAAACTGAACAGTAACTAGATACTACTTTATATGGATATTAAATTCAGTTCAGATTGTAAAACTTCGCAGCCCAAATGTGTTTTAATTGCTCGAAACCAATTCAAATCAGAAGGATAAAGTAAACAGGATGCAGACAAGTGTTATCTTAGGATCATTATTATATAGAAAAAACAAAAGGGGGCTAAGATGGCTTCCTTGAGGCACTCCAGATTAAAGCCTAATACGCTGTTGATGCGAAACAAAAAATCCCATACAAAAACGACACAACGAAATCATAAACGAAAAATTTCTTTTTCATTTTTCAATACGCAGTTACGAGCGAAATTGATTATTTTAGCAGATTATTTGGAGAATTATCTGTTCTTTTTTCGCACAGAATTAATTGTCCAGACCATTTATTGTGTGCGGAAAAGTGACATTTGAGTTGTATTCGTGTTTGTATATGTATATGTTGTTTCTTTCATATCAGCGTGCCCTCTCTGTGATTTTTATGCGTTGTGTTTTTGTATTTTGTTTTTGGTGTCTTGGTGACACTTTGTGTGGATAATTTCTCGTTGTCGTTTTTGTAAGCATTTCGCTGTCGTGTTGGAGACTACCGACAAACTTTGTTTCGCATTAGCAGCGTACTAGTCTTAAATATTGTAAATAAGTTTGGACCACTTTGAACTAATAACCACAAATTGTGTTCTTCCGGTAAGGTAGCTCTTAAGCCATCGAAGTAAGTTTAAATGAACACCTATAAGCTCCAGTACGAGTATTGTATACTTTATCAAAAACTTTGGATTCAGTGTGAATTAGTAGACTTTTTTTTATTAAAATAGTTGAAAAACAAAGACAAATTTGTTACGATCAAACGACCACTTTCGAATCCATGCAGTGCTATTGATAAACCGTTTTTATCGAATTTTAAAGTTTATTTTAAAAAAAAATTGCTTAAAAGATTTTGGATACCAATTTAAAATGGGTCTAATATTAGTATCCATTAATTTTGAATCATATTTATGAATCGGTGTTATAAAGTATTTTTTCCAAATTGATAAAAACTCGCCATTACAAAGAGATAAGTTCAAAAGCTTTGTTAGAGGTTTGACAAAACTTATCTTACTCATTTTTGAGAATAAAGGTGATAATAGCGAAACCTATTTTTCCTGAGGGCAACTTCATTCTCAAAAATCACATTTCCAACAGCCGGCAAAACGAAATAAGCGTTAACTTTAAAAGCATAAAGTTTCTTTCATTCTATAGAACTTGAGTTTTTGTTGAATTTTCTTTTATGTTTATAATTCAAATAAAGTAAAAGAAGTTGTTTTTTATATTTATACGAGTAAAAAATGAGTTATTAATAAGAAAATGTAAAATGTTTTATTCGGGTTTTTTTGGTCAGTTTGTTGTACTATGGAAATAAAATCAAATAAATCCAGACTATACGTTTCGCTGGAAGTTTCAGTACATTCAGGGGCGTTTATTTTTTAAATTAACATAAAATTAAAAATTTTTTTTTAAGAAGAACTCCCTCCAGACAAAAAGTTCTGGGTCACTATTAACCTAATGGGAGCTTTGACTGTTTTATCTATAGATCCAAAAAATTCGAAAAAAAAAATTGGTGTTACGTCCCAGCGATCTCACTTGGACTCATTGGATATAGTTCACACTAGATATTTGTCATAAAATTTATGTAAGATGAACTGAACTAAACAAAAATTACGTATTGGCAAGGCCCTCACTAGTCATCTGATGAGTCTAAGTGGGATTGCCGGGACGAAACGCCAATAGTTCAACAAGTCCAATTTAAATAGTGCTAAGTCTTCTACTTGGCTGATGTATTTCAGTGGTATTAAGAATTTGTATCATTAAAAAAACCTTCATATACATTTGTTTTATCTATATGTAATACAAATAAAGTAAAAGCTTTCAGGTGTTATAATCAACAACCAATTTGATTTTATGCTCTTGAAATGTAAAATCGATTAGATGCGATCTAGCTGAGCATTTCATTTATAATTAATTTATTAAATAATTACGTGTTTAATTGTTTTAATTTTATTTTTTTAATTATTTTTTACTTATATTTGAATATACTTTCTACTCTAATGACAATCTAAGCACAAAAAACAAATAATTTAAAGCTTTTTAAATCTTTGTAGCGGTAGTCTACCTATTTATATAAACATTTTGAACTCTTCGTGAGACCGAATAGAAGAAGAATGTCGATTAAAGCTAAAATCTCTATAACACCTTATTTACTTTATATAGTCATATTACGTCGGTTAATCTCTTTACGAATTAAGGACTATTTACCTTTAATACTTTATTGCTAAACATTGAGATGAGTTGGTTCTTCTGACAAATGGGATGAATAAAACGTAGTGACGCTGACGATGCGGCATATAATCAGTGGTTCGAATAGGTATAATTAAATTATATGTCCCCGAAGTGAAGTACGCGAATTTACTCTCTAACTTTTCTAATTAATTATTTGTTTGTGCTCTGATGTGTACTCAGACTGTGTGCACAGAATTATTCGAGTTCGTATAGACTGGGACGGATTCTCCATAAGTTTTAAACAGGAATATATTTAAAATTTCATAAAAGCCTAAATTTGAAAGTGTGAATTTGATTTAGATTCCGAAGTTAAGTTTAATATTTCAAGGCCATCTTACGGGTGTTTGTTCGAGTTTTTTTTTTTTTTGTTTAAAAGATCGTGACTGTAAATAATGAGAATTGTTTTGTTGTTGTTCTTTTTCTTTCCCGGATGCCTCCCGCTCTTTCTTCGTTGCTATAAATAAAAGGAGTGTTTTTTTTTGCAAATATTTGGCATTTAAATTGGTAACACTTTTTCTAGTGACAGCTAATTTGACAGCTGTCAGATGGTTTATACTTAGATATTTTTCCATTTGACAATGAATAAACTTACGTCATAACATAGCTTGGGAATTGTGGATTGGGTTAAATAATGTCGTTATGGGAATGTGTCATAATTTTTAAAAATGGGGTCAAATAAAGGCAGAAGAGTTATTTTGCCGCAAGTTGTTGAATTGTTTTTGGACATTGTTGGTTCCAGCAGGACAGATCAACCACTCACTCACCTCGGGCAACTATATGGACATTTTGAAAAACCAATTTATGACATTCTGAACAGGGTCATAAAAGAAAATAATCATTTGTGAATACAATATTTAATGAATTCAATCAAAAGATCGCATTCATTGACTTCACTTTGACTAAAAATTAGGCAATCAACATTCATTTGACACAAAAAATTGATTGTACAGCAATTAAATAAATGCATTCTTTTTTGGAATTCACGTATTCTTAACATTCTTTTCTATTGTCTTTGCTTTTTTTTGTCGATGGAAAAGAAAAAACGTCTGTCAATTTAGAATTATTACTACTTTAAAATTCTAAGTATCTATAATATTTGGATAAAATGTCATTAATTTGTCAAAAATTTGTAGTGAAAGAACAATATTTGTGGCGCCTGTTTTTTTTTAATAATTCCTGATAACATACTAACTTGACAGTCAAGCTAGAATTAATTACGACCTCCCAAGGGGTAAAATGAACTCAAAACAGAAAAATGAAAATAACTGTCGCAAATTTGTCGTAAAATTATCGTAAAAGAAAAGAAAATTGTCGAATAATTTATTAATAAGCCGGACATAAAGAAAATCTAAATTATCTTGCAAACCTTGCCAGATTCTATTACGGCCGATTGTGCCATCAACTTTTTCATAATCAATTGTACGTAAGTTATGGAAGGCACAAAAAGATGAAAGAAGCAAGTTCGAACTTGTTTACAAAAAAAAAAAACTTATTTAACATAGTCCAGCCCTGTATATAATCACATCACGATAAACAAGGCACACGGTATATGAAAGAGACTCGTTATACGATTCATTGAGTATTTAGGTATATACATAATATAGAAACTGATAATAATTAAAGTAATTTACATCCAGCTATACAGCACTAGAATCCTCATTCTATACATATAATATAATATTAAGTTTCCAAAAGAGCTTGTAACTTGTCATTTGATGTGGGTGGTGGACCACAAAATCATTAACGATTCGTATAGACAAGCATATATTTTGCAGGCTATAGAGGTAAAGAAGGAGGTGTAACAAAAAATAATGCTTGGATGCCTTGCTTGATGGTGTCGGTCTTAATTCATTAAGACGTATTAAATATGCAGAACGGATAAGCACTCACGTGGTATTCTTAAATTGATTTTCTAATCTGTAAGATGAGACATATGGACATAATGGTTTATTTTATTTTTTTATGATACCTTTTAAGATATTTTTTATTAAATATTAATACAGTCATGGATTATGGTAATTCATTTGAGATAGGTTATAGATATGACAAACAAATAATGTACAATGGGTTTTTGAGTTAAAAACATTTTTTTTTAAATCGTGCTTCGTCAACTACAATTCTTTTGTGTATCTACATATATAATATAATTTAAGTTAACATTTACGTTAACATTTACTAACATACCATTAACAGTCCCTTTTTATTTTTTTTTATTTTTAGGGCAAAACAAAAATATATCCGATTAGGTACCTATATACTCATTGTTTTTCTTTGTTTTTATTTTGCAGATAAAATGTGTAATATTTAAAACAGTTACTGCGAAATTTGTTCATGTAGGTTAGGTATGTATTAATGTATATCTACATTGTATACATAAATATATAAATTTTATGACATGTGCATGTGCACCCAAGCTTAGATGTTTCAGCAGTCGATCTTGAACTGTGGAAGTGTGTAGACGTTTAGCGACTTTCATAGTAATTACAAGTAGAATCGTGTGTGTACAAGTACAACTAAATCCAAACATTTTTTAATAGTGCAATAGCACAGTGGTAGAGGTGGCGGAACGCGGTGCGAGAGGTCACCAGTTCGAGTCCCGGTCGGGCACAAAAATTTTAGAAGCTTTTTTTCATAATCGCGAGGTGGAAAACTTCATAGAGCTAGAAGAAAAGCAAAAACAAACCAACAACAAGGCGGGAGCATCGAAAGGTGTTCCAGCTATAACAACAACAACAACTACAAACATGAAGCCGGCAACGGCGAACAAACCGGGGACATCGAAAGATGCCTTGGCAACGGCATATGATGCGGTAGCTGTAGCGGTAGCGGCAGCAGCATCATCCGATATTGATACGGCACAACCAGCCGTTGCGCCAAAGAAGAGGAGGAGGAGGATAAGGAGTGTCCCCAACCTGGTAAAGCGTCGCTCCATCACCACAGCTGAGCTGCAAGCTGAAGGGGAGGAGACGGCGCGCAATGCCAAAAAGCAAGCAGCGGCCAAGATACAAAAACAACTGAATTCCTCGCCATCCGATGACGACGAGGAGATAGCATATATGTCCGAGGGTGGAGAGGGTCTCTACACCACGGGCGATAGTCAGAAATTTGTTGACTTGACGACACCAGAGGCGTCTGCAGAGGAAGATGATGAAGAAGGCGTCATACAAGCTCAAATTGGAGCAATCCAGGGGCAGATTGTGAGCCTTCAATCCAATCTAGCCACAATGATCCAAGCGTTGAAGGAAAAACAACAATCAAGGAGAGAAAAAGAGAAGCAGGAGCGCGAGAGTAAAAAAAATGCCCAGGCGCCACCAAAGGGGGCGCAACAAAAAAGTGCTGATGGGGAGCTGCAACCGCCAACCAAGCAGCCCCATCAACCACAGCAGCAACAACAACAGCCACTGCAAGTAAATAAGCAGCAGGCAAAACAACAACAACAAAAACAGCAACAGCAGCAGCAGAATCAACAACAGCCAAAGCAACAGCAGCAGAAACAACAGCAGCAGAGACAACAGCAGCAGAAACAACAGCAGCAGAACCAGCAGCAGCAGAACCAGCAGCAGCAGAAGCAGAAGCAACAGCAGCAGCCACAGCCGCCGCAGATCAACAAAAAAGAAAAGGTGCCACCCATCAATGTCTACAAGATGGACTTAAAGGAGACCATAGAAATATGTAAGTCGGCCATAGGTCAAAATTTTACTATTAAACGTTTAGCCGTAGATAGACATGCTATGCACTGCCTCACAGTGGAACAGCATAAAATTGTTAAGGATTTGCTAAAGCAAACCACAACTGAGTTCTTCAGCTTCACTCCGAAAGTTGACAAATTTCAAACGGTCCTGTTGAAGGGCATAGATTCCTGCACGGAACCGAAAGAGCTCTTAAATGAGCTCCGCCAAAAAGCAAGCGACGATCTCGAGTTTATCGAGGTCAAGCCTTTTGCCACGGTCAGAGCCAGACGGGAGAAGCGGAATTTGCCGTTCTTCCTGGTTCAGCTGTCACCCAACAGCAAACTGGATAGTTTGAGGAGTATCTCCGTCCTCAACTACCAGGTTGTAACTTGGGATAAATTAAAGAGGCGCGGCGACATGCTTCAATGCATGCGCTGCCAAAGGTTCGGCCACGCTGCAGCAAACTGCGAAATGCAGTCACGCTGCGTCAAGTGTGGAGAGAACCACATAAGAGGTGAATGCAAGTTAGGCCAGGAGCGGGTCGAAGATAAGACCCTGCTTAAATGTGCACTCTGCCGGAAGGACGGGCACCCCGCAAGCTATCGGGGATGTCCCATCTTTCAGGAGATAAAACAAAAAAAGGCAAAGCAAACAGAAGTAGAGAAACGCCCACCAACAACGCGTGCTCCTACAGTAACGCCCGTCAATCCCCAAATATCCTACGCCCAAATGGCGGCAGGGAGGGTAAATACGGTACAGCCTGCGCCAAAGGCAGCCCCACAGGCCCTCGTGCCTAAGGCTCCGGATGCACAGGCCGAAATAAGAGGCATGTTGCTGGCTATTACTGGTCAGTTAGCAGGTCTTCAAAAAGAGATAAGGGAGCAGGCGAAAAGGGTGGACCATATCTACTCTGTTTTGCCGAGCTTTACGCAATTTATAGGTTAAGGGCGCGCTGCCGGAGAGGCCCTTTAGGATCCTTGCTGTGAATGTAAATTCACTGATTAGGATCGAACGTAGAGCAAATCTATTCCAATTGTTGAAAGACCAAAGTCCAGATGTGTTTATGGCCAGCGAAACTAAGCTAAGCCAGAAACATAAATTGACACACAATAATTACAATATCGTACGAAGAGATCGGCCCAACTCTACTCTAGGGGGAGGCGTCGCAATCTTTGTACGAAAAGGCATCAATTATAAGATAATATACAATAGTGAAGTACGCAGATTTCGGCTGCTTGAGGCGTGTATCGTATGCATTCCTCTCCAGCATGGGAAGCGAATGTATGTGATCGCGGCTTATGCACCGGAATCACCTCAACCTACTGATTTCTTGACAGAGCTCGAAAAACTTTTTCAATCCTTACAACTGAACTCGGAAGAGAATTACTTTCTTATGGCCGGTGATTTCAATGCCAAACATAGTGATTGGGGAAATCAAGTACACAATCCGAGAGGTAACCATCTATTTAATTGGATGGGTCAGTACAATATTGAATATATGATCGATCTTCTGGCTACTGATAGACCATCGTTTCCAAGAAGCGGTGCCTATCTGGACCTATTGCTAAAAGACTCAAGACTGACAATTACTGACACTGTGGGTCAACGGACAAGAAACTGTTTACAGACAATAGAATACGACAGTGACCACTGCGGACTCGCCGCAACAATACAGCTGCCGAATGAGCTAATGGAGTTGGAGGAGTATGTACCGGCGCATTCTTACAATTACAGTAAGACGCACTGGCCACGCTTCACCAACGCCTTATCTGGCGAAATTCGTGCAAGCAATATATCCCCACCAAATGACAGGAATTTGACAAACAACGAAATTGACCAATACTTGGAACAAATGGACGAAACAATCCTACGAACTATGAACAGAACAATACCAAAATACAAAGAACGTAACGCAACTGACATGTACCGTAACGCGACTATTAACGCACTACACAGACAAAAAAGTGGACTACTGACAAGACTAAAACTCTTGTACCGACGGTTTACTGACTCACGCGATCTGGAGATTAGGACACTGAAGTCGTCAATCAAGAACATTAACCAACTGATCAAAGAAAATTATAGGTTGTCCATTAATTTGTACTGGAACAATAAAATTCGGGCCGTTAACTCTAGCGACCCGAGTATGTTTCCGCAAATTAATAAGATATTTAGACGGAATGATCAGAACGAACTTCCGTGTCTTAAGCTTCAGAGAACGACAGAAAATAGAGACGTACTTTTGACAGCAGGCATAGATCCAGAGGACGCCGTTTTGGACGATGACAATTTTATTGTTGAAGATCCGCAGGAGAAAGTGGAGGCTGTGGGGGCTGCTTTTCAGCAAGTGTACAAGGTGAATGCTAGCATTCGCCCGAACCACGACCTGGAGAACAGAGCCCTTCTGCACCACTTCTACCTTCGGAACGACATAACGCAATGGCGATCTGAGAACCTCGGTTTCACCGGGTTCAATGAAGAACACTTGGCGAATGCCATCATCGCCGAGCGAAATGGGGCCAGTTCCCTGTTAGTTACGAGGGTGGAGCTCCAGCTCATCTTCGAAACATTAAAGAAAAAAAAGTCAGCAGGAGTCGATGGTATATCCAATATTGTACTACGACATTTACCTAAGGAAGCAGTTGACATTTATGCCACACTGTTTAACAACGCACTGAATAATGCATATTATCCAGTGCAGTGGAAGACAGCTGTGGTTCATCCTCTCCCGAAAAAGGGAAAGGACAACTCCAATCCGGCGAATCTACGGTCGATAAGTCTTCTCCCGAGTATCAGTAAAGTATTCGAGAAAGTTATAAATAGAGCTCTGTCCAAGTGGGCGGAGGACAATAATATCATACCGGATAATCAGTTCGGGTTTAGGGCGGGGCATGACACCATTCATGCCGCGTCTAAACTTGTTTCTGATATTCAATGGAACAAATCCAAAAGACAGTGTACGGGTGCCTGTCTGGTTGACTTGGAGAAGGCCTTCGACACCGTATGGTTAGAGGGTCTTTATCTAAAGCTGACTAGGCTTGGCATAAGTAAACCACTTTTGTATATGCTTTATGATATGCTCAATGGTAGAAAGTGTGTTGTCAAGAGTGGCAATGTAACTTCTACCTCAGTTTTCAATATTAAAAATGGTCTTCAGCAGGGAGCGGTTAACTCACCGATTCTGTTCAGTATTTACACCAGCGATCTGATAGGCAGTCTAACTCAGGCAATTGCGTATGCCGATGATCTTATTGCGTACAGATCAGCTTCAAAAGTTGAGGTCATCAGAATTCTTTTGCAGCGTGACTTCGACAAGATTCAGCGATATTGCGATGATTGGAAGCTGAAAATCAATTTTCAGAAATCCGAAACCATTCTGTTTAGGACTCCGTTGGCTGGAGCCCCAAGGGATACTAGAAAGAACTGGCGCAAGCTGGTGATCGCTGGGCCGCATGGGCGTCCACTGGCGAGTAAAAGTGTAGTGAAGTACCTTGGCATCTGGTTGGATCAGTATCTGTATTTCGACAGACATATAGATGCTGCTCTGGCCAGGGCTAGGGGAGCCTTTGCCCTGACGAAACGGTTGTTTTACAGCAGCCGGCTTGACACCAGGGTAAAGGTGATTTGCTACATGGCCCTCATACGGCCGATGATTGCCTATGGATGTCCCGTGTGGTTCAACGTTGGCCCATCTCAAATGGAAAAGATTCGGGTGTTTGAGAGGCAGTGCTTACGTCGCTGCCTTGGATTACACAGAACACCAGAGTCGGAGTACAAACATTACTATTCCAACAGGGTTCTATACAACGGAGCCAATATTAACAGAATTGATAATTTCTTATTAAAGCTGATTCGGGGTCACATTGCATGAGCGATGTCCTCAGCCAATAGCTTGATCTTTGGGGCTTATTACCCTAACACTGAATATTTCGAGAGTGTGCGTTTGAGTGGCTATGTTCCACCTAACGCATTCCTCTATTTAGACAGTAGAGGGCTGATCCAGGATAGAGAGGCGGTTCCGCTAATCTACCACGTCGGCCGTAGAACTGTGGATAGGCGATTTCGATATGATCGAGACGTGCTTGCACAAGGCGGTGCTGAGCGAATTCGGTTCAGTAGGACTGTGTCCGATCGGGACCGAAAAGATAGGAAGAAGCAGGAGAACCAGTTTTGGTGGCTCAATGCTGTTAATAATGATATTTGAAGTTGACTTTGAAGTTTTGTCTTGGCCGACTTACATATAGGTGTAGGTACTAGTTTTAAGTAGGGACAGTCGGGGTGGCACCCAAAAAAAAAAAAAAAAAAAAAAAAAAAAAAAAAAAAAAAAAAATATAAAAAGATATGAAAATAAAAAAAAATGTAAAAAATATAAAAAAAAAAAAAAAAAAAAAAACGCTGCTGTGGCTGTTCTAGTTTTTAAGTAGTTTTTAAGTAGTTTTTAAGTAGTTTTTAAGTAGTTTTTAAGTAGTTTTTAAGTAGTTTTAAATAGTTTTAGTTAGCTTTAGTTTTTTTAAGTAGTTTGTAAGTTTTAAATAAAGTATTTAAAAAAAAATGATAAAGAATCCAAGTTTTTTGTAAATTCTTTCTTGGAAAAAATAAAACCAATACTGAATTGTAGAATTAAGTTAGTTTTTAAGCCGAAAGGCATTAGCATTAAGTTATTATATAGTTTAACTTAGAGCGCCCACATAGGGCCAGTAAGTTAGTTGTAAGTTATTGATAAGTAGGCTAGTTTTTATGAATTTTTGTCTAGCGTTAAGATAGTTATAAGTTTTGAAGAAAATAAAAATGAATTTAAAATGAATTAGATGTTTCAGCTCGTAGAACGAAATTTAACATTTTCATTCTAAGGGCGGTAATTATCGAGCTCTAATAAATTTTATATGGTGCTCGTAAACCTAGTCTCCAAGCTATAAAAGTCAATATTCATGAACCTCTTAAAACATAAAGAGACTCGATAATTATCGCTCTAAATATAGCCCTTTTCTTTTTTTTTATAAATTTGTCAACAACCTTAACTCCCAAAATTTAGATTTTTTTTTTTTTTTTTAATTGGCACTATGTCGATGTTGACGATAATACTGGTGCTATACGCATCATTTATACAAAGCAGATGGTTTGGTAAGCTTTTATAGCAACTTCACTCTTGTTTTGCCACAAACGATGGCAGGTTTGGGAGGACTTTAATCATTTTGATGTCAATCACTGCAAGTGACTGTAGAGTAGACGTGGCTGGTGATTAAGTTAAATGAAAAAAAAAACAATGAAAATAAACAAGGAAAGTGCACTGTGCATACATACATAGGTCAGAAATTTAAAAACAAATAACAAAGGAACTTTTTTCGATGGTTTCGATGGTTTTTTTGGATGGTTTTGATTTTTAATTAAATCCATCGAATGGAACTGGTTGTTAGCAAAAATATGTATACAGAAAGTGATTTGCATAAGGTGTGACAAAAAGTTAGAGCGTTAAGGTTGGACCGAAACAAGGAATAAATAGTATAGGAGGGGGGTTCTATTCCTCACCGTTAAGCCAGGACGGGTAAGTTTTTTTTTTAAAGTTGACTTAAAACAGAAAAACAAAATTATTTAAAAGCAAGTGTTTACGATGCCATGTTAAACCTTTATATAAAGCCAGAAATCTCTTCTTTTATTTTATTTTTAAATATAGCTGTTTTAGTGAAGTGTTTTTGAAAAATTAATTTTCAAACTGAAAATTTTACGTAATTAAGTACATATCTATTATTTTTGTTTTCAAAATGTAATGCTCTTATTAATTTTAAGTCAAAAACAGAATACCAGATGCTTAGACGTCTTCTTGTTTTTGAGAAAATTGAAAATAACAAGAATTTTAATTTAATTAGTTGTTTTTGTTGCTTTAAATATCCTATTTCACTAAAAAAAATAGATTTGGTTACTTTCAACTTTCTAAAAAAACTAGAAGCATCTGGTTTTATTTTTTTTAAGAGCATTAAATTTTGAAAACAAAAATAGTTAAAATTTTTTTAAGTTTAAAAATTAATTTTTCAAAAACTGATCATTAAAAAAAAAAACTTTATTAAAAAAAAAAAAAACAAAATAAAATAATAGATTTTTGGCTTCACAAAAAGGTATTGAATGGCATTGTAAATCTTACCGTTGTTTTTAAATAAATTTGTATCTGCTTTAAGTCAATTTTTTTATGTAACACTTTAAGTAATTTACTTCAGTAATGCATTATTGCATTTTATTTTAAACACATAGCAGTTTAAAGTTTTCATTATTTTCATTTGATTAAAATAGGAAGCTTCCTTTATTAAAAGAAGAAAAATAAAATATAATTCAAATTATGTATACCAAAACAACAAGCAAGCAAAATACATGTATTCAATATATAAAAACTTCTGTTGCAGGGTCTGGCTACTTTTAGAATTACAATTTATTCATAATGGCATCAAGAAAATTCACAAAAATATCAAGTTAAATGTTATTTGTATATAATATATATCAATTACAATTTTTTTACTTTAACATAAAACCCTTAGGCCCATTTACTAACATGTAACTTAAATATTTAAGTTCCACATAAACGCTTATGTGACACTTTAAGAAGAGGAAAACCAGCTCATAAATATTTAAATTTCATATCAGCAAGTTTAAAAATGTAAAAATATTTTTCCTTTAGTACAGTAGATACACCAGAATGCAACATTTTATATCTTAATATGGTTTGATATTTATATTATAATGTCCGAACTGTAAGGGATTTTTTTTAATTTCAGTAAAACTAAATAATAATATGTATATATATTTTCTGAATAAATATAAAGAATATATACTATACACCCATATAAAAGGTGGTTTCATTTTGCAATATATTTAATACAAAAAAACAGTACCAAATGCAATTTATTTTGAATTTTCTTTTCAAGTGACTCAAAATTTAAAAGATTTTATATTATACATACACATTTATGAATATACATAGATAATTTATAATTGATAAAAATAATATGAATAATAATAATACCTTAGAAAAACTTATTATAAATAAGAGAAGAAGAAATTTTTAAGTATGCACCTACAAGCCAAAATCCAAAAAACTTTATTAAACCGTTTTCAAAATATTTTTTTCAAAAAAAATATAATTTTGCATCCAATAAATATTTATTTAAAATATTATTTTGACTATGCAATATTATTTCGATATACAAATGTTGATTGAAAACGATTAATACGTTAACGAGAAATTCGAAAATAGATAAAATGCACGACTGGGTCGCACGGACTTGCTCTTATGTGTGCTGTTTTAAAGTGTGACTTAAACTTTAGACTGAAAAATTGTTAAAAAATCAATATAATTAGAAATAAATTGATTAAACAACTTCTAAAACTGTTTTGACACAAACGCAATGTATGTAGGTACATCATCCGATTTCTTACACAAATCTCAGTTTATGAAAAAAAGATTTTAAAAATCGTTGGAGCGGTTTTTAAAAAAATATTTGTTTATGTATAAAATTTAAAAAGATTTTTAAAACAAAAAATTCGTACGCCACTTTAAAACTTATTAATGCGGAGAAAAAAATTAATTTTGAAGAAAAATTATCCAACCATTTTCGAAATATCGAATTTTCAAAAATTCATTTTGATTTTTTTTTTTAATCCAAAATTTGTTTTTTTTTTTTTGAAATTTTGATATGCAATATTAATTGAATTAATAATAATTTGACCAATTATTTAAAATATGAATGTTTTATGAAAAATCGGGCTTTTTTGGTCACTTCCTTCTATATGCAAATAAAAACTTTATTTCATATTTTTTCCCTACGTTTCGTCGTAATTTCTCGACTTCATCAGGGGTTTTTTATTAAATCTGTAGAAACTTAAGATTAACAATTAACACTTAAAATTTTAAAATTAAACTTACATGGAAAAAAAACATTCGATATGCAATATTATTTGATCTTATCAGAAGCTCATGTGTAAAAAAATTTCATTAAAATTTGTTGAAAAGATAATTAGAAAACCAAAAAAATGGTTCTATGAGAAATAACATTTTTAGACAAAAGATAAAATTTTATTTTCAATAATATGAAAGATCGTACTGATATTAGCTCACATTGAAATTTTAATCAAAATCGTAGGAGTCGTTTTTGAAAAAAATGACATTTACCATACTGATTTTATAACATTTGTATGGGACATACCGTCATTTTTGGCTATAAGACTAATGTGTATTAAAAATCTGCTAGATAATGTCAAAAAACTGCTATATGCCAAGTTTAATAAAAATTGACCAAGTCGTTTTCGAATTATTAAGTTCTCAAAAATAATTTGAAACTTTTTTTTTTTAAATCAAAAAAAAAAAACGCCCAGAAAACGCTTGGTACCAAGTTTAAAGAAAATTGATCCACCCGTTTAGGCTACAGCCGAAACGAAATCATTGTATGGCAGCTTAAACAAAAATTCACTATAAGGAATCACCGCAATGAACTGCAACAAATTTGAAAGCAATCGTTCTATTTTAAATCATATTGGAAGCTTATGCATACAAAATTAAAATAAACATAATAATGAGATATTCGTTTATAGATGAAGATGACGATATAGGCGCAAAATTTTAAACAATCGGATGTTGAGGTATTACCATGATACTATAATTAACAATTTACTGAATTTAAGCTTGGTCCAAGTTCGAGTCCCAGCTGGACATAAAAGCATAAAATCTTGGTGGTATTTCACCCAAGTGTTGTTGTTTCATTCAAACCTTCAATATTAATACTATGATGCGAAAGCTTGGCAGTCTAACTGCAAGTGTGTTATCAAACAAAAATCCCTTATAAAAATTTTAACTTTTTTTAAATTTCAAAAAAATATTGTGTGGAAATTTTAGTATACCTACAAAAGGTTTCTCCATACATTTAATAAAATTAATTGAAGCGTTTTTGAGAAAATAAAAACAAAAAAAATTCTTATAGGAGGTGCCTCTAATAACCATTTTTCAATTTTTTATTTGTAGCAAAAAGTACTCATATGTAATAAAAATTATTTAATTTTTATTTTATTTTAAATCAGTGGGCAGGTTTTTGTGAAAAATAAATAAGATTTTAATTATTTGGTAAAAAAAAATTGTTCCGCAAGTACCCTTATATTTTTGGTCACAAGAAATTAAAAAAAAAAACAAAACTTTGGAAAACAAAACTGTAGTTTAACGAACAGATAGACGGACAAAATTTGGAGAGTGAGAAGGGTACAAGGTTTACAAATCATTTTCATTCTTAACGAAAACAGGGGTATGGCTGTTCATTTTATTGTTCTTCAAAGTCTTAAAGCGAGTGTTTCGAACTTTCAAACACTTCTATTAAATAAACTTTGTATTCATGGTGACGCAGCTGTGCATTTAATACCTTTATGTAAAGTTAACTTATGTTTTTCAATAAATGTGAATAACTGAGGTGTTAATCATCGATAGAAGGTTGGTGTCAATTGAATTACCTGAGATGCGGATTCGTCAATTTAAATTCCGTTTCGTACCTATTTTTGTTTTTTTTTATTATTTAAGGTAAATTTATTTTTAAGAAAATTTCCTTTCCTACCAAAACATGAGAAAATAGACCTTAACACCTCAAATATGTTCTCTTATCTTATACAAATTATATTATAATATTAAAATACTAAACTATTAAAATTATATGTATTGGTTTTTACCTATATCCCATTTCATAACTTGAGTTCTGAACTTTGTTTTCAAAATTCATCAGCTATAATTATTTCCTCGTAATCTTTCAAATGTTCGAAAAAAAAAAAATATTTTAAATTATTAAACAAGAAAATTCTACGCGCGAAGTACACAAATTTTCACCGAAAACAGTTTAAATTATCATTATATCCGGTCTTCCCCTCAAGGCTTTCATTTCAAACTGCTATACGTTGAATCAACTTTGTCTTTGCTAATAAGCAATTTCATTTTCATTTACGGTTTTCGGAATGAATTTAATTTGTCTCTGCTCAAACCAGCTGTTTTATGCATCATTAACTTGCGCTACTACGACATCTTTCCTCCTTAAATCATGATCTCTCTAGAAGTAACCGAGACAAATTGAACTTGAAAAGGAATTTTTTTTTTTTTTTATTTTTAGAACTGAGTCCTTTCAGTTTCAGTTTCAATTTCCAATTTAAATTTCATATTTTGTCTTAAATAACCAACACGCAAAAAGTTTTGAGACACTTTTGAATATAAAGATGGATGAGGGTTTAACTATATAGATTTTTTTTTTATTACTTAGCCCTGCGGGAGGCTGTTACCAAAGCGAGATCTGAGGAAATCATTATCCCATTTGGTGTGGGCATTGCCGGTACAGTTGCCCAGACAAAAGAGATGATTAACATCAAGGAAGCCTACAAGGATTCACGTTTCAATTGTGAAATCGACTTAAAAACCGGCTACAAAACAAACACGATACTCTCCATGCCAATTTGCAACTATGAGGGCGACATAATTGGCGTAGCTCAGATCATCAATAAAACAAATGGTAAGGGTTTTTATTTTGTTTTTTCGTCTTTTTGTATTTACTAAGAAGCTATTTGCTAGCTAGGATTGATTTATGGATGAAATTTCAGGTTCATTGGAGTTCGATGAGCATGATATTGAGATATTTCGACGATATTTGACATTCTGTGGTATTGGCATTCAAAATGCACAGCTCTTTGAAATGTCCGTCCAGGAATATCGCAGAAATCAAATACTTTTGAATTTGGCCAGGAGTATTTTCGAGGAGCAAAATAATTTAGAATGTCTGGTGACGAAAATAATGACTGAAGCTAGAGAGCTGCTCAAGTGTGAAAGGTGTTCGGTGTTTCTGGTGGATTTGGATTGCTGTGAAGCGGTAAGTTTATCCTTTTAAATTAGGTAGTAATTAAAGCTGATAAAAGTTATTAAAAAGTAATTAATAAATACGATGCCAATCTAACGTGATGATTTTTTCACTTTTGTTTCTCCGTCTAAATTAGAGAGTTGAAGAATTTTACCTCAAAAAATGTTCATGGTTTTAATTTTAAATCGTTTAGTGTTTTTAATTGCTCTGATAGTTTTTTAGCCAATGATCTTTTAGAGATTTGTTAGTTAAATCTGGATTACAATTGTCTATTGGATAGGGACTTTGAGGCTTAGAATCTTACAAGAAATGAAGATCTGGATTGATATTAGTACCTACAATTTAACAAAAAAGGTAAAAAAAAACTTTCAAGGTTATAAGTCCTGAACAGGAACAGTCATAGTAGAATAATATTCGATGCTAAGTATAAAGAGATATTTTTTCTTGCCTTTCTTCTACCTTCTTCCTGGCTTCTTGGGGGTCATCCCTTTATCAAGAAAGCGAAGGTACCGCTTTGCGCCCGCTCCACATAATCCCTTTCTGCATGGGTCATCCAGCCCACCTGGTTTGGTCAGTGGCGCGGCGTTGGAACTGTGGCATTTCTTCTGTACCGGCTATTTGGTGATCTTTTGTTGGGTAGTTGGGAAGTTCGCCTAGATGGTGACGTTTTCTTGATATCTTGAAATGATTGAAATGTTCATTGAATGTGTCTAAAAGTTCATGAAATTTAAAGAGAAGGAATGTCAATTAGTATATGAAGAGACATATTTAGAATGCGTTCATAAATAAGGAGATGTCCAACTATTTAAATTTTAAACAGCTGAACAACTGTCCAAGAGCGTTCTAAGGAAATCTTATTAATACGAGTCTTTACAAATTGTATAAATTCAGTGCACACAAAATTATTAAGCTGTAATAAATATTTCAACTGTTTAATAAATAATGGTAGCTTAAAGGTTTTTTTTACAACTATCAGAATTTTTGTCTGACTTCAGAAACAATAAAATAAAAATTTGGCAACTTAAAGTTGTCAACATTATCCTATAAAATTATTTACATCAAAAATTGGAGTGGGAAATGATTTTTGTCGGAAAATTCAACAAAACTGATCAATTTGCGTCCGCGTCGACGAATTCAAGCTGCAGTCGCAACGCAGCTGCAAAGGGAGCTGCGAGAGTTCGTCAACTTTTCACATGCAGCACTTTTGACGTTTCAATTTGTACAGAGATAAAAAGAGCTGGAAAAAATATTGAATCTTTTTGTGCTTATTTATACCGTGAAAATTATTATTGATTAATTTGAAAGAAAAATATCAGAAATAAAAAGGTGTACAGCTGCATTGTGAGCAACTATAGCACATATACGTATGACACTTTTTCACAACTGTTGCTGCTGCAGCTCCAATTCCAGTTGCAGCATTCTATTGTTTTCTGGTAGTTTCTCTTATTAATTTTATGCTGATGTGTTGGAAAACAAAAGCAGGTTTGATAAAAATAAGAAATGCCCAAATGAGAAGTAACTTATGTACATATGTGCATTAAAAATTCATTCGTGTTGAGATATATGCTGTTTCAAATTCTCCCATATGTACAAATACATACATATGTATGTGCATTTTAAATTGACGTCACATAACTGTTAAAAAATTTTATAGCTTCAAATTATAAAAGTATCTTAGCATAAATAAGTTTTTTTGTAAAATGCAAATATAGGTACTGTTAACCAAATTTATTTTCCAACTGTTTCACATAAACATTTGAATGTCTTATTTTGTTTTGTTTTTGTAAATCAAACATTACAGCGTCGCTGCGGTGGAGATGAATGTCATAAGGACAATTTCATCCTCGTCCTCTATCTATACAAAAATGTAAAAATGATTTTATTTTACAACTAAAGCAAACCCTAAATGTGTTGAGATGAGAGGTGTGCAACACTTGAAACTTCCTCTGAGAGCATACATAGAAGTTTGTAAATAAAAAAAAAAAAAACACCACCGCATGGCATGTGCTATAAGCACACAAGAGTATTACGATTTTATAGTAATATGCAAATTTATACAGCATCATGTCCTTACTTCATAAACCATTTAGCTTTTCACCCTAGGGTCCATTCTTTCTCTTTCTCTCTCTTTAACTTTCTCACGGGCCAAAGTTAGTTTTGATAATATGAAATATTCTCGGATAAAGGATAGATTTATATGCAAAATGCTGAATATAAAACATAAACGAGTGAGATTGATCATCATTTATTTACCTACGAGTAAAGTTGTATATATAATTTTTCAAAATAGCTATGACAACCACGCACGCGATAGAGTGTCTTCTCTTTGGTAAATTATAATCAAGTCAAATTTGTTTTTTTTTTTTAGTATGGAATTTTATGACGCAAGAAAAAAATGCTTATTAGCATTCTTTTGACGCATACCTACATATCTACTAAATTGGATTAAAAAAATAAAAGTCAGAGTGGACTTTCAGTTTAATCTTTTGAATGATGCACAGTTTGTTTATATGTACATCGTTTTTTTCTTAACTCATTTTATTTTTGTTTTAAATTTTGTCGTTATCGAAGGAAATTCAATTAATTTGTGCTACATGACACGACTTTTTCCAATACATGGGCGAGCTCAATTTTATTATGGGAAATATAAAAATCCACCAATTAAAACTTCATCATATCCACAGGATGATGAAAACGGATAAAAAAAAAATACAAGAAAAGGGCAAAAAAAGAAAAAAAAAATTTGGAAGGAAATTAATATGCATGAGGTTTTAATTTTAAAAAGAATACATTAAATAAGGTCAAAGAAATTTTAAAACTTTAAAGTTTTTTTTTTAGGTAGTTATCAAAAATAAGAGCGCGAGTCTTTAAGTCATATGAATTAACTATGTTATTTTTCCATTTCCGTTGGAAATAAATCCAATCTATATTAAAAATTTGAACGTCATTTTCTATTCCCAGATAAGGAGCTTCTCCACGAAATAAAAAAAGAAATTTGGTGATTTTAACTTCAACCAAATTTTAAAACAATGCGATGGACGATGCTAACTCGTTTTAAATTAGAAAATGACATTTGAATTAAAGCATTTTACATCTTTAAGACAGTTTAAATCCATTGGGTTAAATGCATGTTTTGCATTGAATAATATCTACAAAGATTTAAAATTTTGGATTTAATAAATTCGGATTTAATTTAAATTTACAGTGAATAATACGGCCGTAAGTTATTCAGTTTAACTTCGGTCGTTAACAAGGTAACTAAGTTCATTCAAATTAGTTATTTTTATCTTTCCCGCAGCTTCTTACGCCCAGTGGTTAGGGTTTTGGTTATTAGGCCTGTGTAATCTTTATTCGTTGCAACCAATAGAGTTCGCCTGTGTAAGTGCCAGGACAGTTTTTTATATACCGGTATATATAGGTATTTATTTATTTATTCATTATTTATTCAAAAATTCGGTTGAATTGAACAAAAATGGGTCATCTTTTGATCCGAGCCAATTCGAATGCTCGGTAATCGGAAACACTGAAGCAAGGACAAGTGGAGTTTCCATATATACCTACGTCTACATATAACCTATTTTGTGTCAGGATGAAGAGGCGGAAAAAGGTTTTTATCACTTCTTTTGTGAGGTACCTTAGCCTAGAAAGAACCATAAAGACAGCCCTGTGGGAGAGTACTTTTTTGATCAACTAACTTAGTTACTAGACGATACTCGTTTTGCAACTAAAGAACTTTCTCGAACTCATTCAGAATTGGCATACACGCATGTTTTCAAAAAATTAGCCTTTATCGAAATTGGGAAAGCGGTATGTTCCCTTAAAACAGCCATCGATGCCCTTGAAGTGTTGAAGCCGTTGATTTATTCTGTTGCAACCAAATGTCTCGTAAGTGGCGTTAGTCAAATTCTTCCAAGGGAAGACGGATATTTGTGTATTGTAACAAATACTTGTTTGGTGTGTTATAATCAATACTTGTCCTTTAGAAAAATTATCATTTAAAAATAGAATACTGAATTTGATCAAACACCATTTGATGATAAACTTTATTATTTCTAATTCCAAAAGTGTATACATATTCCCTTTCAAAAATAAAATTTAAAAAAATATTTTTTTTTTTTTTTTTCAGAATCACTTGGAAAAAATTCTAGAGAAACCAAATCAAATAATGTCAACTGCGAGAAGATTTAGCAATAATGTTAATGTTGAAGAAATTTTAAAGGAACAAGTAAGTATTGTAATATAACTATAATTGCCTACCCAACCGGAAATTCTTGCAATTACATTAAAAATATTATTTTGGGAACAGACCTAATTGAACCGAACTAATGTCAAATGCCAAAGTATTACCAATTAGAAAGTGGAAGTGTTCATATTAGAATTCATTTTTATTGGAATAATATTTAACAGACAAATGCAGTTTTTGAAGAAATTATCAACATTTTTAAAATAAAATTATAATTTGTTAAATTAGCATTTGACACCTCATTTATCAAAATCATTGTAGCAAGAGAGAAGGGATCCAGACTATATTATTAATACAGGTATATGATAATGATGATGATTGAAAGCCTAAATTTGACACAAGAGAGCTCAACTTAGTTTTTTTTAAGAACATCGACATTTTAATAAAATTTGCAAATTTGTGCTTTTTTTAAATATTTGCCCAACTTCTTGTGTAAGAATATTTTTTTTACACTGACAGCATAACGGTATAATCCTCATCATCAGTGGCGCAACAGTGTTAATTGAATCTAACTATACTGCGGCAGTAAATTAAGAAACACTTACATTATGCGGTTTGATAATTTCAAGCAGGATTTCGATCTGCTTATAATATTAATATGTCTATAAATTATTTCGGTTTAAATCCACAAAACTAACCCTTTAATTGACGATTTAATTAAATTATTAAAAATTTCACACACATTATTATTTGTAAATTTGTATAATCCTCTTAATATTAACCCAACGTAAGGAAACCAAATTTCAATTTATTTAAATATTTATAAGCATTATTTTCAATTTCAGCAAAACTCACGAACTCGTTTCACAGTTCTTTTTGAATTGGGTGCCGAGAATCAATCAGCCAACATATCCCGACCGTCGGTAAATGATTTAAGCAACTCAACTTTGGCCCAAATCGCCCAGTATGTGGCGACAACTGGTCAAACTGTGAACATATCGGATGTCCGGGAATGGGTGCGAGACCACAATAAAATTCACAGTGAGGGTGAAATTGATTGCACTAAGGCAATTTTATGTATGCCCATTGTGAATGCCCAGAAGATTGTAATCGGTGTAGCACAGCTTATAAACAAGGTATGTATATGTATAGATTTTTTCATGTAAATATAAATATATATTTAACTAAGAAACAGGGCTGTCGTTAATCGATCAATAAATTTCTTCGTTATCTTTACAATTTAATTTTTTTTAATACAGTTACTATAACAACACCGCATAGGTAAAGTACTAAACATGTTTTCTCAAAATATATTTCACTTTTTATTATAACTGTTTTATAGCAACAATTGTTGCTTTATTTTTTTGGAAAATACAAGTATATTCTTAAGTTTTTGAGTTCAAAGTCTAGTTCTACTGAGTTAATAGATTTCAAAGGAGTAGGTACATTAGTATTAAAGATGAGAACGGAATAGAAACACTCCGCAACTATACTCAGTTCGGCAGCACTGCTTATACGGGGCTATGTTTTCATGCTGACACGTTGTATTGATAACCGCTAAACGGTTGAATTGCATTTGGTTGGAGTGGAGTTTTGAATTTTATAACTCTAAGTGAAATCGGATGTGGCTGATGTGTTGTGCATGGTTGCAGTCATGTTTTAAATAAATTTAGATGGGAAATCGATTATATCCTGTCCATCTTAATTATATCCCTATGCGAACAGGATTCTAATGAATTATTTAAACCAAACATTTTTGAAATATATAATTTCGATAAATGTAACTACTTTTAGTTAAACGGGATAGACCGCAGAATGTTTTTTTTTTAAATATTATGTTTATATTATTTTAATTAAAAAGTATTATATAAATATCTTCACCATCGCGTAAAGCCTTATTTTGGATTAAAATCTCTTAGCACGTTATATCTACATATATTCCGGGTCAAAATGTGACCGAAATTATCTATATATATATATGTATATATTGTACATTCAAAATAAATCTATTCATTTGATTATATCATGTTAAAAATTATTGTTTAAATGTTAAATGTACTTTTAATTGGTATACGGAATTTATTCAAACTCACAACACAACAATTAAAAATAAATCATAAAGTATACTTTAAAAGAAAATATCCTAATTATTTCAATTTAGTATTAAGGCATATAACTTTTTTTTAACAAAAAAAAAATAAGTCTAAAGGGTACTGTTAGAATTATGAATGTGAATAAAGAGGAGAGTGAAAAAACTTGACACAACAGACAAAAAGATTGGCAAACATGGGTATGCACTATGCAGGGTGATTTTTTTTCTTTCATAGCATTAAACTTGAAGTCTTTAAGTGATATTATGTACTTCTTTTATGTTCTTTAGAAGCGAATGACAATTGGAAGTCATCTAAGATAGTTGAAATATAAGCATACAATTCAATATTCAAGGTGCATCAATAACAACAGTTTGTAATGTTCCTTTACAAGAATTGCTAGTTAATGGCAGCTCGCTGAATAGAGTGGTAAGGGAGCCGCAATAAAAAATTAGTGAATCGCAAATGTTACTTCAAGACTGATTTTATTTTACACGATCCTACAGCTATTTATACTATTTAAAAATCATTGGGTTATCCCCAGTGCCGTAGCCAGGATTTTGGTTCGAGGGGGGGGGGGGGGGCTTGCTTCCAAATTTTACGAGGAATTCTTTAAACAAAAAACTATATATATTCCAAATTTATTGATTTTTATTAGTTTTTAAATTGTATGTACTTAAACGAACATACATATACATACTTAAATAATTTTTTTAAACACACATTTTTCAAAGCAGAAGACGTCTTAATTTTTTTTAAAATGAGATCAATCACCTTATCTGGATCCACATTAATATCTGAATGAACAGATATCATAGCAAGTGAGCTTAATCTTTCATTCCCCATAACGCTTCGGGACACTGTTTTAATCCTTTTCATAGTTGAAAAGGTTCTGTGTCTTTCAAGTGAAAATATTGCAGCTGTTCAATTCATCGTCGTTCACAGCAGTTAAACCTTAAACCACTTTTGTTCTTAATTTCTTTTCACTTTTGTTCTTTAATTTTTAATAAAAAAACAAATAGAAATTTCTCCAAATTTATATCTTTCACAACTTTCGCAGCTGACAACAAAATTGTATTATCAAAGTAACATGTTAGCTTTTTCCATTTCGTTGACTCGCCCAACTGCAGAAAAACCTGGGAGAAGAGCTTGAAACGATGGTAAAACGTCTTCGGTGATTATGTTTCTGTCCGTAAGATTTTGTATTAACAGACACTCTAAAATAGGATTCAGTAGAAGAGGTTTCTGGATTGGAACACGTTGTGTGTTTCAATGAAGTTCTTGGAGCTCTTAATTCAACTTCAAATAAGTCTCCTAAATTCAATACAAAATTGTATGCATACCAAAATAGTCTCTTGTTTCTTAACGAAGTGTTTCCAAGTAGTTGAAAACTTCAAATAAACTATACCTACCTGGATATTCTCCTTATTTTTATAGATTTGAATTAGTATATTAGAAAGTTTTAGTTTTTATTTTAGACTTTCGGGGGGGCTTCAGCCCCTCAAGCCCCCCTCTGGCTACGTGGCTGGTTATCCCAACTTATGCTAACTATATTACAAATTACAAATGCATCAGCATTCTACTTTTCCTTATATGTACGTAGTTCTTATATTTACAAAATATTGGGGCAGTCTAATTATGACTCAATAAAATTATGAATCTGGACGCAAGTGTAACAAAATATTTCTATGCTACTTCATGTGCATGGTCTGGTCACCCAAGTGATGGTAATGCCCTGAGCACAACACTCAGTTTCGTTTGACAAAAACAAACAAATGAATGAATTCGAATTTTAAGGTTTTAAATATCAATGAAAATGCTATTTCAATTGTGTCGACCGAATATGACATGTGGCTTTGTTTACGTTAATGAAATGAATGAATGATTTTATTACACTACAAGTTAATAGCTGGTGAATAAATACAACATCATTATTAACCTTTATCCGTGACAAAGTTTGAATCTGGAGAAGTTTTATCCGATGTTCATAGTAAAAGGAACTCCAAGGTTTTTAATATTTTAAACATGAAGTTAAATATGTTGTGATATTTTATAATCAAACAAAAGGAGAACTCGTTTTTTTTTTTTTTAATATGGCCTAGGTTTTAGTTTAATGCGTACCACATAAATATTCACCACTAACAGCTTATATAAAAAGAAGAGGTCCTAAGTGACCACTCTGAGGAACTCCCGATTTAGGAATGAATGAATGAAAAGATTGGAAAAAGAGTCCCTGAATTTCACCGGGAGTCCGGGAGGAAAATATAGGTTGTTTTTTGATTATATTTATATTTGTTTTTCTCCGTTTCTGCTACTTTTTATGTCAATTAGTTATTCATTCGTTATTCCAGTTTTCTAGGTAATATCTTTTTGACTGATTACATACATTCATCTTATTCACTAGATAAATCCTGATTAAAACTTAAATCAGGATGTATTTACATTGAATTTATACTATTCAGCCCTATCGTCAATTTAATGAGAACTTTTTTTCCCTGGAAATACATAAAATCCCAGGGAAAGAATATTTCCCATCACGAATCTCCCACGAAATAATTTTTCACCAAAGACTTACATGGAGAAATGTTTGCATTGATATGAAAAAATTATTCACGATAACTATTTTGCTGAAAGGAATATTTTCCTTTATAATTTTGAAGATGATTCCTGATACCAAATTACGCAAAATGGGAAAAAAACTCCGGGGAAATTTCCAAACACTATAAAAACGTTCTACCACGTTTAATTTGCTCTTTCGCTAAATACACGATCTCCTTTTCGTTCAATAATATGATCAAAAAATGCATCGAATGCATACTTCAATATTTCAAAAATATCCTTAATAAATCGAAAAGAAATATTTTAACGATCGCACTCACAGATTTTAATGTTGAAACGTAAATGAGGTTTTTAATTGACCAATAAGTTCCATGAAGCTTAATTGGAACTTTAATCAAACATTGTGAAACAGACTCTTATTATTATTATTAAACAATAATGGCAAACACTTACACTAAATTTGAAAAAATGGACATTCCAAATATGTTCACATTAAGTTTTGAATAAAAGTTTTTTTAAAAAATACAAAAAAAATATTTTTGAAAATGATTGTATGTTAAAATTTTGAAAAAATTCTTCATACAAAATTGGTTAAATTCCTATTTTAAAAAAGCGAAACCAAAAACAAAATTATTAAGTATTTCAAATTTTTAAATTATCTAGATATAAATATACATATATACAAAAACATTTTTTCCAGACCGTGTAAACAAAATTATTAATTAAAAATCCCTTAACATATCTACGCTTCTGAATTTCTGTATAAGTAAAATTTCCATTCTCCACAAGAAAACAGCCTTTGGCCATTGTGCTTACCTATGATTATTTTTACCGATAATAATGTTTCTCTAAGCTCAACAAATGTTTATTATTTCCTTTAACAACGAAATCTCTTGAAAAACATATTTCTCTAAGAACCATCATCCGGTTGGAGAAAAATAAAACATTCTTAAAATAAAATACTTACAAAAGTTCTAACTTATCCGCGTCAAAGGTGATATCTCTACCTACAAGAATTAAAAAAAAAAAACTCCGAAAACATTTGTAGCTATTATTGTTAACAAAACTAATAAACCTTATGTAACAACAAAAAACAAGAAAAACAAATATACAAAACAAACCAAATACACTTTTTTCATTTTCGTCGGGAAATGAAAGAGTCAGTCCACTAGGAAATAAATTCAAACAACTAAAGCTCTGGAAACTTAATTAATCCCAAACCGGAAAAAAACAAATAAATAAATACGTACCCAGATTGAATTGAACAAAGAGATGAAACACCAATTGGATAAAAATGTTTACCATGATATCAAGTCAAGATACAATATTCGTGAGCACACAACAACAACAATAAAAAAAAAAAACTAATAGAATTCTTGAGAGATGTCAGATTTTTTTTTTTGAATTGCCAGGTTTTTATATGAACTCACTCATGGGAAGAGGGAGATGTTAAGCTTTCCATTCGGTTTGTTATTTTTTCTCTGAATTCTTTATCAATGAACTTTTAATGGAATTTTTATTTACTCGTCGAACTGGCATTTTTGAATGTCTTCTATTCTGAAGAACAAAATTTGAAATTCAAACAACTATAAAAAATATCTTGTAAACCTATCATGAGTTCCTGGATACATCAAGGATGTTAAGGAATGATTTTATTTTGGATTTGGTATGCATTTGAATTTTTCTACTATGGTAAATTTATTAAGCTAAATGTTTCAATGCTAGATTGCAAGAGTTTCTATAGGGCTAAAAGTCTTTCAATGAATAGCGAAGAAGGTGTCAAGTGGATAGAAGATTTCAAATTAAACTAATACAAACCTTCCTAGAATTTCATGAATAATCTCTTTTTACATTGAATTCGTTTGAAAAAAGTTGAGCGTTCAAATATTTTCACTGATGAATTTTATTTCTATCCGATAAATTAAATCATTTTGTATTATTTGTGCCTTACTCGGAATGATTGCACTTTTGAATACAAATTCAAGTTTCTATTTAAAAAGGGAGTCGTTATCGAGTTCAAAAAAAAAAAAAATATTTGTGTTTAGCAAGATTTTTGGGTTTTTTACACATTAATATTAGATTACTCATAAAGGTTTTTTTCATGTCCGAAAACTTCATTTTGGGTAGGCCGAAATTTCAGTTCATGGTTATATTTGGAGTTTAACCCATCTCAACTAATATTCAAGCGGATTTCTCAGTTTTAACAAAGCAAGTATTTAAATCATGACTTCTATAAGACATTTATTGTCGAAGAAGTCTTACCTATACATATCAACACTTGCAACTTATCAATATTTGTGGTCTTAAAGAAGCTGAAAAGTTAGTTGGAAAGAGTTCAATGTTATTTGGATCTTGCACACCTATCTCACTGCTAGAGACCATCTAACTGTGGTCTCTGACATACTAGTCTGTGACTTCTTCCTCCTCCAAAACTCGGTAGTCTTAATACAACTATGTTGCATTGAGAAAAGACATCAAGTCCATGAGAAAATGGACAACTTTTTGCTTATGATTTCCCTCAATGCCATATAGTGACCCCAGGAAGCCAAATAATATTGACCTTGAGATTAACATTCATGATTACATGCTCATCACGGTATTGATTCAGACTAACTAACTAACACAATGGAGACGTAGCTGCAACTGAAACTGGTGGGATGGAATAGTTGTGAAAATATTAAACAAACAAATTTAATATTACGAACGAATATAAGGCAACGCAGCTGCAATCTAGTTGGACAAATTTACTTACTTTTAACGTACAGTACTTTTTGACATTTCGTTAGAGAAAAAAAAGCCGAAAAAATATTGTGATTCCTGAAAAAATGAGAATACATTATCTACTAACCCCTTCCTTGTTTTTTTTTTCTTTCAAATACACAAAAACTTGCCGATGCATTGTGGGCACGCACACAATAGCACGTCGGACACTTTTTGACAGCTATTCCAGTTTCAGGTCAGTTCCAGTTGCAGAACTCAATATTATGTTCAAGTTTTTCTTAAATTAAAGTAAAACACGGAAAAAGAATTTTAATATCCATTCAATAATTGGCTTTACTTGACTACTTGACAGATGTTTAATAATGATTTCGAGAATTCGAGCACATGCCGCAGTGGTTGGTAGACGAACATGGCATATTATGGTGGTGCAATTTGTACACATTCTTTGCAGTAAATCAGGCCATGTTTTTGCAAAAACGTGTCAAATGTTGGCTTCTAAGTTCTCAATTGTTTCTGGTTTTTCGGGGTAGATATGTGCACAGAGAAAATAATAGAATGGCGTCAAATCGCACGAACGAGGTATCTAGTTAACACAGCGTTCGTCCAATGTTGCATGCAGTATGTGACACCATATTGCTGAAACCACATTTGATACCTTCCAATTGAGGCACAAAAAAGTTAATAATCATATTTTTGTACCGCTCACCGTTGACTGTATCGTTCTGGTTCTGACCATAATAATTTTTGAAAATAATATGCAGTTACATTTATGATTTCAGCGGCCTATATAAAGCGCACCAAGGGCTGAATTTTTTTGAATGCAATGATGTTTCGAAAATGGCTTATAGATTTTCATAGTTTATTATTTTATTCAAATTTTACCATCACTAAACAAAATTTTCAAATGGAATGCCCAATGAGTTTCTCGAATTGAGTTTTTCTATTGATGATGAATTGCCCAATCTAACCACAAAATAACTGAGAACTGTCAAATCGACTGTCACAAAACACAGTGTAGCAAGTTCGCCGTTTCTAAAAAATAAAAAAAAAAAACACCCTAGAGATGATTCCTGACCCGATTCATTCGCCCCATCAGTAAAAATAAGAAGGAAGTTCAAGTCTTAAACCTTTATTAAATTTTGCAATAGGAACGTAGTAGATATTCGATATCAAAAACAAGCCATTTGAAAGAAAATTCGAGATATTATTGTGACCATAGAGCTTAATATACCATTTGGATTTATTTAGTCTTAATGGACTTAAGCCTTGCTAGATATTTATTATTAAATTTATAGCTCAATGTTTTGATACATGTACATATTTACAAAGTATGTGATAAGACTTTTCAATGTTCATTTTCTTGTTTATCTCTGTGTCGTTATACATACATATATGTAGGTAAGTCATTCAACATCAAAAATCAAAAGGGATATTGCAGGTATCGGTCGTGAAAAATGATATTAATAATGCAAGGGTTTTGCCGGTGGGGAGGTAAAAGCTTGTATAATTTTCGTAATAAATAATTTATAATAAAAAAACAAGACCATAATGGAAAAACTGATAAAAGTAGAGCACCTCTTCCATAATAAGTTCCCAAACCATTTTGAAGATTAAAAAATAAAAAAAAAAAAAAACTTTGAATTTTTCCTATACTCAAGAAGAAAATCTTTTCGAATAACATTCTAACCAAAGAACCAAATGCGATTGTTTTGAAAGTTAAAACAAAGTTTCTCAAAGTTTCTTTTAGAAACATTATTTGTTTTTGGGTTCATTTATTTGCAGATCAGCTAAAATTTGTCCCTCAAATTCGTTTTGTGTCCAGGTTAATGTGGTAACGGTAAAGTGAGTATATGCATACGAAAATGAAAAGTTTAGTGTCCCTTGATTTGAAGGAAGGCATCAGGTAATAATAAATTGCATGGACTAGTTCAAATGTATAAGTCAGTGGATATATGTATGTACAATCATATGTATCAAGGTAAGGTTTTTTTTATACATACATATACAAAGATAGGAAGAATGCTGTAGATACAAAGTCAAAAGAGATAGTAAATTATTATTTATTTTTTGATAATAATTATAAAAAAATATGTGGAAACTGTTTATATACAAAAAGTGTAATATTTCTAGGTCTTTACTTAAAGCTGTTGCCTGATGTGAATATTAATTAATTATGTTCAACTCGTAATGGAAGTATTTATTTATTTTATTTATTTAAGAATTAACTGATTTGACATAATACTTCAAGAGCATAACTCAGTTATTACTAATGAATATTATTCAATCTGCATTATCACATAGACTCTCAGAAATTTATTGTAAACTTTTGCACACACTTACTTTGAGCTTGTAAATAACGTGGTTATGTATCAGGCATTCGTTAATTTTCTTATCAATTATAGGCACTGGCCAAAATAAACTAACTTTTTGTTTGCTTTATTGATAAGATTTAACAATTACTTCACTGATTAAAAATAATTCATGTTTGATTTGAGTTTATTAATAGGGATGTTAGTGTATATTATCGAAAATTTTTTTCTGGAAAACGACTCATACGATGTTGATTGAAAAAAATTTAACATTTTACTAATTTTAACACTAAAGTACTTTATCTTTTATTTTACTGTTTAACTGCGATTAAAATTGAATTATTATGAAAAAGCTTTGATAAGTTTAAATAATAAGAAGGTTTTTTTTTTTTTTTTTTTTTAATAATACAAACTCTAAATATACTTTAAATAATAGGTATATCGCACAACAAAATTGAAAAGAAAAAGTTTTAGATTTTTAAAAAAGTAAAAAGTAAAAATATTTCAAAATAATTTTTTTTCTTAAATTCAATACTTCAAAAATATGTAGATTATTGTTTTTCGAAATTGAAATTTGAACTCCTAATTAATAAATAAATAATAAAAATTTGGTATTTAGTGGGCATATAGGTTAATTTTGGTTCTTAAAATAAATTTCTAAAACGGCTAGGAGTATATGTAGTGTCCAAAAAAACTCTAGTTTAATGAAAATCGCGTCAACTATTTAACTTTTTGTTTTTTGTCACAATAAGCCAAGGTCACGGACCAATTAAAACACCAGTTATAGCTTAAATTGAAAACCATCATTAAATTGTTATTTTGAGACGTTTAGAAATTAATTTGTTTTGCATGAAAATATTGATTTGTCTTCATATAAATATAACTAGTGACTAAGCCAGTTTTTTTGAATTTCAGCAACCACAACGGAACAAACATGAAAAAATACGTACTTTTATAAATGTATATAATATATATACTTTATATGCATAATCAACACATCTCTAGTTCCAAAAATAAATTTTAATTTATTCATTAATTACTTAAATGTTTTATTCGAAATCAAACAAACAAACAAACAAACAAACTTGTTTATTCTATTTTTTGCTTTTGTGCAAGTTCTACCATTTTTTCTGCAGCCTTAAACGATAATTTAACAAATAAATTAACAAATTTAACAATTAAATAAATCACACAACTCAAAATCAAAAACACATCAATACTATTTTCCTCGAAAAAATTCAACGACTTCAAGGGACTTTGCATGTGGATAGCTCCTTTGTGTCTTATCACATATTCAATCCAATAAACAGCATTTTCTCGTGCCGAAATAGGTCGATCACGATAGATCCTTGAAAATTGCTGAACTGCATTTCTATATTTATCATTTTCCATCACTTCTAAAACTGTTTTTCTAAATGAATCCTCTGTGAGTGTTCTGTAATCCAGGCTGATGCCATGTCCTTTGTTTTGCATGATTGCAGCATTTTTGGGATGGTCACCATAAACTGGCAGCGACACCATCGGAACTTCATGATACTCTGATTCGGTTATGCTTCCTTTGCCACCGTGATTAATGAAAAGTCTTAAATTTCTATGAGCTAGAATGTCGTTTTGTGGAAGCCATTTTGAAAAAAGAATATTTGTAACATTTTCAGGTGTATTTTCAGAGTCCATTTTCCATATAACATTATATGGAAGGGTTGAAAGGACTTTGTAGATAATATTGGTGCCGTTTGTTCCTAAATGATGTTCACGAACGTTCGAGCCCAAGCTGAACAATATTGCACCTTTATCGGACTTTTCTAGAAACCTGTCGATGTCCTGATGGAGAAAGAAGGTGATATCTGAAAACGGGGTTGAATTTACGCAAAGACTAAATCACTTACCTCAGGCAATGGATCAGGTTTATCTTTAATTTGAATACCTCCGATTTCAACCAGACCTGGAACTAAGGGTCTTACAGGACCCTCGCTGAAATGATGATTGAACAATATGAGAGAGATATTTTCCTTCATCTCTGTTAACGATCGATATCTATCCGACGGAAATTTGTTCCTGCAAAAATGATTAAGATTAAATATGATATCCTTCATTTTAATTATTGTTCAACTTACTCATAAAGTCTCGCAGAAAAATAGTGAAGTGCTGCAGTAAGAATTCTCTCGGCAGTGCTTAAAAAAACATTTATAATCCTTCCGGAAAGATCCATAGAACTTGATTCCATGAAAGGTGAAAACGGAACAAAAGACATATGCGTTGGATTTCCAATCATTCGGGAGACATGTCCAAAAGGTTGTATGGGAAAAGATACCACCACCGGGCACTTAAAATGAGCAGCTATCCCTAATGGTAGATCATTAAAGGCATAACCTAAAATCATTAGATCGAAATGATTGTCCTCTTTCAAGAAATCAATAAAATCTTCATCCGACGTAAATTCTGAGTATTGGTTGATTATCTTCTTAATTAGAGAATAAACTTTGAAAATTTTTAGATGAGCTGGTGTTGTTTTAGCTTCATTGATTATTGTATCCATGTCCTTTTGGGAGAGTTCTTGTTGCTTCAGGAAAATATGTCTATATCCAGGATTTCGATCGGCTAAGGGGATTGATGTAATCACAGTTAGATTATGGCCACGTTCAACTAAAGCTCGGACTACAGCCATGTGAAGAATTACATTTGATGGACTATGAGTCAGGAATACACCAAGAATATTTGAAGCTCCTGTGATTTTCACAGTTTGGATAAATACAAAAACCAAATAGCCTATTTGAAATTTCATTTTTTTTTTCTTTTCTAATAGAACTTTAGAACTTAATTAGGTAGAGAATGCAATTAGAATGGGTGTTCAATTTTAAATGGTCAAGAAGGTTTTTTTTTCTAGAATATATACATAGTTATCACTTCTACATGTAGGTCAATTACCAATATTTTCTATTTCTATGGAAAATGTAGTAGTGGTTGTGACGTTGTGAGTCGTATACACAAAGAATCTAAATGCCAATACACCCATCATGTGGAAGTTTCAAATGCACTTGTAATAAATAAGCCATATTCAATTTTACATGTATTTAAATGGCTTGAGGCCAAAATACTTGACCAGTAACAGCACGCTTCACTTGGTTAGACACACTAAGCTAAAACAAATTTAATTTTGGTTTTTATTTTTTTTTTTTACAGAAAAAGATTTTCATAACAGATATAAGTTTTAAACGTTTTTTGGGGAATCTGCTTATTTTTAGGGTATTATCAAATATCTCGTTAATCGCTACACTTATTTTGCTACACTCTTATTTTAAAAACTCAAGTTAGCGAAAAGTTAGGTTTAAGTCGTAGAGTAAATGCAAAATCTGATTAATAAATCAAAAATTCAGTTAATTAACATTTATTGAATGCGTGTAAGCTAACACGAAAGAATAACCAATAGATTTGTCAAATTTGTTTTATTTATAAATGCGACTTAAAAACTAGTTAGATTTAAGTCATAGATTACATGCAAAATTTTATTGATAAATCAAAATTTCAGCTAATTGACGTTTATTGAGTGTTTGGGGGGCCTATTTACATAGACCTAGCGACTTAAAGAAACCGCGCAAGGAATAGTATAACGGGTTCAAACGATCTCGGTGAACATTTTGCGTCCTCTTTGCGTGCGTTATTTTTATAAATAACACCAAAATTATTTATTTAAAGAAGAAACATTTTTTTCAATAGAATAAAATAAATTCCATCTAACTAATTAAACCGCACTGTAATACACTTTGCGCAGCTTGTTTATTGCTACCAAATAAAGTATCTACATATATGTATAAATTAATCATTGTATTATCTCCATTCAATACATTCAATTTTGATAAAATGATAACAATCAATTTCATTTACGATTTTTTCATGTGATTTTACTCGTGATATGTAGTTAATATCAGTTCGTTTCATTCATATGATATGGTCATATGAGCTTTATTTTACGGATATGACTTTATTGGGCAAGTTGTATCTGGATGATCATACGCAGGAATAGGAGAGGTCTACCAAAAAAATTAGAACTGATTAGATTAGAAGTGACAAAATAATTGATATTAATAATTGGAAAATTTTTAAGGTGCCTTATGTCTTTTATATAGGGTCAGTTTGTCAGTGCTTTGTTAAATTTTAGTTAAATCAGAGTTAGTTAATGCAAAAATAAAAAAAATAAAAATAAACCCGTGTTCATGAGTTACATGAAGCAATTTTTTTAATAAAGGATTGATTAAACTTTTTATTCAAATCCTATATTAATAAACCCAGATCAAATATGAACTTTCTTAAGTCATGCGAAAGAAAACATTCACATTTTTTGAGAGAGACTAATTGATATTTTTTTTATTTTCGTAAAAATGTGGTACTTAACGTGAATATTCAGTTAATTTTTTTATTTTTTAATAAGAAATTTTAATTCGTGAATTAACTTTTGACAAAAATTTCAACTCAACATTTTGAAAAATTGTAGGTATGTTGTTAAGTGTTAATTTTTCTTTTTATATTTAATGATTTAATTAACTTTTAATCAAAAAATAAAAACCAAAACGCTTTAGGTCATTTCATTTTTGAGAACATTGAGAGTTTAAAAATATTTAATTGACAAATTCTTTGAATGTTGAATTATTTAATATTAGCTCAAGCTTTTTTGGTCAAACTTCTATTTTATGAAAATAAAAAAACGTTATTTCATAATTTTCCCGTCGTTTCATCCTATTTTTTTTTATTTACATTAAAGAGAAGTAAATAACAACGATTAAATAAACATTACTTTTCAATAAAATAAATATTTATGTGGGTATTTAACCCTTTAAAATGGGACATTGGATTATCTGTTTTTTTTTATAAAAATATTTCTTCGATTTCAATAAAATCTGTGTAAATTTCTTCTTTCTTTTTTTAAATTGAGTTTCAAATTAAGAGATAGCCCGCTTTTCTGAACCAATTTGTTCCCACAATAAATCCAGGAATCATTTGCCAAAGTATTGACATTTACAGCAATGTCCCCATTACATGTAGTCATAGAGACTCACCAAGGAGGGAACTGGGCAGGAAAATACATTGTTCTTAGAGAAAGAAACTCGATTTGCAAGTCCACAGTAACGAACCTTCTCGAGATTCTAAGAGATAGCATGATAAAAAAATATAACTTCGAGAAAAAAGGAGTTAAGTTGCAAGAGAAAGTGGGGTGGGCGAATCAGTAATATTACTATTCTCTTAAAGCAAACGCCATTAAGTGGCACACTGATGGATCGAAAAGAACGAAGGGCAAGGGACTGGGGTAGGTATCTTTGGGCCTATATGAACCAAACTTTCCCTGCCAATGGGACAGTCAACCAGCATTCTCCAGGCGGAAGTAAACGCCATAGGAAAAATGTGCAGAATTTCATTCGAAAGAAATTACCATCACCAAACATTGCCATCAAGTCGGACAGGCAAGCCACAATCAGCTTAATAAAAATAAACAAATATAAACAAAAGCTGAGACAGGCAAAACTGCTACTTAGGAATTGCAACCAAGAACGTTTTACATCCTGTATGAGCTTAAGTAGGAACAACCTAAAGCAAATAACGTGTCTCCTAACTGACCACTGTTAACTTAAAAGACATCTCAGCATTCTTGTCTTCGTGAGCATTGAGCAATTCCATTTGCAGATTCTGCAATACCAATGGAGAAGACACCAGATCATATCTTAGGTAGTTGTAAAGTACTTTTGCATCAAAGACACAGATATCTGGGACGTCATCAGATAGAACAGAGCAAACTACCCTTTCTTAAGATACTCCAAATACTTAAGTTCCTCAGGAGGGGGAGGAGAAAGAGCTGTAAATAAGCAAAATCATTCAGCTCTGACCTCTAAAAGGGGAACAATAGATCTTAAGGTAGCAGTTCAATTAATAGCTCAAATATTCATTAATTCATTCATTGACATTTAACTTTGGAATACCCTGCACAGCAAAAAAATATTTTTATAGATTCTATCCAAATTGACTGTTTGTTTTAATAACAACCATTGCACAGTGGAGCAGAATGCCAAACAAATTGGTATCAATTCCAAGTTTGCTTCTGAGTCCAATATTTAGTTATTTTCCATCCTTCCACACGCCCACCACAAACACCCGTTTTTGTATGCATTTATTTTTTCTGTATATAGGGTGTTTCCAGCTTGTCATTACTTTGGGAAATTTTTCTCGAACATGTTTTATGTAAAAATAGTATAAGAAGGTATTTTCGCCCCTATTGTGTTTTATTGCTGAAAATGGTTAAATGATTTTGAGATAAGATGGGCTCTCATTTATTTGGTCTATCAACCAATCGATTGACTTTTTCTGCTGAAACATCGAGATTCTTAAGAAAAACATGCTTATAGTTATCTTTCAGATGTAATAATGATGGCCTCGTTCAACTACAGCTCGAACAATGGAAGAAAAACAACACCAATTTGAAGATTAATTTTTTTTGTTGAAATTTTCCTTCGAATAACCTGATCACTGACCAACGCAATTTAAAACAAACTAAACAATTGTCTGCTAAAAAAAAAATAATAATACAATATCAATTATTCCCGCAGTGATATGTATTTGGATGCAGTAACTCTATACCAAGATATAAAACAAAAGGTTAATATAATGTAGTCGATTTATTAAATAATTAATTAGGATGCTTAAGGCTCGAAGTCGGGGATAAGAATGTCCGATTCTGGCACTGGCACTGCCCGGTTGGTTCATTGTAGGTGGCTTCTAACGAGTCTCGGCAGTCAGCTTCATATCTGTCGTGGCGTACGTTCATTGGCAGCCTCTATCGAGTATCGACTTGAAGCCGTCGTCGCAGAGGTGGGGTTTGGAGTTGCCAGATCTATCCGTCACATGTATGTAAACAAACTGTTTTATAAATTTTAATCTTATCATTATAGGGAGTGATTCTCTCTCTCTCTCTCTCTCTCTCTTTATTTGTTTCCACAATCAAACGAGTTTTTTTTAAATTATTATCGATTTGTTGAATAATCGTTATCAATCAACGAGATATCTAAGATATCTACATTCTTAAACATGAACATATTCAATAGAAGGTTCCGAATTTTCTGAACTCTCAAAGAAAAGTGAAACTATCCAAAGTACAGGAACACTATAAACAAAAAAACATCTGCCGCTTCCTAAACGTCAACAAAAAGTAAACATAAAAGCCTTCATGGTATAAAAAAAAAAATTAAACAAAGCCTCAACACTGTAATTTCTTTTGTAATTTTATAATCTTTATTAAATATAATAATGAACAAAGTTAAATTGTTAGTTATAAAAAATAAATTATAAATTTCTAGTCTTTTCAAAGTATGGAGTTATCAAACAAAATTTTTGAAAAGATTCTCCATAAGAAAATTGATCAAAATCAGTTGAACTATTGTCGAGAAAATTAAAATAAAATGGTTCAATATGAGGTGCCATTCCTAATCATTTTTAGAAAAAAAAAATATTTTGCGTGCACTATGAGTATAAGCAAAGTGGTTTGGTTTTTTCCAAACAAAATTTAAGCTTAAAACTAATATGAGTAGGTACCCATTGTTGTCCTAAAATTAATTTTCTTAGTCTTTTTTGGTTTTGTTTTTCCTCAAATATGTTTTAACAATCAAAATTAAATATAATACAAATAATTTACAAATTCTAAAAAGTAAATAAACGGCAACACTTAAAAACAATATAACATCAATACTATTTTCCTGCAACAAATTCAAAGATTTCAAGGGGCTCTGCATGTGAGGAGCTCCTTTGTGTCGAATCACATATTCAATCCAATAAACAGCATTCTGCCGGGCCGTTAATGGTCGATCTCGATAAAGCTTTGAAAATCTTTTAACTGCATTTCTGTATTTATCATTTTCCATTACTTCCAAAACTGTTCTTTTAAATGTATCCTCTGTCAGGTTTGTGAAATCAAGTGCAATTCCATGACCTTTGGCCTGCATTGTCTCAGCATTACTTGGCTGGTCTCCGAAAACAGGTAAGGCCACCATGGGAATTTGATGATATTCAGCCTCTGTTACGCTCCCCTTACCAGCATGGGTTATGAAAAGTTTTAAATTCTTATGAGCCAAAATGTCGTCCTGGGGAAGCCAATTTTTGAAAAATATATTTGATGCATTCCCTGGAGGTATTAGTGTTTCGGTGTCGATTTTCCAAACAACATTATACGGAATGCTGGACAATGTTTTGTAAATGGTTCCCATTACTTCTGGGCCTATGTGATGAGCCTTAACATTTGATCCAAGACTGAAAAATATTGCGCCTGTTGATGAGTTTTCCAGGAACTTGTGAACATCCTAGAAACAAATATTTTTTTAAAGAAATTTCATAATTTATATTCATATTGCTTTTGAGCTTACATCAGGCAATGGATCTGGTTTGTCTTTGATTTGAATGCCTCCAACTTCCACCATTCCTGGAACTAAGGGCCTTATTGGACCTTCACTAAAGTGATGATTGAAAAGAACAAGCGAAACATTGTTCTGCATCTGTGCTAACGTCGGGTACTTGTCTGGTGGAAAATATTCACTTAAAAACAAAATAACAAAAACAATGTGAAATAGTCTTAATTTTCATAAATTTCAATTAAACTTACTTATAAGACCTTTCAAAAAAGACACCAAGTATCGTGCTAAGAATTCTTTCACAAACATTGGCCATAAACGTTATCACTCTAGCAGAAAAATTCATCGGCTTTGGGTCAAAAAATGGAGAAAATGGCACAAATTCTGAATGAATCGGATTACCAATAATTCTATTTATTTGTCCAAAAGGCTGCAATATCCAAGACAGTACTACCGGACACTTGAAATGGGCTGCTACACCCAATTGATTATCATTAAAAGCATATCCGTGCAGCATTAGGTCAAACTGGTTATCCTCCTTCATGAAATTAGCAAAGGCCGGATCCAATGGGAATTTTGATAATGTATAAAGAAATTTTTTCAATATCGAAAATGCTATGAAAGGTTTTAGATAAAATGGTGAATTTTTCATTTCACTAATGAATTCTGCAGTTGAGATATCCAAAGTCTTTAAATAAATGTGCCGGAAGGTGGGATTTTTGTCTTTTAAAGGTGATGATGTGATAACGGTTAGATTGTGACCTCGTTCAACTAATGCCCGTACAATGCCCAAATGAATAACCAAATGTGATGGACTAGGGCTCAAAAATAAACCGAGTATATTCGAAGCTTCAGCACTTAAAATTGCATGATGAAACAACAAAAAACTACCAAGAATTCTAATTTGTAGTTTCATTTTGTCTTTTAATAATAAAATAACTGCGATCTCTTACAAACAAAAGCCAAATTGAACTGAATTTTTATGAATTGATTGTGTTCAGTATAACTACAAATTTTATTTTTTTTTTATAGATAAATCTTATCAGGGTTGGTACAAATTTCCCATATAATTTAATCAGGGTGATTATTTAATCTTATCGAAAGTAATTTAAAATCTTTTCGTAGTGAGTTGGTAATTTTTAATTCTTCAAAAAAAATTTCTCGTTAATGAAAGAGAATATAAATTTTATTGGCCGACTTTTAAACACCTTAGCATGATATGACAGAATTAAATTCACTGTCGAACATTTACAAAAAATAAAATCTTTCGATGTTCGTTAGAGGAGGTCGATAGGAGCATGAACGTTAAGTCGGCATCTTGAATTAAACGAAGAATTAATTTTTAATAAACAACTCAACATATTGTTCACTATTGACAAAAAAGGTTAAAGCAAAAATGTAGCGATATGTGTGAAACTCAAACAAACTTGAGTGAAACTCAGCAGAACATTTTGTGGGAACTTCAAGTTCAACTGTCTACTCAAATCATATTGCACATAGATTGTCAATACTCTGAGTAGGCACACGCGCCAACTAAGAAAATCAAACGTTCCCACGATATATGAACTGCATGATACGAACATGCAGTTCAAAGCCTCGATTGAGAAGTGAGTCGACTTTAGATATTCCATAAAAGAGAGGGTGCTCTCTTTTATTTTTCGGAACACACGATAAAATTCGAAGTTAAATATGATTCCACGTCAACTCTAGCATAGTCGTCCACAAGTTGGGGCCAGAGGGGAACTTGTACCCAACTAGCCGTGCCGTATGAAAAAATCCATATCCTTATATTTATTTAATAAAATATATAATTGGATTGTGGAGTGCAATAAAAGAAAAAAATAGAAGAAATAATTTTCTTTATTTGTGTATTGTCAAAAAATAAGAGTTTCTGGCAGTTTATACTACATTTGGAATAATTTCTTAAAAATTCGCTTTATTTAAAATAAATGGAAATAAGAAGAGCGTGCAGTATTGAATTTTTTCGTGTCACCACGATGAAATGTTTGTGTCAAAAAAGCACGTTTGTTCCACTCCGGCAACCGTAATAGTGATACAGCAGACGGACAGTATGATAAAAACCACTTACTGGAAATCTTCATCATCGTAGTGTAAAATTTTGATAAAAATCTCATTTTCGACAAAAACCGATATCAAATTAAAAGTTTTGTCAAACACACCACTTACATAGGTATAATGTTAAATAGGTGTATCGTCCTTTTGGCAGACATAACTATATTTGCTTTTCCAAAAACTACCTGCAAATATTATTCAGTATTCCATATCCACATGTCTCGACTTATCATGTTGTTCTGCCACTGTCAATAGTTCGAATTTGAACATATCATTGACTTATATCGCATGTGTGGTTAAGCCAACATAAGCAATGCAGATGTTTGCATTTTCAATCAACTTTTCAATTTATAGGATGGCTTCTCCGTTGGACTTTCCAGTAGATATTTTAGATGTGTGGCAGCTGCCACATGCCATATAGGAACAGGAAATACCATCTTATTTTGTCCTTCCGATTCTGAGTGTGTCTTTTTATCGATTTTATTTTGGACGAGATAAACATATATGAGAAGTTGCTGTTTAGATTTGCCCATAAGTCAAATTTTAGAATTCCAATGTGCATTCCAAATTCAATATCTGCGGGAATATTATTGTGAAACCACATATACATATAGTAGCTCTCAAATGTCTACATAATATGACTATATCTAACAAATTGTATCCTAATTTTTTCTTCTTTGGTTATTTTGTTTACAGGGTAATGGTTTGCCATTCACTGACTCGGATGTCTCAATTTTCGAAGCGTTTGCTATTTTCTGTGGACTTGGTATCCATAACACGCAAATGTACGAGAACGCATGCAAATTGATGGCCAAGCAAAAAGTTGCCTTGGAATGCCTTTCGTATCATGCGACTGCTAGTCAGGAACAGACAAACCAGTTGGTTCAGGATACTGTGGCCAGTGCTGAAGCTTATAGCTTATACAGTTTTTCATTTATCGGTGAGTATTCCATTTCAATAGGTCTTTTGTATGGACAAAGGAATTTAAGGATGGTTTATTTAAATTGCAGATTTCGATCTCAAGGACGATGACACGTGCAAGGCGGTGCTGAGGATGTTCTTGCAGTGTAATTTGGTTCAACAGTTTCAGATTCCCTATGATGTAGGTTTTTATTGACTTGATATGTTAATTTGAATTGTGTTTATTTTTCGTTTAAATTAAAAACAAAAGGTCCTTTGCCGATGGGTGCTAAGTGTTCGTAAGAATTACCGTCCTGTTAAGTATCACAATTGGCGACACGCCTTGAATGTGTCCCAAACCATGTTTGCCATGCTCAAAACTGGCAAAATGGAACGCTTTATGACTGATTTAGAGATATTAGGTTTATTGGTGGCTTGTCTGTGTCATGACTTGGATCATCGCGGAACAAATAATGCATTTCAGACGAAAACCGAAAGCCCGCTGGCGATATTGTATACAACTAGCACGATGGAACATCATCATTTTGATCAATGTGTGATGATATTGAATTCTGAAGGAAACAATATTTTTCAGGTAAGTTTAGAAAAATAATATGTACATATGTGTTAAAAAAAAAAAATAATTGTGTAAGTGCCGGGACTCACGGTTTAAATATGTAAACATTAATGTTAGTATACAAGTGCCGGAGTTTTGTTATTGGACGTACCCAGTTACAATGTAATGTGTGACACAGAACGTAATACACGTAAGGTTAACGTTTGTAGTTTACCCTACCGCCGGCATAGATGTTTACACTTGAATAAGTATATATAGGCTGAATCCGTCATAATCCTTCCAGTCATAAATGTTTCACAATTGATCTGAAGCAAAGTTCTGATTGCCGAATGCAATTAAATTCACACAGGATCATAAGTCGATCATCCAATTAAAATTATTTGTGGATTTATAATCCTATTAAGCTGGGCCAACAAGCGACAATTGTCAATTTTTCCCTTGTGGAATTATTCAGCCTCTGCCAATAATTATGTGTCGAATAACTAATCAGAACTTTATTCAGGAATTTTAAAATAGGCCCTAAGGAAATATATGGAAGAGGTCGTTATATTTAGGTATATCTTTTTGATATACCTTTCATGCTGATTATCCGAATTGTTTTCAATTCTTTAAAAAAATGCAAAGTCAGAATAAATTAGAGCATATATGTATATTTCCGGAAAATGTAATAAACTTCGTTTATTATTTTTTATTCAAAATTTTTCATTTTTTGTTTCTGTTGAGGTTTTTCACGAATCTGATTCTCTTCGATATTTTTTATCAAAATCTGATTCTGTTCGATAATTTTTGATCAAAGGTCGAAATTTTACTTTAGCCAAAAAAAAACTCTGTTGCATTGAGTCATAAAAAAAAACTATACTCTTTTTATCGTTTTCAGGCGCTTTCTCCCGACGATTATCGGTCTGTTATGAAAACAGTTGAAAATGCCATTCTTTCAACCGATTTGGCAATGTACTTCAAAAAACGCAACAACTTCATTGAATTGGTTGAAAATGGAGAATTCGATTGGCAGAGTGAAGAAAAAAAAGAACGTAAGTAATTATTTTTGAAAGTACAGTACCTATAAAATCTCATGCTTCAGTCACCAAAACCAAAAATAATAGGTAGCCTAGCCATATAGAGCTGAACTTCACAAATGCCGATTCTTCTTACTATATAACATATATTCAATATATTTGAATCCTATTTCTGTAGGCTTCAGGTCTTTCTTTCTTTATCTACGAAACGTCGTCTATCAAGTTTCGTACTTGTTTAAGTATTTCTTCAGGTCTCTAAAATTTTTAAAAATTAATATTTATTTCTACTAAATATATATATAATAAATATTTATTTTAAAATTACTTAAACAAGTACGAAACATCGTCTATCAAAAAGTAGATAAAGAAAGAAAGACCTGAAGCCCACAGAAATAGGATTCAAATATATTGAATTAAGAATTAAAGGTCACGAAAAAGGAATAATTATAATTATAACATACAATATGTCATCATAATTTAACAGTTCACACAGTTGCAACGAGTATTTCATTTAATTTTTTAAAATTTGTTAGAAATGTAGACTCATGACCAAATGTTAATTATTCTTATGTAAAATGTATGTTAACCAAAATGATTAATACAATTAAATTAGTACATAAATCTTCTAGCTGAAGCCTGAACACTCTGATTTGTATTATTTATGATTTGACTGCCCTAAATTTTCCTACAAAAATTTTCTAAGAATATGTATGTCAAAGCTATTCTCGCGTACAAAATAAAAAATATTTACTATTGAACAAAAAAATTATATGCTTTGTCTGTTTAAAAGGCAAAGGTTTAACATACTTGACATACTAGACTTAAATATGTAGTTCTCATACAATGTTAAAATCAAGTACAGAAGTGTAATATCAATTTCCTCATCCTTGTGCCATTTCATGGAACCCTTGGTACCAACTGAATTTAAAGAGAAACCATTTCCAAATTGATTCATAACGCAATATGGTTCCGTGTCATCGTGAATTGTGATGGCGACTATGATGGCGCTGATGGAATTGATCGTCAAACATCAAACGAAAAGGCTATATATGTAAGTGACGAATCAAATTCATCAATCCATCAAAGTCTTTATAGAAAAATATACAATTTTTCCAGCTTTAGAAATTTATTGAAGCAGATATATAAGCATTTTCACATTTGAATATAGCAAAAAAAAAAAAAAAAAAAACTTATGAATAGCTCTACCTCTATACAAATGTTGTGTGTGTTTTTTTTTATAGTTTTTGTATATTCGCGTTTGAGAGTCAATATATTTTATGTTCATATTTTTCGGGTTTTATTTCGCTTCCTAATCTCACTCTATTTGATTTATTATCCTATTGTAGTGTTGTGTGGGATGATGATGACAGCCTGTGATGTGAGCGCCATTGCTAAGCCTTGGGAAGTTCAACATAGAGTGGCAAAATTGGTTGCAGATGAATTTTTTGATCAAGGTGATTTGGAAAAATTGCAGTTAAACACGCAGCCGGTGGCAATGATGGACAGGTAAGAAGAGGGTCATGTTTCGTGTCAGTTTTTTTTTTTTTTTTACGGCTTGAAGTAGATCCTTCACTTTAAAAAAAAACAACCTATCATGTCAATAATTTTCTTGTGCTTGCTATATAGGACATGTTTAGATTATTGGCTATTCTTTGTTGCTTTAAAAATAGCACATCATATAGGTTTTGTATTCGTAGGTACAACAAAGCGGGTCGTAATTCTGCTTTTCAAAATACTAACAAGAAATATTTAGAAAAATAAAATACTGCTAATTCTGTTTTTTTTTTTCAAGAAATATTTTATTAACAATTTTTAACAAAAAATATAACAACAAATTATAAAATAAACATAATCTACTGAAAAAATACAACATTTAACAAAGCTGTAGAGAACAATATTTTTCGCTATTTTCTTCCATATTTTTGACAATTTACAGTGCACTTTCACGAACGGTTACGAAAAGACAATAAAAAAAAGCATTCTCATAACAAATTTAACGGAAACTAGGTACTCTCTATTTTTGAGGTGTATACATTCCTGCTTAAGAATAAGTTTTATTTTTAAAATTAAAATTAAGTTTTATAGTAGGTATAAAAATTCAAATTTCGAAATTTAATATTATAAATAAATAAATTATTGGAAAAAGTTTCATACATTTAAAAAAAGACGATTTCGCCCCGACTCTATGTCATACTGGGGACAAAACCATTATCCCACAAATAATAAATATAGCTCAGAAGAGACAAACATATGCCAGTTCCTCATTGGGCCTTACTAAAAACAAAAATCTCCAGACTTCAAAAAAATCACATATTAATAACGAATTTATTCTCCAGGTTAGTTACTAGCAAGTCGTTAAAATTTAATACACGGAAATACATGTTTAAAGCTATACACTTACTAAAAAAATGAAATAGCATTTTAATGCAAGTGCTGTGGGTTGTTCTTTTGTTGTTGTTTCTACGTAAATATGTATTAAGTACACTTAAATTTACTTTTATGTATATTTCCATTGGTATATTCATGGTTTGATTTGAAACTTCAAATATTTAGTTTTGAAGCATTTTGGAAATTATAGTATAGATTCGAGGAAAATGTGAGAATTTGTTTACGAGAAGGTTAAATTGGTCATTATTCCGTTTAAGCACCGCACTTTATTTTAACCTTGCATCTTACTAATAGTCGACATTAGTGCTTGGTTATATGTATAATAGGGCCAATTGACTCCAATTCTTGATCCCATCCAGGACATTTGTTGCATTTAAACCTGCCATGCCATCTTATGTTTTGGTTAAGCTCCATATGCCAATCTTACCTGAAAAGATTTATGATATTATTAATGTTCTTTTCGATTTTTGTATAGCTTATATTATTTTTCATTATCTACCTAAAAATAATTTCAAAGAAATTTTTTTTTTGTTTTGATTATTTTATTTGTTCAGCGACAACAAACTTTTTACAAGAGCGATTAAGTTTTCACGAAAAAACATAGAAATAACTGTAACTTTTTGATGTCTTCAACGAACGTTAGGCCCCAAGAATTGAGGTCCCAAGACCCAAAGAAATAATGAAATAGGGTCCAAAGCTATGCATGCAAAACAATAACAAGGAAAGTTCTCCAATGTTGGGGTGTTATTTAATTTTTTGGGGTCTTATTTTTTTTTTTTTTTTTTTGAATCTTATTTCATAATGAACTTTAACTGTTTAATTTTAATACAGTCACACTAAAATACCTACTATTTATCTACATACTCGCCGAACGATTGCGACTTGTTTAAAATTATTATATGTATATTTACCGAATCGGATTTGAATGTGTATTCGGACCAGCGCAGCATAAGCGATGTACATGTGGAACGTACGTCCTTTTTTGACACGACAATTTAATTTATTATACTTAGCGTTTATTATTCCAATTATTTTACTTAAAATGAATGGGAAAATGTAGATGAACATCTTCTGCAAATTGCTTAAAAATTGGCAGAAACTCTTATTTTTTTGACAATACACGAAATAAGCGAATTATGTCTATTTTTAAAATAATATTGAATTATATTTTTTGTTGTCAAAAAAGAAGAATTCGTTTTTCGTTTTTTTCATATGGCACAAAATTGATACGATTTTTAATTAAATGTGATACCGTAATTTATTTTTGGGCGGCAACACTGATTCAGACGTTTAATTATTTGCGCATAGCTTATGCGTATTATAGTTGGGCCTTAAAGCTATGAAACTTTCAGGGCACTGCTGTCAGACAGATTAACACTTTGTTATACTTATATTGTTAACTGCAACTCGAATAAATCCTTTAAAGAACTTTCAACGAAGCGAAATAATTATCTAATCAATAAATTTATGTAGAAAACACTGCGTTAAATAAGTTTAAATTGTAAAATTTTGTATTTTAATATTTTCGCCGTGGCAAACAACTGTCACAAAATAAGAACGTATTCCACAAAATGAAGAGATTATAATTGGATAAAAATAATAAAAAATGAATGTAAAGCCTCCGATTTTAATAATTTCTTTTTTTTATTGCACCTACATTATGATATCAGAAGTAATACCAAACCAAACACAGAAAAAACAAATTATTTTTACTCTGACCTTTTCTATGTTCAATATAAGGTTTGGATAAATAATCTATCATATTTGTTTTTTTTTTTTTTTTAATTTTATTTTTACAGAGAACGCAAGGACGAACTACCAAAAATGCAAGTTGGCTTTATCGATATAATTTGTCTGCCATTGTACCGAGTATTGTGTGATGCTTTTCCATGGATAACACCATTGTACGATGGAACACTAGAAAACAAACGTAATTGGCAGGATCTGGCAGAAAAAGTCGAAATGGGTTTGACATGGATCGACCACGATACCATTGATAAGCCCGTAGAAGAATTTGCAGGTGAATGGGAAATTTTTTTGTATCCATATTTTTTTGTATTATTGAAGGAAAATTCAGATGTCAAATGCAAGTGCTCCTGATGCATTATCAATTTTTGTATCTTGAATCCTTTTTTGCAAATAAAAATGCACATAGGGGTATTTTGCTCAAAAAGATGTAAAAAAATCAAAATAAAATAAATAGCCAGTTCTTATAAAATTTAATACATATTGAACAAACAATTTTTTTTAATGTTCTCACATAGCTAATTATACCGATAGACAAACAGACTATAAATACAACTTTTAACCAAATTAGTGAGTTATATTTAGTCGCTTCAGATCCTGTTCTGGTTTATAATTATATAATAACTCAAAAAGGCATTTTGAAGTTGGATTTAATTTAAATTAATATGAATCAAAATTATCATGAATTCATGATCCTTGTTTTATTCATTATTTAAAGTTCTTTTGATAAATATTGTTTCACTGAAAGTCTTAAAAATATTTGATTTGCCTTTTAACTGTAATAAAATGCCAAATATCCCAATGTACAACAAGCGCGAAGATAAATTACTTTGTCGTCGTTTTGCTTTTTTTGCTTTTTTTTTTTTCTTTAATGTTAAAATCAATTTCACTTAACTTTATGCCATCGTTCTTATTTTTTTTTTTGTGTGTGTCCTTCACAGCTTGCAAGGAGGAGGAAATTAAAGATATTGAATTTACCGTTACAACGCTAAACTGTCAACATGCCAGCGGTGGTGAGTCTAATGACACATCAACACCTGAACATCGTGGGACACGTATAAGTATAAAAAAACCAGGAGCATTTGGAAAAGCGGTTCGTTCCAAGCTAAATAAGTCCTTGTACAATAGCATGGATGGAGCAAAGCCAAAAACTCCCCTGAAACCACTGTTGGATGTTGAAACGTCTAAGGACTCTAAAGTATCATCCCAAGATGGAACAAATGCAGATAAGAGTCCCACCAGTCCACAATCATCAAACCAAATGCCTGATAAGTCAAAGAAACGCTCAAAGTTGTGTGCGCTTTTGTGACGAAAGCCGTCCAATTAGAATTTGAAAACCCCCTCTTCGGGTAGTGCCACATAGTGTGCGCCCTGAGGTGGGCTTTTTCATATTTTAATTGGTTTTATTTAATCACAAAAAAAAAAAATACGTAAGAACAGAAATTTATAACATTGTAGAGCAGCAAAATTTGTATGGGTAAATTTTCTTGAGCAACAGGTATATACAGGAGCGCGGATTAACTTAATAGTTTAATCCTTTTTCGTGTTGTCGTTGACGTCTTTGGCGTCGTCATCGTCTACGGCGGCGTTATTTAGTTCTTGAGAAGGTTAGTGATTGTTTTCATTATGTTATAGCTACTTTGTTTCAAGACGACTTAGTTGTATAGTACAATACAACTTTGTAACCCAAAAGTTGCTTTTCCGTCCTTTCTCAGTGTTTATCTGAAATATCTACTTTAAGTTTTGTGCATCGTGTACCTGTTGAAACAAAATTTGCGCTGGAGGGGTTTATATATTATACCAACAGAGAAAGTTTTGGTTTTGTTCAAAACATAATTTTTTTTTTAATGAAAATAGATTGCAAATTTGAGTTGGGTCCTTAATATATGTGAGCACAACATCATGAAGTTGTATTTAGATTCAGAAAGTTGTTTTGTGAATTACAAATTATATATATAATGGTATGTGCGGTGGTGTTTTTGAATTTACCTCGCTATTGATTAAATTTGCCTTTTAACAGAAGAAATCAATTTAGGAATATTATGAATAAAAAAAAAGTTTATCGCGAGGGGCTTATAGGATAAGGATGGGTGGGTATGTGTGTATATTTCGGTTTAGAGAATATACAAACGAATGTACGTACACGCCCTGAGGCTCCAGGTGCTATGCATGAATGGATTTTATTTGTCAAGAACAATTTACATACATATTGGAATAATTTCAACGTCGTTTTATATTTTGAGTAAAATTAAAAACTTAAAAAATAATTAATTTGTTTTTGACAGTGAACTATTAAGCCGGAAGCTAAACTGACTTTAAGTTGCTCTGAGGACGAAGAGATTGAAATAAAAACGATGCAACCGTTAAGATCGATAAGTGGTGACAGATCCATGTTTTAAGCTTCTGGTTGACAGTTTTTATCAGATCCATGTTTTAAGCTTCTGGTTGACAGTTTTTATCTATCGATTCATTACGTAAAAATTTAAACTCATTAAGAAATTTTACCAAAACATTTGTGGATTAGAAAATCAAAAATATTTTAGCCAAAATCTGAGGTTTACATTTTTATAGGCCAAACATGAGACTGAAGGCTTTAGCAAAAAATATTCAGCTTACAATTTTAATAATTTGTTGACTTATGTTTGTGGTTCGACTTTCTGCTGTTATTTCCAAAAAAAAGCCGACGCGACAGACGTTGTCCTGTCAAAATTTCAATATTTTTTTTGTTTATTTTTTTTTTTGTTGTTTTGCGCATAAACAAACAAAGCAGATGTTTTTCCGACACGGTGACATACAATTGACCATTCGAGAAGTATATTTTCTAAGCATGGTTTCTCATGATCAATGCCGTGATTTGTTTATTATATTTGCGAATGCAAGCCACAACAGAAACTACAAGTGTTTTAAATTCGAATGGGATGTCTATCGGAATCATTGAGATGAGTGGTATCAAAAAGTCTTTCCCTTTTTACTTTCATTTAATATCATTTAATATAATTGTTTGTTTGGACGACATTGTTTATTAACTTTTTCGCCGAAAAGCTTAGAAAAAAGGTTAGATGTTTCCTAATATTAGGTTTGTTTGTTGAGCCCTGAAGTCACCCATGGGTCGCCTTAAAGCGTTTTTTGAAAAATCTCAACTCATCCTGACAATCAAATCCTGTGTTTTTTGAGACCTAGGGTCGCCCTGAACTCGCCCTGAAGTAAAGACCTAGGGTTTTTGCTGTGACTATTTGAGAAAACGAATAAACTGCCAAAGTGACATAAGTTGTGAGGCGATTATTTTGTTGTGCTTTTGCTTGCTGCAGCAAATTTCTTATGTTTGAAAGAATATAAATTAAAAGCCAAATTGAAAAATAATAAATAGAAATAGGAAAGGGAAAGGGAAACGCTTGAAGTTGCTTTAATGCATTTTTAAAATTTATTTAAAGCAAATTTTAAGTTTTAATTATTAAGCATAGAACTTCTTGTTTCTTGTTTTGACTATCAATAAAACAATTAACAACCTCCAGTGTTTTTTTAAAACCGAAAAACCCATTTTTTTTTTTGACAATTCTTGGGGTTGTGAAAAAAACCTGGGTCAACCCTGGGTAAAGCTTAACGAACGAAACTATTATTATTTTCAATTGGAGATCGTGAGGCGAGCAATTCAAGCGAGTTTGAAAATTATTATGTTAAATTGTTGAAGAAATCATCTTGGCAATTTTACATGGAATCTTGAAATGATTTTGGTTATCAGTTTTAGACAGTGACATCGGTTTTTGATTATATTATATAGAACTTGCATCATAGTTCTGTATAATACTTTCAATGTCTTTTTATTCTAATTCTGCTCAATTGGCACTTCAAGCGAACATTTTTCTTTTATTATTCACTTTATGAAATGAAACTTCAATCAAAATTTGAAATTGCGAAATGCATTGTCCAAATGAAAAACGTGCGTTGACAGATCATAAAAGAAAAACCATTTAAATGGACCATTAAAAAGAATTATGACACAAGTTAATATAATAGTTAATCCCTCTTCATGCTTTAACATAAAAAGGAACTTACTTAACTACAAATTTCTGCTTTCTATGGATGTGTCAAATATTGATCATAATAATAGGCCGAATTCCTAAACGCAAAAATTGCGCAAATTATGCTAACTAGACAGTTTTAAAATACAAGCGTAAAAATCCCTGCAAAGCGGATTGTCCCAAAATGTAGTAGATTTTTTTTTCTTGCCCATGCAAATGCATTTGTGCAAATGTAAATAATACTTTGATTTTTGTATTTGCATTGCAAATTTGCGTTTAGGAATTTGGCCATACATAAACAGAGAATTTGTTAAGAACTAGACCACAACGCCACCTATCAGGTTTTCATGAATAAATAACAAAAAAATTTTTTTTAATAATTTAACTGCAGAGTAACCTATCGGATCAGTGTACTTTTTTAATTTTTATTTCCGTTAGAACTGTATTCGACCTCTCTTCCCTTTTTTTGTCTCTAACGATATATCATTATGATACTGAGCCCATTTACCATAAGTTTTCAATATCTAGGGGCAATATATAGTTTTGCATCACATGCGCAAGTATATTTTCCTTCAGAAAATATAAATTCTATTTAAAAAAAATCTAACTTAACACGAACATATTTCATATGTAGTCTCTCCCACTTTAAGCAAACCACGATATAAAAGTAAAGGCGTATATGTTTTTTTTATATACACAATATATTTCAAACTTTTCAAGAATTAAAATTAAAATCATTAAAATTTAAAACTATAAGCAAATATCAAAATGAGAGCACAAAACACTCAAATCAAAACAAATTTTCTATTAACATTATTGTTAAAATGGAAAATTTCTAGAGAGTTCGAAAACTAAATATAAATAAAAAAAAAAAAAAACATCATAAAATGATATTGTTGTACTTAGCTACATTTCCGTTACTCTTTATGTAAATGTCAAAATATGTGATCTATTTAAGGTCGAAAATGATTTCTGTGCTTAGTACAGACGTCATAGATTTCCGTAATACATAAACATACACTAAACAAACAAAAAACACTCAAAACAAACTACCTAAACACAAAAATACACTATTTATACTTTATACTATAACTTAAAAGTGATATGCTTTGCATTTTACAATTCAATACTAAGTCATAAATTTAAAGAAAAAATGTAAATCTAACTAAAACTCTAGTTTTAAAGCAATTATTTTTAGAGCTCTACAAAACTTCGACTATATTATAGACAAAAAAAAAAGCGAATTAAAATAAAATTTTAATTTACTATTTTAAATGGAAAATTTAAAGTTAGTTGCTTACTATATACATAAATATATGTATATTAAAAAAAAAAAACTATTTTTAAGGATTAATAATTGTAAACTAACAATTAATCTTTATACGCAATTCTGTGAGACATATACTTTCAAATAGTAATTCTATAGCAATAAAAATCACATTTTCACTTTTTTGAAATAAACAAAATAGATATTTTACACTTTAACAGATATCTATACTAATAATACTATAACTGTTTACTTGAACTTTAACTTAAATTTAGTGCAATTTATAAGTTAAGCTTCAAAGAATTTACATAAAACTTAATTTTCTTTTTTTGTGTACCTTCATAAATTAACTAGAAAAATATAGAAAACTTATATATTAAAAAAGAAACAAAAACTCAACAATGTATTGTGATTGTTAATATAATTCCCTCTCTTTTAAGTTATGAACTTAATTGTATTACTTGTAAAACATTATTTGCATATAAAATATATAAGGTGTAATAAATGTTAAAATTAAAATAAAAAAGGGAAAATTAGGAATCAATAAAAATAATGATGTGCATGTCAATTTATTTCGAATAAAAATAAAGAATGGATTATCTATCTTTGCAAACAGTATGAATAGTTTTATTTATTAGATTCAGATGATGGTTTATATTCTTTATTTCGATCCATAAGGAAATTTTCTGTCAAAAGAAAAGAAATATTTTTTTTATAACTTAAATTAAATAATTTTTAAAAACCCGTTACACTTTTTTTTTTCAAACTAAAAAAATCAGAAGAAAATCTTAATTCTTACATTGAGTTTTTCGGGTTTTTAAGCTATTTTTGCAATTTCTTTAATAAATGGTGGTTAAATTTTAAGGGCCGATGTTGATTTTGAATAAAACACAAATTATTTAGGAAATTATTGTCATTTCTTTTTATTATGATATTGGCATGGTTCAATCATGTATGGAACAAAATATCGGCCAAATGGCCGCCGCGACCTCGGCGGCACACCTCCATCCGATGGTCCAAATTTTCGATGATGTTGAGGCATAATTAAGGTTCTATGCCGTTAATGTGCCGAATTATCTCATCCTTTAGCTCTTGAATTGTTGCTGGCTTATCGACGTACACCTTTTCTTTCAAATAACCCCAAAGAAAGAAGTCCAACGGTAGTCAAATCACATGATCTTGGCGGCCAATTGACATCGCCACCACGTGAGATAACACGGCCATTGAATTTGTCGCGCAAAAGAACCATTGTTTCGTTAGCTGTGTGGCAAGTGGCACCGTCCTGTTGAAACCACATATCGTCCACATCCATATCTTCCAATTCGGGCCATAAAAAGTTCGTTCTCATCTCACGATAGCGGACACCATACACAGTAACTGCCTGACCGGCCTCGATTTTGGAAAAAATACGGCCCGATGATGCCGCCAGCCCATAAACCGCACCAAACAGTCATTCTTTGTGGGTACATTGGTTTTTCAACAATCATTCGCCCAAATGCGGCAATTCTGCTTATTGACGAATCCAGCACTGAGGTGAAAATGTGCCTCATCACTGAAGATGATTTTCTTCGAAAATTGATCATCCACTGTAGCCATTTCTTGCCACCAGTGTTGCTGGGAAGAAATATTTCAAGGTAGTACTGAAGCCAAAAAAGAGGAGTATTTTGAAAAAAATAGGAGTACAGACATTTTTTAGTCTTCAAACTTTATTAAACAAAAAATCATCAAGAAAAAAAATCAGTTACAAAAAAAAACATAAATAAATTAATTATTAATTCTAAAAACAAAAATAAGTAAATATCTTTTCTATCACACAAAATCTGTCTTGTGGCAGATAGCGTAATGCATAGTTATATTTGCCTTTTTTGCCTTTACCTGCTCCAAGGAATCCAATTTCACTAAATATCTATACAATAAAAGTTTACTTTGAATTTTTCTAACAGGAATTACAATATTTCAAACATTAATTAACAAACCTTTTCATTTTATTGAACTATACATACAAATTTACGGAGCTCAAAAAAAAAACAACCACTAAACCAAAATTTCAGGTATGAGGTAACCATATAATAAATACCGAACTAACAGATGTAAATTGAACGTAGACGTCCACGCCAACGAAAAACAAACAAGAAAGAGGGAAATTCCCTTTTTGACGACAGTTTGGAAGATTAAAGTGCTGCCAAATTTGATTTAAATTTGAAGTGAATTAAATTTATTAAGTTTAACATTACACTTTGCTGCAAGTGTAAGATATTTTAGGTCTTTAAAAAAAATAGGAGTACGAATGTAAAAGGAGGAGTACAGGAGTACGGAGGTGTTGAAAGGAGTACAATACTCCTATGGGAGTACTTTCGGCAACACTGCTTGCCACCATTCTGACCATTGAGGACGCTTGAAATGGTTAAGAGAAATGTAGAAAAAAAACTTGACGTTTAGGTGTGGTTCTCATTCAACATCGGCCCTTAAAATTTAACCACCTGTTACTTCTTTAACTTGCTCTAAAGGCAAATATTGATCAAAATCAGATGAACTATTTTTGAGAAAAACGAAAAACAAAAAAATAGTTCTATTATAGGTACTAATTATAACCTTTTTCCGGAATGTTGTTTTACAAAATCGTAGCCTTTTCACAAAACGCGTGTTATGTTTATCGACTATACTCTGTTCAACAAAAATTGTCAGTACAGGATAAAGATAGGACTTTGCCTCTCACTCTGGTTGCATTGGCTTGCATAAACATGTCCCTTTTTAAAGCTCTGACAGGCTATCCGCAGTTTACATTATAAATCGCCGCAAATGAGAGAGAAAAACGCGTAGTGTTACTGTCTGCTGATTTTAAAAAAATGGAAACAAATTTCAATTTATCTACGTAATTAAACACAATATCACTTCACTATTATTTAAAATCACTTAAAAACACCTTTTATAATGAATAATATCACGAAATGCGAATTTTTCAAAACCTCGCAAATAACTTTTTTCTTCTAAAAGACCAAAAGCATGTTAACAGACTCTCAAGAAAAAAAAATTAAGAGGGGAAAAGGAAATCGACAACACTCAACATACTCAACTTCATAAAATTTGTTTTCAAAAGCTTCAAATTCCAAAAGCTCCTTAATAAAATCCTCTGAATAAGCTCTTTACTTGCAATTGAGAATGATAATATTAACTCTGTTTAGATGTAGAAAGATAATGATCGTATTGACAGCAGTATCCAATCCAGTGACGCTTTTTTTTGTCTCACACGACCATGAAAAATGCATGGAAAAGACAAGTTCACTTTTTGTTGAAAAAATCTTTCCACTCTTCCATTGAAATTCTCATTAATTCTCTTTTTTTGAAAATGTTCAACCTTCCACACAGCAGTGCTTAGAGAAAGGGTATTTTTTAAGCTTACTTTAAAAAAATAGACTAACGAACGGCCTGTGTGTTGAAACATGTAATATAATGCTTTCTGCAGTAAATAAGTAAAACAGGTTCAAGATCGTTGGAAGCCTTCAGGAGGAGCTCATATAAAGTTACTTTAAAGGAATAACAAAACAATAATCAGCCTTATTGTGAGTTTCACCCGAAATTTTAAAATGTTTTGTTCGCCCGAAATTTTTTAAGGTATTTTGAAATTCGCCCGTACGAAGTTTCGTTCGCTTACTAAATATAAATGAAAATTTAGGCTGTCAATGGCATAACATTCCACGAAATGGTTTGGTTAGTTTTTTTTTTTTAAATAAAAAAAAAAAATTACACCAAAATATGTTTTCTAAAAGGCCGATTTAACAAAAAATATTGGATTTTATTTAGCCAGATTATGAATTCAAAAGAACAATCGAGTTCAAGAAAAGGAAATGAATAAGTGAATGACAGATGACGAGTGTGAAAGTTGTCAGAAAGTAGAATTAATAGAAACGGTGTTGCCGTATATTTATATAAAAAGATATGAAAATCCAACAGTATACAGTATCCCATTAGCAGTGGGATATTAGGAAGGAATTACAATAACAATTCTTTTACGTAAGTCAGTGACTTTAGGGTGTTTCAGTAATTTTTTTTTTGACGATACCAATCTTGACTGCGGATAAGGAATGAGAGAGTATGTGATAAATCAGTAAAAACCTCACACATAGACAGTACTTTTATATATAAATATATTTTTGTCGGATTTCATATCTATTCATAGACACAAAATCAAATAACAAATACAACAATGTAAACAATTGGGTTTGGAAAGATAAAACGTACGAAAAATTCATATCTTCATAATTCAGTATCTTTGCACACAACGTAGACATGTGGCATTTTAATTTAACTAATGCGCACTCTCATGCATTAAGAGTTAGTTTTTGACGTACATACATATAAATATAATATACATATGTATACTGCTTTAAGTTATAAAGTTCATTCATTAAATCATAACCGCTTAGTTTGATACTGCTTGTGCTCGCACTCGCACTTTCAATCGCAACTTGTTAATAGTCTAGTCTACGCCGCGCCGCGCCGCGCCGACCGCCACCTCCGTTATAAAGTGTATCAACAATGAAGTTCCATCGACTTGGAATAATCGGTATTTTTATAATTCAATCAATGAATTATGTAATCTCCGCAAATATACTTGGAATGTTTCTCACTCATAGCCCATCACATGTTATCGTTCACATGGGCGTAGTGCGGGCACTAGTTAAACGGGGCCACAATGTCACTGTGATAACTTCAATGCCATTGAACGATTATTATAACCCTGACGGTTATAGGCATATTTTTCTAAAGACTTTGGAGTACACACAGAATGATACATTTACAATGATTGACATTATCAACCGAGCACCCTTCTATCTTAAACCATTTAAATGGTATACAGCTGTCAAACAAATGATCGATAAGTATTCAAATTATAAATTGGATCCAGATTATATCAGTTTTAAAAACGAAAAGAACCATTTCGATCTGATGTTGCTGGGATATCAATATAATGAGATAAATCTGGGAGAAGCAGCTCATTTCAATTGTCCTACTGTGCTTTCCTGGATGATGCAACCTTTTGGTCATATTTCTAGACTAATCGGGAATCCGAATCTTCCGGCGCTCGTTCCGTTTTCCCCATTCATTCCACCAACTGCAATGAGCTTTTATTATAGGGTCTTGAATTTTACTATCTACATTTTTGAGAGAATTTTCACCAAAATAGTGGAGTATGTATTTATGGAAAGCGTATATGAGTAAGTAAGAATTATAATTTTGTCTATTTGTAAAAAGTGCAACCTTGTTGGTTTATTTATTTGCAGTCGAATTTACCCAAGTCCCAAGTACCCATCATATAAGGAGATGATAAAAAATATTTCTTTAATATTTTACAATCATCACTTTAGTGAAGGTCCAGTGAGACCTTTGGTACCGGCCCTAATCGAAATCGGAGGTATTCAGATAAAGGATACACCAGACGCATTGCCAAAGGTTCTTACAAAATATGTCCTCTATACAAGCAAAAAGATAACATTCTTGTTTTTGTTCTTTAAAGGATATTCAATATTTTCTAGACAATTCTCCAAATGGTGTCATATATTTTAGTCTTGGATCAAATGCTTGTGGCTTACACGTTAAGGAAGAAACATTCAAAATGATATTTGATGTTTTATCATCCCTGAAGTACAGAGTTATTTGGAAACTCGATGAGATCAATCAACCGGGAAATGCATCGAATATCCTTTTTAAAACATGGCTGCCACAGGATGATATTTTGCCGCATAAAAATGTGAAACTTTTTATTACCCATGCTGGCAAAGGAAGTGTATCCGAATCCGAGTATCATCAAGTTCCAATGGTTGCATTGCCAATAATGGACGATCAACATAGTAATGCAAGAAATATGCAAGCAAAAGGTCATGGTATTGTTCTTGATCACGAAACAATGACAAAGGAAATGTTTCGAAATGCCATAAATGAAGTAATGCAAAATAAAACATACAGAAATAATGTACAGGCATTTTCAAATCTTTACAAAGATCGACCATTAACAGCCCAACAGACTGCTGTCTTTTGGATAGAATATGTTATACGGCACAAAGGAGCTCCCCACATGCAGAGTCCAATGAAGGAATTAAATTTTTTCCAAGAGAATAGTATCGACGTTATATTATTTTTGATTGTTGTTTTGTATTTGATTTTGAAATTAGCTAAAATATTGTTCAAATTGGTTCTTAAGTTAATTCGATACTTAGACTTTCGCAAGAATAGCAAATCTAAAGTTAAAAAACACTAGTTCAATAAGTTTAGTTTTTGTGTATTTTTAAAGTCATTAAATCGGTATTACTTATTATAAAACTTTTTATACATAAATTTGGTCATAAGAAAGTCGATAAGTCCGGAACTGAACTTTCCAACATTTATCTTTGATTGAAAATTTGTTATGTCTTTATTTATGTACTTTATTTGTATTTTCAGATCTAGATGTGCTGCACCTATAGTTATCTCTCTTCTTTGATAGTTGTTGTTTTCATGATTTACCTATACAAATTAAAATTATCTAAGTAAATGCAATCAATTGCACGTAGTTTTTAATTTGTTTAATTGCGTTGTTTGTAATTTGTATCACTGTCAATGTTAAAAAGTACGGAAATAGAAGGTGTGTTCGCTACAATTATAGTCAAACTTGAAAACCACTATGTCATTGATTATAAGAGCAAAATTCTAATCAAGTTCTTTATTGTAATCTTTTACCTACACTTCAAAAAGTTGTTTGTAATTATGTTGTTTCTAAACTGTTAAAAAGTAAGTTGATTAGATTACGTGAAAACACATTTATATGAAGTTAATGTTTTGAAATTGAATTCGAGCCTTAATTTAGTTTTGAAATACGTTTGAATTTGATAATTTTAAACCCCATTAACTACAAAATAAACGGGAATGCACCTTCCTGTAGTTAAATGAATATGTTGTCCTTGAATTTCTGTAAAAGACCCCGAATGGGTTTAAGCTAACCAGATAAGGGTGGCAGACAGTTAATAAATAAAGGTATCATTTACAGTGAAAGCTCTATTTGCGGACAGCTCCAATACGCGCACAATGCCCTTAAACGGCCACATTTTCAACAAACTTCTTTTTCGAATTTTGTATATACAAATTACTTATCTATAAACGGAAATCTCTCATGAACGGACGCGTACACTTTTTTTTGCACATTTTATATAGAAAACCTCGCATATGCGGACACAAAAAAAAACAAAAGCTCCGTTCTCAGTATAGTTTCTGATTTACTTTAAACAAGTAAGCAAATCCATAGAAAATCTTATTAGGGGATTTCTTAAGTAACTAAGTTGGTGTAATTTTGAGATTGTATGGTTCCCTTTTCTCATCGCGTTTTTAATAAGAATAATTAATTTAAATGAAGTATTAAAAAAAGGTTTTTCTATTTCTTTTCCTTAACTGGACAGTTCTTCTTACCGGACAAAAATTGGTGGACTATGAGTGTCCGCTTATTAGAGCTTTCACTGTATTCTCAAATAAAAAAAAAAAGTACGCATACACCCGAGTGTACCCCAAATAAAGAAAGTATAACATTGACATTGGGTCTTGTCTTGCAGTAATAGTTTTTTTTTTTTATTTTCCGATCGTATAATATTTCCAATAAATTTATTGCATTAAGTGGACAGTGTGCTTACTTCATACGTTTTTAAATCATGCAAACCAAAATTGATCTTTTTTTTTAACATAGCCTTATAACATGTTTTGTTATAATTATTGTGATTTATCATTGGTTATTTTACCATCACTGGTTAAATATTCAGCCTTATTATGACTTTTGCCCTAAAAACATTTCCCACAAAATATTTTTGTTCGCCTGAAATTTAAATATTAAAGCTATTGCGAGTTTAACCCGAATCAATATTTCACTTGGAATCAGGAATGACAGTTCGAAAAATAGGCATGTTCAGAAAAATAAGATCGTAATAAATTCTCCCTTCACTGTGAGTGAAACGGAGAATGAGATGTTCCACCTTATCTGTTAACCAAAATAGAGCTATAATTAAATCTAATGTCAAATTCCTTTCAACCAGAATCGAATTTTTTCTGTTGTTGTAAAGAATCAATTTTTTTTTTGTGATTGTGTGTGAAATTCTTGACAGCTAATTTTTAAGCAAAATAAAATCGGTATATTATGTACCTTATTTGTTAAATTAAATGAAACTTATTGTTATTGTTGCGAAACGTATGTTTTTGTTTATTGAAAAAAGGCGCACAGATATTTAACATTATATAATTAAAATATTCACTGAAATTTAAATTCGTTGCAACCAAAAACACAGTTTTCATAAAACACAGCGAAATTCAATTTGAGATTTTTTAGCTCAGAGCATTCAGAGCTCCAATTTTGTGTTTCTTTTTTCGCTCTGAGTATGTTTAGAGCTCGCTTTATGAGCTCAGAATAAATTGATAGAGCAGACAGAGTTGAATAGCTGAACACAAAAAATAACTGTGAATGACAAATGAAAAAGTGACAGCTGGTGAACAGTTGAACGTAAATCAGTTTGGCAAAGTACCCCAAAAAAGGTGATATTTTTAGTTTTTGGCGATTTAAATTTTTTGAATTAAAATTCTAATATTTGAATAATTTTGATCTCTGTGCTGAATTGCTTTCGGCTTTTAATGCCTCAGTGTATGTCGTATGAAAAAGATCCAATTGATGAAACAATTGATTACATACATTGAATTTATTGAAGAAGACTATGTAAACAAAGGAGTATTCTTTTCTTCAATTCTAAGTTTTCGTTTAAATAATTGTTGTTTTTAAATTTTCTGTTTGGCGATTCCGCTTTTTTAAACCTGACAACCCTGCTGGTGAAGCGTGTTTCTTTTAATAAATCTGAACTCTCAGAGCAGAGCACGCTCAGAGTATGTTCGGAGTGTTCAGAGGTGTACTCTGAACTAAAAAAGAAAAACCCCCATAAGGCTGATTCTTATTTAGAATTTGAAAGTTTTTTTCAACACACATTTCAAAGCTTACCTTTTCCTACGATGGTTAGCAATAAGAAGGCCTTTTTAATTCACACACCTGACAACTATAAGTCTTTTTAAACATCGAGACTCAGTCTTCCTTAAATCCGGTCAGTGCACAGGCATGTTATCGCATAACTTTATAAAACTATTTTTTTATTTTTCTTACCACTAAGGTTACAATACGATTTTCTCACAAATAGTTTTCTTCTAGCTATTAAGGAAACCATTATACTAAGAAGAAATCAGGAATGTTTTTTGCAGCACTGTACATATGTATGTCCTATTTTACATAATGTAGTAATTTATTTGATTTGTAACAAATGTGTGAACTATATTTTTAACCACTGTTTACTCAAATAAAAGTTACTTCATATTATATTACCTATTTTTTTGTTTATTCTATAAATATGTAGGTATGCGAATTCATAATTCACATAATGGTCAGTTACTTTTTAATTTTTATTACATTGTTATATTTATGTTTATATCTTATATGGGGTTCATAATAAGTTTATTGAAGTTATAACAACATTAAAGTTAATACGAAAAAAAAAACTTTAAACCTAAAAAAATCGAACAATTTATGAAACTCGGTTATAAGAATTTTATATGTAAAGGGAGTAGTTATTATATTTTTTTTATTGTGTGCAGAAAAACATAGAAGAATTCCGTATGCAAATGATAAATTAAATTTGCAATAATTTGTTTTGGTTTTTATTTCATTACGGAAATCTCTTGAAATGTGGGTAAAATATGTATTAGATTCTATTTGTGTTTTGTTTTACTAGATTGAAATCGTCTAATTTTACATTAAGAATAATTCTATTAATTAGATTTCTATATAATGTTTGTATGTCTAATCTTTAATTTTTTTTTAATTAGAAATTATATTTTTTCATTCATACTGATAGATTTTAATTTTGTTTTATTTTGTTTTTTGTCTTTTGACTTCCCAACTCGACAGATTAATATGTTTTTTTTTTTTTTTAATAAAAGTAAAATATTCTGACTGTGTAAGGGAATGATTTGATTTGTTTTGAATGTGATGGATGATGATGACTGATGAGTATTGAAGCTTTGTGAAAGAAAAAGTCACTTGTTTTTTTTTCTATGAAGTAATATTATAAAAATGTAAATCGTTTGTTGTAGAAATAAATAATTCTTAATAATTGTTTTTATTTAAAAAAAAAACTGTTATTTGTTTGAATTAATTAGAAAAAAAAACGTTGGCCCTAAGATGAATTACACGTTTTTCTTGGTCAAAAAATATAACTTTTGCATTAAATTAACAACCTATGAATAAAGTTTTATAATTTAAGTTTATATCAAAAAAAAAAAAGGAAAAGAAGAAGGAAACAAAATGGATGTATACAAAACAGCAATAAAAAGAAAACGTCTGATCGACCAAACGTTACATAAAAAATTCCTCTGTTGAGTGGGAAAGCGGAAGTCACGTTCGTCCTGGACGATCAAGTATGGATATCTCTATAACTCGTAGCCCGCGGTATGTCGGATCAATGACTTGCAAGCCTTTGGGATTGTAAATGCGTTCATTTTGGGCAGCAATGAATTTCGATATTTTACGCAGGACCTACAAAAATTATAATATGAAAAACAAGATTATCATCAGACACTTTTTTTTCTTAATTATTATATTTACCTTTTCGTAATGCGTTTCTGAGCACATATATACTAAGTAGGCGGTGATGCATCCAATGCAGCCTTCACAGTATGTGCTGCAGGTGCCTTTTTCAGCCTCAGCAAAAAACTCATTTAGTCTATTTATTGTCGACTCGAAAATCTGACGTTCAATCTAGAAAAAAAACGATACTATAGTTCAATTATTGCAAGGCTTTTAATTAGATAGTTCAACATCCTAGCATATTACCCCTATTACACGCCAGCATCGAAAAACTTTACCGATAAAGCAATCCGATTCTGTATGGGCATTTACACACCCATATATTGGTGTGGGGCTGTCAAAAGTCAATTGTCAAAAATTTCCATTTGGACAACAATTTTCTTATCATTTATTATTTCTAATAAAACATTCACTTCGGATTGAAGCCAGATACATTTGTCGGTTTCTGCCATAGTGGATTATCCTTTAATTTCACTTAGGTAAATAAACAAAATCACTTCAAAACAAAAGCAAAAGGCAAGTTTCAAAAAAAAAAAAAAACAAATCGCATCGGTAAAGCTTTCCGCCCCTTTTTAAACACCACTCGGCATACTATACCGGTGCAATACTACTCAAAACACTATGTCGGTATATCTCCATTTCACACGACCATAAAACCTTATCGACACTATGCATCGATACAGTGTTCCGCGGCATATAATTGGTATATGTCACCTAAACAAAAAAACAACTGTTTTTCAGGGCTACCTGCCTCCTTCGGAGAATTGACAAATCCTCCAAGAGTACCACTTGCCTTGAAAAAGTGCTTTTCACCTTAGCCAATCCGAATGAAGTTGTAAGTCACAAGGTACTGGTCGCCACCCAACCAATTTATAAGTGTGAAGAGATGTTTCCTTCTCATTTAACAAAAATTGCAGCGTTTAAATGGATGCTGCAATCTGAAAGAAACTCAAAAGAGAAACCCCGTTAAAAATTGCAGCCGTCTAGAAGCAGTCTAACTAAAATGTTAAGTCAAATACCAGCTGACCAACTAAATTCTAGGAAAATTTAATGCGATTCAATTTTCTGACAACAGGAACTTAAAAAAAATCACAAACTTCTCTACATAGACTGGACACGGAAGTTTTTGCCCCATTGGTTTTTTTTTCAAACATGTTGGTAATCCAATCTGATTTTCTTGTCTAGTGGCAACTACGCCAAAGCTTCGATTAATCCAATTCGCAATGGAGATAGGAAATAATTATTTCACAAATAAACAAGTCTAGAATCTGCCTATTTTCCTAGTTCTTCTCCTAATCCAGCGGAGTTCACTTGTTAAAATGGGCAAGCAAGACCAAAAGAAATGCATCCTTTGTTTATATTGATTTTTAAACTACCTCTCGTCTTTTGAATATACGAAAGGTACAAAAATAACCATGTGAGAGAAACGTTAAATTATACTTTAGTTTAGGTAATTAGAACTATCTCCATTCTTAATTCGTAAGAAATTATGTGAAGATGCAATCACATAATATACAAACTTAATTAGTCAGACAAAATTAAAACGTTAACCTAGTTACAGCTAATTCATATTAAAGAACTGGCTTGGCTTTGTTATTTAAACAAATTATAGACACACATTTCTTTCTCGTCCGACTTTTGAATAATTTCCATTTCATCCTCTTTTTTGAGTCAAGGACTTTTTTCAATCACTGAACTTATCTGCATTGCAACAAAATTTAATTTAATTTAAGACAATAATTTTGTTGTATATTTTAACTTACAAGACCCTCCAGTTCGCTGGGAAGTCTGGTATGGAATTTCACTGATGTTCCCTCGCTGTAATCGCGTTGAATGAAGACTTTTGTACAATTTGTTGACTGAAGTGCTGTTGTCGCTGGAGTCCCTGTTTGTGACATTTTGCAGCGGTATATCCTAAATACAATAGAATATTTTTTTTTTTATTGAAGTTTCAATTTTATTTAAATGAATTCAAATTCACATTTTTCATACCGATTACAGCGGAAATTCTTTGTGAAAAACTGCTCGAACTTTTTGGATTTCTTTCTTTTGGTTTTAGTGACTATGAATTTTCCCTGTTACCAAAATTAGGTTTTTTTTCGTGATTGACAAAAGTGACAAATGTCAGAAAAACTGTTTAGAATTTGATGACACTTTACCAGGTTTCAGACAATTTATTGCCTCAATATGTAGATGGCACTAATAAAATGGATTAAATCATAGATAAAAACCAAGTTAAAAATATGTTTTGATGTGTACTGTACAAGATAAAAGGTTTAAATATCTGCTACAGTTTAGATACACTAAGAATGAAACTTTTGATTGGATACTTATGTGAAAAAATATTTTGATATGTGAATTCTAATTTTATGTCGAATTCCTTTTTATCAAAAAACCGATTTTTTTTTTCTAAAATGAAGTGATTTTTTTGTGCCATTGAAAGAAATTTATAAAAAGAAATACTTTTTTTTATGATTATGTGTGTGTGGTAAAATTATTGTTAAATTCTTTTCAACCAATACCGTTTATTGGGGATGTATTTCCATAGCAAGTTGTATTTTTTTGTAACTTTTAGTTCTTTCTAAAAGAACACACATTTTTGTTTTTATATAACTGAAAGTTTACTGAATATTTTGTTCAATAATAATTGGCGTGATGCGTGACCAAAATAAATTAATTTGTTTTCTAGATAACCGCAACCATTGACCTATTATATATGGACTGTTGAGCCTCATTTCCATACAAAAGCCTTTTAACTTAAACAAAACTCATATGATTCGTTTCAATTTGCATTGTTTCTCGACTAGTTTTATCGATGCGAGAGTTACAAAATCATACAACATTTAAGAATAGAGCAAATAACTTAGAAGATATAAGCGAGGAGGGTGCCTTCAAGTAAGTTGAGTTAGGAAGTGTCTGTCGGTACATAGTCACCTGGGTGAGAAGAGGTAAACGCGCCATTGTCTTTCTTCGGCGTGCTCCCCTCCTTTGCACCCACAGAGTAAATCATTCTTTCCTCAGGCCAGTAGGAGCAGTGGCTCCATGCAACGTCTGGTGGGTGGGTTTGATAGAACGGTGGATTGGTGTAGGTACATATGTGTCTGTGTTGTTTTGTCAAATCAACTTATTAACGCTGGCATACAAAGCAGAAGCGGCAACAGCCGGTATATGGGTGAGGTGGCCATTCTCCGTTCGTTGTCGCCACCGCAGTATACACATGTATTTTTCAGTCGTTCTTATTCGTTCTATCAATGTCCTGTATCATTTTATGCCTTCTTATAGACACTGGTTTTTTTAAAACACAACTTTTCATTAAACCTTCCGGTCATCGACAAAAACAACTTTGGGCGCACACACACAAACTCGCTCACAAAATGATTGTGAGTCAAGTGCACCGCATAAAAATTACAGCTTGCTAAATTGCAGTACTAGCACATGTGACCTAGTTAATTACTTATAATCAAAATCAAAAGAGGTACAATCGATAAATATAATTGACGATAATGTGATGATTATGATTAAAGAAGACTACAAATAGCTCTGAACCACCAGCCACGGAATTGACATCAGTGGTAAGCCATTTCGAGCATTGAATGGTTTCAATGTCTGTGCAAAAAAAAAATTAGAACAAAATATTATTATCAATAAAATACAGACGGTCTCCCTCCTAACATCATGAAAATCAATCAGAAGCAAACAACAAGTGCAACATATAATAAAAACTTATTTTTCATTTCGATATTATATGAGAGCGATTCAAAATGAAAGTATGATGGGGTGATGTACGCACAGTAACACAAAAAGTAATGCATACATACAATATACATACATACATACATATATGAAATAAAAACCAATAGCTATCACTTTTATTTCTGTGCCATTTTATTGACAATAAAAATGTCTGTGTTTGGCAATGCGGGGTGCTGAATGCTGATGGCAATGTGAGGAGATTGATAGTTCTGAAGAAAGTCTCTGTCTGATCCAGCATGCTAATAAAAACCACAAACACATTACATATATGTATTTTGTATATATATGTAATTACATTATACAATTCGACATTGAAATGTTCGTATCGTTGCATTTTCAAAAATTATTCTTAAAGCCAAAAATCTACTTGTTAAAAATCTTAAATAAATCTTATTTTTCTCGAAAACGACTCGCGATTTGTAAGAAATTATTTTTTTTTTTTCATAATTTATTTATTCAGTTTATAACAAAATTTCTTAACATTATTTAATAAGCATGCATAGTTCGTATAATTCAAGTATAAAAAAGAAGTTCAATTAACATTTTGAAATAAAAAGAATAAATAATCGGCATCATTCTGTAGAACGAAAGTGTCTAGAGGCGAATGAAACTTCTTAAATAATGAATCATGTATTAGAATGTGTGTGGGGATAAAAATGAAAATAAGGCGAATGCAAGATGAATGCAAATTAAAAAAAGAATTTACGATTATTTCAGTGTGTACATTTATAAATTGAACTAATTAGAAGAAAGTAATAATTTGACTGCAGAATTATCCACACTAAAAAGCCAAGTTTTTTTATCTTTAAATTATTATTAGGTACGATCTACCATAAAATCAAGTAGGTACGTGCAATCCAGTCATAGATCATGTAGTCATATTCATGCAGGTAGGGATGCCAGACATCCCGCCAGGCGCGGAACTGTCCCGCAAAATGGCTTTTGTCCCGCCTCAAAATTATGTCCCGCAATTTGATGTAATGTCCCGCAGGTCCCGCAAAATATTCAAATGATAAAACATTTCCTTTAATTGTCCGGTATTTTAAAAGTACACAGGGTGTCTGTATAAAACTAATTAAATTTTATAACTTGAAATCCGAAAAATCCAAAGATATCGCCGATTGTCTCAAAAGAGTAATTTGTTCCTTAAATTTTTGTTTTGAAAACATAACTGCGTATTCAGCTGACAATGCCAGTATTAATTTAAAATGAATTCAAGATGGGTATAAGACTTCTCCATTAACTTCCAGCTTCTTCCTGTCGTTTCCTGTCTAATGGTATCCACTCTGTTGTGGTGTTGGCCTTGATCTTTCATCTCTTGTACGAACTATCCGTAGTAATGGTTTTGACTTATAAAATAAGAATATTAAATAAAAAATTGTTTTAGAATTGAAGTGTTTAGTTTTCGAATTACTTTTCAATATTTTTGGAAAGATGGTTTGGTTATGTTCTCAAATTAAATTTGTCTCGCAAAGAAATTTTTCAAATCTGGCATCCCTACATGCAGGCCACCAGCGCATTAAGCTCACCGCCCTTTTATGATACTTCTTGCTATGCGATGACAAGTTTTAAAGCGATTGCTATACAAGAATTCGCATATAAATAGGTTGCCTTAGAGTTAGACTTTAGAGACAATAAAACGTTTGTTCTCAGGGGTAAGTTATTGGTTTTGAGTTTTCAGATAAAACCAATATTGACATTTTCCAAAATGACATCCTAAAAACTTAAACTTTCCTAATACTTTTCTTTCAAGTGTAAAATCTGTGGTTAGAAATATGAGATAAGTTTGAAGTTTAACTTAGCGTTCGACAATCCAATCTTTTCCTAAAATCTATAGCTATACACATAAACTAACAAAATCCTGTATAGAAAACGAACAATCTGACGCATGGTCGATGTTAAAAAATATGCGTTTTTTTTTTATTTCTTTCATTATCATCCTGTCAATTAAAATCCGGTACACTATTTAATCTAGAAGATTGAAAATAAAGGTGCTACCTGTCATGAGCCGTGATATTGCAAAAGCTATGATTTTCCTCTGTGAACTTATGGAATCTAAATTAGAGAAAAATTAATAAATTTATGAAGAATAAATCGATCGAGTGTGAAAGTCTTTGATTGATAAATAAGTCCGAACATTTTTCTGATACTCGGATGTACAAATGTTTATAATTATATCTATCTATAGAGCTAAGCTAGTCGTATAGTTCATCATCATGGCTGCATTTCTTTTTCTGCGATGGCTGTTTACTCTTTCTTCCTGATGATGGTACGTGCAACGTACGGTGCGGAATACCTATGTTATTATAAAGTGTATAAGTAGTGGAAACAAAGTGCACTTCAAGTTCTATACGATTGTTTTAATCACCTTACAAAATGACCTACTTTAAGACAGCATCTATTTATAAGAGGAATTATTTAGTACTCCACGAATCCATTTGACCATTGTCCATCATATGGAGTGTATTCTCTTCTGAAAGCTGAACGTATATAAAATATCGCGTCTGTCTAATGTCTATATATTAGTTTTACCCTGAAACTCTATAATAATTAATAAATTTGAAATGAATTATCGAATTGTATTGATGTCGGTTTTTATAAGTGGAGTATCGATGTCGGGTATAAATTCAAGTTCATTACCGGGCGATGAGTTCCTGAAATTTAATCAAAAGGAGTGTTTCATTTTACGCAAAATTGGTTCTTGTATAAAATACAAGGCAGGGAAAATTCTCTGGAAATTAGCCACCAACAGTTTGGGATATATTGCCAGTGAGAATAGCCGAGATTTGCCAAATGCAAGGAAGATAAGGCTTGTTCATCTTTCGGTGCCAAGTGATGCTAGTACATTGTTGGATATAAATTCCAGGAACTTACCAGGTTCGTTAAAAGCTTAATGTGGTTTATTTTAAGTGGAAATAAAGGTTATAGGTTATTACAATGTTGATGATAAATTTACATTCTGTCATGTTTGTTTGTTGTTTCACACAAAATGAGTTTGTTTTGGGGGAAATTTCAATTAACTCACATTAGAGGAAACCAGAACCACGTGTCGTTTTCACAAAAGTCTTCTTGATTATTCTGCGTTTTTATTGCGATAATTTTGTTTATAATAAATACTTGGTGGAGTGTGGGTGTGGTTTGCTTTTATTGTATATTTTAAGTACCTTCATGACATGTGCTTCTTTTGTGTAAGATTTCTATAGACTTTATGGTTTAATAATTAAGAAGGAACAGTGACAAAAATACAAAAATTCAAATACAGGCAGTAATGCTGTGACAATTAATGTGTTAATGCGTTGAAGTGGATGCGGATTGTTAAACCTAGTTACCCTACCTATACCTAAATGAAATAATGATGAACATAATATTATTTGGTGTGATATAATAATTAGGTATGTTAGATCTGTTTATGGCAAATTATAAAGTTCTTTGAAAATTTTAAGTTATTAAGTCGGTACCACATAATTCTGGTTTTAATATTAATTATAATATTAATACTATTTATAATATTTTTATTCAAACCAGATGCTTAAATGTCTATAAGGAAACAGGATCTTAAAATTCAACGTTAAGAACGGATTGACTGAATAAATGGTAAAATTCAGAAACAGATAAAAATAAGAAATAATTTCTCTTATTTTCAACTGTTTTTTTTTTAGGTTAAGTCGTCGTGAAATCCGCAAGTCGGTAATAGGCTTGTGATTTGAAAAATATTCAATTTAACAGCTCTTTGGAAATTGTATATTGAAAAACATTTAATTCACAAGCTCTTTGATATTTTTAAATTGAATGAGATTTAATTGATCAGTCTTTTTTGGCTCGTGATTTTTTGCATGTGTTATCATCAAGTAAATTGATCATTCCTAGCTCAGTTTAGAAAATTTTCAGGTTGAAGCTTGAAAGTGAAATATGATCTTTGAAATAAATTTTTACCAAAAAAAAAAAAGAAATTAAGTTGTGTTGCCTTTAACAAGGAAGTAACAAATCCTTTAAGAGTACGAGAATGGTTGAGGGTTGAAAAACCACCGTGATTTTTCCACGATTTTACGCGACACCAGTTTAGTAATTATTTGAGAAGCATTTGCATCTTAAAATAATAAAAAAAATAATTTTTTAATTTGATTTAATCATAATTATATTTAAAAAATATACCATTGATAGTAGTTCGCTATTGTGACGCCTAACGAATATGCGATCTGGTTTATGTTTTTGCCGCAGATTTTGACTTATTCACTTTCTCTTCTTTGGAGGCGGTGGCTTAAAACTATTTCAGAATTTTCACGAAATATCCTCGATCCCAAACAACGCAAACAGAATTAAATTTTTAAGTTTTTGATGTGTTAAAATCTGTGGCGGGTAAACTGAAAACGTGAACCTTACGTACATATAATACGTTCCCTGCCACACATTACGTTGTAATTGGGTACTTTCGATAACCAAACTCGGTCACTTACATATGTGAACATTGATGTTTACACATCTTAACTGTGGGCTCACGAAAACTAATGTTGAATTTTACATAAATGACATTTTGAGGCGTGTACCTACCACCTACCTAACATACAAACATTTATTTTTATTTATTTTTTACCTACAGTCAACTCCGCTTAAGTGTCAATTTCAATGGCAATGAAAATTTATTGCTTGGGTTGTTCTTGTATTGACAGGTAATTTTAGTTGTTAACTGTTAAAATTCTTTAGAGAGTGAAATATTCTCTGCAAAGATACTACAAATACTCAAATTTCTTAAAAGAATAAATTTGGAGAAAGAACTGAAGGGTGAGCAGATCAGCTAGCTCTAGATGGGTGCACAATAGATCTTACATTACATATTCATTCATTCATACTTCGCTGGAGACTTCATATTTTTGATTCAAATAATATATTGAATTAAGAAATAAAGGTCACGAAAAAGGAATAATTCTTCATATTTTTGTTTCACTTTCAGTTGAAATGTCAAATGGTCTAATGAAACATCTAAGCAATATTATATGCATTTGCTGCTCAGTTAATGCGCATCGCTGAGGTTTTAGATGTTTCTAGAAACTTTTGACTTTGTCACCATTTTAACTTTTAGCTTTTGTCATAACGAAATAAGAGACGAGCGTTCACTGTTCAGATTTAATTTTTTGTCCCCCTTAAGAAAATCTATTGGCGTTTTACTTTTTTGGCTCCGGGCAAAGCTCTGAAAAGAGGCTGAGCGATCAGAGCAAAGCTTTGAGGAGATTATGAACAGAGCCCTCAGATTTAATTATGAAACACACTTGAGCACTGAACACTCATTTCATAATAAATATAATAATAAACGGTTCATTACTTCATTATATAAAAACGAAGCAATATTATTATGTCCGGCGTAAACTCAGAAAGTATTAAATTGATTTACCTAAATCAAATTTTATAATATTCTTTATATTTATAAGATTGTTTAAGACTATTTTTTTTTTTTTTTTTTTTTATAATTTGTTTATTTAGTTGACACACATTTTCACTTATACGTCAAAATCTTTTGGATACCTTACAAAAAATAGAGATTGTTTCATAAAATCAATATTTAAACGCAAATTTTAAGCCATAAATCTTTTCTTAATTATACCTACAAGCTGAGAAATACATACATATGTACTTAAACAAATTTTAAAATTACAACATTTTGTATTTTTTAATCTAAAAATTGGTTTTATGCGCAATCAAGGGGTCGCTGCTTTGTTCCACTTCATTATCATTCCGGTGTTTTTGCATTTTCTCTTCCTCCTTTTTCTATTTGTTTTCTTTTTTCTGTCCACTCAATTTCTCTCTGTGCCATTGAACTGTTCACTGTTTTAAATGGCGTGCGATATGTACATATGTATGTACATCGTACAGGCAGGGCAATTAATGGATTCGTCAAAAAATGTGAGACGAAGATCATGAAAAAATGGGTGCTGTTGTGTATGTGTCTGTCAATTGACTTGAGATACCAAACACAAATTTGAGTGGAAGCGAAGCAGTGCAAAAATAAGCCAAGTCAAAGGTTGAAGATAAAAAGAAAAAAATATTGAAGTTGAGTCGTTTTTGGATTTACCTACTCTTTCTCCCTTTTTGCTAAACTTCCTAATTCCTCTCCGTTGTTGGCTCTTTTTTTTATAAAAGCGTAGTAAGTAGGTACGTAACGTATTTGTTTTTTTTTTTTTTTTAAAAACAAAAAACTATCTACAAACAAATAATTTTTTAAAAAAGGAGATTGATTTTTCTCAAAACGTAGGCTTATAAACTTTTTTTTAATAAAATAATATACCTACATAAAATATGAGTATTTTGCGAAGCAACGCGAGCACGGGTCTGCTAGTCACATATAAAATAAAAGTGAAGTTGACTTCGCTCAGCGTTTTGCTCATATGCTCGGTCATTTTATTCTAAGCATACAGAGCATGCTCCGAGCTAGCTCCGATGGAAAAAAGAAACACGACTCATGTTCTCTGATTTTTCTGAGGTAAAAAAAAATAAAATTTATTTTTGTTTGCTCAGTGATCTGCTCTGAGGTAAAAAATAAAAAAACACCATATGAGTGCTATAAACCCTCTTCTTACTCATATATATTTTGGTTATTGTTCCGAACGCCCCTAGCTTTTGAAGCTTTGCGTTCGATGTTATGTAATTTTGAGAAAGAAACATATTTTTCAACGAAAGAAAAATTGTTATAAAGTAAGTTATAAGTAAGACTCTGATGGCGGATGATGTAAAAATACGTATAGTGTTTTTTTACATATGTTTCCACTCTTAACTCGCTTGTTTTTCATTTCGTTCGGAAAGAAGTACTTCTTTTAATAAATAATAAGGTAAATTATACTGGGTTACGATAAATTTTGGTCCATGTCGTGGAAGGTGGATGGAGCTCTTTAAAACAAGAAAAAAATATAAAAGCATCGTATGCTAAGAAAAAGTAAATATTATTTATGTAAACAGAAAAACGAACTGTCAATTTACCTACTATTCATACGAAAGAACGCACGAAAGACCATTTTTATTTTTTCCGCAATTTTCATTTGAGATGTAAGCTGTTTAACTTTCGAATAATTTACTCATTCATGTGAGGATTAACTGAGCTATGTATGCATTTTCTTTAATTATCTTTGTATTTTGCATTGAGATAACTTTTCTTCTCTTTTATTTTTGTTGAATTACTGAAACTATAAATAGCAGTATAACCTTATCAGAAATTCTGTTGAATTGTTTTTTTTTTTTAATGTAAAAAGTTAATTTTTGGAAAATTTAATAATATTTTAAAATTGATACGAAATAATATTATGTATGTTTGCAGATGATAATGAGTTTACGAAAATTATGAAATTTCTACAAAGAATAGCAGAAACTTTTGCAAGAAACCACGGCCTACAGATAGAAATTTCTAGTGAAGGTGGTACTAGGATAAACAGTGGGGATATCACTGAAATGGGTAAGGATATTTCATTTAATTTTTCTTTAACGGCAATAATATTACTACATATTTAATTTTATTATTTTTTTTTCAAGAACCCCGTGCTCGTGTATCAAGAGGTGATAAAAAGAAAAAAAAATGGCTTATCATATTGCCATTAATTATTTTAATGAAAATTGCTCACTTAAAAATGGTAGTAGTTCCGTTGCTATTAGCAACACTTGGTCTAAATGTGATTTTAATTGGTGGTGGTGGATGGCTCATACATTATTTGAAGTTTAAAACTTTATGCCAAATTCATCCACATTATATTCAGTCTCATTCACACGTTTATGACTCAGATCCAAATGGTATACATATTTAATTTGAATTTTTAAGGTTATTTTAGTTTTTATATTTTGTCTTTAATTTTTAGAATATTCATCGTTTTTGGGAAGCAGTGATGTATATTCGAGTGGAAATACTGCAGGTGAATATTATACTACACAAGAGCAAGGACCATGGAATACGAGAAAAAAATTTCATGCATATAGATAGATAAATAGTAAAGCTTAAGATATAAAGGAAAAACTAAAAAGAGAGATCGAATATTCTTAGCCATTTGATGTGATGTTATTAAATATTTATATACAAATTAAATTTATACCTACATATGAGAATAAAATATTTTATTTTTGGATTTAAATTAATATTATTTTTATAGTTTTTCTTTTTTAATTTAATTAGGTGCAGGTTATTACGCAAATAAATAAAATAAAGCAACTCTTCTTTAAAATGTTTGTATTTCGTTTTCTGTTATTCCTATAAATAAAAGAGCGGGGACCTCAAAATAAAAATAAAAAAAATTACTTTTGTCCCCGATCTTCCCTACTGCACTGAGATAATACACAACATAGTTCGGCGGAACCAGTCCAGCCATATTATAAATTATTCAATATAAACAATAAACGAAGAATTAAAAGAAATCATACAGAAAAGCTATCCCAAGAACGGAACCGGAAAACATCTTCAATCATATGCTGAGACAGCTGCGTTAATAATTGATGCGTCAAAAGCTGATACTTCTCTAATAAATTTAAAAGTACTTGAAATGTTCACCTCCGGATACAGGTTAATCTAATCTCACTTCTGTGCAAAATATAATCGAGAACCTTGAAAAATTCTGCTGTAAGCATTCTGCATCGCACACACCCACGCGATGCTCTTGTTATTCAATGACACCTATGGAATTTATAATCAGACCTGACGACCGAGAAGAGAAAAAGGTTTAGTCACTACTAAAACTTTCATCAAATCTACTTTATCTTCTTAAATGGACTTCCACATTAAAATATAATCCAATATTCTATCAGTTATTTGGATTATGGATTATGGATTTTTCTTATTTTGAAATTTACTTAAATATTGAATCCTAAACATCAGACTTAATCTTGAAATATATGCACCTTGAATTCTAAAAAACTTACCTACATCATATCTAATATCCGACATTTTTTCTATACGTAAAGCTATAATGTACTTGCTTATTTTAATATACTCAATCTTGTAGGTATAGGAAAAGGGTCTTTACTCTTAATACCATCATTCGCAAATTACGTAGGTGTTGTTTTGAAAGTAAACCTTTTAAGTGTAGATTTCTCACCTTAAGGCATTTCAATACGATTTTTTGTTATTCTTAAGCAAACACATGTGTATCACCTTACCTACACTAATTCTTCATTGTATTGATTTTTTTGTATTGAGTTCAAAGTTATATCTGAGATTGAGAGAAGATGTCCTCGGGAAATACGAATGAATTATTACACAAACAATCAATGTAATAATTTATGTACATTTTACATAAATATGTATATAGGACAACTTGGTGTTGTATTTAGGTGAAATTTCACTTAAGCTTAGAGAACATGTTCTTGTCCTTCGTAGAAAATGTTTTAGCTTACAAGGACAGGTGTCACACAGATGATGTTAAGCAATGAAAAAAAAAAATTGTGTAGTAAATTAAAACATCAAAGCTAGGAATCTAAGGCAAAATATGTCAGACATTCAACATGTTTACTGTTATACATGACTAGGCTGATTGGATGGATTTAATTTGATAAAGAATATCGTGTGTCAAAAGAGATTGCTTCAAATGTAGGAACCTATGTATATGTAAAACAAATGACTTTCTTAATCAAATCAGATAGAAAAATAATTAAAACTACGTGTGTGTTGTGGTTTGTTGTACGTTTACCTTACCTATCTACAGCCTTTTATGATTTATTGAAATTCTAAAATTAGATTTAATTTCGGCAGACGGAATTAGCCATGCTTGTAATTTTATTTTATTATTCTAAATTTGTAATTTTTTTATTGAATAATAATAAACTTAAATTCTAATTTAATGTTCTTTATCGTCTTAACTTCCCTAAGTCATAGTTTTCAGTACTAGTTACCCTAGTTTCTTTAAACTAATTCTAGGGTCACATCTTCAAGGTAAAGTAGTTAGAGGCTAAATTAATCTAGTGCTGTGGTCATTTGGTTCGTGACGGATCACGACCACGATTACGATTTCTCGATTGACAAAAATTAAAGGGTATGTCTTATAGGAAGCTATTTCGAATATAAGATTTCAATCTCATGCGCAGTATATTTATAGTATGGAGCTTAAAATGCCTAACTATTTTATTTTTATTTGCCAGTTTCCTTTTAAATAAAAATCTACATATAAAAAGTAAAATTTTAATTCATGCCTGTTATATATCATAATTTGAATCAATTATTCTCTGCACAACATAGTTAAACTTGAAAAAATATGCGATCAATGCTTACAAATTAAAACACTAAAGTGAAACCCCAAAAAAATAAAAAATATACCTGGCCATACATGGTATACAATTAGATGTAATCATCCGAGTAACTTATTAGGAGGCTATATCATTTAAACAATGTCTCTGACAAGTCTACTTTAAGTTTTATTTCATTAAGTTTATACCTTTATACGCGTTTTGTAACAATGGTGTTTGTTTATTCATTTATTATTGTATAAGCAGTGACGGATTTAGGTTTTCTGCCGCCCTAGGCCCGGTTGAGTACAGCGCTTCCCCTTGTTTTTTTTTTAAACTAAATTCTATTAATTACCTTTATTCTTAAGCGTTCTTGCTTCTTTTTTCTGTGCTTCCAGAAAACGCCACACACAAACACACACTTTTATTAGGTTGACCTACGATATATGTACAAATATATATATAGGTAGATATTTAATGGAATATGTGAAAATAATTCAATTCATAGTAAAAAGCTTACAATAATATAACAATTATTATTATATTATATTACAATAACACCGTTGGTAATAAAATAATAAAATAATAATAACGATTTTTACCGTGAAATTAATTATTTTGTAAGTTAAAATTATTTACTAATTTTTAGTTCGGTTTTCTATTAGAGCATGTTTTTTTAAACCATAATTTATTCTCGGGCAGTTTCGGGCTTCTTAAATAAATAGAAAATCAAATTTTTATCCAACACTTTTTTGTCGTAAATAATGGGTGATTTTTTAAGAGGTTTAGAACTTTAAAAAAAAAAAAAACACAAAAAATTCGAAAAAATGAATGAAATATTTATTTGAATCGATAGTTTGAACCTTGCAATTTAATGTTTACAGATAATTTCATGCAAATGTTGACCGCGGCTGCGTCTCAGGTAGCCCATCCGCTGAGTCCAATTTTGGCATACTCTTTTACACATATCGGCCGGTATCTCACGAATGAATGCATGGATGTTGGCTTCCAGTGCGTCAATCGAAGCGGGCTTGTCCCTATAGACATTAGCCTTGACATACCCCCACAAAAAATAATCTAATGGTGTCAAATCGCACGATCTAGGCGGCCAATTGACCGGCCCGAAACGTGAAATTAACTGTTCACCAAACTCGCCTCGCAATTGCGCCATTGTTTCGCGTGCTGTGTGGCATGTGGCACCGTCTTGTTGAAACCACATATCATGCAAGTCAAGAACTTCCATTTCGGGCAAAAAAAAGTTTGTTATCATCGCTCGGTAGCGTTCACCATTGACAGTAACGCTGCGATTCGCATCATCTTTGAAGAAATATGGCCCAATAATGCCGCCGGCCCATAAACCGCACCAAACAGTGGCTTTTTCGGGATGCATTGGTAGCTGTTGCAATGCTTCTGGCTGATCTTCACTCCAAATGCGGCAATTTTGCTTATTTACGTACCCATTCATCCAAAAATGAGCCTCATCGCTGAACACAATTTTTCGATAAAAAAGCATTTCGAACCGAGCACGAATTTTGATAGTAAAATTCAATAATTTGCAAGCGTTGTTCATTTGTAAGACGATCCATGGTTAAATTGCAAACCAAACTGAAGCTGTTTGACAGTGACATAAGGTACTAAACACACGTCAGCTGTCAAAACCAGTGTTGCCAAAACCAAACCAGCTAAAAAATTACCCGTTATAATAAGAATTTATTTTTGTAGTTTTTTCTGCTTTCTTTTAAGATGTTGTCACCACTCTTTTTTGATTAACAAATAAAAACTTATTGAAAAAATTTTCAACTTGAAACCTAATTTGATTTGTCTACGACACGATGCTTAATTTTATACATTGAGGCTGGTGTTCCCGAATTTAGATTTTATGTAAAAGATCGATCGCGCATGTTTTAGTGAACCATCTTTATAATACCACTATACCTACGTGTGCAATTTTGTATCCCAATTATTATTCTTTATTTTCTTTTAAACTTTCATTCTGTATTGCGCGCAGTATTTTCATTGTAAATGAAAAGCATAGTATTCCCATCACTTTTGAAATTAAAATATTTGTGACTAAGGGAGACAGTTACAAACAATGAAATTCTGAAGAATAAATAAGGAATTTTTCCAAATCTGTAGTACCAGACAGCCTGATAAATGGCACCAACACAAATTGTCAACTTGTGACTACTATCCGTTTTATACAAAAATTTAATTTATGTGCTTTATAGTTTACTTCATAAATTCCCAAACTTAATTTATTTATTGCCCACCTTGAAAATCAGTTAATTTTCAGCAAGAGATAAAATAAAAAATATTATTTTGTCATTTTTTTCAATAAAATTGAACTTTCTTAACAAATTATCCATCGTCCTCCTAAACTACTTTTTCACACAAAATATTCTGAGGTTTGTAGTATGGCAAATAAAAAATCGAACTAGAGATTTTGATTAAACTTGACATTACGAGGATATATCGTGGTCGAAAAAAGTGAATCTTGTAATTCTGTCTGTCTGGCTGGTCCTTTCTGCAGCAGCCTAAACGGGTGGTTCGATATTCTTTAAGCTTGGTGCCTGGTGTTTTTTGGACATTTCCGCGACACTGTTTTGCTGCTGCTATCATTTTATAAAAATTCGAAATATAGTTATAAATTGAACCTCCCAAAGAATCGTTTTTTATGTTCGGTTTTCTCAAAAACTATTCAATTGATTTTGATCAATAGAATTATTAGAAAAATTATAATATACCAAAATTCTCAAGTTTTTTTTTTATTTTTTTAAAGATTCAAATTTTTTTCAGAATTAAATAATTTGAAACGACCCAGTGGTTTTTTTGCATTATCTAGCAGATTATAATTGCAAATTATTTTTATAACAAAATAACGGTACTTTCCCATAAAAGTGTGCTTTGAAATCGGTAATGAAAATCTCATTTTTCTGAAAAACGACTCCTACGATTTTGACTAAAATTTTTGCATGAGCTTATATCAGTACGATCTAACAATTTATTCAAAAAAAAAATGTATGTATCGATTATTAACGGTATCTCTCATTTTTTGGTTATTGAATCATTATATCAGATGAACCGATTTTTATGAAAATGTTTACACAATAAGAGTTTCTTAAAAGTTTAAATAACATTGCATATCAAAATTATTAAAAAATCAAATTGTTCAAAATTATTTTTTAAAAATTCGATAATTCGGAAATGGGTAGACAGTTTTTTCCAAAACCAATTTTTTAACTTCCGTATTGATAAGTTCTAAAAAAATGGCATACCAATTTTTTAAAAAATGTTTTCAAAATCTTATATAAAGGGTTTTTCAACAGGGACGCTACAAAAGTAGAGCAACAGGGACAGCAAACGACGCCATATTTCTTGCCGCTCTTTTGACATTTCTCTTTAGTAAGGTTTGCCATTTCATGATGAAAAGATATATGAGCCAACAACGAGTCGAAGTTATTAAAATTACTACCGAAATTCGTAATCAGTGGCCTCAACGTTATAAGATCGGATCGAAAAATCGTCTTCAGCGATGAGGCTCATTTCTGGCTGAATGGCTTCGTCAATAAACAAAATATGCGGTATTGGTCAGGCAGCAATCCACACGTACTCCATGAGTCATCATTGCATCCCGAAAAAATTACGGTTTGGTGTGGTTTATGGGCCGGCGGCGTCATTGGGCCGTACTTCTTCCGTTATGATCAAGACCGGCACGTTACTGTGAATGGGGATCGCTACCGTTCAATGATAACCGAATATTTTTGGCCCCAGTTGGATGATATGGACTTTGAGGACATGTGGTTCCAACAGGACGGCGCCACAAGCCACACAGCGAATGTCACAATCAATTTATTGGAAACCAAGTTTGGAGAACGTGTTATCTCACGAAATGGTCCAGTCGCTTGGCCGCCTCGGTCGTGCGATTTGACGCCGTTAGACTATTTCCTGTGGGGCTACGTCAAGTTATGGTCTATGCCAACAAGCCAGCGACGATTGATGAAGTTCGTACGAATATCGAACGTGAAATTGCAGCAGTATCGGCCGATTTATGCTTGAAAACCGTCGAAAATTGGGTTCAGCGTCTGGACTTCTGCAAGCATGCCCGTGGTGGTCATGCAAAAGAAATCGAGTTTGATACATAATGGCATCGAACGTACTTTCACGGGAATAAAGAATTTCATTGATATCCAAAACCGTTTTTGTTTTATTTAAAAAAACTTTTGTAGCGCTCCCGATATAAAAATTTATTAAAAAAAAAAACCACTCCAATGATTGATTTCTTAAATTAAGATTTGTGTAAGAAATCAGATGTTTTACATCGCGTTGATGTCAACAAAATTTCAGAAGTGCTTGAATCAATTTATTTCTAATTATATTGATTTTTTTTAACAATTTTTCAGTCTTAAGTGTAAGTTTTATGCATGATTGCAACACACACGGTGCTATATTATTCATATTTATAATACACATAATGCTGTAGGTACCTTAAACTAAACTACCGTTTTTGGCAGGTTCGATAAAATATAACTAATTTACATAGTTCTTTTAAAATCAAATGAATAGATCTAAAATATTCAGACTTCAAACCCACAGTGTGATCGCAAATAAGAGCAGGTTCATGCCACCCAGTTGTGTTGTTTTATTTGTTATGGTAACACCAATCAACCAAAGAATTAGATCTTCCTCTCTGCCACTTATGCCATTTCCTTTAAACGACCCTTTAAACATTTTTAATGTTAAAAAGAGTTTTCATTGACGAAGATATGGATACTATGAGTGACAAGAACAAAAGTACCTACTCATAGAGGTTATTTGTTATCCATTTCAAAACAAATAACCTTTTTCTTTATAGTTATGTTTGTATTTGTGTCAAGCATTTTTATTTTTTTAACCTAAAATATAAAATATATAGAATATGGTTTCCAACAAATTATGTATTTCCTTTGTTCGTGACCTTTTTGCCAAAGAGAATGTTAATGTTAAGGTACTTCTTGTGATAATGGGTTAAAGGTAAATTTTTATTTATAAACTAAAATTGATCTATTGGCCACAAGAACTACTTAAACTTTTATTATTATATCCAAAACTTATTATACATTTATAGATAGACACACGTCATCATGTTGTCATAATCTAAACAAAATCACGACTTCTATTTTTCTTTAGAATGCAAAACTCACCATAGCCAGCTATAAAGCAATATGTGTACAAAAATAGCAAGTAAAATTCAAAGCGCAAACAAAAATTTATTCACCCATCAAATCGTAGCTCAATAACAATAAATTTGAAATTGATGTTCTTTTCCTAGCTGGAAAATAAATTACCCAGGTTTTTTTTTTTTTTTTGTTCTTTATACATCCATAGGTACGTTTATGTATATACCTTGTTCTCTCACTAAAAATCCGAATAACAACAAGATTTTATGGTTTCTGGAGGTAAAAATACGGTTCCGTGCAATAACATCGGCATAACGTAGCTCCTACATACATACATATATCGTATATTTAAGTGTTTGTCTTGTTTTTCCTTGCAAAAAGCTCCAATTTAATTGAAAATAGCCCTAGAAAACACGAAGTCAAACTAATTTGAAAATATACCCACATTTGTTCATATTTATGCTTGAAAATTACCACAAGGTGCTAAAAAAAAATGTATGCTGATGATAAAGAAAGGCAAGCTGTTTTAAGTACCTGCCTATATAATTCCAAAAAATCTTCTTTTTTTTCTCGTAGATAGATACATTTATAATGTATGAATACTTGTATCATTTTGTGGAAATGTGCTACATAATTTATGTACATATATGTATTTTCATAATTTAATCTGTACAAAATTAAAATTCGAATTAAGTAGCTTTGTGTGCGAAATGAATTCATGCATTTTAATTGTAAGTATGTTCTAAAAATATTTTTAATTTTTTTTCTTGAATTCTGAAAAGTATTAAAAAATGAGAAGTACTACGTGCGTATAAAGTAAATGATTGAAGATATTTAAAAATATTTGAATGTTTATAATATTTTCCATACAATTTGAATTGCATGTGGTATACAAGGTGGCCAAAAAGTTGTCGCCTTATTCCACAAAAAAAATAGTTCTTTAAGAGTAAAGTTAATCATGTCTTGTTGACGTTAATATTTTTATCTGTTTACTTCACAAATTTTAAAGTAGAATTGACAATTCATAAATTCATATGGTTGTATGAATAAAATGGACCACTTGCTTTAAAATTAAACTTTAATAATATAAAATTTAAAGTGATTCTTTTGTAAAGTAAATGTTGATTTTTTACAGAATTATTCTCTTGGGAATAATTAAGAAGAATCTTAGAACCTTTTGGAAAAAGATCCATGTACATTATAATACCATTTGAAAGATCAATTTATCATGATCACATAAAAGGTCAACTAGTTTAATTATAAAATTGTCAAGATCATAGATTAGGGTTGGCCACGAGACTTCTGGAACTAAATGCAAGGCAAAATTATAAACGATTTAAGTACAATAAGGGTATTCATGCAACGAGATAAGTTTACCAATTGTGTAAAAAGATAAGTTTACGCAAAAGTTTGCGTGAATGTCTTTTTTATTTATTTGGATAAATGCTGAGTAATTGAATCAGCTGTTCGTTAAATGTCACGTTAAAAGTCACAATGACGTTTGTATAAGTTTATCCAAATAAATTTGTATAAGTTTCCGCAACAAAATCCTTAGATAATTTTATCCAATTTGCGTAAACTATTTCCCATACAAAATTTGACAGTTCATTTACCAAAAGATAAACTTATCTAGTGGTTTACGACGTTGCATGAATCCTACCTAATATTAAAGAATTGTTTAGGATGATTCTAGGTTAAAAACAAGACTTTTACGAATTTTAAACAAGTTAAGCATTGTACTATCTTTCAAACAATTAATAAAAATTAAAATCAATAATTCAACAAGTCCAATTAAATAGTGCTAAGTCTTCTACTTAGCTGATGTATTTCAGTAGAATTTGTATTATTAAAAAAAAAAAAATATAATCACCAAATGCTTAAAATACTTATTTAACTTTTAAGTATCATACTAACTTCAAATGTCACATTGACAAAAGAAAATTTGAAAATGGTAGGTTTTTGTTTTTACTTGTTTGCACAATGTGTCACTTTTTTAGTTGTGTTCAGCTGAAGTTTATTAAAATAAAATGCACGACGTTTGCTTTTATGTGCGATCACACTGTGTTTTAAATTCTGAATAGTTAAGATCTATTCATTTGATTTTCAAAGAATTAAATTAGTTATTGTTACCTATATTTTATGGCACTTGCCAAAAACCTAGTTTAGTATAAGGCAGTATTATGTGAGCACATATAATAATATGGACAATATAGCATCGTGTTGCACACATGCATGGAACTTAGACTTTCGACTGAAAAATTGTCAAAAAATCAATATAAGAAATAAGTTAATTAAACAACTTCTGAAATTGTTTTGACACCAACGCGAAGCGGTTCACAATACACCATGTGATTTCTTACACAGATCTCAATTTATGTGCAAAAATTTTAAAATCCTTGGAGTGCTTTTTAAAAAATATTTGTTTGTATACCTATAACATTTGAAAACATTTTTTTAGACAATTAAATTTATCAAAATTGTACTTCCTTAAATATTTTCAACCGTTACACATATAATAAATGTTTGTATAATTTGCTCATCGTTTCCTGATTGCTGGAAGCTTGCTTAAGTAATCCCTCTACCTAAAAAACCTCACCCATCATCTTGTGCTGATTTTAGGTCCATAAGCATCTTCCCCTGTCTGTCGAAGGACTTTGAGAAGATTCTGGTAGATCAAATATCTAGCCATGTTAGTCACTATAATTTGTTTTCTTTTGTTCAGTCGGGTTTTCGCCCCCACCATAGCTGTTCTACAGCTATTTTGTGTTTGCTAGACTTATTTATGGCATTTGACAGAGCTAATCATAAAATCCTGTGTAAAAAAACTTAGTTTGTACTTTAGTTTTAGTAGAAGATCTGTAAGTTTAATTAAAAACTACCTACTACAACGTAGTCAAAGAGTGAAAGTTGGTAATAGGTACATTCTCTGAATCATTGAATTTGCTTGCTGGTGTGCCTTCGTTGTTCTGCATGTTTATCAACGATCTCCCCCAAGTGTGCCACAATGTCATGTTGCATGTTTATGCTGACGATGTTCAAGTGTATCTATCTCGCCCTTTTAATTTATTAGAAGACCTTTGTAGATTCAATGAAGATCTTTTTGGGATCTACAACTGGAGCCTATGCAATTGAATTACTTTAAATCCTGCTAAATCGCAAATAATTGCAATTTCTAAAAAGAAATTTGATGTAACAACCCTTCCCCCTGTCTTTATTTTGCGTTTTGAACTTAATTTTGTAGATAGTGTCATGAATCTAGGCTTCAAAATAAATCGCACCCTTTCTGCTAATGATCATGTTAACCTCTCAGTATCTATGGTGGTCTCCGAAAATTAAACCTCTTCTCTAACCTAACTCCTATAGATACTAAGCAGAGCCAGAGACTTGTTAAAACCCTGTTACTGCCTATCATTGATTATGCTGCTGTAGTTTACTGTAAGCCAGATTCGCTTTCATTGCATAAACTATCTGTTGCTTTTAATGACATAGTTAGGTATGTTTATGGTTTGCGAAGGTTTCTAAAATAGAAACAGCAGTTTGAAAAATAAATTTTTGATTTTATTTATTAAAAACTAAATAAAAATGTATGTATAGTATACTATTAATTTAATTTTTCTTTGAAGTTGTTCATATCTCTAGGTTATTATTATTATTACATTATTGTTAACTATTGCTTAAATTATTCCCCTTCCCTATATATACCTATAACCTACTTCTTATTTATGAACTTTTTAGTAATAGTTTTCTATCCTATCTAAATGTATTAGTTTTAAGTACTATAAAAGACTATGTCTTATGTATGCCATAATAAATAAATTGAATTGAATTAAATTAAATGGGACTGATATTAGCTCTCATACAATTTTTTATCAAAATCTTAGGAGCAGTTTTTCAAAAAAATTAGATTTTCCTTGCCAGTTTTTAAACAGATTACATAAGGATCATTTTTATTCAAAATCTGCTAGATAAAGTTAAAAACCTGCTTCGTACTAAGTTTAATAAAAATCGACAAAGTCGTTTTCGAATTATTAAGTTTTCCTAAAAAAAATTTAAACTTTTCTTTAAAAATCGAAAAAAAAAATGTATGGACAATTTTGACAATACTTTTTTAACTTTTTACAAGATTTTTATATAGTTTTTTTTATAAGTTGTGGACACGTTTTTAAGAAAAATAAGATTTTCATAATTGTGTAAAAAAAATTGTATGGCGGGTACCATTATTTTTTGGTCTTAACAGGAGAATGCTAAAAAACCGCTAAGTACCAAGTTTAAAGAAAATCAACGCAACTGTTTAGACTGCAGCTAAAAGGAAAGACAGACAGATAAACATACAGATTTGCGAGACCCACTTTTTCAACTTATCGTAATGTAAACTTTGATCAAAATCTCAAGTTCGATTTTTTTTTTTACGAATCCATAACAATTAAACCTTGCAATTAAAACTGGTGACAAAGTCATAAATTTGTAAACGCACCCCAAACATCAGCAATGATATATAAGCATTAACTGAGTAGCAAACGTATCAATTTTTGGTTTGAATTATAAAAAAATAAAATAATAACATGAGGTCTAAAACGAAGTAAATTTATTTCTCTATTTTTACTGTTTTTTTTTTTCGTAAATTAAAGTTTGTTTATTAACGGTAAAACGACATATAACCGCTCTTTCGTTTTAAGCTACATAAAAAGCGGGGTCCGAAATGTCAAAGATGCAAAGTTGTTTGCAAATCAAGTGCGATGCGATCCAGATGTGTTCCAGTGAATTAGAACTTAAAATTATTTATTTTATTATTATTTTTACTTAATTCTGGAAATTAACTTCATTTATGTATGCTTTTATTCTATAAATAATTATTTTATTATACATAATATATTTCAATTTTCGTGGAATAAGTTCCGATTACCAAATTTGTGAAATTGAAATCTTAAATTCCGAATAGCAAAACAAAACAACAACAAAAAAAAATCAAACAAAAATCCCGCTTAAAAAGTTGTTTTTTAAAAAAAGGTGTTACTCTGATTATGTAGAATTAGTGCTGTGAATTTTTTTTTTAACTCTAAAAATAAAATTTTATTTAGATTCCTCCTTGCATTCATATAAAAAAAAAATATCCTTTTTTATGAATGAAAAACAAAGAGCCTGCGTAGAAAGTTCTTTGAGTTTCAATTTGATTCAACCAAATAGGTTGAGCTTTTTGGGTAAACTGATAAGAAAGCTCAAAATATTTCACCTTTACATTCAATTATTTAAGTAGAATAAAACAAATCAAATAATTCTTGCTTCTTTGAATTAAATGCTTTCGATCGCTCGGCCAAAATAGACAATTTCAATTGATGACGTTGCTCGCTCTCCATGTAAATGAATTTTTGTTTATTTTCGCGTATTTTTATGTATGTACATATCATTGGCAAACATTCAGTATTCCTGTTGTGTTAATAATTGAGGTGTGTGAATTTTGGAAAAATTGAATAATTTGTGCAATTTTGCAATTTTGTTTTTCTAAATGATTTTCTGTATGAAAACAAAACAAAAATCCCCTGAAAATAAATAAAAAGTACCAATTGCTTTATTTCTACCAACAAATCATTCAATATTAAATCTAAGTGTTTTTGTGTTCATATATAGGTATGTTCATTGTACATCCCTACAGGATAATATACACAGACAGTAATTAATGTGAGTAATTGCAGTTGTTTGTCAATGAAAATTATAAAACAGGAAAAATTAATAGTTTGCCATCGTTAAGCTACTTCAATGTGAAAATTTGCTGTTTTTCAATAGCAGTAATAAATTTAAAAATTAATTTACAAGTGGATAACAGTAATTATTATTTCTCATTAATATACGACTTCCTGGAACAGAAATCAATTATAGTCTGTATTGAAGGTCAACTTAATTTATGTTTATATGCAGAATTTATGTTTCTATGTGTGCCAGGAATATAAGTGAATTAAAATAAATATTGTGTGTGGTTGCGTGAGTGCGATAAAAATAGGTATACGCCATAGTGTACCTTATTAAATTTGAAATCAATTTAAAAATAAATCACAAAGGCATGTTCGAGAGCTTAAATCACGATAATAGAATGGTAAGGATTTTTTTTAAATATGAATTTTTTAAAGATTTCAAAAGCGTTTCAAAAGCTTGAATATGATATTATGCTCAGGCAGATTTTGGATTATTATTTTTATATAAAATGTACATGTGTTGTAGAACCATGTTGAGTTAATCAAATAAACAAAAAAAAAACAAAATAAATTCTGGAATCAATAAACAAATTTAAAGACACTTTCGGGGTAAGAGAAGGATGGGCAAAGTAAGTTTTAAGTATTATTGCACGCCGAATTTAGTTGTTTGTTGTTAATGAGGGAAAAATTTTGGAGGGGTTGTACGAACATTTTATAAATTGTTCGAGGTAAATTAATGAACACGCAGAGCATTCGGAGATAAAATTAAGCTGGAAAAATATTTTTTACGAAACTGGTAATATGTAATTACATTTTGGCTCTACTTTTTTTTTTAAGTGTTTTTTTTTTTCGTGGGTAGGTGAACAATTTAAAATGAGATTTTTACTAAAAATCACTCAAATTTTTTTTTTAAATAAAGTATTTTTAAAAATGAAAAAAGCTTGAGCTAAATAAAAAAATTAATACCTGATTAATAATTTGATTGGAAATCGTTTCGTATAAAAAAATCATGGTTAAATCATTACTATTATATAAAGACGAAGCAATATTTTATGTCCGGCGTAAACTTAGAAAGTATTAAATTGTTTTACTTGAAACAAATTTTATAATATTCTTTACATTTATAAGATTGTTTAAGATTTTTTTGTTTTTTTTTTTATTTGTTTATTTAATCGGAATATTAATTTTTTTAAAATTTGTGTCTACTTTTTCTTTTAGGTTGACACACATTTTCACTTGTACGTCAAAACCTTTTGGATTCTTTACAAAAATATAGATTGTTTCATAAAGTCAATATTTAAACGGCCTAAATCTTTTCTTAATTACACCTACAAGCTGAGAAATATGTTCTTAAAAAAATTTTAAAACTTTTTGTATTTTTTAATTTAGAAATTGGTTTTATGCGCAATCAAGAGGGTCGCTGCTTTGTTCCACTTCATTATCATTACGGTGTTTTTACATTTTCTCTTCCTCTTCCTCCTCTTACTATTTGCTTTTTTTTCTGTCCACTCAATTTTTCTCTGTGCCATTGAACTATTAACTTTTTTGTTTGTTCACTGGCGTACGATATATGGCAATTAATGGATTCGTCAAAAAATGTGAGACGAAGAACATGAAAAAGTGGTTGCTGTTGTGTGTGTGCCATTCAATCGACTTGAGATAACAAACAAAAATTTGAGTGGAAGCGAAGCAGTGCAAAAATGAGCCGAGTGAAAGGCCGAAGATAAAAATAAAAAATATTGAAGTTGAGTCGTGTTTGGATTTACTCTTCCTCCGACATCTTTTCTTTCCTTTTTTGCTAAACTTCCTGATTCCATTCAGCTGTTGGCTCTTTTTTTATAACAGCGTAACGCAGTAGGTAGGTACGTAACGTATTTGTTTTTTTTTTTTTTTTTTTTTTTTTTCTGCATACCTACTGAAGAATTATGAGAGCAATACATTTTAAAGGGCAATCAAGTTAAAAAAAATTCAACGGGAAATAGCAATCGAACTGTACTGTATGACGCAACTGCGTCTGCGATGACTCAGCAGTCTCACAGAAACCTGCGAGTGTTTTTATTCGCAAGAATGACGCGCGGTGACGCTGCGGCATCGGCGCTTACGATGATAAAGAAAAGAAAAAAGGGGGTGTAAGGTACCAACAAACAAATTATTTTTTTAAAAAAAGGGGATTGATTTTTCTCAAAACGTTGGCATATAAACTTTTTTTTAATAACATAATATACCTAAATAAATTAAGGGCATTTTGCGAAGCAACGCTAGCCCGGGTCTGCTGGTCTACAATATACATATATAGATATGAATAAGCTTAGAAAGCTTTGACTTGTTGTATTTTTTGTAAAATCCCCTGATCACTGAGTTTTTGTCCATAAGGTATCCAAAATTTGTTTTAAAAATCTGGTCTTACACTTACCAAGATTTTTGTACAAATTTAATTATGTAATATGCAAATACACATAATAAATTATAATAAAAAAAACATTGAAAGTGAATGGGCCGTAAACGGCAGCGGCGCAACTAATGCGTTACCATCCATTTTCACGCAATATTGTTGCGATACCTTAAACTGGAAAGCTTAGGCTATATATTTTAGTTAAAGGATTTAAAATTTAATTAGATTTTAAATTTTAATTAAATCAAGATTTTAAATGGTATTTTTTTTTTCCCATGCAAAGACCACACACTCACTTTTTCAGTGGAAAGACTTTGCTTATTGCTTTGAAACCATCTTGTTTTTTATTTTTAATAGTACAAGAATTATTAAATTTAATTTCATTGGTTTTCTAGTTGATTTCAAAGCTTATCATGTTCGTCTATATTATTACGTTTTATACTTAGTTCTTAAGAACTTTGAGGCTTCTCATTCATTCGATTGAAAGAATGATCATATCAGATGTAGTTACATTATGGTTTTCTCTTTTAAATGTTTTTATTTTAAAAGTGCAAAGAAAAACCACAAAGAATGAGGACCATCAACAACATTTTCTTATTTCCTTTTGGTTCCCTTTATTCCGAATATTTGTAAGTATAAGTTCTTTGCTTCTATGTGAATACCTACATAGTTTTTTTTTCCAAGAAGTAGAGTTACTGTTGTATCATGTATTTCAATAGAAAATCTCTCGAGTGTATTTGCATCTTGTTTTGAATTTGTTAAAGGAATTTTTTAACTGAGAAAAATTAAAAAAGTTTGAATTCAGGATTTATTTTTAATTATGAATTTATGAAAAGTACTTGGTAAGGTTTTACGGAAATAAGATTTGAGTATTATTGTTATTAATTAAAAATTTACGAGATATATCTCAGCTGTTTTTTGTGTGGGATGTACTTTTTTTGCATTCTCTATCATGGTAATAAATCTCGGTTCCTAAGATTTTTTTTGAAAGATAATAATTGTTTACTTGCGAAATATTTAAAGGTACCTAACGGGTTGGTCGATTTTCTTTAAATTTGGTATCTAGCGTTTTTTTTGGGAATTCCCTCGACACTTTTTTTTTAAATTTTGTTTAAAGACTAAAAATAACAGTAAAAAACTTTTTACCAATTAATGAAAATCTTGTTTTTTTTCAAAAACGTATTAACAACTTAAGAAAAAAAAATCAGTAATTTTTTTTTAAAAAAAAGGATATGTACCATTTTGGAAAAAAATCTGAAAGATTACTATAAATGGTACTTATCATTTTTTTTTATTTTCTATTTTCTCAAAATCAGTTCAATTTATTTCAATCATTTCTTTTATGGAGATTATTTTAAAAAGTTTTGTATACCAACATTTTAATTTTTGTTTTTGGAAAATTTAATAAACTAAAAACCAGTTGGTCGATATTTAATAAATTCAGCACCCAGCAGTTTGTTAGCATTATCTATCATATCACATTTTAAACAAAAATTCTGTCTTTCTTTCTTTTTTTCCAACCAATTTATTTTCTTAAGAATGTTTTAAAAATTTTATGTACAAACATTTTTTTTTTCTTTTTTTTTTTTAATCCGCTTTTGTTGCCATAAATTGAGATCGCGTTGGTGTCAAAACAATTTCATATGTTGTTTAATCAATTGATTTATAATTATTTATAATAATTTTTAACAATTTTCCAGTCTAAACTGTAATTTCCATGCAATTGTGCAACACGGTGCTATGTTGTTCTTATTTATTTGTAGTCACATAATAGTATCTACCTTAAACTTAACTAAATTTTTGGCAGATGGCATAAAATATAGGCTAATTTAATTATTCTATTATAAGATGTTTTTTTTTAAATATTAAGACTTTCCAACCACAGTGTGGTCGTACATAAAAGCAAGTTCGAACAACGCAGTCGTGCATTTTATTTTTTTAAATTATAGGCAAAAAGATGTCAGTAATTTCATTCTAACATTGACTGGATGTGAAGTTGAAGCGTCTTGTTGGAACCAGATATTAACCAAATTACATTAATTTTAACCTAAAAGCTGCGTTAATATTAAAAAATGAAAGGAAGGAGAAAGAACTCCATGGGACTATGGCGCACATTATGTCTTTAATAATTGATTCAAGAGGAATTGAATAAATTGTTTAAGCAGAATTTCCTAAAATAACCATACACATGAAAGGTGTGAAATGTTCTTTTGTGTCATCTTAATTTTAAATGCATAAACATAGATACAAATGCACATTACCGTATTATGAACACGTTTATTAACCACAAACTTGTTGACTGAATTGCTCACTATTAATATGGATGGATTATTTCCCCCAGAGCGCTTTAAAAAAAATCAGCAAGCGAAACATTTATTCTTGTTTCACAATAACCTTATATAAATATGTACTATACTATAAGGGCAAAGATTTATCTATAGAAAAATATATACAGCAATATATTACTTGTGCTTGTGCTTATCTCCTATAGACACTATATACATCGCATTTTTTAAAGCCATTCACTGAACGAAGAATATAATGGTTTTAGATTGTAAATTGTAGGTGGCAATGATGGTGGCGGCGCGGAGGTGTTGAGTGGGTGTAGTTCTTGGCTGCTAAGTTAAAGGTATGGATTTGAGACAGAATTCTTTTTCATAACCTCCAGTTTTAACTGGCTGCCATCCGTTGGATTTCATGGGATAAAACCTACTCTATTTTTCAGTCCACTGTGCTAACTAGTGCCGTGCAATTCAGGTTGCATTTATATATGTAGGTGTAACAGGTATATCCTTCTATAGTTTGTATATATTTTTGTTTATATTTTTTTAATCAATTTGTACTTAAGAACTTCATAATAACAATGATAAGTAAGATAAGCTTAAATAAAATAAAAAAAAGCTGAACCACTCAGTAAGATTTGTAATGATAGTGTTGAGTGGCTTGCAAAAAATAATTTAATCATACAAGAGAATAATTGCCGTGAGGTAGTTTCAGTTGTTCTTTTGTGTAACTAAGCCTTTAATAAATTCAAGCTTGCAAAAATAAATTTAAGCCTACAAGAGAATAATTGAAGTGGAGTACTTTCAGTTGTTCTTTTGTGTAATTTAGCCTTTGATAAATTGAAGTAGAAAAAAAAACATATATCTATTTATCAAATTAATTTTTAAAAAGGTTGAAAAATTGTTTTACGGAATAAAATAATCCTTTCTTATTTTATTGTCTTACTTTATAAAACAATTCAATATTGTTAATGTCCATATGGTAAAAAGCCATTCTTTAATGTTTGTTAAGAAAAAGATTGAGATTGTTCTTGTTGCAACTGGAAAATTGTTGAAAATATTTCACGATGTCATTACATAAAATTTCATAAAATGCGTTTTATTTGCGATCAAAGTGCTGACAAGTTCTAAATTGTTAACCCGTAAATTTTATATTTAAGAATTTCTGTTAGAAATATTACCAATTTGTTGAAAAAATTCTTTTAAGACTTTGAAAACATAGATGACGTAATGGAAATATCAGGGCCGGCCCCAGCCAAACTTGCGCCCTGTGCAAGATTTGTAGAAAGCGCCCCTTTTTTATATTTTCACACATAAATACATACATACACTGATACACATGCATAAGACTTTTCCACATTACCCAGGAGGTAGACTATCAATGCGTTTTTTTTATTGAGGTATCACCGGTGGGCCTAATCCTCAGTAACAAACATTTATGTTTGCATATATGCAAATTTTGGAAAAAAAAAGTAAAACCATAAACTAAAATGCAGCGAAGAAATGGGCAGAGGGGAAACGTTTAAACTTAGAAACTTACTTTTCTGGCCTTAGGTTTTGCAAAATTTTGGCTCTTTTTTTTTGTTTTCGATTATACATAAATTCATCCCTCGTAGTTTTCATTTTTTCACTCTATTCTTCTTTTCCACTCTATTAAAATTTCCATCTCCTGTGTAAACAGACACTTAACCCCCTTACACAAGTACAGTGTGCAATAAGAAAACCTGCACGCCCTGACCCATATGATTCTGTATAAATAAGTTTTTTTTTTTTAGTGTGTAAAAAATAAAACTTACAAATACATTTGTAGTAGTAGGTAGCACAGCTACCTACCTTGTCTCTTTTTCGGAGACATTTTTTTGCTGTTTTTTTTTCGTAGATGAGAAGTCACGGTTAATTGTAGGTATTACTGTTATTTTTTAATATTTTTTTTCCATTTTTAGTACTTTTTTTACGAAATTGCCCCTCCCGCCAAAACGGGGGGAGATAGACCCCCAGGCGCCACAATTATCATACTCTCCCCAAATATTGCATCTGAAATTACTCGCCATTTTTAATAAAAAAGATTTTTGCTGGACTTCGTAGTTAGGTTAAATATTATCGGAATTCAATTAACTATGTACCATTTTGTTCGTTAGAATATTGTCTAAATAAAAGTACTGAATACTTTTTTTCTTAAATGTAACGGTTTCCGAGAAAATCGCAAATAAAGTTGATCATGGCCAAATTTTTACTCGTTTTTCGCATATAACTTCTAAGTTACTTGCTGAAAAAATAAATGTTGTATAGGGATTTGTAGATAATATGAATTGGAACAAAAAAGTTCTTAATACATTTTTCATAAAAAGTATTACAAACGGAGAAAATCGCAGAAAACCAAAAAAAGTCTTATTTTCAAGATAACGGGACCCCCACAAAGCCGAATTTCCCGCAAACTCAGATTTATACTCAGAATCAACCCCTCTTTAAAACTGCATTCAAACTTGGACCACTTGAAAACTTTTCTCAGATTATTCCCCATTGCCTGTACTAGGTGCATAATACAAAACCTGCACGTTCTAGCCCACATGATTCAGTATGAATAAATATTTTTCTTTATCTTTGTATTTTTCTTTCTCCATGTTAATTTTGGGACTCAGTGTGTATGAAATAAAACTTGCACATATGGGGTGGCATAGAACTTTTTTCTGTTGAGATTTTTTAATTTTTTTTTTTTGTCTTGTACGAACAGGGTGAAATATTTTGAAATAAGGTAGGTAGGATTGATTTTGCATGGGTCTAGTGGGATCTTTAATTTGACGATATCTTGCGTTAAATTCTCCTTGAATACAACAATGAAAGTGATGTTAGTTAGTGTGCAAGAAATAACTTAGCACAGTTGTGATGGATGTTATTTTGGGATTGTTTGAAGAATGTTTGTGGTTAAAATGCAAACGGCAGTACATATTTGTTTGTGCAGTATCAGATTATATTTTCTTGCTTCTGGTAATGCGCCCCCCCAAAATTTTGCGCCCTGTGCATTTGCACATCTTGCACATATGGTTGGTCGGGCCCTGGGAAATATCTTTAATTCGCAAAAAAGAGGCCAGTTGTGTGTTCGTTGGTTTTTACCACAAATTATACGAATAATTTGCTTTTGAGCAATCAAAAGGGTTCTGAAAGTGTTCATAAAAGTACCCTCCCACTAACTATACCTTATTGCAATTAAGACAGACTAAGTCCGTAGTAAATCATAGTTAAAACGTTCTTGGAGCAAAATGGTCTTAACAGATAAGTCTTGAGATTTATAAGATTCATATAATTTTAAAGTGAATTTATATGATATTTCCAGTTAAGATTACACAGTCAACAGTTAGTCAACAATGAAAATACAACTCAAAACCCCTAGGAAAATCATCTGACAGCTTGAAACACATAACTTTAGTTTTATCGCTAATAATTAATTTATGATTATGAAGCAGTGTAAGTAAATGCTATATCATCTGCAAAGGCTGTACGATTTCCAGAAAAAATCTTGAAGGAACAATGAATTAATATAGATTATGAAAAGTAATGGGTCTAAAACAGAGCCCTGTGAGACACCATATTTTAATTTTTGCACATTACTGAAAATACCATTAATTAATACTCTTTGTTGCCTTCCAATCAGATACGATTTAAACCATTAATATATCATGAACTCTAAAACCAGTATTATAAAGCTTATTAAAAAGCATTTCGTCTCTGTCATGTAAATCAACAGCACCATCACAGACTGACTTTCCTTGATCCATTTGCATAAATCACAATATCTACCTGATCGAAAACCAAATTGATCTTCGGAAAAGAAATTGATATTTTCAAGAAACAAGAGCATACGCTTTTTAACTATTATTGTTATTTTTATAAACATTTAAATAAATCAGAAATTTTAAGTTACTCAAATTTCTATTCTTCCCAACAATTCAAAATTAATCTGAATATTTTTTTTTTAATTAAAATAGGTTAACCCATGGAAATTTTGTTTGTAATAAATATTTTACGTCTATATATGTATGTATATGATTGTTTATTTAATAATATGAACTTCTAAAATTGATATTTAATGGAATGGTTACCAAAAAAAGTAATTTCTTTAGACAAATAATTTTCATGATAACGCGAATACTTCAAAACAAACACTAGACTTTCATCTGTCTTCTGTCGAAGGTATGCATTTATGCAACTTACATGGTGATTAATATTATAATGACAGTACCGACACTGGCGCGATGCGAGTCTTCTAGCACTGTTCGGTTGTCGCATATTCGTTTCGAATATTTTTTTATATAAAAAATAGTTTTTTTTTTTCAATTTCCTATATCATTATTATTTTATTTTTCTTTACAGTGGATGCAGAATATTAAAATTTTTTACTCTTGTTATGAATCATTACAAATTCGACCCCTTCCTTAGCTACGACCATGATTTATTTCACGCCGATAGTCGAAAAGCTGATTAGTCATGATACCCGCATATACTCTCGATATCAAGTGTATTTCTGCCCCTCTTCGACACTCCCCCCCCATTATGTAAAAACCTGTTCCTATTATTTACATACCTGTTCCTATTTATCAAATCGAATACACTCCAATAACGCTGCCAAAAGATTCCATAAGACATAACTCTTATAATCCTTTCAGATAATTCCCTACTATCCACGTATCTCCCTTCTACCATCGACAAACCTTAGTGGTGAAGTTCTCCTGTCAACACGCCCTCTTGCCACTATCCTTCCATAACAATTGAGGAAATAGAAATTCTGCATAGATGGCGATGTTCAATAACAAAATAACAAACAAACGAATCTCTTGCCAAGTAAAAGAATAAATACCAAACCAGTGGATCCATATAAAAGTAAATTTTTAGACCCTTACAGTAAGCCGTATTTAATTTTAAAGATTTTCCCCACCCGAGGTACCGAAATTTTATCAAGACAGGCTGCGATTGTACCGAATTTGTCTGTGATTTTACCTAGAGTATCTGGGTTATTCGACCCACCTTTGAATACCAAGAACATCCATTGATGATTAAGAGGACTAAGAGAACTGATCACCGCATAACAGCCCAGCAAGTACTTGGAGTGGATTAGAGATACCAGAAATAGACAATACATTTTTAATATAATACGATAACAATAATTTATACAGGGTGTCCGCCGGGAAGATATACTACTTTGTTTGTTTAAAAAATGAAAGAGAATGGATCTTATATTGATAAATGTTTTATTTAATGTCGGCAATTATGTATGGAATACAATATCAGGTAAATGTCCGCCTCTGTTAGTCTCACAAATGCGAGCCCTTTTGAACACATTTTTCATTACATTCTCTCCTCCTGACCAAATTGCACACCAGACTGTAACTTTTAATGGATGCAAAGATGACTGATGAATAATTTGAGGGTTTTCCATTGCCCAGAACCTACTATTCTGTTTTTTCACATATCCATTCAAATGAAAATGTGCCTCGTCACTCATTATGATTTTTTCATGAAAATCGGGGTTTTCATGGGCTAGCTGTAACATCCTATTGACATAATATGTACGGCGACTAAATGAACTGGATCTTAAATGGAAACAAATGCAAATCCTTGTGCAAAATTGTGGCCAAAGTTGTTCTTTGAAGACCAAGCTTCTGAGCACGGCGTCGAATTGAGGTTGATGGATTGTTTTGAACACTTCCTTGAGCAGCAGTAATGTTTTCAGCCGATCTTGCAGTACGTTGTGGTCCATGCTTGGGCCTATCACCTACAGACCCTCTTTCTTCGAAATCATTCACTACACGATAAATAGTGCGTTTTGTTGGCACGTTGTTTCTCCCAAAAATTTCACGTAACTTTCTCATCGTCACAGTAATCGATGATTGATTTTGATAAAATGTTTTAACGATTAAAACACGTTGGTTTATCGAATATTTTCCATAATAAATTTGCCACGTGCCTACTTCACGACTGCCAAATATGAACTGTCAAGACTAATGTTTACCAAAATGGCGGACACCCTGTATTTGTATAGATAAAATCAGACTTTAAATCTTAAGTTAAAACTCTTTTGGATAGAAACTCACTAAACCACAGCCTTCGAAAAAAATACCACACAGTTTTTTTAAAATAAAATGCACGATTGGGGTCACATGAACTTGCCTTTATGTGCGATCACATATCATCCCATTTAAAGAAAAAATAATTTTGATTTGACAGATGGTGAGAATGTCAAAAATCAATAAAATGTTTTTATGAGAGATTCTGTTAATAACGGTAAATTTCAACCAAAATCGTAGGAGTCATTGTACTCAATAGAAATAGAATTTTTCTCAACCGTTTTTAAACATATTGTATGATAGGTACCGGTATTTTTGGTTATAAAAATATTGTTTGTTTAAAATCTACTAGACAATGTCAAAAAATGCTGGATGTCAAGTTTAACAAAAATCGCCCAGATCGTCATTGAATTACAATTAAGTTAAAAAAAAAAAAATTTAAGAACACAAAAAAAAATTATATAACTTTTAAAACCTTTTAAAATATTCCCCATAAAAAAATTTTATAAAAATCAGTTTAACCGTTTTTAGGAAATATCAAAAACTAGCAGACCCATGCTCACGGGTTAATTTATGTATATTATATTATTAAAAAAAAGTTTATATGCCAACGTTTTGAGAAAAATCAATCCCCTTTTTTTTAAATAATTTGTTTTGTATGTACTGTACATATTTTATTTATATTTTAGGTTCATATACGACAGACGAACAGAATCTTTAAACTCCCCATTTTTTTTTCTTTATCATCGTAATGCCATGTTCGTTTGCTATTTCCCGTTCATTTTTTTTTAACTTGGTTGGCCTTATAAAATTAACTGCCCTCATAATTCTTCAGTAGGTATGCAAAAAAAAAAACAAATACGTTAAGTACCTACCTACTGCGCTACGCTGTTATAAAAAAGAGCCAACAACTGAGTGAAATCAGTAAGTTTAGCAAAAAAGGAAAGATGTCGGAGGAAGAGTAAATCCAAGAAGGACACAACTTCAATATTTTTTATTTTTATCTTCAGCTTCCACTCAAATTTTTGTTTGTTATCTCAAGTCGGTTGAATTCCAAGAATTATTTGAATTAATTTTACAAACTCATTTTTATGAAACATAATCTAATATGTCATTGATTTAGCAAAATATTATTTCTACTTTTGTTAATTAAGCAAATATAAAATATTATTGATTAAGCACTTATTGGCAAATAGGAAATTTTATTGATTAAGCAATTATTGTTTTATTATAAATAGAAGAGAAAAATAAAATAAAGTTAGTCAACCATCAACAACTGTGTTTTTTTTCAGTCGAATTGGACTGAAATCGATCGCACGCCAGTTAAAACCGTGAACAGTTCAATGGCATAGAGGGGAATTGAGTGGACAGAAAAAAAAGTAAATAGAAAGAGGAGGAAGAGAAAATGCAAAAACACCAGAATGATAATGGAGTGGAACAAAGCAGCGACCCCCTTGATTGCGCATAAAACCAGTTTCTAAATTAAAAAATACAAAAAGTTGTAATTTTAAAATTTGTTTAAGTACATATTTCTCAGCTTGTAGTCGTAATTAAGAAAAGATTTAGGCCTTAAAATTTGCGTTTAAATATTGACTTTTTGAAACAATCTTTATTATTGTAAAGTATCCAAAAGGTTTTGATGTATAAGTTAAAAAAATTAATATTTTGATTAAATAAACAAATTAGAAAAACAAAAAATATAGTCTTCAACAATCTTATAAATATAAAGAATATTATAAAATTTGTTTCAAGTAAATCAATTTAATACTTTCTGAGTTTACGCCGGACATAATAATATTGCTTCGTCTTTATATAACAGTAATGATATAAATATTAATATATAGTTGTTTATGGAAGGTATCATTTACAACCATTTTAACTTCTTTTTTTTTTTTGCAAAAAGGTAGCTTAAAAATAAGTTCTGGGCAGGTTTTTGAGAAAAATTAAATTTTCATTAATAGCTTAAAAATTTGTACTGAAGGTACCGTTATTTTTGGTATTAAAAAAAAAAAAAAAAAACGTGTCGGGGGTATAGCCAAAAAACAATGGATACCAAGTTTAAAGAAAACCGATTCATCCACTTAAGCTGTAACAAAACAGACAGACAACCAGACGGACAGAACTGGGAGATCTAATGTTTTCGTCAGACAACTCCAACATCGTAGTATTATTTTTGATTTAAATTAATATTTTTTTACACGTCAATACGAATCAATACAATTAAAAACCCATACTAAAGGAATTGAATTAAATAAATAGATAGTATATATGTAAGTCAAATATGAACATCATTATTTTCAACCTCACAAATCTATGTCACACGCAAACATATTAGAGGACGTTCCCACTTAACCTTATCATTGCTATATACAAAAGACTCGTCTTTAAAACAAAACAAATAAATCGATAAAAACAATTGAATATGATAATTTCATGATTATACATGTAGGTCTAGTGTATGTACTAACGACAATCACTGAATATTTATTTATGTCCACATATGATATTTTTTTACATTTTTAGTATCAATACTTAATTTTTAGAAAAGTAAATAATCAATTTATTGATACAAGCCCTTTTTTAAATTATTCATTCTGAGCAGATGTTCTTGAATTTTATACGAAAATATGTTACTTACCCACACTTAAACCTCTTAAAACTTTATTGTCTCGACAGACCTTTTTAAATATTTGCTTTAAAAAAATGTATATATCCTTGTTTCGCACTTTTTACTTAATTTTTAAATAAATAAATCTAAAATACAAAAAAAAAAATAAGCATTCCTCTTAATATACTCAGATCGAAAATGCAAAATTCTGAAAAAAAAAAAATGTTCTGAATAAAAATACTCATGCTTTAGCCATTCAACGGAATCTCCATAATCATTAATTTAAAATTGATGTTCATTTAGCTCAGACAAGCAAAGATAAATACAAATTTATTTTATTTTCTCTAAAAATAGTATTTGTTGTGGTTTGTTGGAAATGAAAATATGCGTAGTAGTAATTATGGCCCGATTCATTTTGTATCCCCCCAAACTAATCAAAAAAAAGAAAATCCATTGAGGTGCGAAATGACGATTTCATTACATTATATGTACATATTGACCCAAATATCAAGAGAAAATCTCTTGAAAAGGGTTAATTTATTTTTCTTTAGATTTTCAGGGTTAAATTCATTTGGGTAGATTAATTTAATCCGACATTATCTTGGGACAAAAGTTATCCCCATACTGATGTTGTATTATCAATTTGGTGCAAAAAATTCTCTCATATCACTCGTATTATGAGTGATAAAGTCAAGGTCCTGCGCAAAGCAAAGTTTAGCCTTTCAATCGTTTTCAACCATGATGAGAGATGGATAATTCTTTACCACTGACTATACTGATAAGAAAGCTCAATGTTTTTAACCCAACATATAGGTGAGTTAGAATAGAGTCTATTGGCAACAAAATAAAGTAAGACTAAACGTCTTGGTGCTGTTGACTAAGACAGACGACGACCAGACCACATCAACGGTGGTGGCGTGGCGCTTCTTTTCGATTGGCACAGAACGTTCATTTCTGTGCAGACGTATAATACGTATACCTACATAAGTTTATATGGCAAGGCAGTAATTTTGTATTTAAGTCGTGTAAACGGTTAAAATTAAAGTGTAAATAAAAGCGGGTTGACTATTAATTACCGGCAACATCCGTTTGTTATTTGATTATTGGAATTAAAATTTACAACCTGTGAAGTGATTTACAAAAAAAAATAATAAAAATAGAAACTTCTATACATAAACGCAAAAGCTGTTAATTAAAATATCAAAGAGAATGATTTCTGGTGTTTGATTTTGGAATTGAAATCTTACGATTTTTCACAACGAAACCTTATACTCTCTCGGTTGCTGCGACGAGAATTGTGTCTTGTTTTCCATCATCAATAGTGATATTAAAATACCTAAGATGAGATAAATTGTTATTTTGTTTCTTCGAAATTGATGATTAATTTAGAAAAGTGATTTACCAACTGAAAGTCAATAAAATAAAAGTTTGTCTGTTTTTTAATTAAAGTTAACTATACTTTTTCCTTTCCTGTTTTCGATTGATTTTAAAAAATCTGTAGGGGTTCAGTTTGATGTCAGTCAAGATGGACTTTGATTAAAAATAATACTGTGATAGAAAAATAAAAATAAAAATTCCAACTGTGAAATAAAAACTTTGTGTTTGATGAATTGAATTGAAAAAAAAAATACTTTGAAAAATTTTGGATTAATTTAAACTCTGTTAAATATTTAAACATGTTTGAAAATTCACAAATTTACCACAATACGGTAAGTTTTTTCTTATAATTTAATTTTCTATTTTGATCAACTTAATAAAAATTAAATAGTGTTTATTATTCCGCAAATTATTTAACTTTATTAATTTTACATACATATTTGCGATATTATGTCAAGTTATGCATTTGTAAAAAAATCGAACTATAGTTTATATAGTTTATTATCTGTATCGATTTTAATCAGAAATTATGCTTTGATAATAAGGGAGACTTATCAAATTTATTCCCATAGGTAGCTAAAGACTAACTCAAAAAAATACGTAACTACTTAGATCTATAGTAGAGTTAAATAATTGAATTAAAATTTGATATAAACTTAGTTGACAAATTTAGTGATTGGTCAAATAATTTATTACATTTTTTATTAAGAAGATTAAATAATTTAAACATTTTATTTAGTGGAGAAAATCTTTCATAATTAGTATATAGGAGTATATATATGCAGTTGGGTATAATTCTAAAGTTTTCTGAGGAATATTAAAATTTATTCGGGACAAAAGGTAAAAAGAGTCTATATTTCCATTAATTATTTAAACGAAACATAAATGAGAGCGTCTGTTCTCAAGACTTAAGAAGTAAGTCAGAAATTCGTTATGTCTATTTAGCTACAGCTTAAAAGAATGGGTAGATTTTAATTATGTATTTTTATTTAAATGTATTTATGACAACAGTTATTAGTGCATGCTTTCATTTTTTTTTTAATGGTATTCACAATTTATTTTTAAACTAAAATTATGAAATCTCTTAAATTATTAGCTGTTAAATTTGTTTACCACCTTGCTTCCCACTTCATGACAAATTATTAATTTTTTCTGTGAGTTATATGTTTTCATTTAAGAAACAAAATATCTCGAGTCAAAATGTAAGATAAATTTATCTTTTTTTTTTTTATTTCTCTTTTTTTATAAGGTCATCAATAAAGAACAGTCCTTTCTAGAGATCAGAAATATATTTTTTCATATAAATTTGTCATTTTATTATATACAGATACACGTATTTGAAGTGCTATTAAAGCACCTGACTTAAATATTGTTCTCAATAATATATTTATAGGTAAAACTTGTTTAATGGATAAAAATTTTGTGTTAAATAAAACACAAAAAATATAGTTCTGTTATTTTATTTTTTCTCTTTTAATAATTTTTTTTTATTTTTTGTGATTTGTCTTATAATTTCAGAGATATATATAGAGCTTAAATTTTGTCGTGTATGTGTAGTTTACTTAAGTTTCAATAAATACACATTTATGTATGTAGTTATTTGTTGTATATGTAGGTACAGCTGTACAGTACAGTGCACATATTTCAAAATAAACACATATGTGACATTTTTTTCCATTCTTGTTTCACTTTGGTAAATAAAATTGTGATAAGGGTGTTTTTTTTTTTCTTAATCATACATGCACTTAAATTCTGGTAAACATTTGTGGTATGTCCTTTTAAGAAATAATTTATTTTTGATTGGATACAAAATCGGTCGCAGTTAAAATGTGTGATGGAAAATTCCAAAAGCTTTGAATTAAATTTAACCACTTTTGTATAAGTCTGAAAAATTCTTCTTATATTTATAAGTATTATAACAGTCAACTTGTGGGATATAAATGTAAATAAAATATAAAATAAATATGTATAATTTTTTACTATGCATACATATGTATGTATGTGATGTGATTAATTCGTAGAAAAAAAATGAAACGCGAGATTTTGATCAGACTTGACATTTTCATGATAGTGAAGTCGAAAAAGTGGGTTTTGCAATTCTATCCATCTGCCCGCCTATCTGTGTGTCTGCTAGTCTATCTTTCTGTCTGTCTACCTGTCTGTCTGTCTGTTAGTTCGTTTGTCAGCAGCCTAAGCGGCTGGGTCAATTTTCTTTAAACTTTATTATGATATTTAGATTTCCATTACTTTTCTTAGAATTTCAGATTCCAGCCCCTCACTTTTTTTCGGTTTAGACATCACCAACTGCTGAGAAAGTCGCCTGCTGGAAGTTTCAGTATTTCTTCGAAACTTATTTGCACTTGCACCCGAGCAAAGTTGAAAATGTCAACTTCGAAAATAAAATTGAATAAGTTTGGTTCTTTCTTCTGTTCTAAGCCTTTTAATTATAAATTTACTAAGTAAATTCTGAATATACCTAAATAAAAAAATTAAATAATAATTAAATCCTAACAACCTTGTATAATAATTTCATTTTTTTTTATTTTTGAAAAATGTTTTTATTTTTATTTTTTTTTTAATTTAATAATTTGAAAACAAACTGGTCGATTTTCATTACAACTGGCGCTCAGCAGTATTTTAACATTATCTAGCAGATTTTAAACAAAAAATTATTTGGTTATACCAAAAATAACAGTTCCTATTCCATACAAATATTTAAGAACCGGTAAAGAAAATCAAATTTTTCTCAAAAACGACTTAAACGATTTTGATTAAAAATTTTATTTAGTCTAAAATCTGTACAATCTACCATATTATTGCAACAAATTATTTGTATTAGTCTTTTATTTAGTGTATCTTTTATGGAACCATTTTTTTCTTGACTATCCCATTACAGCTATTGAACGAATTTTAATTAAATTTTGAATTTAAAAAATAATTCAAAACTATATATTTTGAAAATTCAATACATATGTATTTCAAAAATAGGTAGATGATTTTTTTATTAAATTTAATTTTTATCTCCGCATTAATAAATACTAAAAAATGGCATACCAATTTTTTTTTAAGAAAATGTTTTTAAAAATTTATACATACAAACAAATATTTGTTAAGAAATCAGAAAATCGCGTTGGTGTCAAAATAATTTCCAAGGTTGTTAAATCAATTTATTTCTAATTTTATTATTTTTTTTTTAACAACTTTTCAGTCCTGATTTTAATTTCCATGCATTTGTACAACACCTGGATATATTGTTCATATTTATGTAGATACTGACATAATAATACCTTAAACTAAATTACATTTTTGGCAGGTGGCAGACAATGTAGGCTCTCATAATTAATTTACTTTTTTTTATCAGATGAATAATTATTAAAATATAAAGACTTAAAATTCACAGTGTGACCGTATTCGTATACATATGTAAGAACAAGTTCGTGCGACCCAGTTGTGCATTTTATTTTTCATGCTAAATAATGTTTTTCTTTCTTTCTTTCTTTCTTTCTTCCTTTCTTTCTTTCTTTCTTTCTTTCTTTATGATTTGCAAATAAGACCAAATGTATACAAACTTTAATAAATAATTAATGTTTTAAATCGCTAGACATCAAATATTTCAGATAATACTCATATTCTATTTTTATTTTTCGTTACTATTTTCACTTAGAAATTTGGTTTATTGACAGACATACATATTCATGTCAGGAAAACAAATTAATAATTTCCCTTAAAAATTTTAAATTTCTATACACGAAACATAACCTCCAATCTGCTAAATATTTCAGTGGAGTTACGGTTCTTCGCAATTTTTCTGAGTAACTATCATTTTATATTTTTGAGTTGAGACTTTGAGAATTGTGAAATGTAAGTCATAAGGTCCTCTAGTTCTGCACAAGCTATCGTGTCCCTATAGTTTATTTATACACGTTTATCTCTTCATTCAACAGAAATAACAAAGTCCAAAATAATTTACAACTACACACAACTTCAAAATTCATATACCCAAGTGTTCAGAAACGTCCACGTCGTATTGAGTCAAACTTCCATTAAAGTTTTTGATATAATAGTTCAGGCAGCATTGTGCATGTCCTGCTTTTAGGAGGCGTCGTTATGGTGTCGGTTTTTGTAAAAGTTTTGAACAACGACAAAAACCATGCGATGCAAACTAGAATGTATATTGAGATCGAAGCAAATAATGTCTACTTATTCATGCTTTTACATTTTGTCATCTTATTGGTATATGTACGGTTATGGTCAGTAACCCATTGAAAGCTTAATTAATGAATACTTCCTTTATACATATGCATATTGCATATACATACAATGCTTCCCATGTTAAGTTTAATGGCAGATTGAAAAGTGGGTGCTTTTCATTGAGATAGGATACAGCACAGACACTAATTGGAAATTCAAATCCTATCGAATAACACTGCTTTGCAAAACGAATATTTAAATGTATTAAATCTCCTTTGACAGTCATCTTGTCATTATATATGTTTTTTTCTATAAGAATACCTATCTAGGCAATAAGATATTTCAAATGTCTGTACTAATGTCTGCTTCTGAAATTGAAAATTGATTTCAGAAAATACCCTTTCTTGCATCTCCACTCCACTGAGATGCAAGTATGATGTAAATAATTTTGTATAATAATTCAGTTCTCCTAAGACCTGAGGCAATTCTATCAACCGCCAATTTATAAATCTTATGCAACTTGTAGAAATTTTCTCACTAAAGAAAGTAATTAATATTCAACTGTTGTTTCGAATACTCTTTAAGGAAAAATAAGCAATTTTCTAATTATTTTAATGTATTTTTTTTTTTTTTTTAATTTTATTTGAAACTATAGGATTTTTTGATAAGTAAGTTGATAAATATCTTTTTTTAAGATGCCACCTTAAATTAAAAGAACAACGTATTTAGATCGCTGGCGCTGGGTCATATGTCTATAGGCCAAAAGTCCATAATGGATTTTTGACCCAACTTAGGTGGGAAACCAGTACATCGGGTGGCCTGCTTCGCGGGTTCAAAGGATTTTAACTCCATTTTTGGGTCCTCTGTACTGCTCACGCAACTTCTTTGCTCCGCTTAGGGTATGTCCAGCCACCAGGCAGACGCCTACATAATAAAGGGTGGTTAAATTTTAAGGGCCGATGTTGATTTTCAATGAAACACAAATTATTTAGGAAATTATTGTCATTTCTTTTTATTATGATAATATTGGTATGGTTCAATTATGTATGGAACAAAATATTGGCCAAATGGCCGCCGCGGCGGCACACCTCCATCCGATGGTCCAAATTTTCGATGATGTTGAGGCATAATTGAGGTTCTATGCCGTTAATGTGCCGAATTATCTCATCCTTTAGCTCTTGAATTGTTGCTGGCTTATCGACGTATACCTTTTTTTTTCAAATAACCCCAAAGAAAGAAGTCCAATGGTGTCAAATCACATGATCTTGGCGGCCAATTGACATCGCCACCACGTGAGATAACACGGCCATAGAATTTGTCGCGCAAAAGAGCCATTGTTTCGTTAGCTGTATGGCAAGTGGCACCGTCCTGTTGAAACCACATATCGTCTACATATATATCTTCCAATTCGGGTCATAAAAAGTTCGTTATCATCTCACGATAGCGAACACCATTCACATTTTTGAAAGAATACGGCCCGATGATGCCGCCAGCCCATAAACCGCACCAAACAGTCATTCTTTGTGGGTGCATTGATTTTTCGACAATCACTCTTGGATTATAATTCGCCCAAATGCGGCAATTCTGCTTATTGACGAATTCACTGAGGTGAAAATGTGCCTCATCACTGAAGATGATTTTCTTCGAAAATTGATCATCCAATGTTGCCATTTCTTGAATGACTTTAACGCGTTGCTCGATTGTGTATCTTTCCATGGTTCAAATTGAGTTAGTCTGAAATTGGGAAATGTCAAATGAAATGCAGAAAAAAACTTGACGTTTAGGTGTGGTTCACATTCAACATCGGCCCTTAAAATTTAACCACCCGTTATGCTAACAGTTTTCTTAATCAACAGTACCTTGAGTATGATTTTTAAAAATTCGAGGAAATATTTGAGGAGTTATGACCCACTTCCTTTCTTAAATTATGGAATATTGACCCACTTTTTTGTGGACTTGTAGCTAATAAGGGTGGGTTAAAAGTTCACAGTTGTTACAGTTGGACTTGTAACTTATCTAAGTAGGTCAAAAGTTTATTGTGGATTTTTGTTCTGTGGACATATGACCCTGCGCCACATAACTATTTAGAATATATTCATTTTAAAGCAGAAAAAAAGAAATAAAGTTATGATCATGATAATTTTATACGCGTTTTGATGCAAAGTAAAACCCTTAAGTGAAACTTGTGTGACCTCTTCCGGGCATGTATAGAATAAAATTGTGATTTTTTTTGCATCATCAATTAAAATAGTTAACTTTCAAGTTTTGCTGTAGCATACACCAAAAAATTCATACATATCTTTTACTGTTATTATATTTCTCTCTACAACAAATTAATTAATTAATTCTATAACTTTATTTTTTTTTTGTTGAAAAAAGATAGCTGCATAGGTATTTAATTAAAATGACATTATTTTCACTACGTAAAAAAATATAAAATATTCCAATAGACTGTTGTTTAAAAAAAAAACAATGTATAAACGCAAAATCCTATATCTATCTCTGTATTTTGGGTATATAAAGAAATTTAAAACATAACTTAGACTGCATTGTAAATCAGACAACGACCCGAAAAGTTTTTCGGTTTCTTAATAAAGAGTGAATTCCAAGTTGTAGTAGATACGTGTTCTTTTTTTTAATTCGACGGACGATTAATAAAATAAAAATAAAAATTAATATCGGTTGGTATCTGATCGAGATTGTAGTAACATTTTTCAAAACTATAGAGTCTATTTTTATCATTCATATAATTTAATTTATAATTTAGTTTGTAAACAAATCAAAAAAATATTCATTTTCATTTATTTTATAGGTTCTTCTTTTTTGTTTTGCGCTACAATAATATCAACAAATTTAAATTTAAAACAAAAATTAACAATCAATCAAAAAATGTATTCCAACAAATAAACAGCTTCAGTTAAACTAACATGATTAAATAATTAATCCTCAAATTGATGAAATATATGTTGAAAACATTTATTTTAATATTTATTTGAGTAAAAAGTCAAAACAAAACATACGCAGAAAAATATACATGCATACCATGTTATTTATGTAGGTGTGTATTTCGGTCACTGTTGCGTATACTTACTTTTTGTATTGTTATTATTAATATGTAGATATTGTATGGAAATACATCGATAAACAAAAGTGTTTTATTTAAAAAAGAGTCGTGTTGTTTATTTTTTTTATATGATATAAAAAATTGTTACGATTTCCTCCCTCAATCAACGATGTTTTAAATTTATATAAAAAATTATATATGTTTTGTGCTGAATTTTAAGAAAACCACCAATTTTAAAGATAATAAAATAACTTGATTTTTTTTTTAAATCCAATTTTTTTTTTGAAAATTGCATATCCTTTTCCTTTATATTTATTTTTATTGTTACCTTTATTATCTTTATTATTAGTATGCCATTTAAAACCATTTTTCATTAATCAATTAATTTTTCATTTATTAATTAAAAATTGTACAGCAGGTACCGTTACTTTTGGTCTTAAAAAAAGAAAAAAAACGTGTCGGAAAAAGTTTAAAGAAAATTGTTTAGGTTGTTCAATATATTTGAATCCTATTTCTGTGGACTTCAGGTCTTTCTTTCTTTATCTACTTTTTGATAGACGACGTTTCGTACTTAAACTTTGATAGACGACGTTTCGTACTTAAACAAGTACGAAACGTCGTCTATCAAAAAGTAGATAAAGAAAGAAAGACCTGAAGCCCACAGAAATAGGATTCAAATATATTGAATTAAGAAATAAAGGTCACGAAAAAGGAATAATTGTTTAGGTTGTAAACGAACGAACAGGCTGACAGACAGATAGACTTTTATAGGTTAGCAATTTTGACGGAAGCAGAATTTTTGAGTGGTCATGATCAAATTTTGAATTTTCAGTAATTTATTTTGATTTTTTTATGATATATAGAATATTATTTGTAAAGGGTGTTTTTTTAGAGGTATAGAACTCTGAAATGGAATAAAACAAATATGATTTTTTTAAATTGACGTGAAATTTACTTTATTCGAAATATAATCTTCTGGCATTATAATTTAAATATGATTTCTGGCATATGACCGCCACGGCTGGCTCGGACGTTGTCTAATCTATAGCGGTCACCATTGACTGTAACGTTCTGGCGAGCATCGTTTTTAAAGAAGTACGGACCAATTATTCCACCAACCCATAAAGCACACCAAATAGTGAGTTTTCGTGGATTTAACTGTGTCTCAACATCCAAATATGGCAGTTTTGTTTATTGACACATCCATTCAACCAAAAGTGAGTTTCATTGCTAAACTAAATTCGCTTATTATTGGTTAAATTGGGATCAACGGCAATCTTGTTTTAGGCCCATTCACCGAATCTACGCCTTGCTAGGTGATCCTGTGGCTTCAATTCTTGAAATGCCAAACCAAACTAAAAATAAATCACTTGACAGCTGCCAAAATGGTCGCCAGTGTTGACAAATTAAAGTTCTATACCTACCTCTAAAAAACCTTTACTTATTCGATGTTTCTGTATACAAAATTTTATTTAAATAAGTTTGCCAAAAAAATCGGCAAAAAATTTTTTGGAAAAATTTTGATATACATAAATATTTGTATATTTTCCTAAAGATTCTGCTTAAAAAGTTTTATCAAAATCATTTCAATCGTTTTCGAAGAATTCGAAAATAAAAACAATACGATATCTTAAAGTATCCTTATTATAGGCTAGCTGAACTATTTTATACATTATTTTGGAATCGTTTTTAAGAAAATATGATTTTCTTTGAAGATTAAAAAATTTGTCTTGAGTTTTTCTAATTTTCGAATGAAGTTATGCATTCATATTTATATACAATAAAAGATGACTTAAATGTTAGAATAATGTTTGTTGAAAATATAAAAACATTTTTCATTGGATTTTTTTGTTCTTTGCACAGTAGTAGTAGTGCACAGTAGTTTTAATAAATCTTATGCTTAGTGAATATGTAAATGTATGTATTTACATATTTCTCTTCAAAATTGTTATGAACGAGTAGTTTGTACATATTCTCATTAGTTAAAAAAAAACGTTAAAGAACCTAAATGCGATGTTTGCTTGTCGAACTTGCTTAAATGATTTTTTTTTCATCAAATTCATTTTCTATTAATGTCGGAAAAGAAGATATATGTATATAATATTTCAAAACGGGACTATCACACAGAAGATTAATAATTTTTCTCTCTCCCTTTATCTGCAGCAAAAAAAAAAACAAAATAAAAATGTTTTCGGTATCACTATGCATGAAAAGGATAATTCAGTCCATTCATCAAGGATGCAACAGAGTGGAATTTTAGATAACAGGAAAATGTATGTTTATGTAGGTTGAGTATAGTTATTGAAGGTTGGGATTTTCTTTGTATATAGGTTCAACAAATGACCATTAATTTGTCTGTTTCTTCTGTGTAATATTTTACAAAAAAAAAAATGATCTAAAAAAAACATAAAATAAAACGCATGACTCACAAGTATATATTTTATATTATGAATCAATGATATAAAAACAAACGCTAATACATTCAAACAGAAATTAATTCAATTTGCTGGTCACAAAAATTGGACAGTTTGTCAGTTATTTGAAAGCTTTCCTATGTTTAAAAATGTTTCATTAAAAAAACTTCATTAAGTATTTATAAAAATAAGCAGATTAAAAGCAACTAATCATTATATTAGTTAAAATATCTTTACACGGTGAACGTAAATCTTTGTACACTGGAAAAAAATGTCAAATAAAAATATTGAAATTTATGAACAAATATTGAAATTACACGATTATTATATAAAACATTAATAATATGCATTACTGAAACAATTTTGCATTTTTACTAAATATTGAAATAAGGAATATGTTCAAAACAATTGAATTAAACTGTTATTCTGATTTTTTTTGCTATACAATTATATATCGGGAATGTTCATTTTTGAAAATACACAAGGTACCTTCATTTTTGGTTAAAAAAATAAAAAAAAAAAAAACTTGTTAAGAAAGTGAAAGTGGAACAACCTCACCGCTTGCTTGGCGACAAAACAAATCTGGCCAACGCTGGATCTGAAGCGCTCTAAGCAATTGATATCTTTAAGCAGATTGCCGTAATATGTGTCATAGACGGACACTATAGGCAGCCAGGCGACTAGACGTCTACTCAAATAATTTCTGTAGAAGCTGCATGGATGAGGAAAAGGAGGAAACAATTCCTCACCTTCTTTGTACCTGTCCTGTTCTGTCACAGAGACGAAGACTCCATTTGGGAGACTTTTACTACAATAATACGAGTGATCTAACAAATACTTCTATAAGTAATCTTGCACGCTTCATAAGGAGCTCTAAACGGTTTAATAAGTAAGGAAAAGCTTTCCCAGATCCATGTGGTATCACAATGGGCAAGCAATTGGTCTAAGTGTGTCGGTTCTCCGCCGACAGCTACTTCTAGCTAATCTAACCTTACCTAACTTCGAAGAAAACTGAACCACCCGTTAAGGCTGCAGACTAATGGACAGACGGAGATACGGACATAATTTTTTAATCAACTTATTTTTATCTTATTTGTTAAAAATCTTAAAAGGTACTACTTTCTTTGAAACTGTATTTTATCTACATTAAAAATAAATTAATTTCACACTCCAATGGTAAATTATATCTTTTATTTTAAATGGGTAAGATACCAACTAAGAAGCTTAGAACGCTACTGATGCGTAACGAAACTTTTTTGTGGTCTGCTTAACAGGAGAACATGCCAATACACACAGATAAAAAATACGTTTCAAAAGTTTCACTGATTTTGACAACAAAAAAATCAATAGCAACAAAATCACTGAAAGGCTTGCTCTTCAAAGAAAATAAATCCATGAAAATAAAATGAAAATTTTTTTGCACACAATTAATAATTAACTAATCGATTCTTTATGAAGAAAAGAATGTTCTGCTAAAGTTATTATTTTGTTTGTCGGATAGTGTACCCAGGTCCGGACCAACCATATGTGCAATATATGCAAATGCACAGGGTGCAAAAATCTGGAGGTGCATTACCAGGAACAAAAAAATGTAATCTGATCTTGCGCAAACAAATATGTTACTTCCATTTGCATTTTAATGACAAAACTTTTTCAAAAAATCCCAAAACAACATCCATCACAACTGTGTTAAGTAATTTCTCCAATAAAAAAGACGAATTAAAATGTAAAAAAGGCTTATGCATGTGTATCAGTGTATGTATTTATGTATGTGTGCAAATATAAAAAAGGGGCGCTTTCTACAAATCTTGCACAGGGTGCAAGTTTGGCTGAAGCCGGCCCTGATGTGTACCTACTTCAGAATGAAACATTTATAGCTTTATAATCGGTCTTGGTTAAGTTTAAAACAAAACAAAAATTAATTTGAAGGTGTGAATGAAAAAAATTAAAATTGTTATATCAAAATATTATTTTTAATTCCTCAAATTATTATAGTTTTGTCAAAATTTTGTTGTGTATTATTACGGTGATACTTAACATGTTTCTGAATCACCTGCTGCGCAATCATACAATCATAAAACCTCAGTTTTTATTTATTATCAAATTTCCAAAAAAATCACCCTAACGTGGTGTTAATTAAGATAGTGTTGACAAAGTAATGGTCCTGAAATAGACATACAAGAAAATTACTCAAATATATGGTTTCTGAGTAAAAGGCTAATAAAGTGTCTTAAGGCACAAAAGTTACCACATGTTGAGCTTTTATGCCAAAGGTGTGGGATCGAATGCCAGCCTGTGCAACCTTTTTCTTTTTCAGGAACGGACAAATTCGTCAAGAGCATTTTCTTGTCATGCTAAACTGCCTCTCATCTTAGATGATTCTTTAAATAAAATTTTAACTACTAAGTTAATTAACAACACGCACAAATAAATGATGGTTAAAAGAGTTGTAAGTAACTAAAGGCTCTGGCTCTCCATAAGCTGTTAGCTTAAGAAATTAATTTTTTTCTTTTATTTTAACTAATGCTTTTGTATATATATAACATTTACATTTTATAAAGAAGGCTTATGCTAACAAATAAAAAATTATTTCCGGGGGAAAAATTAACTCCAAAAATTGGTTCAGAATGCAAAATAGTATAATAATAAAATAAAAAGTAATATTCTATTTAATTATATTGATACTTGCGCTTTTGTGTTAAACTATGCTTTTTTATATCAATATACATACATATGTATAACAAGTTATTACAATTTATCTATTGATCAACATTCGACTGACTTAGCTATTACATACCTGATTTTTTGCTTAGGGTCGCCAGGCATACAAATACAAATACATACATACAAATATTTACAAAAGGGTAAAAAAAACTTCTTTTTTTTTAAAACGACTTCTACGATTTGAATTACAAATTTTAAATGAGCTAATACTAATACAATCATATTATTGTAAGGAATTTTATATTCAATTATTATCAATGGTGCCTCGAATGAAACCATTTTTATGATTTTCCATTATCTAATTATGTAACTGTTTAACTAATCTAAAAAAATGTTTACAAAATTTTATGTATACACAATTTTTTTGTTTAAAAAATGGCTCCAACGATTTTAAAATTTTTATTTTCCTGATATTAATTTATTAGGAAAATAAAAATTTTAAAATCGTTGGAGTCATTTTCTTAAAGAAATCAAACATTTTATATTTGATTATATTTGCTTTGATGTCAACTTAATTTTAAAAGCTTCTTAATCAATTTTTTTACGTCAAATTGTAAGTTTAATACATCCATATAAATGCAACACCGTGCTATATTGTTCTTTTTCTGTGATCTCACATAATTAATACCTTAAACAAACTAAACTACGTTTTTGGTTGTAGAGATAAAATCAAGACTCCCATAACTAATTTATTTTAACATTGAAAATGTTTATAGGGTCGTTTTGATCAAAGTATGGTGTTACCAAAATGAACAAAGATAGAGGATGAACTCTAGCGTATAGGGGGAGAACGATTGAATTTTTGGTTGGTGTTACCAAAGAAACTACCAAAATGAATAAAATGAAGAAAAAAACACAAGTGATGAATTTCAGCCAGCGTACATAAATTTTGATCATCGCCAACGGACGAGATTCAGTGGAGGAATTATTAAATTCGAAAAATGCTCGATTTGAGCCCACCTAGAAGCCTATAACTTTGGTTATAATTATTGGATGTTCAATATTAAGCTAGATAATTAAAGTTTAAATGACAGGCTACAAATCTGCATAAAAATTTTTGCAAAATCGTAAAAAATTTCATACTAGAAACTTGATAAACTGTCTTTTTAGAACTATATTTCATCACGACAAAAGAAAAAAAAACAAACAAAATATGTATGTATGTAGGTACGTACCTACAAAGAACATATTGATAGAAGGGAGAAGACGGTGGAGTGTGTGCAATAAAAAAAAAACACGTGGCAAACAAAATTGGCTTTGCATCGGGCACAAAAATGATATATGTACATACAGTTATTACGTTTATGTAGGCATGTATGTATGCATGTAGGTATGTGCATGAACATTATATGTAGTAGGTATTTTACAAATAATAAAATCGTAAAGGTTGGATTTGGTTGGTTTGTTTGGATTATAACTTCTGTTCTAATAATCGGATGTTTGAGGTTAAGGTCTTAAAATTAAGGTAAAATGTCAGTCTTTTAAATCAATCGATTGTTGAACCTAGAATATGCATAGTTTGGGTAAAAACTTAACTAAGTTCTAAATCTATTTGGTTGTTTAACCTAGAATATGCATAGGTACCTACTTGAACCTCTTATATAAAATTATAACTTAAGTTTTAAGGACCAGATCATGAAGATTAAGGTCTTGGTTAGCTTCTAACTTTTATTCTAATAATCGGATGTTCGAGGTTAAAGTCTCAAAATTAAGGTAAAATGTGACAAAAGTCGATGTTTTTCTAAATCAACCTAAAGAACGTAGAATCTACTAGACAACTTTTGGGTAAATTACGCGACTCGATATTGTTAAATTGATTAAAAGATGAGTTCAAAATACTTTAAAATAAAATATTATAGAATAAAAACAATTACCAGTGAGGTGGAGCTTCGCATCAAATTCTTTGTAAATTTTGTCTCGATTTAAAAAAGGTTTGCCTGGACAGTAAATCAAATGTCTTGGCTTTATACAATATACATAGTTCAATGATTTGAAATACTTGTAAATCAATTTGAAAAAAATTCAAGATCTTTTGATTTTCTCATCAACCGTCAAATTGATAAAATAACAAGCCAACTCGCGGGTTGATTCAACAACAACCAACTGAGTCGAGAACTAAGTTGAACCGTATATGATGTATACTTCAATCGATCTGTAATTCAGTTACCTTTCTGCAAAGCTAAGATAAGCAAAAATGTCAAACACCTAGATATACATACGTTAAGATAGATGGTATGTAACTTTAATTTTGTGTATAAGTGCTGTACCGGTGCGGATGAAAATGAGTATGATTGTGTAATTGCAAATTAAGCTACAATTAAGACTAAGATCTTATTAAAAAAATTATACAACATTAATTTAACTGCCAACTGGGAAGTGACACTAAATATACAAATTGGTACTTCAGGCTTTAAAAAAATAGTGTGATCATACATAAGGATAAGTATGTGCGACTCAGTCGTGCATATTATTTCTATACGAAATCAAAGACAAATAAAAGTTATTTCAAATCATGTGGCATGCATTCATGCTTTAATGACATCAAAAGCAAAACGAACTTTCAGCTTTATCAATCCACATTTATCATATCATTACCGGCATTCTATACACCTAAGCTTATCAAATAATCAGTATAATTATTGTTGTACTTTGTTTTCTTCAAATTGTTTTACCATTAGTAAAGTTACTGTCTTCCCTGTCATATTAATGGTGATGTTAATTCTATTAATTATAATTCACTTTAAAATAAGGACAAACAAAGGAAACAACTTAGAAACCTTAATAAGATTCCGCTGTGTTTGGTTGTTTTAGCTTACATTTGACACATCAAGAACAAAACAAATACTAGCTTTCAGTTCATCGTTTTGTTCTGGCTGTTTTATTATATTGCCCCAAGCATTTCCGGTATTCTACATTAACATGTGAAAATATATATCCTGAAATCAAATAACATATACATACACGCATAATATTGTTTGTGTTTATTATAGTTTTGCCAAAATTTAATCTGATATGAACTCAGTGTTATGGTTGTGTTGTGTTTCTTATTACTATTCTGACAAAAATGTGAACATAAAAATAAACTTTCTTTTTTATATTGCAACAAAACAATGAAATCCGTTGTATGTATGTGTGTGTAAAAGCTTAATGAAATGGAATTACAAAATTTCTGTTGTAGTATTTAACAATAAACTATTGAACACTGTTCTTTGAACACCCATTTACACACAACGAATTTAAAAACAAGAGCCGAAGGAAGGCAGAAAAAACACGTCCTCCTTCTTTAAAGACTGAAATTGAACTCTTTATTTAATTTAACTATTTTACAAATCTTATGCCTAGCTTACAAATACATTTACATTTACATTTACCTATCTTATCTCTAGTTTTCTATAATACTAAACTAACAATAAGGGTTGTAAAGTGGATAACAACGATGATGTCTGACGCATCCCTTGTTCATAACATAATGCTAACAGATGTGAGTCATAAAACACAATCTGCGAGATCATTTACTGTTTATGACAAGGTTCAACGCAACACAGCGTCGCCATCCACTTTGATCTTAAACTATATTTACAATACATTCCTACTGTCCAATTATAATATATAAATATATAAAGATAACTTATAACAACTATAAATATACTCTTTCAAAAAGGATAATACATCGTCAAAATGCTATAAAATTGTACGTTTTGAAATTTTGCTCTATTTGTTTAAGTGGCGTTCAAATAATTATATGCTAATTTGAAAGCTTTTAGAAAGAATTAAGTGAAAATTTCCTTGTTCGTTTGATAATTGAATAAGTTAGAAATACAGGGTGTCCACAAGGAAGGTATACCACTTTGTTTTCCCGCCATTTTGGTAAACATTAGTCTTGACAGTTCATAATTGGCAGTCGTGAAGTAGACACGTGGCAAATTTATTATGGAAAAATATTCGATAAACCAACGTGTTTTAATCGTTTAAACATTTTATCAAAATCAATCATCGATTACTGTGACGATGAGAAAGTTACGTGAAATTTTTGACGAGGCACATTTTCATTTGAATGGATGTGTGAATAAACAGAATAGTTGCTTCTGGGCAATGGAAAACCCTCAAATTATTCATCAGTCACCTTTGCAACTATTAAAAGTTACAGTCTGGTGTGCAATTTGGTCAGGAGGAATCATTGTGTGAGAATGTAATGAAAAATGTGCTCAAAAGGGATCGCATTTGTGAGACTAACAGAGGCGGACATTTACCTGATATTGTTTTCCATACATAATTGCCGACATAAAATAAAACATTTATCAATATAAGATCCATTCTCTTTCATTTAATCAAAAATTATAAACAAACAAAGTAGTATACCTTCCTGGCGGACACCCTGTATAAAAGATGTTTTTTTGTGGTCAAATTGGAGCGATAAATATGGTTTGGAGAGGACCTTTAAATTCCTGTTTTAAAGATAAAAAATAATTATTAATGTAAGTAATGTTATGTACCAATTTACATCTTGTTGGATATGGTTGGAATTGCTCAAGGGGCAAATACGTATACATATATCAATGAATGTATGCATTGATGATGTTAAAAATATAGTTTCGTAATTACTTTATTATCTCTTGAGGTGTTCGTTTCTTGGTTAAGTCGTCATGACAAATATCTTTCTGGCAATTTAATAATTGTTGGGATGGTTTTATGATACATGTAGCAGTTTTTACATACATAGCAAACAGGGCCATAGCTTGAGATGGTGGGGCTCCGGGGCAAGATCAAATTTGGGGCTCTATTTTTCAATTATTTCCTAAATATTGGTTAAATGAATTTCAACAAAAAAAAAATTCTTATAATGTTTGTATTCGTTGAGTTGACAAAATTATATCTACTTACAAAAATAAAAGCTAGTTAAATTTTTGTTTCGCCTATCTAACACAAATAATGAACATTCCAAGCGTCAAATGGACACAAAACAAAAACACAAATACGTACTTGAATATGATGAATATTATGAGTGGGCACAGTTCAAAACGGTGCAATACATCTTTAATTGAATTTTCTACTGTTCAATTTATTATACTCGTCTCGTATGTATGATCTAAAAATAAAGTTAAATTAGGGTAGGGTTAGATTTTTTTTCGTCATTTTAAGTTGAGTTAAAATAACTAAGAAAGTGAGATTGAACTGAACGAAGCTAACTTTACAAGGTTAAAACTGGTCGGGGCCCGAGGGCATTACCTCGGTTGCCCCAATGGACGCTACGGCCCTGATAGCAATTACTTTCGTCATTAAAAATATGATAATTGGTCTTATTTTAATTAAGGGAGATTTGCAGAAATAATTTTTCGTTTAATCAATTTTCGAACTTGGAACATTGTGTGTCAGATATTAGCATCGGAAATCAAGAATGATATTTTTTTTTTCATACCTATAACATGTTCGATGAAAACTATTACCAATTATAGTGTGCACCATATATTTTCATTAGATGAAAAGCTTAATAAATTTAAGCCTATATGTTTGAGAAAAAATCACTTAAAATATTTGCAACTACTTCGAGTTTATTTCTATAAAAAAATGTCCCTACAAAGAGGATTTTTAGATTTGAGCTCAAGGCAAACTTTTTCATACAAAGTCTTTAGTCTTGTGTTATTCGGATGTTTTTTAAGACAATCAAAAAGTATTTTATTTTTATTTATTAACTTCCCTTTAAAATTATTTGTAATGTGTCCGATTTGTGGAATCGATTATTTTGACATATCTCAGAGTTTCGAGGCCGCAAGAATCCAAATTCAACATTTTTAAAGAGATGTCTGTATGTGTTTATGTGTATAGGTATGTACGTTCGTAAAAACGAATAAAGATATCGACTTCGAATAAATTTTATTTAACAGATAATAACCTCGTAAAGTAAAAAAGTTGTAAAAAATCTTTCGTTTCGAATATTTCAAGAACAAGAAATATGCCATCGACTTAAGCTTAATTTTACTCTACACATAATTATTTAATGAACAATTGAAGAGAATAAAAAAAAAAAGTTAACAGATAGTTTTTCTAATAAAAAAACAGGCAAAAATTTGTTTAGAAAAAAAAAAAAAAAAAAAAACAGTTTATGGTTCTAATATTTTGAGAACAAACAATGATATTGACTTTGGGCTAATTTTATTGTAGACAAAGTGCTACATTATTGATTTCTTATATGATTTTTAGAAAAAATCAATAGACAGTTTTTTTTTTTACAAGAAAAAAACTACAAGGAAATACTAAAAACAGTTGAAAAACGTTTTTTGGCTCGAATATCTTGAAAACAAACAATGCTAACGATTCCAGAATAATTTAATTGTACTCACAGTGCTGTAACTAAAAATTTGTAAACAAAATGCAATCGATATTTTTTTTCTTACAGCGAATAATCTGTCAAAAATACTACTAAAAAAATTGGAAAATATAATACGCCCCAACTTTGGTTTTTCACAAATAAGGAATTTCCTTATAACAAAATAACATCGGGTGTCCAGTTACCAAGGGCACCAATGGGAAAAGTTACCAGTGTGGGTCGCACCCAGTCTCTTTTTTATTTTTTTATTTTGAAAATATTTTGAAATAAGAGATCAAATTTAATATTTTTAAATAATGACACTATATTGTTGTTTTTTAATATTTTTCTTTTTTTTTGTGAATCAACTTAAGAAGGGAAAAAAAAGATTTGTTTCCTTTGCACAATCTACATGTCCTACCTTTTTGTGGCATTTTTTAAAGGAAGGACCTTTTTTTAATTAATTAACTAAATGAAGTAGGTGTTCAAATTAATAAACTTTATTTACTTTTACAAAATCCCAACCAATTTGAGTCTTTAGCTTTAGTGCCATCTTTTCTTTTAATTATTTCTTTTTTTTAGAAGGACGACGACGAGAGATTCATTATTTTCTCTCTATCTAACTTTTTTCGAAGTTTCAACTCACAGACAGAAATTCAATTTTTATACCTTATACTTTTTGGAAAAATAGAACCTAAAAAAAGGTTTCTAATTTATTCTTAATTTTGTGTTTATTTCGTCCTTAACACTTATAAGACTTCAGAGAAACAAAAAATCATATGTGTTGTGCCTAATTTGTTCAATGGTTATGTTTGTTCAAATGTGCGATAAAATTGATAAGAAAAGGAAGACACCACACAATAAAGAGCAATTTGAATTCATGTTCTAAGAATAAAAAATTATCTGATGTACACATCTGGAGGGAGATTTTGATATAATCTGATTATAAGAAAAACAAAGACATTTTATTTTATTATGCGACATTTTTATATAAAATACAAAATACATACATAGAACAATTTGATTTGAATTATTTTATCAATCATATGGCTTATTTAAGACTTTATAGAGATGAATTTAAGCCTCACTTGTTGTAGACAAAATTTACAGATTTCACTCATAGAGTAACTATGGGGACATTGAAAATGACTTAGGTCATAAAACAAAAACATGACTAATCTTTATGATTTTTATTTTGTATACATACTATTATCTTATTACTTTAAACGAGCTATCCTTGTATATATATTTATATAGATTTGGTTTCTCTGAAATGGCTGCAACGATTTTGATAAAATTTTGATAAAATTCAGAGTTTATTACCATGAACGTGAACAAAAAAAATAAAAAAAAGCATTTAATAAAATCCGCCTACTCTCACGCCCACTCTCACGCCCACTTTTATTACTTCTTAGTTTCTCAGGAAAAACTTCAAAAGATTTGGATGAAATTTTCAGTGTGTATATGGTCGGAAATGGGTCTTTTTCTCAGAAAGCCATCAAATATTTTACATGGATTTGTTTGGATGAATGAGAAAAAAATATTGAAATTGGTTTTAGTTAAATCTGCCCACTTACACACCCTCTTCTCTTATGTAATCGTTCGTAGGAGGGGATGCCAGAAGTTGCTGAGTTCCATGTATGTATGCTTTTTATTGTTGATCCTGGAGACATGCTAATGGTGTGATAGTATCACAGTGTGCAGGGCATCTTCTATTCTGATTGTGACGTTATTAAAGTGGTAAATTTGTGGTATTTTCTGTTTTAATAGTGAAAGTGTATTAGTGTGAGAGTGTGAAAGTACGAAAGTGTGGCAGGGTGACAAGCTTGGGTTATATTTTCACACGTCATGTTAAGGTATGGAGCAACACGTGGAGATATCTCCACAAGTGTAGAGGAACTTCCATATATTTATGTGGAGACAAATGTGAAGACACCTTGTCATAACGTGGAGATGCATGTAGAAATACCTCCTCACATATGAAGATACATGCGAAGATACCTTGACATATTCAGGTGGAGATGATTAAACATGTATGTTAAATGTGGAAATACCTTGACAGAATGCGATGACAAGTGTGGAAATACCATGAAATATTTTGAGTTACATTTATAGATTCCTCCCTCTGCGAGCTAAGGCGGAGTTGGAACCACAGGTGGAACCTATAATTTTTTAATATTGTTTGTCTCCTCATGGTTAAATTTTTGACATTTTTACTGTGGCCTTAGTTTATTTTGATGCATTTATAGCAGAAGCAGGGTTCTCCTCCAAATATGTAATATTCTTTGTTCTGACACCTTGGTGGATATGCAAACCCTAATAGCAACATGGCGTCCAATTTTAAATTTTTCACTCGTTCATAAGAACAAAATCTTAAAATTTTATCAAAATCGTTAGAGCCATTTCCGAGAAACCAAATATATATACATATATATACAAGAATAGCTCGTTTAAAGTAATAGATTTTTCTATGTTAGTTTTGTTCTGCATTGTAATAGTTTATAAGGCTGATCTAATTTACTCAAAGTTGAACACAACTTGAGAATTTTTATTTTCAACTTGTGAATTTTCTTTTTTTTCGCTCAAAGTCTACATTTTAAATTTACGACTTTTGACTCTAGAGATGTGGTGGCATGACAGCTCCTGAAAAACCAAAGTCTATCAACTTAATTACTGATATGCACGTGTTTTAGACGACAGGAATGGACCAGTAAGCCATGGCATGGTTAGTACGTACATAGAACTTTCGCGCCAAAGGTCTGAGGTTCGACTTCCACCTAAAGCCTAGTACGCTGCTGATGCGAAACCAAATTTTTCGTTGGTCTTCAACTCGACAGCGAAATGCTTACGAAAACGACAACGAAAAATTACCCACTCAAAATTGACAGATTCAAATTTAAGGTGGAACTATAATATGTGGTCGTACGAAACCAAACGAACACAAAAAGTTGATATGACGTGCCCATAATTAAGGTTTGCTTCGTTTCTCGCAGTTTTCGTTACCTTTTGCTTTCTGGAAATTGATGAATAATAACAAGGATTCTCATGTATGTATTTGCTTGTACGTTTCACATACGTTTTGGAAGCATAACTTTTCGTTAGATTTTGACATTTGCTTCTGACAGCTTCCGACTTTTAAATTAAATTATCCTAGAGATATTTTTCAAACTGGAATTTGGCCAAGTTTATATCTTCAATTGGAGAGTAAATAATTAGTGAACTATAGTAAATAAAGTCATATTGGTGGTGACCTTCGTCGACAAATTAAATTTACCTTTTAATGCTTTGGAAAATGTGATCACGTTTTGTGTTTTAAGTTTTTTTGCTGGAAATATATATTTTTGACTTCTGATTGTGATTTGTTAAAAAAACTGGTTTTGACTCCAAAAGCGGGATTAAAAAAAATGGAATTGTAAAAGACGGAATTATAAAAAGCGGCATTTAAAAAACGGGACATCGAGCCCAACCGATTTTGTTGTTTTTTTGGTTTATTCTGTTATTAATTTCGAGCATAATAATGAACGCAATTAAAGCAAAAGGTGTTAGTATAGGTTGATCAAAGCAATTACAGATTTTACTTCGATACAATGGACAATAACACTCCGTTTTGATGAAGACTGACATTTTAGGATCAAAATATACCTAATTTATTTAGTTTCTTAAACTTAAATTTTAAACAAAATTGTCGCACAAACTAGATCCAGTAGTTAAGAGCTATATAAAATGACTTGATATTGCAAATTTTTTTTCCAATAGTTCAATAGATATATCGTACGGTGAGAGTCAAGAATGCCTTATATTCTTCTATTTCGTTAAATGTTAAAATGAGAACCCTGACAGATTTTCAAGAATATATCAGATCCGTGCGACAACGTCGTACGTTTGTATTTCTTCTTCTAAAAAAAAAACATAAAGATTAATTGCTTCAATTATCCCTTTATGACCGGTCGACTCTTGAAGGTAATGTCTTTCTCAGCTATAGGTACACCAAAAATGGATTGTCATAAATCAAATTTATATACCTACCTAATGCCTTCCTTTATATTAGTTTTAGCCCGAAATTTTCTCCAAATAAAAATTAATGTAAATTGGTGAAGGTTAAAATGTGTTAAAGCCAAAAAAATGTCTCCACGTTAACACCCTTATACGCTTTGGAAGAGGTTTTCAAAATAAATTTGAACTGAAAATGTAATGGTTGTTTTGTCTCCGATTCTCCTTCCTATAAAAATATATTTTTAGTCTTGAAGGAGACATTATATTAGGATGGGAGATTCAGTTCATTCAGAAAATCCAAACCTATTACTATTTTGTAAGTGTACTGTAGCATTAGGTTATGGTTATTTTGTAACAAGAAGTTATGTGACTAAGACTTTTAAAGACACACTGAAGAGGACATCTGCTTTTGATTGTTGAAATTATGTTGATGTTAAGGATAGTCCTAATTGTAGTAAATAAATGGGAACGTAATGCTATGCTATATGTCATAACCTGAGTCTAAGGACTTTTGCAACCTTGACAATCTAAATAAATTTAAATCTTCTTTTTTTTGGAGATTTTTTTCAAAGCTTATAACTTGAGTTTTCTATTAGTTGGATTATTAAGATTAAAGTTCTTGGAGTTTTTGGAAAATAACATTACAGACTTTTGTACCTGCCCCCGTACTCATATTTTGATTATACATGCACTAGTGTAAATTGCTGTCAGGTCGTTGTCTTGTATGGGATAGGATAATGGGAGTTAAAGTTAGAAATAGAATAATGATCCATTGTTTAATAATTTATTGCTTGTAGTTTGTAAAGCACTTACATAAATAGAGGGGGAAATTAGAGCTTAAACGAAATTGTAGTGCAAAATGACTATAAAATAAGAACATTTTAGTAAAGATTTTGTATTTAAGGGCTTTATGGATCACGGGCCTGGAAGTCAACTATCTAAATAAACTTGGAAAGTGAAATATTATCTAGACATACAATTTCACCCAAATCGTGGGCCATTCACGTGAAAAAAAATTACACGATATTTAGCCCCTTCTGCATCACCAAGCTATATGAAAGTATTGCCACATGTATCCCCACATAATGTGGAGGTATATTCACTTGTAACTTCTCAAGTGTGGAGATATTTCCACATAAATCTCCAAACATTTCAAGGTATCTCCACATTTATCTCCACATATGTCAAGGTATCTCCACATGTATCTTCACACATATCTCACACACATGTGTGGAGGTACCACCCGAGAACAAACTCTAAAAATTTCATCTAAATCGTTAGAACCGTTTTTAAGAAACCTAATATATGTATATAAATATATATACAAGAACATATCGTAATAATATACTTTACATATATGTAAGTATGCATATTGTATATGTAAGGGTGATACGCATAAAGTGTGACAAAAAGCTAGAGCGTGTAGGTAAAAATTTTATCCGAATCGTTATAACCGTTCTCGAAAACTAAGATATACGATAAAAGTAAACGTGGCACTGGGTGAATTTTTCCAAAAATTTTTTCTGAACCCTTTTCTCCTTCACAACACTCCCTAAAAATGTCATCCAAATCGTTAGAGCCGTTCCTGAAAACCAAGAAAAAATAAAAGTGGGTGTGTCAATGGGCGAATTTTCCCAAGACTATTTTCTGAAATTTGTTCTCTATAATCAAGACATTCCTCCTCCTTATTTGATCCAAATCGTAAGAAACGTTCTAGAAAACCAAGAAAAAATAAAAGTGGGCGTGGAAGTAGGCGGATATTCGTGAAAATATTTTTTTAAATTTTGTCTCTTGTTACAGATCCAAAATCCTTGGAACCCGCAAAGCTGCCCACCCGATGTACTGGTTTTCCATGTAAATGCGTCGGGAACATCAAACTTGAACGGTTTTCTAGGTTTTAAGCAAACAAATATTATTTTCTATTTTGAACTCTTAAGACGCATCTTAAGCTTAAAAAAAGCAAAATAAATAGTTTTTAATAATAATAAAATGAATATTTTTAAAATGACCAAAGTGAGTCAGAAATCTACAATCGATAAGCCAGAAGTCTACAAGAATTTCCTAGGCATTTCTGGCCCACCAAGTTAGATTAAAAATCCACAATAGGTTTCTGGACTTTTAACCTACCTAAGATGTTCAAAAATCCATTATGGACTTTTGGCCTATGGACTTATGACCCTGTGGCGGCGGTATATAAACAATTAATAATCATAAAACAAATACAAAGTCGGTATCATGTGCGTTAGATGTTTGATGTGATGGGAGATTATTGTACAATCTCACATATTTTATACTAGGGTTGAAAACTTCAACGACATACTATAAAAACTTTTTAAAAATTATGTGACTCACTAAACAACAACAACAATGTGAATAAAATCTGTGCCGAAAACCTGTGTGAAAAACTACAAAAAACATGAGTTGTGAACAATACCGTCAGGATTAAAGACTGAGATTCAACTAAAAATTTTCTGTACAGTATACTTTGTCCCTAGCTAATTGCTTCACCTTTAGACACTGTGTGAAGGTTGATAGGTCATAATTAAAAAGGGTTGTTTTGGTAAAACAAAAAAAAACAATGTATGTAGCTATATTTAATACCTAACAAAGAAAACAAAATATCAAAAACAAAATACCTATACGCTCAAAATTAAAGCTTTATTGTGCTTTTGGTTAGATACAATAATTAATCTTTCCCTTTAGATGCGAGATTTTCCTCATGGTCCTTTGATGTTATTTGTTTTGTTTATATTAACGCTTAAGGCTGCTGTTTTTTTTCTTTATTTTTTTTTTTTTATCTGGTGAAGTAAATTGAATAAAACCATTTTGGTGGTCTCACTGATGTTCGACAAGGGTGCATAAACAATAAATTATATTTTCTTTCTGATATAACCGTATTAATCTTGCGAATCTTTTTATAGCACTGATACTATATCTACGTATACGCTTCTACAGTTTTATATATACCTTACCTAAGGCATCACGGAAACCATCATGTACACATATCCACCAAACAGTCCTTTGTCCTAAAAAAACAAGTTCTGTTGACATTTAATAGAACTTAGCACCGTCTATTGTCAACATCTTACGAGTTATTGCCCTCAGGACCCATTCCTAATCTATAAACAGAAAAAAAATCATTGTTTCGAGCTTTTATCTTGGGTCTTTAATAAAACCGTATGAGCAGAAACCACAACATGAGACTGAATTCGAACAACGCAATACTCCATATACCTAAATTACTTATTATGGCTGAGAATGTGCCAATGAATATATAATACTTAATTAAGGCTCGGGTAACAACGATTGTTAAAGAATGTGAAATAAATATAATTATTTATAGACTAATGTAAATGATGTGGGATTGCCTGATGTCTGTGGTTTTGAAATAATTGCAGTAAAAGTCTAAAAAAATCTGTGATTTTTATTATTGTTTAGGCACAACGTAAATACTACAAAGAGTTATACTTTAATATCTGTTTTATTCACTGATTAAATCCCCACTTAAATCCAATTTTTTTAAACTAATGTCGATTAATCCAATTGGATTTAAAATAGTCTCCGTAGGTTTTTCATTTTAAAGAGTTTTTATTACTAAATTATTAATAATAATTTTATTTATATTTTACAAAATTTACAACTATATATAATCAAAAGTGCCAACAAGATATTATGGGTATGGAGTTGGACGAAAAAAACCACATCGGGAATTACCAAAGTCATAACACCACTAGCCTTTCAGATTTGTGGTAAGCATACAAAAATAACTATAGCCATTCCACATAAAAATAAAAAGAAAACACATAATTATAGAAAATTATTCCGCTTAGTTAAATAAGATAATTAGACGTTTCCATACAAACTTTTGGTAGAAAAATGATAATCAGTGCCGGTAATACAGTTTTATCTGCACTTAAGTCCCGAAAATTGTCTGGACTTACGTAGCTAAGTCCATATAGACTTTTGTTTTGTAGTATCAACGGGAAATTCGCTTTGCTTCGATGTCGTTTTTTCGTGCATTCCTTGATGGAGTTGCAAAAAACACACAAATAAATCAGCACAATAATCAGCACAATACAGCCTTCTTTTTGAAAATTTCAGCGTAAAAAACTTTTTCTGAAGATTTTACTGAATAACCAGATTTTAAAATCTCGTACTAAAGATACTATAGATCCCATACAAAATTTGGTAGTTTTATTTTTGATTTCTGAAAAAACGTGCGAAAATGACTTACAAGGTTTTGCACTTTAACCGTCGATACGAATTAATTACTTTACTCATTACTTCTAATTTAAATACAGAATGAATAATATGCCCCTAAGACAGTGCCGTAGCCAGGAGTTTGGTTCGGGGGGGCTTTCTTCCAAATTTTACGAGGAATTTTATTTTTAATTTTACCTACATAATATGTTAGCCTAATATGAAAATTTAAATTTAAAAAACCTAAGCTTAACATAATAATTATAAGGGTTTTGATGCAAAGCGTGCTGATTTCACATATATGTACCTGCCTATGATAATATGGGCAGAACAATTCAACAAGATGGATACAACTTTAATAGCCTTATCGAAGGTTCCGTCATAATAGATTTGTACTACGGATCCCAAAAAAAGTATTAAAACTCCCATGCCGTAACAAAAATATCAGGTGCCTCAAAATTCAAACTTCGTGAAAGGTGACCCGAACTATCCCCGAATTTCATTAGATATATTTTACTATGAGAGCTTATACTTATTTTATGGGCTTCTTCCGTATCTATTACGACGGGATCTGTGGTTGATTATCTATTTAAAAATAACTGTTTACCTACTTACCACAATGGTCGCCATGTTTTGGTTCTTTAAAAAAAGAAGTAATGGAACTTTTGCGTTTTATTTTTCTTTAGGAATGACAAAAAAGAAATATGTATACAATAATTTGAAAAATATTTTCCGCAATCTGAAAGTTATTTTAAATCATATGCATTTGTAACGCGCGTATCACTATTTCTATTTAGGTATTTGTGGTTTGTATTATTTTGAGAGCATATAAATAACTTATTGTTACTTTTATTTTGCAATTTTTTGGCAATAACTGAAGTCGTTAACTGATCCAAAATCAAATAAACTGTAGGTACCTAGAATATTCTCATTTTAATAGCTTTTAAAATTAAATTAAATACCTAAATAGTATTTTAAATTCAATACAAAATTATATGCATACTCTTGTTTCTTAACGAAGTGTTTTCAAGTAGTTGAGAACTTCAAATAAACTATACCTACCTGGATAGTCTCCTTATTTTTATAGATTTGAATTTAGTATATTAGAAAGTTTTAGTTTTTATTTTAGACTTTCGGGGGGGGGGTTTCAGCCCCTCAAGCCCCCACCCTGGCTACGTGGCTGCCTTAAGAATTTAGTATATTAGAAAGTTGTAGTTTTTATTTTAGACTTTTGGGGGGGTTTCAGCCCCTCAAGCCCCCACCCTGGCTACGTGCCTGCCTTAAGAGTTCATGTTTATGTTTATTTGGAAATTAAAATTGAGAATAATTTACTTAAACAATTTAATTTAACTGTAATTTTTATTTTTTGCGTAATGTACTGTGGTACATATCTTAAAAAAAATGTATTAACATGAAGAGGGGGGAATTTTTGCTGGCTTCTTATATGTAAATATTTAAAATTGAATATGTGTTTCCACACCTAAAGCCTAGTACGCTCCTGATGCGAAACGAAATTTTTCGTTGGTCTCCAACACGACAGCGAAATGCTTACGAAAACGACAACGAAAAATTACCCACTCAAAGTGTCACTAAGACACCAATTGCAAAAACAAAATACAAAAACACAACGCATAAAAATCACAGAGAGGCACGCTGATATGAAAGAAACAACATTATACAAACATGAATATAACTCAAATTTCATTTTTCCACACACAATAAATGGACTGGTTTAAAATTATTTACACAAAATTAATTATTTATAATAGGGGGATTCATGTAACGTCGTAAAACACTAGATAAGTTTATCTTTTGGATTAATTTGGTAAATGAACTGTCAAATTTTGTATGGGAAATGGTTTACGCAAATTGGATAAAATTATCTAAGGATTTTGTTGGGGAAACTTAAACAAACGTCATTGTGACTTTTGGAATTAGACGTTTAACGAACAGCTGATTCAATTACGCAGCATTTATCCAAATAAATAAAACGGACTTTCACGCAAATTTTTGCGTAAACTTATTTTTTTACACAATTGGTAAACTTATCTCGTTGCATGAATACCCTTAATATAAGCCAATCTTTCAAAGTTATTATATTATTTACATACTAAAAGAAAAAATTCATTCAGAATTTTATGTGCTTTCGCATTTACATCCCATATAAACTGTTTTTTAAGTGCTTTAAAAAAACGACTGGCTTTCTATTTTTGAAAGAAAAAAAAAATCCATAATCTCATGCATGTGTAAAGTTTGGTTTGGCGAAGAATTAAATTTCTGGAAATATTTTCAAGTATAAATATTGGAGAAAGTATCTGCAAACAAGACAATCATTAATTTTGAAACTGACGCAGGTGCATGGGTGGCATTTATCATATATGATGGATGTGTATTGAATTTTTTTCTATTTCTTTTTTTTTTTTGAAAGTTAAAGCCCTTTGCATAGGAAAAAGCCCTTTGCGTAGGTATAATAAATTCCAAATTATATTATAGATACAGATGGCTATGAGTGAGTATAGGACTCAAAGTGTTTTTTATGTTAGCCTTATAGGATAATGGATTGGATTGGTATTGATGTTGCGATGCGGAAAAATTTGATTGAACAATTGGTGACAAGTTGATTTTATTTATTTAATTCATTAAAGATTTGATTATTAATACTTAAGCGCGTTAAGAATAAATTATAACCAAGTACAATTATATGGTATATTTTATATACATACAAACAAATATTAGTACTGATTTTGATACGATGATAAAATAAAGCGACTGGACCGCAGTCTTTAATTTGTATCTATACAAACATTTTATTATTACATTTGATATTTATTTTATTTGAAAACATAAGTATTGTAAAAACATATTGTAATTTTAAATTAATACTTAGTAGGTACAAATATTGTATGTTGGTTAAATGTTTTGAATTATTTATAATTATTTATAAGACAAAGTTGAAAAGTTAATATATTAATATAAAACAAAAGAAATTAATTAAAACAAAAATAATGAATTTAGAACACCTCAAGTGACCAAAAATGGCAGCTCTGAACCTAGCACAGTTGTTGTTTCTTCTCAGATCGGCAGGTATCGAGTTCCAAAGATCCACAGCACGAGCTGTGTGACTTGACCATGCCAATTGGGTAACTTAGGGACATACATATATTTGGACATCATCTGCATACATCATAATCTTACTGAATGTAAGAACCTCAGGAAGATCGTTAATAAATAATGAGAAGAGCAAAGGCCCCAAAATATACCCCTGAGGAACACCAGTATTAGTTGGGAGAAATTTTGAGAGATGATTATTTACATATACCGCCCGAGTTCTTCCACTTAGGTATTTTTAAATAAGAGCCACGGCAGTACTTTCGAAATTAAAATTATCTCTCAATAGAATACTATGGGGTACAAAATCGAAAGCCTTTGAAAAATCTTACAACAGAAATGTTGAAACATGCCCTTTGTCGATTTCTTTGAGAATATTATCTACGACATTTAAATGAGCTGTTGAGCAACTGTGCTTTGGTCTAAAACTAGCTTGAATGGGTGAAAGCATGTTATTTGCAAATAAGAAAGTTGAAATCTATTGATTACTGATTCTTTCAAAGGCTTTAGAGTTTAGGGACAGAGGGAAGAATTGAAGTTGGACGCGGTATTCTTTAACTTGGGAGGAAAAATTTTTAGGAATAGGAATGTTAGATGTTCAAACTATTTAAAACTTGCAAGTTTACACTATAAAAATTACAAAAATCGTTGTCAAAAAGAACTCCGAAATAAAACACATCCAAAACCTTCAATTATAAATTTCCAGTGTTTATTTTTTATTTAACCTTCATACATGGTATAACTTGGGAGGTGTTTCGAATGTGTTACAGCGGTCCATTTGTGTGACGGGTATTTAGACAGCGTTCAGCAAGAAATAATTTTTGAGGATTTCCCCATGTTATGGTAAGAAGAAGTAGTTAAAATTGTGTTGAAAATGTGGGTTAGAAAAAAGAGCTACAAATGGCAAAATGATTTAAAAAAATTTAGGATGCATTTTGTCCAGCCCAATATCCTCGAACTTGATTCCTTGGACAGCTTTTTTATATCTGGTGTTGCGGGTGATGATAAAATTGGAGAGATTTTCAATGTATTGTTCCGAGTTTTACTCATAATTGTATTAGTGTCGGAGAGGGCCTCTCTCCGGGTTATTTATTGTATATAGATATACTAAATATAAATTTTTTGAGTGACATAAGAAAAAACAGGGAAAAATTCACACATTTACTCATTATCCTCAAAACAAACACTTGTATCTATGGTGTCAAAGACATATGGGCAAAAAAACTAAACTGAACGTATTGTAAAGTGATTAGAAATTACAGCACTTTTAAACACGTCTTTTCACCAGCATACTCGTATGTAAAGATATAGATATATGAGATAGGTATATGTATCTAAATATGTTACAATTATATCTAAATATTTATGTGAGTTCATTGTACAATTCAAAATTAGATCTGATTTTCTCCCTACTTTTCTCAATTTGAATAATGCTTCCAGGAAATACTTAAAACAATGACATATTATCATCTACCTACGTTAAGTTACAAGATATGCAAATTAAGAGATTATTCTTAACTGAAACAAGTAGGTAGAATATACATTTAATTTACATATTTAAGGATGCTTAATCAGCTTGACAAACAAAGTAACATCGTTAGTGTGACATTATAAAATTTTAAAATTGGTGCACTAGTGCGTATAAAACTAATACAAGAATGAAGGAACTATATAGTCGATAAAATGTTTACGACTAGGTGGCGCCAATTTACTTTTATACCTACTTATTCAAGTAGATAAGCATTGAAGATGTTCTCTTTTTTAAAAGATGGTTTTATTAACTCGTTTCCTTGTCTGTGTGTTTTGTTTTTTTTTGGGTACAAAATTTGGCAATCGATTTTAAATTAAATTTTAAATAAAGTTCAAAGCTCACGAAAAATGGGTTTTTGCTGATACAGGACTGGTAAAATGGAAAATAAATTGGTTTGCTCCTGAAGCTTAGTAAATTTTTTTCAATTATTATGATAATAAAGAATGGTAAGAAGCCATTAAATAAATCTGTTTGAATAGGTAGGTGTTTTTTTTTTGGGAAGGAGGAAGGGGGAAAGGTGAAGTGGGCTCATATTAAAAAATTATTGAATCTGGGCATATTATGGCACAAGATTTTAGGGTATTTTTTAATGCTGGATATAATAAACGACAGATAAAGGTGTTATATCTTAAAAAAAAAAACATGTGTATTGACACTACTATAAGTACACTAATACGTTACGTAATATGTAGAGTGGACGGTGGTGCATCTGCCAGGAATTAGGAAATTTGAACTTGCGCATATATTTTCCCGTGTTTTAAATTTTCTTGATATGTTTTATGTTCCTTTCTTTATTATTTTCACTTTAAAGTAAATTTCATCTTGATACCTAAATGATTTATATTTGTATTAATTAATAAAAATAAATGAAAAAAACCTCCTTTACGGGGATGATTTGCCAAGAGGATGGGAGAGGGATACCAGGTCACTAAATATCAAAGTTAAAAAAAATAAAAACACTAATCATTAATAAATTTCTTCTGAGGTGAAGAAAATAATTTAGTTTTAGGTTTTAGTATATAGAAGACACTTCCTGGAGTGGATTTGCCATCCTCATCTGGAAAAAATACCCTTGGGGTGGGTTTGCCATTGACAAAAGGCACCCACTCACTGGATTTGCATGGCAAAGCCTCTCCACACGAAAAAAGGAAAAGGCCCCCCATAAGCTGTGTTTTTTTTTTTTTTAATTTTTAATAACTTTTTTCCTTGTAAGAAACAAGTTTTAATCACTTCTACTTACCACAGGAAATATATTTACAAAAGATATTTCTAAAGAAAAGTTATACAACTAAAAAAAAAACACGACAAATTTACGACAACCATTTGCCTTATTTTTTTTGTATCTCCGGGAGACAAAAAAAAACACGCGTTAACTCCGTTGGTATGTTGCTGTTGCTGATAAATGTCAAACTTTGTGAAAAGTTTGCATTTAAAGAAGTGGAATGTTTAAGAAATGGAATTTTTAAAACATTTTTGGTTCGCCTAAAAAAATCAATTGGCAGAGTTACCCCATTGGCAAATGATCCCCCGTCATATAAACGTATATATATTAATATAAAAAAAAATATTTTTCGCAGCGATTTCTTTTTCTATTGCTATTTATTTATTAACGGGCAGTATTTCATAAAATATTCAAAACATCAAGATACATTTTAATATATTAGCTTTAGGTTATATTGGTACTATGTAAAATAAACAATACTTTTTCAAAGGGGGGATATAACGTATTAGATCCAGCATTAAAAAATACTCTAAAATCATGTGCCATTTGATCAAACTTTTTTTTTTCAGTTTCGAATACCCCCAACTTTCCCCGTCCCCTAAGAACCACCCCTTTAATCATAAATAAATCCTTTCATTTGAATTTACTATTTAAAGCACAAAATGGATAAAGCTTAATTATTGATGTATATGTACATATATTATGAAACATTACACTGAGGTAGTATTCTACCTCTAACTATGACTAATAAAATTATTCTTCCTAATTTTTAATCCTCGTTTCAGCCCCAAGCCGACAAAAGTCGTTCCCCAAATTTTTGAGCTCCTATAGAAAAGAAAAAAATTATTATTTATTATATTATGGGGCTAAAATTGTCAAACTTTTTTATAGCTTCAATTATTCTAAAAATTCATAAAAGATTTATTCTTTCAATGTAATGGAACTAACAAACCATCTTATAGTGACTTCAAAAGATAGATTAAAATCTTATTTTTTTTTTTAAAGAATTATTAAAATAGACCTGAAGAAGTACGAAAACACGTACCTACGAAGCATCTTCTTATTTAAAAATATAACCCAAAAAGACCTTAAGCCTACAATCAGGATTCAAACATTATAAACTGTAAGTATAACTTTCTCTGCTTTGCAGTAAATTAAATTTTAAATTTAATACCAAATTAATAACATACATCATCTAACAAAATTTCAGATATTCTTAATTAACGCTTTAAAAAGATAAAAATATAAAGTTGTATAGTTATAGTTTTAGAAATTTTGCTTTTCCATCTATACAAATAAAACAAAAATTGAATTACACGTTTCCCTGAAATTAGGCCCATGCTGTGAGTGCTTTTATGTTATACGCTTAAGAAAGAAAATAAAATCTTCCAAATAACATGATAAACGACCATTTCCAAAGTGGTTTTCTGCTTTTTCATTCCGAAATAAGACGCCTTTAAATAAAGAATTAGACAAACTCAGTTGCAAGGTTCATAAATTTGTTGGTTTTTTCCATTTTGTCGCTTTTTTTATGCCGCGACATTATTATTCAAATAAAAGCAAATATTTTCTGCTACAAAGTTAATCCGTAGGGATCTATTCTATATACGCAATATAATATTATGAGACTTGATTATTAATAATATCCAGGCCATCAGGCATAATACTGCATAGGAGGGATTGAAGTTATGGAATGGTGTTAGGTTTGGAAATAATATTATGTACTTATATATATTTATTTTCTGCAGATACACATAGGTACAGTACATAGGTTGGTCTTATTGTTTTCTACAAAAAGATATAATAATATGATAATATTGTTTTTATTGTCATAACCGTTCATCCGTTAACATGTTGACGGAAGGAAATCAATATTAATGATTTCGGTTCTCGAATTCAATGAGGGGTTGAATAAGGTTTATTCCTATGCGTGTCTTAAGAATTAATATAATATAAAATATATTTCCCGGAATTTCTATATTTGTATACTTATAAACATAAGATAGGGTTTGGGAACGAAAATATTAACCTAGTATAATGTACATAAAAGCAATGTAAATATTCTAACGGCAGTAACCATGATAATGTCCTTGAATAACGAATCTGTTTTCTTGCTATAAATATTCTTAAATGTGATAAAAAGTAAACCAGAATTCATGAAAATTGTGTTTTTTTTTTTGTGGCACAGACTTTCTTACTTTAGGATTACATTTTAAATGGATTTATGTCATGAAAAAAAAAGAAGCAAAATCCTTTTTTTTCCATTTTTAAAACTCAATTTGTTTCTAAACGAAATATTCTTAGAATGTAATGTCCTGATAAAAAAGATGATGACATCTAGTGTGAAAATTATACAATGGGGCTATAATGTAAGGCTCGATTTAAAAACATTTTGCAGCTCGTCTACGTGTAAAGCTAAATGGTTTGCCATCATATGACATTGTGATATATTTTAAGATAAATTTTTGTTTGTCCTGGATGACTTGAAGCAGGAAATTACAATCTTAATAAGACAATATCATATGATAGCTTGTTTGTATATGTTTTCATAAATCAATTTAAAAGTAATATAATATTTAGGACAAAAATAACGGATATTTAGACAGTTATATTAATTATTGTAAGGGATCTTGCATATTTGAATATTATTTATAAAATTAACCCCTAAGCTGGCAAATCTTTTGAAAGGTCTCTTGTTTTTTTTTTCTTTTTGGCAAAATAGGAGTTGTTGTTCCGCATTTGGTGAGTTTGTCAACTTTAAGATTTAAAATGTCCCTTTGATTCCCAATTCAGCAGAAATGAATTTTGCACTGCTGTGCTGTCGTCATCTTAAAATATAATATGATATAAATGCTGGCAGCGTTAGCGTTGTTAGGATGCTTTTGTGCTACGGAATCGTTAATACCAACGTCATCCATTTACCCAATCAATCTGTAGCTCTTCACTTCCAGACGTGTCAACAGCTCACATTTGCTAATAAGTTCCCAAGAAGGAGAAGACTTGAAGCACACTTTGAATGCAATTATTATTTATACATATTATATAAAATATATTTAAAAATAGTTAAAATCAAAAATGTAAAAAGGTAAAAGGGCATTCGGTACTCCTTGTCGCATTTGTTTTACCTTTGGATTTGAATGTACTTTCAGCTTCCTCCGAAATCGACTAGTGATCACGCCTGTTATTTTCCAAGAACCAAAAATATTATTCTGTGGCCAGAATCATGTGTTACACAAAATTAAAAACAGTAGCGCAAAATTTTAAACGATTTAGTACGATGTTAAAGCATTTTTAGTATGATAAAATGGCTTTAACATCGTACTAAATCATTTAAAATTTTGCGCCAGTATAATTTCTTTGACATTGCTTGAATTAATTGAATCAAATAATAACATAAAAATAGTAACACACAAGTATTGGGAACCTGGTCATCCCCCGGTTTAAGAAGTGGATGTCGTCCATAGGGCATAGCGCAGTTGATAAATAATTAAATGATTTGGAAGTTTACAGTCCTGTTTTGCTTATACCGTTATAAGTATTTTCAATGGCATTAACTATGATCATAAACTCAAGATATTGCAGTTTAAAAAAGAAGATATATTAACAGCCCTATTCTAGCGTTTTAAGGATGTTTGATTCTTTGTGAAGTTTGTTGTGATTCGATAAAATTTGTACTATTCTCAGATAATTCTCACAACAGAACTTACAAAAAAATTCACGACATCGACATCGACTTGAATTTATTATATTATAATTATTGTTAAGTTCTGAATTTTTGTTGAACGAACCCATTGAATACTTTTTCTTTTTGATTGTTAAATGTCAAACTTGTGAGTTGTGAGCTACCAAAAAGTAGATCACAATTTCGATAGTTCTTGAGAGGCTCATAAGTTGTGTAGGTGCTACTATAGATTACGAAAACCTCGCAAAATCATTTTTAGCTAAATTTGTGAGGTTGTTGTGTCTTGTTAAGTATCAGTGAGGTTTGTCAGAATAGGACTGTCAATGAATTACAAAACCATATATTTCCAAAAACTGAAAATAATGAATTATTTTAAAAAAATCTCCCGAAAACGGGTTTCAAAGGTTCAAAAGTATTTTTAACAAGTTGGCAAAATAAAAACAAAAAAACAGATCTTCAAGCAATCCTTTCTTATACACTTACACACTTGAATAAATGCAAAACTTTTATTGAACTTAAATGAGAATTATGTCCCTTTAAATCGTTACTCCAGATAATTCAACTACAAAAATCACTTAACAGAGTCAGATTAAGCAACAATATTGGTTCATTTGTATTTATAAAGGCATTTGTGAAGTTTATATTTGATAAGGAAAATCGTGTTATGTCATAGTTGATATAAATTCGAAGTAAAGTATACATTTTTGTTCAACTTTTAATTTTATACTTTAACTAACTTTTACTCATCCCATACATAGTTATCCAATATCCAAAATGACCACGATGATGCCATTTAATTTTTGATTAATTCATAGAAACTTAAGGTACACAAATATTTTAGTCATTAAATATAAAAATTTTTAAGCTTTCATAAAAAAATTACTTCAGAATAAAAATCTGGTGGATTGATTAAAAATTTTGGACAAGGCGTGGTATGGCGCAATTGGTAAAAGATTGATTCCGACACAACACATCACGCCACAACACATCACCCGAGATAAATATGGCTCTACGCATATTAAATACATTGAAGCGACAGCGATACACGACTCCACAACACACCACATGATATATGTGTGGATCCGGCTTATAAGCTTGGATCCGGCTTATTCAGGAAAGAGATACTTCTCTAATTTTTAAACATATGAAACAATTTCTGTCTCAAATGTTATATTGTTTACGTTATGACGTACCATATTTCACGAACTGACGTACCTAACTGTTTTTTTCACATTTTACAAAAACGCCATTGTTAACACAATTTTTTTTCCCTATTGTTTTGTAAGCTACGAGTTTTTTATTTTTAAATTTAAAGATCTATTTAACGATTTAAGGAGCTATAGCTTAAATATGCGTTTTCCCAAGATATTAAAAAAGCAGTTACGTCAGTTCGTGAGATGAAGGACGATTATTAGTAGTTCTTGATAAAAGGTATCCGGATGTCAAAAATAGTAGCATTTTTCTGAACTTGGTGTACTTCAACTGCTAAAATCATATATATACATTACGGATCGGCATTTTATCTAATTGCACTAGAATAGTGACCTTTACTTTATTTTAGTGACTTATCTTTCACCTAATTATAGTTTGTTTATATTCTTAAATTAATTAAACAAAAATAAACAAAATAAAATGACTGCGAACTTCGTTTTTCCCAAATTCATAATTTACTTTAGAAATATTATTTTTCTTTTAAATCAATTAATATTAATCTGAAAGCATTATTGAATTTGCAGTTTGTGTGTTAACCTCTGTTACTTAAATATTTTTATGGAAGAATAACAAACAAATTCTATATTGCAACTACGTCTTAATAAATTTAAATTAAATTAAAAATATTGTTTTTCCATTTCAAAAACTTTGTTTCAATTTATTTAATATTTTTTTTGATATAAAAAGTTATAAAATAAAATAAATGTGTCTATAGTAATTTATTTATTTGTTAAAACAATCACTTTGATTTCCAATTTTTCCAATCAAATAATTGGAAAACCTTTAAATGTTTTTTGATCATTTTTTCAAATTTATGTAATAATATAAATATAATCAATAAAGACCTGGAGCCCACTCAGGATTTTATTAAATTTTTTTTAGTATTTCATTTCATACTAAGGTCCGGTTGCATTTCAAAAATCTATATTTAAATTAATTGTTAACAAAAAAAGCAGTTCTCTCTATGCAGGAGTTTTCGTTTTGTCGGTAATATTACAACATATTATTATGTCCAGCAAATAACAATCCTGGCTATTTGAAAAGGTTTAAAGTTATGATGTGGGTTCAAGGGTTTCAATTTCACGAGTATGAAAATTTACATGGGCGGGAATACTATACATTTTATACCCATATCATGTACATACATATACTGTAGCCACGTGTGTTGTATTAGAAATTGACTAGAAATAATAATTAAATTTAGAGTCTTACATTGGCATCAAAATAATCACTGGTTTAGATTTTCGAGTGTTTTAAAATTAACAATTAAAATTTGTAATGATGAGTTTCAATGAAATCTGGAACTGTCACTTAAAGAGTATGGTAGGTACATACTTAAAAGTGTGTATAAAACTTAAAACTACTATAACTAAATCACACAAAATCCATGGAAACCACAGAATCCAGAAATCGCGAAATATAAAATACAGTAAAATCAAGAAAACTCTAAATCCCGAAACTATTAATTAATTTACTTATATGCTTTAAGATTATGTAAACGACCTACTTTACTTGTCGTACAAAATAACAAATGTTGACGTTTAACAGAAAAAATGTTGAATACAAAAAAAAAAATATATATAGAGACAAGCGATTTTCCAATCTTTTGCAGTTTAAATGGAAAAGTGCAAGTGTTTCATAATGGGACTTTAAATTTTCCAATAGCCGTGAAGAAACGCCAATTATAAATGAAAATTTAAAAGGGTTTTTTAGCTTTAATGATAAGTAAGGTAAATGATAGTTAAATCGAATTTAACTGCGTATGAAGAAAATGGCCCATAATTTCTTTAACATTTAAACTGCTCTTGCTCTCACTGTTTAACCAATTTCTGAAATAGTGTTGCCAACTTAAGGTTCTATACCTCTAAAAGAAAACACCCGTTATAACAATCCGGGTACTTTATACAAAGATACATTTATTTTATAAAACTTAAATTATGGACTATAAAGCGATCGGTTTGTATGCTTTTGCTTTTTGACTGGACTGCAAGGAGATTTATGAAAATAACTCAAAAATAAATGTCTAAAAGCAAGATAAAAGCTTTTTTTATTAAAATAGGGCTAGCAAGAGGCATTTGTTTTTTAATATTTAAACTGATTTATGAAGCATGAAATTGATTTTTATACAACATAAAGAAAACACTTAGAACCGGCCACCAGTCTAAGGTCTATATATATATTTCCAATAAATTAGAATTCTATCAATAAATCCTGAAATATGAATTTTTATTTAATTTACTTATGCGGCTTGGAAAAATCCAATGGAAATACTATACTAAATTTAAAAATATAAAACATACAAATTGCGAGTAATCAAGCACACAAGTACACCCAAGGACCCAAGGTCTGTCCTGTCTTTGTATAGGAGGAATATTTTTCAAATTCATATTTCTTATGAAAAAGTATGTATATTCTAAATATATACATATTTCTCACATTTGCAGTCTGCATTAATATAATGTTCAAGGTAAAAGTAGAAAAGCATATAATATTCCAATGAATAACGTCAAATTGTAATAGACGCAATACCTTTGTGTATATATTCTTCATGACTACCATCAGCTGAAAAATGCCACCATAATGTTCTCCTCACATAAATATTTATATTATGTTGTATGTATGTATCTGCATAGAATTGACAAGGACATTATTTTCCTTTGGTGTTATTTATTTCAGTCCTTAGGGTTTGCGTTTTGTTTTTTGTATACGATTTCTAACAAAATTTATGGCACAAAGCACAACCATATCTACAATTTTCGTATAAATTATCATTAGATATCCATTACATTAATCAGAATCTCATGATTACCAATGTGCGGCATTGATTTGTTCCCTTAAGGCTAAATTTTGTCATATTCACATAATATTAAATAAAATATTTAGAATTAACGTTTCTTAAGCCTAGAACGGTCCTGATGCGAAACGAAATTTTTCGTTGGTCTCCAACACGACAGCGAAATGCTTACGAAAATGACAACAAAAAATTACCCATTCAAAGTGTCACTAAGACACCAATTGCAAAAACAAAATACAAAACATAAAAATCACAGAGATGCACGCTGATATGAAAGAAACAACATTATACAAACACGAATACAACTCAACAAATGTCACTTTTCCGCAAACAATAAATGGTCTGGACAATTAATTCTGTGCGAAAAAAGAGCGGAGACTTATCCAAATAAACTGCTACAATAATCAATTTATTTCGCTTATCGAACTGCGTACTGGAAAACGAAAACCAGAACGAAATTGTTCGTTTATGATTTCGTTGTGTTGTTTTTGCATTTATTATTATTTTTTGTCCGCACATCGCACATATAAGTTATTGTCTACCCAAAAGTGGGGGCAGCGGTGGGCAGATTTTAATAAAATCATTTTCTAAATTTGTTTCTCATTCATCAGAACAAACCTTGAAAATTTAATCCAAATCTTTAGAACCGTCTCGAAAACCGAGAAACAATAAAAGTGGGCGTGGCAGTGGGTGAATTTTTCCAAAACTATTTTCTGATTTTTTTCTCCTTCATTTTAACACTCCCTGCTAATGTCTCCCAATCCAAATCGTTAGAGCAGTTCCTGAAAACCAAGAAACATAATGAAAGTGGACGTGGCAGTGGGCGGATTTTCCCAAAACCTCTGTAACTTTGTTTACCCCGGCCACCTCATACGTCCCCCGCCTACGTGCTTAAAAATCGCAGGGGGTAATTGCAGCGTTTAAAAGCAGTCTTTCATTTCCTTTTTTTTTAAATCCAGACGATTTCTTTTTTATCAGCAAGTCATTTATGGCATTAAATCTGCATTAATTTGATGAATGACAGATCCTGGATGTGTTCAGAAATATATATCCAAGGGTGGAAACACAAAAAGAATATAGATTTTTTGGATTTTTTGCATAATTTTAAATTGCAATATCGGTTATAAAACTTAAACATTTTTCTATTAAGTTGAAACTTTTAAAGATATATAAAAAAAAACAACAAAACATAACAGAATTAATCGATTAAAAGCAAAAACAAAATAATTCATGGTTTTTATGTCATTGCTTTGACAGTTTTGGATTTCAGCGCAACAAGGGGTTTATCATCTGATTCATATTCTACGTCGCGTCGGTTGCTTCTATACCGTAATGTCACCACTTTGGTTATGGAAATCAATCTCAATCTCTAATTCCATATCCGAGTCTCCTGCCAATTCATCATCGCTTTGCGATCCATCCTCAGGATTGGGATTTACTCGCTGTTAATCCTCCATAAAAACGGCGTGGCGGGGTTCCATTTCTAAAGTTAAAAATAACAATCCTGCATACGAAACCATGAACTACATAAATAAAAACATAAAATTCACAGCCGAAATCACTCTTCTGGATCTTACCATTTACAAAAACATCAACAAATTAAATTACAAGATCTTGAGAAAGATAACAATAACTGACCTAACGATACACAAGGATTCACACCAACCACAAGCACAAATAATGACAGCATATCACAAAATTGAACCTCGGCTTAAAAACAACACGAGTCAATAAATTAAAGCCCTATGATGATCTATTAGATCGAAACGCGTTGTTGTGATACTAATGATACTATTAAATAAATAAATAAATTTAAACTATCTTTTTTAAAATCTTTTTTTTTTTCCAAAAAAAAAAGTCTGATAATTCTCTACTTAAAAGAATCACTTGAAGGTTCGCATCAGTGCTATGTAGGTCGTTTTAAAAATTTAAAAGTTAAGACCCACTCGGGCCAAGTGTTTGTTGCTATCTTTGGGAAAAATCCTGGACATGCATCGGTGCGAGCTTACCTGATCCACGAAGAAAAACCGTCACAGTAAACTTGGGCACACGGACAAACAAACGTAGGCATAGAAAAATAGACCGACCGACGCGACACGCACGGAAGACTTTTTTTTACCTCTCCATCATCGTAATGTACATAAGTTTTGTTTAACATCGCAAAATATGTTTTTACACAAAACTGAAAAGATCAATACTTGCCCTTAGAACATATAAAAACTTTAATTTAAATTATTTGCGTTAAGAAAACCAACAAAAAAAATTATACCAATTTTACATAAATAAAGTTTTTTTTTTTTAATTATTTTAAATTTAAAGCCTAGTACGCTGCTTATACGAAACGAAAAATAAAAAAATAATAATAAATGCAAAAACAACACAACGAAATCATAAACGAACAATTTCGTTCTGGTTTTCGTTTTGCAGTACGCAGTTCGATAAGCGAAATAAATTCATTGAACGGTAGCGATCCCCATTCACAGTAACGTGCCGGTCTTGATCATCACGGAAGAAGTACGGCCCAATGACGCCGCCGGCCCATACACCACACCAAACCGTAATTTTTTCGGGATGCAAGGATGACTCATGGAGTACGTGTGGATTGCTGCCCGACCAATACCGCATATTTTGTTTATTGACGAAGCTATTCAGCCAGAAATGAGCCTCATCGCTAAAGATGATTTTTCAATGAAAATCCGCTCTTAACGTTGAGGCCACTGACTCCGAATTTCGGTAGTAAATTTTAATAATTTCGACTCGTTGTTGGCTCGTATATCTTTCCATCATGAAATGGCAAACCTTACTGAAGAGAAATGTCAAAAGAGCGGCAAGAAATATGGCGTCGTTTGCTGTCCATTATAAACTGACCAAATGCCAATTTCAATGTCAATGACAATTTATTGCCTGTGTGGACCTCCTATATTGTCAAGTTATTTAAGTTGTCAAATGTCAGTATAGAAATTACGACCGCTGTCAAATTTCTTTTTTTATCTTTAAAATCACTTAAAAATATTTATCATTAAAAACCTAACTACTCAAAGTTAATGAGAAAAATAATTTCCTATGTAATATAATTTTAACATATCTATGAGCTAATTAAAAAAAAATTCATCAAAGTTCTCTTGGATAACAGAAACACGCGGATGTACATATTTTGAAAAGTTAGTTTTGGAATATGTACCTACTCTTTTTCCAATGAACATTTTGCAATTTTCATTTACCCATTACCTGGAAAAATATTCTAGTTTTTAATAAGGCCCTATAGATAGGATTTTCATTGATATATGTACTAACAAAAGTAACTAGGTATAATAACAAGGATATGCGGAAATATTATCTTCGCCAGTTGATGTAACCTTTTACCATTTATGCGTCGAGCGCGGCAAACAAAGTTCAGATTATTTGGAATTCGATCCACATAAAGGGTTTATTGCTTACCAATCCATAATACCTACACAGACAATAATTCGCAGTGTTACAGAAATCAAAGCAAATGTACATTACATAGGTTTATAAGTAACGTTGGTAAATTAAATTACGTTTATAATAACAACGTTATTATGTACCTCCATTTAAATCGTTCTTACATACATATATTATGTTCATTGTAAATTTATTATTTTTATAGATACTCAAATTTCAGAATATAATCATGGTACTGAGCTGCGTGATGTCAAATTAAATTTTGAATGACTTTAAAGGATTCCTTTACAAGAAGCCTGTTTATTTTCAACAATGAACATTATTTTTATTTGTAGCCAGAGATTGAGTGGATCCAATGAAATCATAAAATAAACTTCATATTTTTTTTTTAAATGATAAAATTATTTTAGAAACTTTTCTCGTCCTAACGTGCGTGGGTTTGATATTTTTTCTACCCCAAAACCAAGATTTTCTTTTCTTTTTTTTTAATTTAAGTTAAGTTTAAGTAAAATATTCGGTTTCTCATGAATATATAAATTACCTACGACGTAATCGAGGTATTTTTTATTCTTATACATTATACAACAATGACAGCCAGGGTCATTTTTTAAAGGTGGTAAATTTTCAAAACTACCTAAAGAATATTCAACAACGCTATAAAAGTTTCTCTAATAATTTAGATATTTCAATAAATTCAGCCTCGTAGTGTAATCACCAGGGATAGGATTTTGCTCACTGCCTTTTTTTTTGCGCAATCGTATGAAACTTTATACTTTAAACAAACATGTTTCGAGTCCTGGTGATGTCGAATTAATATGTAATTTATTTTGCCTTTTTTTGATTTTTCTTTGGTTTTTGGCTTTTTTTGCCTTTTCTCATATTTTTCCTCTTTTCAAATATTATATACATACACACAAAAAGTAAATTTTCTCAATGTAAATACATGGATATTTCGGATCAACATCATTTTTTTGTATGCATTGACGATTGACTTAATTTGCTGAACACAAAAATTTCGAATGAGTAAATAAATCTTTATGTAACTTTTTTGAGTGCTTTCAATTGGCGACGCTACATCTTGTAACATTGTAACAGATACAGAACCCAATTCATGTTTTTTTCTTATATTTAGGAAACATAATCGGAGAAGTTTTGAAAATCTTGACAAAATCAAGGGTTACTTAGAGATACAAAAGGTACAGTTGCAAAAGATGTTTTGAACCAATACAAGTCTGTTTTTTCTGCGAATAAAGGACTTGAGACATTATTCCAAATAAACTGCGTCATTAAAGGTGACGACGAAAACAAAAAAAATAGAAGTGGGTGATGTTGAGTTTTTCAATTGTATTGGAATCCACTCGTTTCCTTTGATGTAGAGAGGTCTTTCAGTTCCTTTAAAACGGTATTGAGGGTCAACCGCATGCGGTTGTTGCCTGAAAATTAAAAAAAAAACTTATGGTTCAGTGTTACTATAATTAAGTTTTTATTTTTTTCCCTCTTGTTTGAATAAATGTTTTATTTTGCCAATTTGGGTGTTTCAATTTGCCTTTTTTTTTTAATTTTTAGGTCAACAAAATCCCATCCCTGGTAATCACAATTATCTTACTATCGACTAATACCAACTGAATATATACGATTCAAATTAATTTCGTTTGTGCATTTTTTCCCGTTTTTCACGACGACGACCGACGCACGTCTTTATTTGGGCCTCAGCTAGATTAATATGTTCTCTGTGGAACAAATTTTTGGGGTCGTATTTAAATTTAGCGTATCAAAATCGTTGGAAAAGTATAAAGTCTGGTTGTGAAAAAAAGGAGAGCGACTCAAGATCAACTGGAAAGCGTAAGAGATAAATTAAACAGAGGCTATCAATTTCATCTGAGTGTCGTTGTTGATTGGAATTGTGTGAAGAAAGATTTATTAAAAAAAAAAAAAAAACAGATAGAACTACATAATTCGCAGAAAAATAATTCATTACTGAAAAAAAAAATACTCCTCCAGTTAAACCCAGAGGTGTACTCTCTATCAAAAATGTCGCAAATGGCAATGGCACATTATCAGTCGTATTTATAATTACATTGTACACCTTTGGTAACTTAAGATCACTGTCAAACTCCAAAATCCTATTTATAAACATGTTTCATCGATTGTCTAACTTGAACACTGCAATTGGTTGTCTAATTCTAAAGTGGGTACGTTCAATGAACTAAGAATTGAAAAGTTATCTTGAAATAAATGAAATATACGTTGAAAGTGTTCAAAAGTTCATTTGCAAGTATGTTATTCCGCGCGTTCAATAGATAACAATTTGCATTTGAAAATTTAGATTTCTGAATTTTTCTGGCTTCTGATTGGGCAGCTGTCATAAAAAGTTAGATGACTTTTAGAGCCATCTGACAGCTGACCAACCAGTAGCTTTAAAAATTCAGAAATATGAATTTTCAGATATGCGTGGATTGAGTATTATGAGAATATATTTAGATTAATTATTATTAATTCTAATTATTACGACTATATGATTAAAATGATGTTGCTGCGATACTTTTTTTAGTGAGCAAAAAAATAAAAAAAAAAAAAAAACTGTCCAGGATGAAAAATTATGTAAAAATGGCTCTCATGACATCAGAGCAAAAATAATATTTGAGGTGAAAATTTTCATTGAACTGTGAACTAGTACCAAAGAAAAATAAAATATGCATGACTGCATCGTACGTACCTGCTCTTGTTGTTGAAAGCAAAACTATACATAGAATGTGACATAGATAATTTAATTGCACCAAAGAATTCTTTACTTTTGAATTGATTAATCTTAGTATAAAAAAATTGAAAAAACTAATTTTTATTTTGTTTTTTTGATTTTTTAAATATGTAGGGAAGAGGGGGTTTCAACGCGGGGTACCTTTGAACATGGCTAATGAAATCTTATCAAATAAATACTTCAAAGCGTAAACTTAATTTCAAACATGGCAATACCGAAATCCTTAGTAATTTAATAAATACACAGCCTATGGAACTTATTCTAAATTTTCTTCATAAAACGAAAACTCATATTAATCTCGAATCATTATTTTGGCAGAATGCCATAACTTTTATGTGACCATCACGACGATCTTCTTTTTTTTTTAAGATTAATGTTCTATCCTTAAAAGTCAATTTAAATTCAGATTGCTTCTCTGTGGTGTCTTTCTAAAAGCCCTAGGGTTTTTATGTAGATGGTGTGTAGAGTGTAGTATAACTACCTAACACGCCTGTTGCTAGGTATCTGTGAAAAAAAAACAACATGATTCAATTTGCATAATTCATTTTAAAAGGCATGCTATAAGCCACGAGTGGATTTAATAGCTTCCTTTACATCTGCTCGGGACGCATGTTTCATTTGTATCAAAAACATTAACAGGCAATCCTTTTCTTGACCTTCTCCAGCTCTTAACTGCTACGAATATTTAAGAGAAAAAGCTGGGAAAATCTGTCAAATTAAAATGTCTTGTGGTCCTGGTCATGTTCTTCTATAAACTTGGTATGTCACGTACACAAATTTAAGGCGTAAATCGATATCAAAAAAAAAAATGAAAGTGTTTTTCAACACTTCAAATGCGGTCTTCTAAGCTGGCAGCAAGAAAAATGCATGTTTTTTTTTTTTTTTTTGTCGCCAGGAACACATTCCTATACAATAACAATTTCTCGGAATTACAAAATAAAAAAATTGCAAATGGCAAAAGCAAAAATAGTATGTCAGGGTGAAAAAAGTCTTCATAAGCTTTATTGAGTAGATACCTACAACAGCCAAGTTGCTTTCTATCTCACGTTCATTCAAGTTCAATTTTTTTTTGCAAAAAAATATTCATTTGATACAAGAACCTTTCTTTCTAAAAAAAAATAATAGAAAATGAAGACAAAGATAAATTGTAAATTTCAGTGTTTTGGTGATATTCCTAAATTAATTTATTTGTACTGAGACTGACTAAGTAAGAGGATACAACATTACTTTGTGAAACATTTTTAATGAGAAATTGTGTGCACCTGGCAGAACATTTTCAAATTAGAATTTGACATACCTAATTAGAACGTCATGTGGTGAGATGACAGATGTGTCCTTTATAGTCCTTAACTAATTATTAATAACGTTGTTCATTGACACAGCTTTCATTAACACAAATGACAGTTGAGTTGAAATGCTATATTTCTTTTAGATTTGTTTGGCTAATTTAAGCTGTATGTTATTTTCTTTCGGTTGATGACTAATTGGGTCAAAGCCATTTTAACTTATCCATGTCTGATGGCTTAAGAGACAGTTTCAGTTTCACATTCAAACTAAATATACATACATTATGTATGTTCACTAAGGCTTATTTAAAAATTTTAAAATGTCTTCGATTTTTTTCAATGCCACAAGCTTTTCAGTTGAGTTTAGTGAAATAATAAATCTGGTTGAACTTTCGGTCCTTAAGATCAATATTTAGAGGTCGCTCATCGCTTTTTATGACTTTAGAACCGGTTACTGTAAGGAAATGATTGAAACGTATTCTTGAAGAAAATTGTAACGTTCCTTATAAAAGGTTCTTACTCCTTATTTAATACCTTATGTGAGTATATTGATGAAAATTCATTTTATCGTGGTAAAACCACATAACGTCAGTAATCTTTTGGACAATCAAATTGAAATTGTTTGAATCCATGCTTTGCATATTTTTAGGAAATATTGCATTTGCGGATTTACATATTTCCTTCTGAAAACTGCTCTTTAAGGGACAGAGAATCCAAAAATGCAAAAATATTTTAATCTATGAATTGGTATTTAAAAATTTCAAAAAAGTGGATAAGATATAAAATCTTGTTTTCCGTCGGCTTTATGTTCACAATGGAATTTAAAAACTTCACCCAGAAAATTTTACATTTCGTCGCTTGGATAAAATGCAGTTTTGTTATTTGATTTTTTCTCTACAACCTAGTGAAATCCGTCTTTCGATATCTGCCGTAGTTCCCAAGATATTTTCCTCAAAATGTGTCGTATGTGCAAGGTCGCCAACATTTAAGTATTTCTTTGTCGTATGTGTATATAAAATGCTACACATACGACAAAATAAAGACATACGACATTTTTTTCATACCTGTTTAACCAAAGTTTGATAAATAATTGTCGTATGTGTCATTTTTAATACACATACGACAATATTTTATTGAAATTCCGATAAACGTTTGTCGTATTTCTCATAAGAAAAAACACAGACGGGTGTAATTTCAGTCGTGATCAAGATGTCGCAGAGGTCGGACGAGTCCCCTGCACCAAGAGTATCTGAAGAACTCTATGCGTATGATAATGGAGCATTGTTATGCTTTGAATAATCCTCTTTAATTTTTTAGCATGCGCAACGAAATATTTACGAAACATCGAAATACCCAGTCAAGTAACTTTTAATTCGCCTTTTTAAAAAAATTAATTTCCCAAACGTTAATTTGAAAATTTTACAAAGGAACCAAAAGAATTTTAAAAATTAAGTCTGAAAACCTAGCTTACAAGCAAATCCAGTTCTTTAAAGTCAAAACTCTTATCTATTTACACTGGTGAGAAGACTTCATTTAAAGAAGTGTTTTACACTAATTTGGTCTTATTTATAAACGTTGTCTAACTTTAGACAACTGTCCAACTTTGGAGAATGTGTTCAAAAACCTTGTTTATTGTTGTCTTATAGCTGCCTTAACTTAGACACAAGAGTATATTGTCTTAACAGTGAATAATGTGATATTTATTTTTATTAAATAAGGAATATTTCAAACAATTTGAAAATAGTAAGGCTGAGTTAGGCAGTGTCTAAGTAGACAAAAATCTAATAATATATGACGAATTATGATTTGAGCAAAAAAAACGGACGTTTTCAAAAGCCAACCGATGCTAATTTATGACAAAAAGAGCTTCGTTTAGCTCCAACAAAGGCCATCAACACAAAAAAATAAATAAAGAGTATGGTTCCTTATCTGGAAAAAAATGAGATATTATAACATTTTATCGTGCCATTTTAAAAATCAAAGTGAAATAATTAATGTGATTTTTTTTAAACTTACGAATATTTTTATGTTTATATACCAAAAGTGTTTTTTTCAATAATTGAATATAGATTAGGTAATTTTAATTATTTTTTTAGAATTAAACCTTTTTTATTTTTACTTTTTTTTTATGTGTTGAGAATAAAAAAAATTATTTTTTATAGATAAAATAAAATAAATAATTAAAAAAAATAAACCTGAGTTTGTTTTTAAATAAATAACATGCTTTATATTGTCGTATGTAACATACCAACGACATTTAATTTTTTTTCATTTATTGTCGTATGTGTGATTATTTTGTCGTATGTGTTTGGGTAACAAGCAGTTTTGGTCAAACCGTCACATACGACAACGGCATATTGGCAAAAATTAACCCTTATTTCTTTCATTATGATAATATTGTATTTATTTTATCGTTTTTGAGTTGTCAGATGTTTTTTGTATAAGCCACTAAATTTTCAAAAAAATTCACCGTATAGTTTTTGAGAAAAAAAATTTTGAACTTTAAATGCGTTTTCCCAAAAGTAGCAAATTGTAACTTAAGACAATATTTTATCCAGGCGACGATTTCACTTTTCACCTATTGTGATTTTCAGCCGAAATTCCATGTTCGAAATATTCTCCTTATTGTGAATATGCATTTAGGGATTAATACCTACCTATTGAAAGCCTAAGTTTTCATTTGAAAGGGGAACGTAATTTCCTTCGGATGAAACTCACTATCTTATGTAGCTTTTAAAATTCCGGGAGAACAAATAATTTTAAGGTGAAATATTTTCCGGCTAAACTCACAATAAGGCTAAATATCTTCAGAATGACTTAAAAGAGTCTTGACAGTCTTTTCTAGGAAATTGAAATATCTTTCTTTGTTGGCAAGAATATTTTTTTGTATTATACCTACTTATACGTTTAGAGTTAAAAAGTTATGTGAAGGATTTATTCGACCAAGATATACAGAGTCAGAGAGGGACAACCTATGGAATTTGACGAAAAAAAGAAAAAAAAAATGAACAATTAGTAAAAATTCTCTGTTACGAACTGATAAAATGTTGGTATAGACAAAGGTCGTTTCTCAGAGTCAAGAGCGGCCAAGTACCCCCCTGCGGGTACGATTAAAATCGCAAGTGCGTTCGAAGCTTCTAGGTATTCATTCGCATTTCTCACATTTAATAATATATTTTTGTCATTTTTTGTAATAATTAGATCATCTATAGTTATGGCAGGAAAAATATGGAGGTTTTGTTTCTTTCAGTACAAAAATTTGTTTGATTTTTCTTCGAATCCAGTGGGATTTTATAAATCTCCTCTGCCATATCACTGGAAAGAGATCATTTTCATTGAGTTTTACTGAAAATAACTTAACTATAGAGTTTAAGTAGTACCTACGTTCAAATGGGTTGTCTACCTTTAATTCAAAATCGTGCTGGAATTTTTAAAAAGACTGTTTTTTCGACTATGACATAGCCCATCAAGTTAAAAATAAAAATAAGTGCCAAATAAAAGTACCTACTGAAAATAAAAATATAAAAATATGGTCGTGGGAAAGATTTTGATAAAAAAGAAGACAACTAATTATTTTTCGATGAAGTTTTCTTTTTCAACGTCTATTTATATAAAGTGTTGAAAAACTGTTAAGGAAAACCTTTTTTTTCTCAAAAACTCAGGGAAAGAAAAATCACATATAAAAATCATACGCTTTTAAATTATTTAAAACATCATACAGTAAAACCAGCTGAAGGGAAACCCGACTAAGAAAAAAACCCGCTTATCTGAAACAATTTTTCCATCCAGAGCATTTTTCGACCAATTACCTCGCTTAGCTGAAACATATTTTCAGTTAAATTTTATATTTTTCATTGAAAAAAGTGAAAAAAATGGAATCGAACAGAACAAAAAATTTACTGAACGCTTTCACATCTTTTTTATTTTTCACCTCCACCATTTCCACCACAAATTTAAATTTCTGATATATGTAACAACCATTTTATTTAATCTACGTATCTATTATCTATTTTATTTAAATTTTTTCTATAGTCAACTTCAAAAGATAAATTCAATTTTTTCTAGCTTTAAATTTCTGCTTAATGAATTTTTTAAATCCGCTAAAGTGAAATTTTTTTTCACTTAAGCGGGGTTCGGTTAAGTGAAAAACCCGTTTAAGTGAGAGAAATACTGTGACATTTTTCCGTTTTTTTATGCGGGTTTTACTGTATAAGACAATTGAAGCCTTTTCTTTGTTTTTAAGATGTTGCGGTATTTAGGTATATGTAGGTATTTTATCTTAAGTCGAATTAAATGTGAATTGTGTTTTGGCAATCTTAAAAACAATAAACGTTTCAAGAGCTTTCCATAAGAGATATGACAGGCGAGATTTTGGAAATATGGTATCGGTAGGTATCTTATAAAAATCAAACTTTTCGTTTAAGATTCAATAGGTCTGTTTCTTTACTGTTTGGAAAAAGTTAGGGAAAAAGCTTGAGCTCGAGCTTTTCGATGTTTTTGTTGTAATTTTTGACCAGAAATAAAAAGTCAGGAAACGCATTTGGGATGTTTCTGATTTATTTCTGAGTAAACGTCACATTTGACAACAAAAATTATCAGTTATAGTTAGTAACAAATAAAAAAGGCAGTAGGTAAATTGTTCGGGTAGATTCTTGCTTAAGGGGAAATGCAATAAATTAAAAAAATGTCAAAAGCTCTGGCATTTTAGTGCCAGAAAAAAGTAATTAAACACGGGACCCTGTATAGGTGAGTAAAGAAACAAATCTAGCTTTTTGGCCGCATATTAGCTATTTTACTTATATTTCTTTGATTTCGTACATGGAACATTGGTATAGTGACCAGATATTTTTTAAGACAATGCGGGACATAATTTTTTTAATTGATGAAAGTATTTTATTTTCTTTTTAAGTACTACAATAAATAAATAATAAAAAATACATCAACATGTACAACATATTTCATAGGTTGATATAACTAATCAGTCTTTAAGATACAAAAAATCACAAAACTTAAACAAATTTCTTCTTTATAAAATAAAATAAAAACATAAACATAAATATACTTAATATTCCGTAAAAAAATATTTTTTGCGCAGGTCGTTAGTTATATTTTTCACTGGTGTGTAAAATCCTAGACGTGCAATCCATTGATCTAAAACTTTGGTTGTGGCAAATCGTGTGAAAGGCCATGACGGCTTCGGAAATGGCTAATTTTTTTTCGTTCTCACCAAATGCAACTTTTCGAAAAAATGAATCAAGCTTAGTCGTGTCGATGGATGCTGCAACCTTTTGCTTGTGTTTGTCTGATTTTATGTGACGGACAATATCGTTTTTTCCACCCGAAGCAATGGAAAATTCGCTTCCGCAAATGTTGAGCTTGTTGACGCCATCCTAAATAAACAATAAACAACAAATATTTTACTTCCAACGCCTTTATTTAAATAATTACTTACTTGCACAGTTCCAAACCAACCACATCAAATTCAGATTCAGAGAGATTTGAGAAAATTCCAGACGAAAATGATATTTGACATTTATAATTTTTAACGCAATGTTTACATGTGCACGGTTACAAAAGTATCTATTTGTAACGAAGAGTTGAGATGTGCAGATGTGCATATGAGCAACTTTTTCATTAGATATTCTTGAATATTTTGGTTTTGCGGGACTTTGCGGGACAAATTAATCAATGCAGGACATTTTGCGGGACAATTTATGGTGCGGGACAACTATGTGAAATGCGGGACAGTCCCGCACAATCCGGGACGTATGGTCACTATACACATTGGCACATTGGCACTTGTTTATGGCCCTCGAACAGTATTATTGTTTAAGCGTAATAACTACGTTTTTCATTTTTTTATAACCTATGTACATATGTATGTACCTACGACGACGGTTTATTCATTTCAGTGAAGTCCACTAAGTATGCAACAAATGATTCGTAGAACATATCCGAATCAAAATCAATGATTGTTAAATTATTGCATACCCGAAGGCATTTGAAAATTATTAAATTAATATTATTTGTATTAGTTTTCTTTGACCAGTGAACCCACCAAATTTCAGTCAGTAATCATTAAATAATAAATTTTTCTCATAATTTTTTTTTATTTAATATAACTCTTCCTTAAATATTTGATATTAAAAATTCATATCTTACTCTATGAACTTGGCGTCCTTTTAGATTTCACTACTTTTCATGTCTGACTTTCTTACATGAAGATTTTTGTATAGAAGAACTTGACTATCTTTTTAAACTTTATGTTTTTGTGAAATACTCTTTTTTGTAAAGATTTTTAATTATTTGTCATGTAAAGATTAAAAAAAAAAATACTGAAGCTCTTTGTGCTTATTTGTTTCGCGAAAATTATTATTAAAAAATAGAAAAATAGCAGAAATAAAAAAGTGAAAAATAAGCTCGTGGCTCCAGCTCTAGCTCCAGTTTCAGTTGCAACATCTATTGTGTTCAGACAGAGTTAATCCATAAAGTATTAAACATTGAGTTATTGTATTTATTGCGTTGGTCTGTCTCCTTATAGCATTCAGGAGTTTAACACCACCATTAAGTTCATTATAGAAACTAATGAACTGTTAACAGATACGAATGATTATTGCACAATGAACATTTCAATACAATCATCGTCATAGTATAGTAACCGTATTCTTATCCTTAAGATACTCATTATATTGTATTATTATCCAGAATTGTATGAATATTGAATAGCTATACATATATGTATACATATAAATGACTTTTTGATCAAAACTCGCATTTCATTTCCTTTGTATAATTTCAGATAAAAATGAATGACTCCGAAGAAAGCGAGAATTACTTAGTAGGCACACATCGCCTAAATGTCACAACCTCCAACGAAACCACCCAACTGGATCCAATTCTGCTGGATCGATTCACACGAAATCGAAGCATTGATGGTCCTTGGTATTATGTTCTAATTGTTATGTACAGCGTTCTTATAGTCTTTGGTGCTGTGGGAAATACACTGGTTGTAATTGCTGTGGTGCGAAAACCTATGATGCGCACAGCTCGGAATCTTTTTATTCTCAATTTGGCTATATCAGGTAAATGGACCAAAAAAAACACCTCTCCACACACAAAACCTATATTCGTATAAAAGAAATAAAATTTTATTCCATTTCACACTTCACATTTTTTTTTCCTTTTTTATTTTTCATTTTATTTTCTTTAGATCTTCTTCTATGTCTGGTAACTATGCCATTGACCCTTATGGAAATTCTGTCAAAATTTTGGCCTTTCGGAACATGTGCGGTTCTTTGTAAAATGATTGCTATGCTTCAGGCAACAAGTATATTTGTATCAACAATATCGATTTCTGCGATTGCCTTTGATCGATATCAGGTAATTATATTGATAGAGGGTTAATAGCTGATAAGAGTTTAAGCATAAATATTAGATATTATTATAGAAAGGACGATATTAAAAGGGGCGTATAGTGCGTATAGAGTTATACCTATCTGCATTATTTATGTACATAACATACTCTAAAAATTATTTATAAATATGGACAATCGAAATAAAAATTTTATCGCTAAACTTTTTTTTTAGATATAGATTTAGATAAGAGTTGTTTACCTTGCTTCGCATGCAATCAGAAATATATCGTGTAAGCACTTCATTTGAACAAGTTAAGTGCATTCAAATGGGGGGATTTCCTGTTTCAATAAAATGTTTGTTTGATGAAATTTTCTAACATCTGGTTCGGTAATAAAACGTTTGGAATTGTAAATATACGTAAAATGTGTCTATAGGTATTTGTGTTTTTTTGTTTTTAAATGAAAAATGGCCCCTTACGGCTGAATGGGGTGGAATAGACCCTCCCTTGCATACGATTTTATGCTTTTCTCGACTCAACCTACACGCTCTAGCTTTTTGTCACACCTTATGAGAATCTCCCTGTAAGTATGTGGCAAATAAAAACAATAGAACTAAAAAGATTATATGGTCAAACTTGTCTGCCCGTTCGTCTGCAGACTAAACGAGTGACTGGATTTGCTTTAAACTTAGTATCAAGTGTTTTCTGCAGATTAACCTCGATAATTGTTTTTTCATTTTTTTAAGACCAAAAATAACTACCTGCCCTACTGCCGTAAGATTTTTTTAGCAATTAATGAAAATCTTATTTTTCTCAAAAACGTGCCCACAACTTGTTTTTTTTTTTTTAAATTCAGTATTTTTTTTTTTTTTTCGGAAAAATTGTTATAAGTGGTACCAACCATAGAACCGTGTCTTTGATTTTCAATTTTCTCAAAAATCGGATCGACTGATTTTAACCAATTTTTTATAGAAAATGTTTCAAAAAGTTAAAAGTAATTATTAGGTATAATACAAACATTTTTAATTTATTTTGGATATTAAAAAAACTTTTTTTGAGAACTTAATAATTCGAAAACAACTTGATCGATTTTTATTAAACTTGGCACCCAGCAGTTTTTTAACATTATCTAGCAGATTTTAAATAAAAATTATTCTTATGACCAAAAATAACGTTGCCTCTCTTACAAGTATTTAAAAACCGGTAAGGAAAGTGTCATTTTTCTTTTTTATTAAAATTTGTATGTCAACTAACATTAATACGACCTACCATATTTTTGGAAAAAAATTATCTATTAGTCTAAAAATGGCATTTATCATATAACCATTTTTTTCGACTATTTCATTATTTGTTTAACCGATTTTAATCAAAATTTTCGGACAAGAGCTTCTAATAAATTTTAATAATATTGCATATCACAATTTTCAAAAAAAACTAAATTTTGAATTTAAAAAAAAATCGAGTTTTTTTTTGAAAATTCGATATTTCGAAGATGAGTTGTTGATTTTTTTTTTAAATTGATTTTTAAACTCCGCATTAATAAATACCCAAAATGGCGTACCAATTTTTAATTTTTATATCAATCCATCTCTCATAGAACCTTTTTTTCTGGTTTTATATTATCTCATTATTTTGTGAACCGATGTTAATCAAATTATTTACACAAGACCTTTTAATAAGTTTAATTAATATCTTGTATTTTTAAATAAAATTTCCAAATAGTTATTCTTTGAAAATTCGATATTTCGAAAATAGTTAAATCATTTTTTATCAAAATTAAAATTTTAACAACACATAAATAAATATACGAAAAAATGGCGTACCAAATATACATATTTGCATGCAATTTTTTAAGTTTAGAATGTATTTAATATTAAAATATATAAATGCTCATCTTAAAGCATGATTATGGGAATTTTCAGCCTTATAAGATTCTTAGTTTTTGAGGAGTTAAAAATTAATGTTCGACTATAATTATTTAGCTTTAGGTATACATAATTATATTGAAATTCTATTTATTTTTGCCTGAAATCAAAGGTAATATTTTTTTTTTTAATAATTTCAGGTTATTGTCTATCCAACACGGAACAGCCTTCAATTCTTTGGAGCAGTTTCAATTCTCATGGGAATTTGGCTTCTTGCACTTATACTAGCCTCACCGATGTTCATTTTCAAACGTTTGGTACACGCTGAAATTCCCAGTCTTCTTCATACCGTTGGCATCAAAGGCATATCATTTTGCATAGAAGACTGGCCTCACATCCATGGCCGATTCTATTACTCAATATTTTCCCTGTGCGTTCAATACTTGTTGCCCATAGTTATAGTATCTGGTGCTTATTTTGGAATTTATAATAAACTCAAAAGTCGCATAACAGTCGTAGCTGTTCAGACATCACAAAGAAAAGTAGAACGTGGACGACGCATGAAGCGCACCAATTGCCTGCTTATAAGCATAGCTGTTATCTTTGGAGTTTCTTGGCTGCCATTGAACTTTTTCAACTTGTATGCAGATATAAAACGTTCGGCGGTGACACAGTCGATACTAGTTGGATATGCATTTTGTCACATGATCGGCATGAGTTCGGCCTGCTCGAATCCGCTGCTCTATGGATGGCTGAATGATAATTTCCGTAAAGAATTTCAAGAATTATTATGCCGTTATAAAGAACCTACTAATCATGCTCTTAATGGTACGACAGGGCATTCACGTCGGAGGCAAAAACATGTCAACATTACCAAGGGGGATCTGAAATTGCTCGAAGGACAGCGTATTACAGATTCGGTTGCGTTAACTGAAAATCCAATGTCGACAGAAGTGACGACATTGATGCGGTAAAAAATCATCACAAAACAGAAACTTAAAAGTTATAATAAACCCCACCTATATAAATCCATGAAAACACTCACAAAAAAGCAAACAACAATAAAACCTCGACACATTTCCTCCCCCAGCCTCAATAAATGGTACATCGGTATGAAAGAATGATAGACCAAAGTTTGTTTACTTTAGGTAAAGGTCAGGTATAAATCAATTTTAAAGTTGATTTTTTTTTTGTTTTAACTTCTTTTTCTTCTACACAAATTTTCAAATGCAAGAAGCTTCTTTGTGGTACTTGTAGTTTATAATTACTTGATGAGAAAAGAAATTGAAATGAAATGATGATATTGAACGCACTCTTAATATTTTTTTAGTCTGAGGTAAAATTGTTTTTAAAGTTTTTAAAATATTTATATGTGAAAATTCGAAATTTATAAATCAATGCACAATATGTATATATTCATTTTAGAAGTTCATAAAGCATGGTCAGGAAACAAACCCTTGGCCTATAAAGCACATTTTGGTGTTAAACTCATTTTAAATCATGGTTTAGTCTTGCTTGAAGTTCATGAAGCTTCTGTCATGTTCGGCTTAAAATCAATAAAAAAAAACAAGAAAAAAAGAAAAGAAGATCCCGAAAGTTATAAATTATCAAAATCAAAACCGCAGTTTTTTCATTGCTCTCATAGTTTCGAAGTTAAACCCGGAATAACTCTTGAAACATGTTTTTTTTTGAAATTTTGATCCCTATTCAACTTTTAGTTCCAAAATTTCGTAACTCTGAACTTAGTCTACCTAGTCTGACACTGACAGATGTCTACCAAAAAAATTACCGAAATTGAAGTATGCATTTATGCAAAGTGTTATTTTTTTGAAAATAGTAATTCCTTTGACAACTCTTTGACAACAGTTATGTAAATCCTTTCCTGAAAAACTGTATTATAAATGTACAAACCTGGTTCATACTTAGATCAAGATTTTTACCTATCGATTTCAGTGGATTAACTGAGATTTAACCGGGGTTAACGATTGAACCTAATTTCACCCTCAGAAATTGGTTTAAAATCTTGATCAAAAATAAACCACTATACATCATGATTTAACTTGGGTTCAGTTTTTTTTTTGCGAGCCAATTGTACAAACCCCGATCAAGATTTTAACCCATCGATTTCAAAAGATTAACTGAGATTCAACAAAGTTGAATTTGGTTGAACCTCAATTCATCCCATCAAATCGGGGGCCTTAAATATTAATCTAAGGTTGATCAATGTGTTGAATATGTGTGGCTGGCTGTACAATTTTTTTTTTTATAAATTTAAAAATGGTCAATTTAAGATGAAAATACATATTTCTTAAATTTTCATTTATTATTATTTCTTAATTTGCATATAAAATAATCGAACAAACTCGATACTATCGTCTTTCATTTCAAACTCACTTACTACCCTTACACTATACACCGAACCCTTATTCTACTACATTTTGTAAATAATATATTCATATGAATCAGCGCAGCATCCAGTAAATCAATCCTTCTTGGTTTTCGAGACATACTTGTAAAAACATTTTCTTGTTATTATAATATAATAAATAAAAAATAATAATATTTATAAAGATTTTATATTTGAAATGTTAAAAAAAGTCCTTGTTTTTTTTTTTTTTTTTTTTTAATTCAAGGGTTAATCTCCAGAGCCTGAAAGAAGACATGTGATGCAGATGATGTGAATTTGAATAACTAAATAATTATAAATATAAATTTAATATTGCTATAGTATTTAATTAAAATATAATATGTTAAATATAATATATATATATACATATATATATAATTATGTAGATTTTATTAAAATTATACAAATAATTTTTTTCTAAGACCAAAATTAGAAGTTTTATTTAAAATTTAAAATTTAAAATAAAATAATAATTTAATATATAAATTAATATTTATAAATGTTAAACAAAAATTTAAAAGCTAAAGAAAAAATTTATTTGATAAAATTTATTAAATATTTTAGATAATATCTATATGGAGTTTTATGTTAAAACAACCAAAAAAAATAAAATGTTTTTAAATATGTAATAAAATTTAATTTTTTTAAAATCATTTTCTTGTTTTCTCTTTTGTTTTGAAGAAAAATAATGAAAATTTTCAGGTTATAAAATAAATATGCTAAAGTAAACTGAGATAAATCAGCAAAGTAGAAGACTAAATGAACATTAAAAAAAATGGCTAATGGCAAGTTCCTTACTGAGGTCCTGAAAAGACCAAGTAATCAATCAATTGCGAAATATTGGGACCAAGTAAGTAAAAAAAAAATATAACTTGGAAATATGAAAAATGCTTAGATACCTATGGAATTGAACATTAAAATATTCCTTAAACTTTTTGAAACAATTTTGTTTGAAATTTTAAATTTTCACTGTCAATTTTGTAGTTCCCTTTGACAGTACGGCTTTCTTAAATGTATATGATTTTCTAAAATTGAATTTTTAAGCTCGAGTGCAATTGACTTCATAATTCTATCTTTTTTAACACTCACCCCCATAATTTATGAAGGCCTCTTATCTTTCATATATGTAATTAAATTTGTTAACCTATCTCTTATGATTATACTCGTATTCTGCGGAGGGATAATGCGAACTTCAACTGTACTGTTTCGACTTTAACCTTAGTTTATTCTGCATTCTCACTCATTCTTAAAAATTCATTCCAATCTAAGCTTTAAGTTTCTTAATAAAAAGGATTTTTGTTCCAATCAACAATTAAATTCTAGTAAATTTTTGAAAATATGATACTTACTGTAAGTAAATAAATGAGAACCTTTTTTAATAACGGTTTTGCAAGGTTAAAAATACGTCCTCATTTATAGAATCCGTATGTAAAACTGCATTTTTAATGGTCATGAATCTTTCTGTGACTATTGTCTTATCAAAGCTGCAATAAAGTAGGTTATTCCACTATACTATAGCTCTTCGTCTAAGGTTCAAAATAATCACCTTCTGAGAAATTCCGAATAGCAAAATTCCCGAATATGAAAAGAAAAAGATTAAAAAAAAAAAAAAACGGAAATCCCGATTTTCAATATCCCAAATGCCGAAATCCTACAATAAATTCAAGATTAATCCAGAATTTAAATGCCCTTCAGTATTTTCCAAAAATAAAAATAAAAATTCTGACAAAAAATTTCCAAATCACGAATGCTAAAATCCCAAATTCTAAAACCCAAATTCAAAAACCCCAAATCTCAGAATTCCTAATTTGAAGTTCAGTAGAATTAATACCAAATTAAAATGCTCTTAATTAAATCTTATAACATTCTACTGTGGCCCTGTGGATCTAGTATTTAACATTGATATAACCGAGTTTATTGGTGCAGGCGAGCATAGTCAGTTCCTAATTTATCTCGGTCGATTATTTTCGATTCGATGAAACTAAATTAAGTACTGCATATGCTCATTGCTCAATTATATCGACGAAACTCGATTATTTTAAGTTATATGCTGGCACCCCAGCTCACGAGGTATGAATATGGAATTATCTCTCCAACGAGAAAACTAAAGTTTGCTTATTATTTTTATTTTGTAGTGTTGAGAATCCTGAAAATAACTCCTTGTATATGAAGGTTTTTTTTTAATAATACAAATTCTATATACTACTGAAATACATCAGCCAAGTAGAAGACTTTTCACTATTTTATTTGGACTTGTTGAATTATTGATTCAAAATAGCTTATTAAAACCTTCATAAACAAAAACAAAAACTTCCAATTTAATGATTAGGAATTCTAGTCTTGTTGGATATAGTTCACACTAGATATTCGTCATGAAATCTATGTAAGATGAACTGAACTTAACAAAAATTGCGTATTGACAGTGTCCTCACAAGTCAACTGATGAGTCCAAGTGAGATCGCCGGGACGAAACTCCAAAAATGTTTGTGGACTAAAAGCCGTTAAAAGCTATTTTGAACCAATAACTCTTTGTATTAAGTAAAAAAAAAAAAAAACTTGTTAAAACTCAAGTAACCAAATTAAAAGAAAAATATTTTGTTTTGAAAGTGCTTTGCGCCATTCGGGATTTTGGGATTTATGATTTTGGCGTTAGGGACTTTGTGTTTGGTATTGTAAATTTATGATTTTGGAATTCAGTGTTTCAATAGTTTTGGGACTCGTGATTGGGGAATTTGAGATTTTTGGCTTCGGGATTTTGGGATTTGGAATTATGAATTAATGATTTTGGATTTCAAGATTTCAAATAGAGACTATATATTTGGAATTAAGGATTTAGGGTTTCAGGGTTTTGGCATTTGAGATTATCTATTTATGTTTTGGAATGCGGTATTTCAAATTGTGTCCATATGTTAGCGATTTTGGGATTTAGGATTTTGGACCTCGAGATTTTGTTATTTGGGATTATCAACTTATGATTTTGGAATTCAGAATTTCAAATAAAACCTATATATCGAGGATTTTGGGATTTAGGATTTTGTCCTTCGGAATTTTGGCATTTTGGATGATAAATTTATGTATTTTGAATTCGGAATTTCAAATTTAGACCATACACTGGAGATATTGGGATTTAGGAATTTGGCCTTACGGATTTTGGCATTGGGGATTATCAATTTATGATTTTGGAATTTCGGGTTTCAACTAGAGCCAATGTATTAGGGATTTTGGGAGTTATGATTTCCAGAGTTTGGCATTTGGGATTATCAATTTATGATTTTGGAACTCAGGATTTCAAATCAAGCCCATACATGGCGATTAGATAACCTTTTCCGAAATAAAGCTCACAATATCAGTGTCAATTTTTTTAAGACCACATCTGAATACAACTTTAACCACTTTTTAGTCCATAATTGCATACTATACACCAACATTATTTGAAGTATACACCAACTATTAATTTCCATTCACTATATGCAGTAAGTAATGTTATGTAGTTATTATGAAAGCAAATAAATTTAAACCAGAAACAAATTTTGTCAGTTAGTAAATTTAGTTATTAATGTGCGAGGGCGAATCTGTGCACACACCCACATTAATAACAGGTAAATCACTCTTTGCTATAGGCGAGGTTGTATCACGATTTCACGATCTTGGATCAGCTTTGTATACATGTGCCTGAATACTTTAGCAAAAAAAAAAATAATACCTAAAGAAAATTAGTTAAACTGGTTAAATCACTTTATTTACATAACAATATCAGATTTCGTAGTTTGGTTATACGAAACTAAATGTCAAATAAAAAAAAAATAAGAATAATTCCGGACATTATGATCGTTATAATAGAGGAAAAGATTTCGTCGTGAAATCAAAGAAAAAAACATGTGCGTTGCCAACAAATATATTTACATTTATTTTGTTTTATATTTAAAGAAAAACAAATTCACAGCAGCACGATTTTATTGTTACATAAAGTCGCTATATCTATACAAAAATATTTTTTTTCAACAATCTTATGCTTATATTCTATATCTAGGTATACACAATTGATTCATCTTATCGAGTACCAGTAAGCCCTGCTACTACTTCCGGAGTAATTTGGACACATTCACCGTAGGAATCGAAATATTTGCATTTTCCTTTCGCTTGAACCGGAGCTACAGGCGCAGCAAGGAGTAATTCCCCCTCTGCTGGTTTAGGAACAATATAGTTGGCAACGTTAGCAGGATAAGAATTCACTATCAAAGGCAATGATGCGGTGAAAGTCAAAATGAGAAAAGCGAAAGCCAGTACTTTTACCGAAGACGTCATTTTGTGGTTTTTGGGATTATTATTTTTTTTTTATTTTTGTTGATAATATTACAATACAATATTATTTTATGCACGACACACCTTTAAAACATCAGCACACAACTTAACTCAACCACAGAATAGTAATACTGAACTGACATTTCAATTAGATGAGGGTTCGAAGAAAGGTGTTTTGTTCAGAAATGCGCCTTTTTCTGAAGGTAAACCCGTTTAGTTAAGAGTTGAAGTTTTCGTTTTTGCGTCCTATTGTTGTTTGTTTGTATGCAAATGTTAGTAGGTAATACGCTGCGACGCGACATCAAAACCAAACCAACCTAATATTTTACTTTGCATCTTGTTATTGTGACCAGGTTAAGTGTAGACAGCATCACAATAACTGGTTGTATCTCTTTCCTATAGAGGTACCATACCAGCTCTATATCGATTTAGGAAACGGGAATGGGAGAGTAACTAATACGAGGTAGTGACGTCAGTGATGAAGTTTAAAACATTGGATTGCTTTAGACGCGGTTGAAAGGGCGTTTATAAAAATAATATTAACTTGTTTAATTCAAATTTACACAAATCAAATGTCAAATGACAAATTTAAAAGGCGTTGTCAATTCGTTAACTTGATGTCATAGATTATTTTGATGCTATGTCGTTAAAGATAAACACGTGTTAACTAAAACTTAGTCTGCTCTGCGAGTGTAGCTCGTTTAAAATGAATATAGTTGCTAAATGTTGATACTTGTACAATATATGAATTAAGGAAAAGAATTCAATGGACATAAACGTGTTTGTTTTGTTGTCATTTTCTAAAGCGCTGTTTATATGCGGTAACGAGAAATTGTACAGATTTAAGAACTAAGTTGTGAATTCTAGTTTTTAGATAAATTTTAGAATCAAGTTATATTTTAGAAGTGTTAAATAATACTTCCCATTGGAAGTTATTGTTATAATTGGACCGATTTTTGGAATGGAAAATTTCGATATATCTCTACGTTTCGAGGTCCCAAAATTCCCAAAATACAAGAAAATGCTAAAAATTGTTGACAAACGTTTTTCGGCTCGAACACCTTGAGAATATACAATGTTATCGACTCTGAAATAATATTATTTCACTCACAATATTGCAAGTAAAAATTTATGGGATTTGTAAAAAAAATCCAATTTACAATATATTATGTTTAAAAAAAAAAAAAAAAAAAAAATTGCAAAAAGACCTACAAAAGTAGTACGGTACGGATTTCAAAGGTCCATGTTTTTAAAGACACTCCCGCATATATCTGGCTGAATCTAAATAATGAATTGACTTTCATCGTTCAGTTGTAAGTTATTGGCGGCGGCGGCAATTTCATAAAACACACAAGAAAAAGTCTAACAGGGTCAAATCGATCGATCCATTGGAGGTTAATTTACGTCAACTCCTGATGAGTCAGTTGCATCTTGCAAGGGTGCAGACCCAAGCAAAATTTGCTAAGTTAAAGTCTGCAAAAAGCTAAATTCTGCTGCAAACTTTTATGGACAGCGGTGATGTTATCGGCCGATCGGGCTGATTTTAAAAATAAAGTTTTATCATTTTGGACGTGTTGCATTATTATTGAAATTCGCTATGGCGATTTGGCATCAGTTACTAAATAATAAACAACAGATTTTGACAGATGCCACCAACGAAAAAACAACATTGTAACCAAAAACTGTCAACATTGACCCATCAAAAAAAAACTCCTGATTTTAATTAATCATGATATCTTGATGCTAGCGAAGTGAATTTGATATCATGACACTTGTACCACTATTAACCCACTTACTCACATTTTGGTTATAATTTGTCTCGCCAAATCTGCAGTCACCTCTCTGAGACTATTAAAATTATTTTCTTTAAAGCTATGAGAAATTTAAAAATGTCGATAATTAAATGTTCGGCAACTCTGAAAGTGGATAACGAATTGAAAACAACATATAGTACCATCGTAATAGTAATAAAATTCTATTTATGTTGCTCTTGTTTTCAATAAAAATACCAATTAGGGTAAAAAATGAAACAAATCAAAAACCATCAAAAATATATTAAAAAATTATATATTGTTCAAAAATTCACCTATAGCCAAGGAAAAAGCTCAAATCGAAAATTTTGGAAAAACGGCTCTTTAAATTTCTTATCTGCTTCTCAAATATATAAAATTTAATTCTAGAAAACATCCCCCTAATTTTATGTGATTATTTTCTCCAACGTCTATTTTTCATTTTTTTGACTTTAAGATCTTTTTATTTCAAGTTTTAGATTTTCTAGAATATTTTTGTATTTATATAACTTTCTTGTATTTATAAGATCTATTGATTAAAGAAACAAAAAATTCTCTATCATTTTTCGTTTAGAAAATAGAATCTAGACATTTTCTTCGTTTACCCTTAACTACTCTACTAAAATTCTGATTTTATAAACAAATCCGTATTTTAAAATTTTTAAATAAAGTTTCCTTCCACATGATATTTTTTTTTATCACTATAAAACCTACCATAATATGAGCTGGGTCAGATGATTGCAAAAACCCCAAAATCGACCTTTAAAACGTGGCAACTCTATGCCTTGAACATATCGTCGCTATTCAAGAAAACTGGCATAACTCGGCATAATCGGCTACAAAAAAAAAATTGCATTATTTCTGTAAAGTCGGCATAACTCTAACCCTTCAGAATCCCGAAAAACGGATTATTAAAAAATTGATTTTGTGTGAAATTGGCTTAGTAAAAAAAATTTAAATCAGTTTTCTGAAGATTTAAGTTTTTTGAGTTATGCTAGTTTTCTTTAATAGCGACGATATTTCGCCAGGCAACCCTAGCGCAAAATGTTAGTTTAGACACTATCTAAACTGCATACCACTTACCCGGTTACTTAATGAGGGTAGGTCGTCCTATGGTGGCGGGATCTTAGATTATAAGATTTTATTCGCACACTCAATTAACTATTTAAAAAGCATATTTCTTACAGCAAAATATAAATAATTGCGTTTAAAAGTCTTAACTGGGATTTATTCCGCAGTGTTGGACTATAGTGAAAAATTAAAATTTTTATTTTAGTTTATTTTAGAACAAGTAGCTCCGAACTAACTCCCCACTTATATTGTTTATTATTTTTTTTTATTTTCTCCAAAACAGGTTTTACACTATTTTCTGTAAAGAGCATTATAATAATTTTTCTATCGGAAAATGTCTCAAAAATACAGACTTATAAAATCATACCATTCAAATTTGCCTGAAAATATACAAAAACTATATTGATTAAACTTCGTTTGTGTGATTTTTCAACTGTTATTATTATTGTAAAAAACAACAGAGTTTCGGGCGTTATGCAGTTCAAATCTAAGATCCACAACTGATGAGTGATGATGGGTAGTTTCTTGGAAAAAATGTAAATAGTTAAAAAGAAAAAACTAAAGAAATTTAGTTTTATAAATCTTTTAACCCATAATTTTATGAAATAGTTGTAAGTCACTAAAGGGCCTGGTTCTCCAAGAGCTTTGACGTCATATTAAATGTAATATATTTTAAAATTATTATGTATAATTAATAGGTTCAATTATTAAATCTAAAAAAAAAAAACTTAAAAAAATAATTTAATAAGTAATTAGGTTTAACCTGTGTGCTTTTTGTTTTCGGTCATACGATATTATTGTTGTTGTTGTTTAGATAAGAATTTTGCTATTCAAAACAAAACAATATTTCTACATTATGGTTGGATAATATCCTTCTTAACTTACAACTAGAGCCCCCTATCTACTGCAAATGTTCACGGATACACTACACATATAATTATATAAATGTGCATGCTTAAAAACGAAAGCTCTTTTTACACCGAATCTCATTTTGTTTCCGTAAATTCTTATCCTCAAGTATACATCACTAAAAGAATAATGAAACTGTCTATGATGGTTACACCCTTCCATTTTCTCTTTATTTATTATTTAAGATAAAGACCTTAAACTATAATATTATAAACTCTTTATATTGAGGTCAGAGATAATGCTACAAAAAAAAAAAAAACATTTTCTAAATAAGAAGCAATTTAATTTTCAATTCCATATAAATTTGTATTTAAATTTTGTTAATCGTGCTAAGCTTTGTTTTTCCAACAAGCATTAATTTAATAATATTCAAATCGTGATAAGAGTATAGGTATATTATTAGGAGCTTTTGCAATTAAGTTCTTAATTTAATTGCTAACATATATAGCTATATATACTTGGAAATTACTGATTTTATGAATCTCGCTGGTAGTGAATATTAAATATTTAAATAAATACATTCAAGAGGTACATTACCCTCATCTACATATACTTTTTTAATTATACATAACGAAATCCTATACTATACAAAATAAAGGAGGTCAATAGGTATAATGATAATACATATGTACATATATGCTTGTCAAGTTGTCAAGGATGTCTATTTATTTTAATATGCTTGTCAAGGATTTCTATTTATTTCAAACTTTTTATGAAGCATGCTTAATATGAGGATTTAGTAGCTTAGATTCGGTACTACGTTAACGCAAAAATAAATTCTCTACCAGCTTAAAGTTGTTCTAGAAAAATACTACTTACGAATCTGATACTATTATAATTATAAGGCAATTTACCCAATAACTTTTCGAAATAACAAAGCATAAATAATGAAGCATTATTAAGGCTAATCTCTGCCTACAGAGAGGTTTGACATACAGACCACTTAGCTGCATAACATTAAAGATGTCATTAATTATTTAAAATTTATTCAAGTGAAAAAGCTTATGTGTTTATCTTCTAGGAATACAGGACGCTCTTAAGGCTTTAATTTGTAAGTAAAAATCACTAAAAGGAAAAACTTATAATAGTTGGTCAGAGATTTTGCAAAATGCAAAAAGAAAATTAAAATCAATATACTTGTTCCTCGTTGAACTTTCGTGTGCTTGTTAACTATCGAAAAATGAATATAAACAGTATTTTGTTTATATTCATTTTTCGGCAGTTTATTTTTAATTTTTTTATAAAATCGATTTTGTTTTATATAGTTTGATACACCATCTTACATTAATGGACTGCATTCTTCAATTTGTTTATTGCCTTTAAAACTTATTTATTGGGCACCAATATTGCAGTACTGTCCGCAAAGATGGTCATGATAGTATATTTGTCCACAGGAATATCCCTATTATAAAAAAATAAACGATTTTGGTCCTAGGACACTTCCTTGTGGTACACCAACATTTTTGGTTTTTAAACATTTTTTTCGTATCTTACTTTAAAGACTTCGTCGGTATAATATAAGATTTCAATATTTCGTAGAACTTCCTATGAAGATACATTGCGTACCTACTCAAGTTGCAAATTCTAAATCTTAGCTTGATCAACATCTAGAAATTGAATGGAAATTACTTGTTTTTTTTTTTTCAATTGACAACATCCGTATAGTTCGATGTACTTAATTTTATCGTGCCATCCTTATTCTTATAAATTCAAATTGATTAGCCTACCTGTGCGAAAATTCTCGCAATTACAAAAAAAAAATAAAAGACGTACAAATTATTTTAAAATGAACGGACCTACTAAATTAAATCGACCTAATTTCACATGCCATAATGCTAACTATTGAAAAGTAAAAATGTTCATTTTAGAGTAAATTTTCATTGAAATAATAATGCAGTTTTTGAATAAATCATTATTATTTTTAAAATAAAATTATAATTCGTAAAATAAACAGATAATTCCGTTTGACACCTCATTTGTCAAAATCCTCTTCTTTCTTCTATTAGTTTGCAATGATTTTAAAGAAGCAGTTTTTCAAAGCCAATTCCAATGAAAGCTTGACGTCATCCTGTTGGCGATTTCATTTTCGTGAGGGAAAAATTTAGCCGATGGTCGATTCCGCAGTGTTTGTCATTTCTCCTTTCCATACAAAATGGAATTTTCAGATATCCCCTCGCCATACTATCTACTCCCGTGGCGTAATGTTTACTGCGTTGGACTGTTAATTCAAAGGTCTTGGGTTCGATTCCCAGCCTATCCAACTTAAAAACAGAAATGTTAGGTTAGTGCTTCTCACCCTAGCCGTCCGGATTCGGCAGAAAATTGTAGGTCCCCTCTATTCCTGCCAATAACACGCACACAGGAAAGGTTGAGAGTTGTAAGTCACTAGGCCCTGGTTCTACACGAGTTTTTGTGCCAACGAATTAATTTTTTTTATTTATCTACTCCTAAAAGTATGCAATGTCGGGTTTTCTGAGATTTTTCTAACTTTGCCGTCGATATTTCCAATTTCCCAACCAAAATAATACCCATGCAAATCGGGATATAATATTTATAAACCAATTAATTTCTATGTAAAATCCTCATGAAAAATTGATCAAAATCAATTTAATTGTTTTTTAAGAAAATTGTAAACAAAAAAAAAAATTGTTCCATGAGAGGTGCCATTTATTACCATTTTCCGGATTATTTTTTTTATAAAATGAAAGCTAATTTCTAAAAATAGGAATTACTTTTTAGTTGTTGGCACGTTTTTGAGAAGTATAAGATTTTCATTAATTGCTACAATAATTTGTACCGCAGCTAACGTTTTTTTTTTGGTTCTAAAATATGAGGAAAAAATGTGTGTCGGTGATACCGCCTATCACCGACACACATTTTTTCCTCATATTTTAGAACCAAAAAAAAAAACGTTAGCTGCGGTACAAATAGAATTGTGAGACCAAATTTTTGTAAACTTCCCTATATCATCGTATAATATAAAGATCTAACCAGAATTTCAAGTTCGATTTTTTAAGGAATCCATAACTGGCGGTATAGTATATTTGTCTTAATGAAGACGACGAAAAAAAAACCTCTCAAAATGTCTTAAATCTGTTTTTTTTTTTTAATTTGTATTTTACACTTAATTATTACCAAAGAAATTTTAATTCTTTCAAGTGTATTGATTCGTATAATGTACAAGCTTCTGAGTAAGTAGTTCTCTTACATATCAATTCCACATCATTCCAGTCATTCTTAAAATGCTAAAAAATATCTTACAATTATTATAACATCACTTCATTAAAATTAAAAAAAAAAAAAATTAAGTATGTATGATGTATTTAGTACAACTCAAGACATCAGCACTTTTTTTGTATTTCGAGTGTTCCATGATGAACAGACCAGTTCTTATAATATAGATATGATGGGTATCTAATATCTATGATGGTGTTAAAGCTTGTTTTCATATATGTACACAGCCAACTCTGGTATATATGTATGTATATATACATATATACCAGAGTTGGCTGTGCACATCTTCTACTTTACCTTCACCTGCATCACAAGCTTTAAAGGAAAATAATATAAAGATGGTATTTTCTTGTTTATAAAATTTAATCAACCATGGAAAAAAAAAATACTAACCACTAAAAGAACTCAAATAATTTTTCATTTCTGTTTGACTGCGGTTTGACCTTTAATGTGACCAATCAAATATTTATGTATTATCTTTGACCGACCGGCGCCGTCGATCGACTTGACGAGACGACGCAACATTATGTTTCAAAATAATAAAAATATATACGTTTATAGAAAAAAAAAAAAAAAAACAAAAATAAATAAATCTAAGAGCATCCAATCTTACGAAAAAAATTAAATAAAACCCATTCATAACGGTTCGAGTCATTGAACTTTTCATCAGCAGTATCTACGAGTATATCTATGTATGTACCAAATATTTTAATTGAATCAAGTTCTATTTTGAGAATTAGATATTATTAGCATTGTGTGTTGCTATAGGTTTCTTTTGGTAATTTTATATACAAATTCTTTATGATTTGATTAACAAATCTCCAACTAAAACCTCGAAAATAAAGAATGGATTTTACTTAATAGATGTAATATCGCAAAAAAAAGCGCAGTTAATATTTATGTATTAAATTACATTCAATTCTTATTGCTCATTCAAGTTGATACTAATTAAAATATTTATTGCAATGTACGTTTAAATTCTCTGTTACGTACATACAAAGGTATTTATTTTATTTGTTTCATTAAAAAAAAAAAAGAATTACCTTTCATTTTAAGATTTAACTGAATTATTTCTATTATTTTATTAACTTGAAGGTTGAGGTTAGTGTGGGCTCAAGTTAAAGTAGGAATAATTTTCTATCACCTACACGAGCGTACCGATTAAGTGATCTTAAGAGTGTGACCGAAGTTTTTTTTTTCTTTTTTCTGGAACTAAACCCTGTTAAGGAAAATTTCCGTATACGTCATTATTTTAGATAAAATGTAGGATGATATAACTTGCAAATCACAGGTAATTTAACAATTATTGCCGAAGTCCCATTCACAACTCTGCGTCAGGGATCTAGATTGCCGCAATTCCCAGCGAGTCCACTATTCACTTTCGTGATTTGTCCACATTCCGTTCGATGATAATGACACCCACGGCTGCTTGAAGTTCTACTGGTGTTATTTGTTTGGCTCCTGTTGAGGTTTCCTTGCAGGATGTTGGTCATTATGAGGCCTTTTTCTTCGCTTTTTTAAGTGACTTTCAAAACAATTGACACTTTCCAGACCCAGAAGGATGCTTTAACATTTTTCCGCTTTCAGGATATCATAACTTTAATAAACCATTAACAACTTGTGTTAAATATAAAACTAAATTTTGTGGATATTTTTAATATTTTCACTATATAAGCAGAACTACAACTTCAAAAGCGAAGTTATAATAAATAAACATTTTTGACCAATTAGTTTCTTTAGCCAATACTAAGATATAAGAAAAAGAACACATCTAAATTAACTCCATGGTAATCGAAGTGCCTATTTGCAGAGCGCCTGATGCCCGAAAAATTTGCGATTCAGCCCTGTTTAGTATAAGTGTAAATAAAATGTGCTGACGCATAACGTTAAACATGAGCGCGGAGTAGGAAATTGCAAATTACATTTATAATGAAAATAGTAAATAATTGTATCAGTTCTCAAGGCTAAGTCTAAAGTGTTATACCTGCATACATATGCACCTTCTTATAGGTAACTATATAGTTAGGTTATTGCTGTTGTAATAGTGTTACTACTTAAGTTACAGAAATAATTAATATACCAGTGACGGACCGAGAATTCAGTCAAAAGGGGAAAGGTGCAATATTTACTTTACTGGTTTTGGAAAAATTAGTAATAGAATAAACTGCACGACTGTGTCGCATCGCATTTGCTCTTACATACTATCATACTGTAGTTTTAAAGTCTTAAAATTTTAAAAACAATTGATCTGATAAAACAAATAAATTAGTTGCGGGAGCCTATATTTTATATGGCACCTGTGAGTATATAAATATGGAGAATATAGCGTCGTCTTCTACATAGGCACGGAATTTATAAACTGATTTTTTTTTTTAAATACATATATATAGTTAGAAATAAATTGATTCAGCAACCTCTGACATTATTATAACACGCAACGAAATGTACACCATCTGATTTTCTTAAAAATTCGGTTAACCCTTTCAACCTGGAATGCCGTTATTAACCTAACCTCAAATATTTTTTATTGATCCTATCAAATAAATTAATTTAAGAATATTTCCAACAAAAAAGTTCCAAAAACATCCATAGGGGGCGCTGGGTGAGCTGGGACATATGTATCCCAATCGGTTTTTTGAATGGGATATATTTGTCCCAATAAGCAATTATAAACACAGATACAAAAAAGTGGTTTTCTAATCAATGTATTTTATTAGTTCATTTTGCTAATGAAAAAAAAAAATATGAATTCCTTTTAGAATAACAAGACAATATAAAAACAAATATTATTAGTCTCTTTACTTTATAACTGGCGAAGCAATCTTTGCATAGAGGAATTTGACACTCTTCGCAAATGGTTTTAGTGCACCTCTCTCTCTTATTTGCACTGCAATTAGTGCAACGTCTTCTTGTAGGTCCCTCTACAGCAAGGTGGACAGCATACATTAGTTTTCTTTTTCTGGATATGCTTCCAGATCTAGATGACCGATGAATCTTTGCCGTCAGCTTTCCTTCGGCTAAGTTGACAAGAAAACCTATCAAATGTGTTTTTTTCTGTAAAAGTTGAGAATGAACGATGTGCCACACTCATCATCAAAAGCCTATAAAATACTTTTTTCCACCATTTTGTTGATTTCTTGTCCAATTCATAAAACCCCGCTAGTTGATCGGCCCGGCCAACGCCACCCATCACTTCTCTATAGAACTTTATTAGTTCAGGACAGCTTGATTCAGGATGTCAAGCAAATGTACACTTGTAAAAGCGATCGAAACAAAGTGTAACGTCTTTCTCTTTGATTGTCGCTGCCAGAGTATTGAAAACACGTTCTCCTAAGATTCCTTCTAATACTCTATCTTCACGGCTGTAAATTTTGAAGTCATACGTATAACCACTCAAAGCGTCGCAGCGCAGCCACGTTTAGTAGGCTTTAGTGGCATGTCCTGCTTCAACGATGAACGGCCTTTAAATTTGTTCATAGAACTGTCAATGCTCTGGAAGAGTCTGTCTTGTCTTGCTCTCAAGAACCGATGCAAAATACATTTTGGAAATGAGCACAACAAACCGATCCCGGGAAATAGCATTTTGTATTGCCTCATTTCTTAGTGAAGCATTTTTTGACCAATAATTTTTGGTAGAAGGCACTCTGTTGTACGACATAAATATTATTTTATTTGCTGCAGATAATTTTTCGGAAAACACAATATGAGCTACAAAGTAACTAAGGAGATATATATGTCCCGCATAATATTGTGGAAAAATACTAGTGGGACATATATAACCCAATTCACAAGAATGATACAAAAACTTGTAATATAGCACAAATCTTTATCAACATAATTTTTAATGTATTCACAACAAAACAAAATACCTTTTTTCACTTTTTAATATCATATAACACTTAGATTTTAATAAATTTTAATAAATTTTTCATTATGGTTTCGATCGATACGACATTTTTCTTGGGGTAAGCTATATGGAGATACATACCTACATAATGTATCTTAATGTTTTTCTTCTATTTTATGTTGTTCTTATTTTTCCAGCATGTTAAAAATTATCGATTCATTAAAATTCTATGTGGGTCAATGCTTCCCAGAAAAGAACCTTTATTTTATTTTAACTCTTATAATGAAAACTAATTTACTATGTGATTCAATAGAGGTCCATGTTTTAATGTATGCAAGGGAAATCTTTTAATTATAAATTTAATCAATTCGATTTCTCATACCTTATATGGGAAGAAGAGTCTATAACAATCATTTTTGTAGAAAACTTTCTAAGCTATAAAAATTTTAATATTATGTGTGTTTTAAGTTCTTAAATCAAATAATTGTATTATGGGTAGCCAAAATGATTAAATTAATACAAGAGATGAAATTCAACTAGCATTTATACGTTGCAAGATAAAAATATTACTAATGAAGAAAATTTAAACAGTAGATGCTTGACAAGCTTTAAATGAAGCTAAAGGCTATATTTGTAGGTATGTAGAAAAAATCTTGATCAATACCATAAAATCAAAGGAAGGGTGTGGAATGAATCAATCAATTTGATCAATTTTGAATTAAGATCTCTAAACGTATTACAATGGGTTGAATAAAAATCTTTCTAAAGGGGTATTTGATACAAAGTCAATAAAACCTTTGGTATTGAAAAAAAAAAATCTAAATAAAAATAAAAAATAATAAAATACGCAATCCCAAAATCTCAATCGGACAAAATCTCAAAAATCCAACAAGACAAAATCCCCATAGGGAAAGGTGCTCTATGAACAAAATCCCCAATAAATATTTTCTTTTGCTAAAATCTCCAGAAATCTCCAACAGTGTTACCACTTCCGGAAAAAAAGTCGAAGTAGATTTGAACAAAAAAAAAAAGAAGTAGATTGAGAAAAATCGAAGTAGATTTGGTTTTTTTTTGGTAAAAATGAAGAAGGTTAAAAAAGAGATTTTTAAAATGATAATAAAACGAAACTATTGCTATAAAACTTTCAAATCTATTTCTTTTTTAATTTTTTGTTTAATGATCACTTTTTATATTTGTGATGAAATATTTTGCATTATATTTGATTTTATTGTTTTAGTTTATGTTGATTGTTGTCTTATTTTCTATGTAAATATCGGGTTTTTCAATAAGAGCGCTATAAAAGTTTTTTTTTTAAATAAAACAAAAACGGTTTTGGATATCAATGAAATTCTTTATTCCTGTGAAAGTACGTTTGATGCTATTATGTTTAGAACTCGATTTCTTTTGCATGGCCACCACGGGCACGCTTGCAGAAGTCCAGACGCTTTTCAAGTATAAATCGGCCGATACTGATGCAATTTCGCGTTCGATATTCGTACGAAGTTCATCAATCGTCGCTGGCTTGTTGGCATAGACCATAGACTTGACGTAGCCCCACAGGAAATAGTCTAACGGCGTCAAATCGCACGACCGAGGCGGCCAAGCGACTTGACCATTTCGTGAGATAACACGTTCTCCAAACTTGGTTTCCAATAAATTGATTGTGACATTCGCTGTGTGGCCTGTGGCGCCGCCGTCCTGTTGGAACCACATGTCCTCCAAGTCCATATCATCCAACTGGGGCCAAAAATATTCGGTTATCATTGAACGGTAGCGATCCCCATTCACAGTAACGTGCCGGTCTTGATCATCACGCATATTTTGTTTATTGACGAAGCCATTCAGCCAGAAATGAGCCTCATCGCTGAAGATGCGAGCGATGAAAATCCGCTCTTAACGTTGAGGCCACTGACTCCGAATTTCGGTAGTAAATTTTAATAATTTCGACTCGTTGTTGGCTCGTATATCTTTCCATCATGAAATGGCCAATCTTACTGAAGAGAAATGTCAAAAGAGCGGTAAGAAATATGGCGTCGTTTGCTGTCCCTGTTGAACAACCCTTTATGTATAAAAATAAAATGTTATGAAGTTAAAAGGACATTGCACAACAGTATGTTTTTATTTCATTAGTAATCTAGAATGTCAGTTAGTACATATGTATAAAGAACGATTTTATGCGATTTTATCTTGGGGATTTTGTCTCCAAGATATTTTATGTTCAGAATTTTGTCTTCACTTCGTTTTAGATTGCGGATTTATTCTTAGTGGATTTTCTTTTTGGATTACGACTTTTTGCAAAACATCACTAACCCAAATAATTAAACAGTTATTTATTCAACACTCCTCTAAAAAAATGAGTTGTGAAACTTTTTGACATGAAACCAACCACTCAATGAGAGTTAGTTTTTTTTAAACGTCTGTAGTCAGTCTGTATCTCGTCCGAAACAGTTTTAAAGTGGTTTCATTTAATAATAAATAAAATATCTATTTAATAAAACTAAATTAATTAATTAATAAAAACCACACGGTATTGGGGACATACGCAATACATCTAAATAAATACTTTCTTACATCTCCCTCTTTAAAAAAAAAACAAAAATATATATACATATGTTCATAATATATTCTTACTAATCTAAGCTAATTCATATACATAATTCATTCAGTAATTAATAATAAATTTTAAATTTGATGACTACTTCAATACAAAAAAATAAAGTAAATATATGTACCTACAAAAAGTACAGTAGTAACTGAATTCATATATTCAGATATTTACAGATCTACTTTCATAATACCTACATAGAACTTCATAAATTCATATAATATCCCTATGTACGTGAACTATTATTTAATGGTTGATCGGCTTAAAAAATTAAAAGTTTATTTACAATAACAAAAATGATCGTACACGATGTTTCAGGCATAAGTTCATGAGTTGTTCTCAGAGCATCTTGAGCGTCTTAAGAAACGTGTATTTCGTCTTAATATAGAACCATTCACATCAATCCAATAAGATCTAGGTGCTTTATCTTTTCTTATAATAACAGCAGGAACCCAATTTTGTTTTTCATTCCTAAACCATACAGGTTCCCCTTCTTTAAAACTGTACCCATAGTTTTTGGAAGTTTTATCATAATAATACTTGTTTATGTCACTGTTTTTAATCAAGGTATCTTCAAACTGTTTATTATTCTTTTGTTTAAACAAAGATAATTTTCCTGGTAGAAATGATCTGGTTCTTCGACCAAAAAGTATTTCTGAAGGAGAAAGAAGACTACCTTTAATAGGAGTATTTCGAAATTCTAATAAGATTTTCCACAATGGAACTTTGGTTTCTTTCGATTTAATAAGCATCAATTTGGCAATTTGCACGTTCCTTTCGGCAAATCCATTAGATTGTGGGTACCTCGGACTTGAAGTGATAACATCAATATCATTTTCTGTCCCAAATTTCCTAAATTGGAAAGATCCAAATGGAACATTGTCAGCAATAATTTGCCTCGGAATACCGTGAGTGGAAAATAAAATTTCTAATTTAGATATTATTTCTGACGCAGTTTTGTTTTTAATGTGTAAAATTTCTAAAAATTTTGAGAAATAGTCAGCAACAACTAAATATGACTTTCCCGCAAACTCCATTATATCCATTCCAATCTTAAAAAATGCAAATGGTGGAATTTCATGTGGTAACATTGGCTCTTTCACTTGTCCTCGTCTATGTTTTTGACAAACACTGCACTTTGAAACCATCTCTTCTATGGCATTGTTTAAGCCTGGCCAATAAACAAGACTTCTTGCCCGTGCCTTGGTTTTTTCTACACCAAAATGAGATAAATGAAGAGTATCCAACATTTCAGCTCTCAGTGTAGTAGGAACGAAAACTCTATCATTGAAAAATACTAATCCATCTTGAGTGCTTAGTTCATTTTTGAACTTCCAAAAACATTTAATTATTTCTTTGCATTGATTTTTCCCATTTGGCCAACCGCTTTTAATAGTATTTATTAATTCAATCAGGACGGGGTCTTTACATGTCTCTTCCTTAAATATTTTTTGTTTTTCATCGCTTATATTCATTGAATGTACAATTTCATTTAGATCTTCTATTTCTGGATTTGTTTCACCTTCAATAAAGTTTCTAGACAGCAAATCTGCTATAAGCATTTTCTTCCCTGGGAGATATTCAAAATCTATGTCGTATTTTAGCAATCGCAAATGCATTCGTTGTAATCTTGCAAATGGTATCCTACCTACTTCTTTAGATACAATTGCGTATTAATTTATATTTCTGCGTTAAATGGGTTAATAATTTTATGAAGTCTTTTCTACAGGGTGGCGCAAAATTAATCACCGTTGCAAAAATTGTCATCGGTTCCAAATAGTGCCAAATGTTAATTCTATTATGACATTTGTGAAGTAAATTATAAACACAAAATATTCGTGATCAAGATATGAACCACTATATTCCTAAAAAACGCGGAATAATTGTTTCGATTTTGACATCTGGCCCGATTTACAAAACTGAAAACTTTAGAACCTGGTGATTAATTTTGCACCACCCTGTATAATCATATACCGATTAAAAAATAAATAAAGAGACAAAGAAAATAAACACTGCTTGAAACTTCGACTCAACTCCTCAACCCTGCATGTAAATGTGAAAAGCAACAGAGATGTCAGTCAAACTGTCAAATTATAACTGTATTGATTGCCACAAAGATGTTCAGAAAAAATGCTGAAATCGATTTCAAGAAATTTTGTGGCCGGCATTAGAAATTTTTGTATTGCATGCCCGATTTTATGAAATGAAATCTGAATTCTGGTTCTGGATGGAAACCCAGAACGAGCAACGGATAGCGTCACACTCGCATACATTATTTTTTTAAAACTTAAACATTTACAACACCGAGCATACATTTATACATAAATATACAATATATATATACCGGACACACGTTTTATGTAGAATGTTTCCATTCATTGATAAAGTTTTGCCGTAGTTTAAGTTTCAGCGATTAAGACTGAAAGAAAGGAACAAGTGTTGTAATTCTGGTTTGTGTCCAAACCAGCACGTGCATTAAGAATTAAGCGCAACGCTTAATTCATTTTATTTTTAAGGAAAATGCAAATAAAATTCAGAAACATTTTTTCTGAATTATTTGTTCACTGTTATTTGTAACAGGTTTTGTAAAAAAATGCAGCCCATTTACCCTATCAGTTTTAAATTTCTCAAAAAATATTTATAGTCAGACAACAGAATTCATCAATTTTTTTCAAATAATTTTGTACTGACTTTTTACGGGTAGATTTACACGAGCGAAACTTTTATGGGTCAGCTAGTACCTAATTTTAAATCATTTTTAATAAAAAAAAAATTGGAAATCATCAAAAAATTACGGGTGGTTAAATTTTAAGGACCGATGTTGAATGTGAACCACACCTAAATGTCAAGTTTTTTTCTGCATTTCAGAATAGTGACAAGAAATGGCAACAGTGGACGATCAATTTTCGAAGAAAATCATCTTCAGTGATGAGGCACATTTTCATCTCAGTGCTGGATTCGTCAATAAGCAGAATTGCCGCATTTGATGATAATCCAAGAATGATTGTCGAAAAACCAATGCACCCACAAAGAGTGACTGTTTGGTGCGGTTTATGGGCTGGCGGCATCATCGGGCCGTATTTTTTCCAAAATGAGGCCGGTCAGGTAGTTACTGTGAATGGTGTTCGCTATCGTGAGATGATAACGAACTTTTTATGGCAGAATTGGAAGATATATATGTGGACGATTATGTGGTTTCAACAAGACGGTGCCACTTGCCACACAGCTAACGAAACAATGGTTCTTTTGCGCGACAAATTCAATGGCCGTATGTTATCTCACGTGGTGGCGATGTCAATTGGCCGCCAAGATTATGTGATTTGACACCGTTGGACTTCTTTCTTTGGGTTTATTTGAAAAAAAAAGGTATACGTCGATAAGCCAGCAAGAATTCAAGAGCTAAAGGATGAGATAATTCGGCACATTAACGGCATAGAACCTCAATTATGTCTCAGCGTCATCGAAAATTTGGACCATGGGATGGAGGTGTGCCGCCGATGTCGCGGCGGCCATTTGGCCGATATTTTGTTCCATACATAATTGAACCATACCAATATTATCATAATAAAAAGAAATGACACTAATTTCCTAAATAATTTGTGTTTTATTCAAAATCAACATCGGCCCTTAAAATTCAACCACCCTTTATTATTTATCCGGAATAATAAAACAACACTGACTGATTTGATATTAATATACATAGGTTCCATCATTATGGTCAACGAAGAAGAGAAATGAATTTTTTGTTAGCCAGGCCCAAAAAGCATAAATGTGTAGTCTGAATGTTTTTAATTGGGTGCGGCTCATTTTATCCAAAAAGTTTCGGATGACATCAAAAATGAAACAACAACAACAAAAAATTCCATCAGCTTACACGCTGATAAAGTAAATACCATGGAAACAAGTTTATACCTCCTCATGTCCAGTTTGAATGTAATTCGAAATGAATGAAATAAAGAAACAAAGTTAAACAAAAAGAAAAAACTAATTTTTCGAATTGTAAAAAAAATTACAGAATAATTTATTTAATTTATTTTTGAATAAAATTTTGCTCTATATATTTTGTCCCCCTTTAAAGCAACTTTATATAAATTATGCGAGTGCGTGTGTGTGTGGATGTGTGTGGGCATACATGTGATAAATTTAAAATTCCTATACACTTAAAAATGAAATCAAATTCACATAATTTATTTATTTATTATATTTTTGTTTCCAAAGACAAAATACTATTTTTCAGTTCAAAATTTACCAAACAAAAAATACTATAAATATTAGTTTTTACTTTTAAGTGCTTCTGATGATTTTTCTGTAGTTTTGCTGGCTTCATCTATTTTAGGTTCTGTGGTTGATGCATCTTCGGATTCTATGGGCTTTGTGATTTCTTCAACTGGTGCTACAGGCACTTCTTTGACAGCGTCGATTTTTGCGTCTACGGATGCAACAGATGGTGCGACTTCATCGGAAGATGGTGTGACAATGATGATCTTTGGTGATTCTTCTGTGGCAGCTGGGGAAGCATCACTTGGTTCTGGCTTCACTAACTCTTCGGCATCGATGGCTTTTGTGTTGATGGCTTCCTCGACAGGTGATGATGGTGCGGCGAAACTGTCTTCAATAATTTGTGCAGCATTTTCTGGCTTTGCTTCTGTCTTTGCTTCCTGCTCGGTTGCTGCAGGTTGAATTGCAATTTCCATTACTGCAACAACTGAATCAGACTCAATTGGTTTCACCACTGGTGAGGATTCAGCCTCGACAGCTTGTTCGATGGCGGCTTCCACTGCTGCAACTAAGGGCTCAACAGTATTTTCCACAGCAGCTATTTCCATAACTTCAACAACTGGAACAACTACATCAGCTGTAGCTGCAGCTGGGGACTCTTTGATTTCTTCGCTGCTCTCCTTGCTTTCCTTCGATTCTTCAGATTCGATGGAACTGCTATCATCCTTGCTCTTGTTCTCTTCGCTGCTATCAGACTTGCGTACTACAACTACTGGAACTGCTGACAGAATTGTTGATTCAGGATCCTTTGAGGCTTCTGCTACAACTTCATCCTTTATAACAACTGGAACATCATCAGCTGAAGGCTTCTCTTCACTTGCAACAGCAACAGCTGCTGGTATTAAAACTTTGTCTTCTACCACTGCTGCTTCTACTGCTGCTGATGCTGGTGCTGGTGACGACGAATCCTTCAAAGGAAGACACTGTGCAAATCCCAGCAAGCAGCCAATTACAGCAACACATAAAATTTTATTTTTCATCTGAGACGACAACATTTCGATCGATCGAGCGCACCGTTTGACTACGACTTTAAAACTGTTTTTGTGCTTGAGAAAAGACCAATATTATGTTTTTCAACCGGTTCTCATTGACTTCGGCCAGAAAACAGAAACCAGAAATATATAAGAAAAAATAAAATCACTTGGACTTGGGAAGTAGAAGAATACTTGTTTGCCTAGGCAAAAAATTGCATAATACATGAAGCATTCTCTTTTTGGATCGCGTTTTTATACACAACATCATGAGTGGAAACTCGGAATACTGATTTGTATACATAAAAACTTAAAAAGATACAAAGAAAGAACCATACATAGATGTATCTGTCCATATATAAGTAAGTATACTTATACACTTATCTACCTTTAGTTAATGACATCTCGAAGAATTATATTCAAGCTGCGCATTGGCCGACACTTGTACATAAGAAGTCCATTTGATTTCTTGTTTGTTGCTGCAGATTGTTGTTGTTTTTAAGTTAATTGGTGTGAGTCGGCAGTAGCGCAGGCTTTTGGTGGATTGAGCTATAAGTATGTGGTTATGGACGGCTATATAGCTCTACCTACACTACTTGGAAGTATGTTAAGGTTTTCGAACACGAGATGATACTTCTTGATACGCTCTATTGGTATCTGATAGGTCGTCAATAAAATTTGTATGACACATGCGAGATGCTTGAATTCTTGGAAGTTTTTATTTGTTTTTTTTTTTTTTTTTCATCAACGAGGGTATAATGAACTTTTGAGTTATACAAAGTTCTTTGTTCGAAATTTAATGTTGGGTTTTTTTTTTTTGTTGTTAAAGAAATAAAGAAAGTTGGTACTTAAACCATCAGATGTTTAAAAGAAGACTGAGATGATCACTAAGTTATTATTTCTTTGTAATGGAGATAAAAAAAACACTGAAAGAAAAATCAATCAAAATTAATTTTAACGGAATTTATACAGATTTTTTAAATCGAATTTTTGACAACATTTTTGAATTGCTGCTAAAAACTTCAAACTTTTTCTTAGGTAAACCATTTTCCTTGCCAAATGACACCAATGAAAATAATAAATATGAATCTTAAACCAAACGTGAAATTTTGACTAAGATTTGCTGTCTTATAATGTGTGCGCTATCAACGTTTTAATAGATGATTGTTTTCAAAATTTATTCAGACTTCTTCTACTTGTACTTTATTAATCTTTAATAGATCAAGTTAATTAGAAATATTCATCCCAACTATATGGAATCCACAACATCGTAAACCCTGGAAGCAGATGAATTTTTATGTTTGCTTTAAGAAACTTTCCTCCCAAATTGATTTATGTTCTTGATTCACAACATTTTTGGCACTGATTTTTTTGTAATTTATGAGAACAAAAACTTAAAAATCTTTAGAGCAGTTTTTAAAACAAAATATTTTTCTTATATAAAAAAACTTTTAGAACATTAAAAAAAAATGATACTCAATTTTTTAGTATTTATTACTGTAGAGTTCCAAAATTAATTTTGTCAAAAAAATCATCAACACTTTTTCGAAATATCGAATTTTCAACAAATGAATTCGAACATTGTTTAAAAAAATTTAACTTTGATTAAAAAAAAAAATTGATATGCAATATTATCAAAACTATTAGGAAGCTTTTGTGTAAGAAATTTCATGAAAATCGGTTCAGTAGATATAATCAAAAAAAAAAATGATTCGATGAGAGATGCATACTGTTAATAATGGAATGCTAAAAATTCGTTCCAATAATATGGTGGATTTTACTGATTTTAGTTCACATAAAAACTTTGAATCAAAATCGTGGGAGTCGTTTTTGAGCAAAATGAGATTTTCCTTAATGGTTTTTAAAAACTTGTATGGTTATTTTTTCTTATAAAAATAATTTTTGTTTAAAATATTTTATATAATTTTAAGAAACTGCTGGGTGCCAAGTTTAATAAAAATCGACCAAGTCGTTTTCGATTTATTAAGTTCGCAAAAAAATGTGAAACTTTCTTTAAAAATAAAAATAAAACTATGTATTTGGATCATTCTCTTTAAAAAATCAATATTATCAATTAGGTAGAATCTTGAAAAATTAAACATGTCAATTTTAAGTAGGTATCAAGAGAGGTTATTTATAAAATTTCAAAATTTATAGACATGTTGAATAAAGAGAAAACTGAGATATATTTGAAAAGTGGGCTTGGTATCTACTATGCGGATTTCAAAAATTTTAAGACATTTCGAACTTTTTGTTCAATATAAAGGTTAGTTATTATCTAAATTTTTAGCTTTCTAGGGATTTTACTGATATAAATTATCTATATATCTATATAGCTCATAGTTATTTCAAAAATCGCTGTTTTTGCATAAAAAAAAAATCCCACTTTAACTACAAATCAGCACATAACTTTCTTTGTTTGATTATCTTCAATGCACCAAAATTTATCTATGGGTGAAGAGCTATAGAAATAAAATAAAATATGTACATACATCCAAGACTTGCAAACGTCTGCTATGATTGACCTTGGCCAGTGGTCAATTAAGTTGTCATGTTATTTGAATCACAATTAAAATGAATACATTTTCGCGGTTTTATGCACTTCAAATTTATTTTGATTTAATTTATTTTGAAATATGCATAAGGCAAAACTTAACGATCAATATTTATAAATAACTATAAAAAAAACCCTCATCTATTATTGAATGGAAAAGAAATTTGTATCATAGTTAAAACTTTCTATTATGATAATATATAAAAATAATTTTAAGCCAATAATAATTTGTGATTTACAGAATAATTTATCGAAGTTTGAATTAAATTTATGACTGCGATTTAACAAAACTGGTAGATAATGAGAAATTCTGGTATAATAAAATCTTAATTCCAATATGATGCTTTCGCAAAACATATTATTTTAATCCTATATATCCGCCTAGAAGAGCCATGAATTTTTTTTTAATTTTAATATTTTATATAAATATTTTTATTTAATTTTCAAGGATATTTTTTTTAATGCAAAAATCTACCTACATATACTCTAATTTATAAATACAAAAATGCATATTTAGAGCACAGGCGTTTTGCTTAAATTAAGAAAAAAAAAACAAACAAACAGACAGACAATCACAATAGTAAAATTTGGAGGGCAAAATTAATATTAAATATTATCAAATTTGAAAAGACAGTGGGAACCAAACGTGGAACCAAAATTTATTAGGAAATGTGGAGCTAAAAAAATAATTTTGGAAAACTAATTTACTTATTTTCGAAATACAATGGTTCCATATAAGAATGGGATGGTTCTATAAGATGAACAGTTCGAAAAGATGAACGAAATATTTCACGATTACAGTCTTCCAAAAGATGGACAGGTTGAAATTTTGTACTCGAAAAGATGAACGCTTTATTCCCAACTTAATTTTTATTTGCGATACATATGTATGTACAGCTATGGCCAAAATAATACAGTACTACTTAAAAGTAAGGAGCGTTGCTATTATTTTGGCCATGGCTGTATGTACATATGTACCATATGGCAAACTATGGATTCGTAAAAAAATCGAACTTGAGATTTTGATCATAGTTGATATTACGATGATGGTGAAGTCGTAAAAAAAGGTCTAACAATTCTGTCTGTGTGTCCTGTCCTTTCGGCTGCAGCCTAAACGGGTGGGTCGATTTTCTTTAAACTTGGCACCCAGCAGTTTTTAGCATTATCTAGCAGATTTAAAATAAAAATTATTCTTATGACCAAAAATAACGTTACCTCCCATACAAGTGTTTAAGAACCGGAATAGAAACTATTATTTTTCCCAAAAACGGCTCCTACGATTTTGATTAAAATTTTTATGTGAACTAAAATTAGAACGATCTACTATATTTAAAAAAAAAAAATTGATCTATCGTTTAAAAATGGTTCCTCTCATAGAACCATTTTTTTGGTTGTCAACTGTCTCATTATCTGTTGAACCGATTTTAATGAAATTTTTTACACAAGATCTTCTAATAAATTTAAATAATAAATTGCATATACAAATTTTCAAAAACAAAAACAAATTTTAATTAAAAATCGTAGAAGTCGTTCTTTAAGAAAAATAAAATTTTCTTTAGCGGGTTTTAAACATTTGTACTAAAGGTACCGTTAAGTTAATTTTGACTATAAGAATACTCTTTTGTTAAAAATTGGCTAAATAATGTTAAAAAAACCTTCTTGGTTAAAATCGATTGAATCGTTTTTTTTAAATTTGAACGATTTTAATTTATTTTTAAAAATTTAAGAAACATTTTTTTTTATATTTAGTACACAATACAATTTTAACTTCTCAAAATTTATCATATAAGATAAAATTGAAAAACGAACAAAAAATTATTGAGGTAGCATTGATTTCCATTTTCGGCAATTTATTTTTCACCAAAAGGTAGCTTATTATTATTAAAGTATTAAAAATTACTGATATAAAGAACACTCTGTAAAAATGCTACAAAAAATACAAACAAACAAAACATAATTATTGTAAAAATCTATGAAAATTCTTTGTATTTTGAAATATGGTTGCAGTAAAGGTTATGGATATCCACTATCCAGCTTGTTACTGATGTAATTAACTATTGCCTTAAGAGAATATTTTGACCAATAGCACACCGGTTATAATTATTTTAATTTTTATAAACTGTTAGAAATTTTAATTTGTTTTAATTTGTTTAAATTAAAACGATTTTGTGCTTGGGCACAAGTCCAAGTTCCAAGTAAGTTTACTAAAAACATCTTTTCGTACCTGAATATACATAGTTGTCAATATTGAAAAAAAAAATGATTAAGCTGGTGAGATGGTATAGAGCCAGAGTAAACCAAAGTGGGAAATTGTGCAATGGAGTGCGTCATTTCACCCCAAAAATGTTGCCATCTCCCCCTATTTTTCACTTTTATTACAGTAAAACCCGTTTAAGAGAAAAAACCGCTTATCTGAAACACTTTTTTCATCCCCGAGAATTTTTCGACCAATTACCAATACAACACTCCACTTAAGTGAAAAACCAGCTTACCTGAAACATATTTTAAGTTAAAAAAAAATGAATCGAACAGAACAAAAAAAAAAATGCCGAACGCTTTCACTTCTTTTTTATTTTTAACCTCCACCATTTTCACCACAAAAATGACTTTTGAATTTCAGATATGTCACAACCATTTTATTTAATATATCAATTATCCATTTTATTTAATTTTTTTCTAGGCAACTCCAAAAGATAAATTAATTTTTTTTTAGCTTTAAATTTCCGATAAATTAAATTATTAAATCCGCTTAAGTGAATTTTTTCTTCACTTAAGTGGGGTTCGGTTGAGTGAAAAACCCCGTTTAAGTGAAAGAAATACTGTGACATTTTGCCGTTTCTCAAAAGGGGGTATTACTGTAATTTCTTAAGAAGAAAAAAGTCCACCATCTTCCCCACTTTCTCAAAAATTTCCTCTTGGTGTTTGTATTATAACTAACTACCTATACAAATAGACAATTGTTTTCTTTTTTAAGTCTTCAAAGCGAAAATCCTTATTGAATTAATGTCTTAAATACCGTGAATATCATGAGAATTTGAAACTAATTGAAAATGGTTTGGAATTGTTATTATAGTTTTCATGGACTGTGATTTAGTGATATCATGTTTACAAATAAGATTCCGATGTGAAATTCAATTGAATTGATTTTTGAATGATTTTAAAATGGCTTTGATGATTATCGAGCTCTTGTTATTTGAAATGTAACAAGAGCTCGATAATCGTGAGTTAAAAAATTTAATTTAACTAGAAATGCATACATTGTCAATTTAGAGGTTTTTCAGCCTATGTGAGACAGCATTTTTTTTCTACAAAAATATGCCTCAAACCTTAACTAAATGTAACCCTTAGAATTTCATGAGATATTATTAAACCCACTGCTGCGTCAACATAATAATTTTCCCTTCTATTTTTTTTACTGTTGCGTGTGTGATCCAAGTTGCACTTTAAATACAGTTAGTTTTAAGTAAGTTGCTAAAATCATAAAACTCTATAAGATGTTGATATTGCCGAACACATAAATTAAATCTAATTATTAATCCCCATTTTCATAATCTTCTAGAAATTCAACGCATTTTGGAAATGTTGAAAATCTATAAGTACCAAAATTTTTGAATATGATGCTCCACGAAGAATGTTTGTTTTCCTATGAAAAATCGTTTTTTTTTAGAAGTTCTACTCATTTTATAATGCAGTTAAAATCACAAGTTGAACTACTCAGCGTCTCATTTGTTTTTTTTAGTTTGCAAGTAAAATAAAATTAAATACACGACTGGATCGCATGAACTTTCTCTTATGTGTTTTAAAAGTTTGAATAGTTTAGAAAGAAATAAGTTAGTTATGGGAGCCTATATTTTATGCCACAAGCTTAAAACTTAATTCAGATTAAGGTGAGTACAAATATGAACAAATTAGCACCGTGTTGTACATATGCATGGAAATTAGACTTTCAACTAAAAAATTGTTAAAAAATCAATATATCTAATATAGAAATAAATAAAACGCACCAACCAACGCAATGCTTGCCATCTGATTTCTTACACAAAATTCAATTTATGAGAAAATAATTTAATAATCGGTTGGGGCTGTTTTTTTTAAATCAATTTTATAATATAAAAATTTGGAAAAAATGTTTAAGAAAAAAAAATTGGTACGCCAATTTTAAGTATTTATTGATACGAAGTTTTTTTTTTCAAAAATCTAAAACAGATTGTTTTTGAAAATTTGTATATACAATATATTATTATTTAAATTTATTAGAAGCTCTTGTGCAGAAAATTTCATTAAAATCGGTTCAACAGATAATAAGATAATCGAAAATCAAACAAAATGCTTCTATGAGAGATAACATTTTTAATCGATAGATAACTTTTTTTCTCAATAATATGGTGGATCTTTCTAAAATTAGCTAACATAAAAATTTTCATCAAAATCGTAGGAGCCGTTTTTGAGAAAAACGATATTTTCCATACCGGTTTTTAAACACTTGTATGGAAGGTAACGTTTTTTTTAAACACAACAATATTTTTTATTTAAAATCTGCTAGATACATAACCTGCTAAATGACAAGTTTAATAAAAATCGAGCTAGTCGTTTTCGAATTAATAAGTTCTCAAAAAATAATTTTGAAACTTTTTGTAAGATTAAAAAAAAAAATGGAAAATTTTGGTACACAATACTTTTAGAACTTTTTGAAAGCTTTTCTATAAAAAAATTGGTCAAAATCAATTGAGCCGTTTTTGAGAAAATCAAAGACAAAAAAATTGTTCTATGGGTTTACCATTTATAACCATTTTGTCGAAAAACTTTTTTTGATAAAATAGTAACCTTTTTGTAAAAAACTTACAGAATTAAAAAAAAAAAAAGTTGTGGGCACGGTTTTGAGAAAAATGAGATTTTCATTATTTGCTAAAAAAAATTGTACAGCAGGTACCTTTATTTTTGGTCCTAAAAAAAAATTAAAAAAATGTGTGGGGGGAATGTCAAGAAACTCTAGGTCTCAAGGTTAAAGAAAACCGACAGACTCTGCAGCTGAGAGTTTATCAACCCTGGCTAGTGATTCGAAGCAAAAAAAGAGCGTTCGGAGTAAAAAAGTTAATTAAATCGATAAAACATTACAGAACAAAAGTTATAAGTGCAGCAAAACGAATTTTAATTGTGAGCTTACAAATTAATACCAAAAAATCCGTAATGCAACCCTTACATAAGCTAAATTTGATTAAACAAAAAAAGTAGAAAAAAATATAACCTAAACGTCAAACAATCAAAGTACTGACGACTGAAAATAAAAGGAAGGCACAGAATATATCTGACAGCAAAAACAAACCCCAGCAAAATTAAAACCATAACCCACGCCATGGACAGTGATATGATTCGCACTATCTTGCAAGAAGCTCTTGAGGAGAATCTCAAAGATATAATACAATCTTTGAAAGAAGTAGTTAGACTTTCTGATCTGGAAAAGCAACATTGTAAATTAAAACAATTACAAAAAAGCAATCAAACTCTATCTATCTATCTGCAGCTGAAAGGACAGACAGACGTTATGTCAAATTTGATCAAAATCTCGAATTCAATTTTTTTTACGAATCCATAACTTGCCATATACATAGTTCCTATATATCGTAAGTAAAAATGAGTATAGCTAACTGAGTAATATTAATAGTTTTTTTTTAACTATTAAAATGCTGGATTTCTTTATTAGGATCTTAATTTCTTCGGTACTTATTTTCCTCGAGTTTTCATTTTTATGAATAACAATACTTTTGTTTGTTTTTTTTTTCTATTTTTCAGTTCATTTATATTCTTTTCAATGTATTTTTTTTTCAAATTAAATAAGAAACTTAATTTGTAATTTTTCACTAAAAGCCTTAAAAATTGTGTTTGTTATAAATAAAGAGCTTTTTTCATTGAATTCCAAATAAAATAAATTCCTATAAATATATTTTTTCATAAAAAATTCTTCTCATCTGAGCCATTCGTATTCCCAAGAAAATTGATGGTCCTCTTCATTTATGTCGACTAAAAACACGCATACAAGATAATCCACGAGCTATTACTCCACTAATTTATTGTTTTTATATGAATAATAATCTTTTTAACATAAAGTGTGTTAACTTCTGAATTAATTTGACTTATTTATTTTTCTTCTTTTAACACAGAAATTTAATTTTTTTTTTAATTCCAGATAAGACTCCAAACGTGTTTAAAAACAAAAATAAAAACAAAGTTAAATATTGTAATTAAATGCAATGAAAAATAGAAACATTAAGATACTTATCTATGTACCTCTATTAATTATCATATCATATTATCCGACGCATGGTCTACATAAATAATTATATTATCACAGCATCAGCAAGCTTATTAAGGAAGTAGTTATAATGATATTTTGTTTATGCAATATGTAGATATTATCTCAATGCCTGATCTTCATGTTTCATTTGCAAACATTATCACCATCATATTGCATAACATATGAATCTATAAACATAAATTACCTAAATAAAAGTGAAACTCATTTCCATAAACAAAAATCGTTTCTTGATAAAAAAAAAAAAATATAAAAAATAAATATGATTTGCTTATAGTGCTCAACTTTGCATATCTATCTATCACTCGTTACTCCAAAAAACACATATCTGCGCCACCCCTAATTAACATGTCTTCGTCATTCGTCACAAAAATATTACAAGTGAAAGCATCACCAAAATGAGAAAATTAAGACAAAATTTTATGGAGATAGAAAGTAAAAGCAGCTTGCTGTGGGAGCCGACGCGACTCACCAAAAATAAAAATATTTAAATAAACAATCATTTACATGCCACACACTATCGAACTCTTACTTCTTAGACATCCACTTAACAGTAACGTCTCATTATATGATGCGTTGACAAATAAAAAGCCAGCACTTAGCATGAGGATGGCAAATAAAACACTTTCACACGAGATGGCGTGGCGGTGCGGTGTGTTGACAATGAAAGTTCTGTGCTGCTGCTTCTGCTGTTGCTCAGACACGCAATCCTGGTGTGGTGTGTCTTAGATGATTGAGATTGAAACGGGGAGGGTTCTTGCCCTTTATGGTGCACGACATGGAATACAAAATAGGTACAAATTGCACTTGAAAGACGAGTGTAATTTCGTCTATTTGTATAATTTAAATAGTCTGGCAGATTGAGTTGCATTTGAATCAGTTGACTAGTTATAAATGTTTGATGTCTTAGCTCTGGGCATGGGGATTATGAAAATATAGGTAAATGTCCGAGGTGGTCGTAAATATGAGTATAAGGGTTGTTGTCTCTGAAAAATACTGGGTCATTGACAGCACGATCCGGATACTAAAAATCATTTGTTTGAGAGAAAAAATATTTGAAAATATTTCAATCTAAATTTGAATTTTATTTTGTTTGTGCGTTTTTGTTGTGAAAACATCTTAGCCGTTCCGAATCGATCCTTTTTTGCCATTAAGTGAAATGAGTGAGGATTTGAGCATTTGGGATTTAGTATTTTCGGATTTTATGGTTTTAGGTGTTATTCAATGGGTAGGGTATTCATATTTTTTGCAAAAGCGGATTTTACATATATTCACCGCGAGTCCAAATGCTCACAAATTTTTACTTGCGATATATACTATATGGCAAGTTATGGATCAAAGTTGACATAACGATGAAAGCGAAGTCGAATAAAGTGGTCTCGCATAATTCTGTCTGTCGGTCTGTCCTTACGGCTGTAGACTAAACGGGTGGCTCGATTTTCTTTAAACTTGGGACCTAGCGTTTTTTGGGCATTCCCCACACGTTTTTTTTTTTCGAAAAATCTCTATAAATTGGACCTTCCATAGAACCCCATTTTTTTTAATTTTCGATTTTCTCAAAAACCGTTCAACTGATTTTGATCGATTTTTGTATACAGAATGTTTACAATAATTTTAAAAATACATATTGTGTACCAAAATTTTCAATTTTTTTTTTTTTTGATTAAAACGAATTTTTTTTTCTGAGAACTTAACAATTCGAAAACGAATTAGCACCCAGCAGTTTTTTGAGATTTTTAGCAAATTTTAAATTAAATTTTTTCTTGTAAACAAAAATAACGGTACCTCCCATACAAATGTTGAAAAACCGGTACATATTGAAAATATTATTTTTCATAAAAACGGCTTCTACGATTTTGATTAAAATTTTTATGTGAACTAATATTAGAACGATCTACTATATTTTTGGAAAAAAGATTATACCTATCGTTTAAAAATGGTTCCGCTCATAGAACCCTTTTTTTGGTTTACGACTATCTCATTTTCTGTTGAACCAATTTTAATGAAATTTTAAATGCAAAAGCTCCTTATCAGTTTGAATAATATTGCATATCAAAATTTTTAAATAAACAAATTTTGAATTTTTAAAAATATATTCAAAATAATTTTTTGAAAATTCTACATGATTTTTTTTCAAAACTATTTTTGAATTCTAAATTAATAAATACTAAAAATTGGCGTACCATTTTTTTTTTAATAATGTTTTTGGAGGATGAGAATATTTTGAAAAATGAATCCGTTTCACTTTTATACAGATGGATCAAAAACCGCCGACGGGGTTGGTGGAGGCGTGTACTCAGACAGACTTAATTTAGGTCTCTCATTCCGTCTTCCTAATCATTGTAGCGTGTTCCAGGTGGAACATTTAGCGATTAAAGAAGCTTTATATTGGCTTAAAGAAAAAGTGATATCAACTATTGATATCTGCATCTTTTCAGACAGCCAAGCTGCCATAAAATTTCTGGACTTTGGTTTCTACAAATTCTATAACAGCCCAAAACTGTCGATCATCTCTCATTGAGATGGCGGTGGCGGAGCAGTTCAACATTCACCTTTGTTGGGTGCCGGGCCACAGGGATATTCCAGGAAACTGTAAAGCTGACGAACTCGCTATAAAAGTGGAACAACAGTACCCATACTACTAGATAAGACAACTATTGGTATACCTATCGCTACTTTTAAACATATGCCAAAGCAAGATGCTATAAAGAAAACATACCTTCTGATTTTTTTCAGTGTTACTGTTTTGCTATTGTTATTAAACAAGAAATGACGTGACATTGATTCACGTGCCTCGTTCTCCAATTGATTTCTATATTGTTTTCAAAAATTCATGCTGTGCTCCGTTCGCGTCACACATATCGTACGCATCTCAACATATTGTGTCTATTTTTAAACACAAACAAATGTACACAATGCAAAAAATGATTTTAGGACAAATTACATGAGCTAAAGTTTCTATCTCTATTAAGTTTTTTTTTTTTTTTGAAAAGTTAGTAATATGTTCGAGAAATTTACAAACACTGACATTATGGTGATAAAGGGAAGACGACAAAAATGGGGCTTCAATTATGCTCATCCGTCTGTTCAGCTATCTTCAGCTATCTTACAGTCTAAATGAAAATAGTCCTGATAGAATTCCAGGCTAACGATAGACTATATTGATTGAGTTCCTATGATACGTTATTAATTATTTTGCTTCAAATTCAATAGAAAATACATTTTATATTCAAGCTCATTGTTTTGTTTTTAATAATATTGAACTAACTGTTTTGTGATATATTATATATAGATTAGAGAAAAAAACACGTCTATTTTAGTAGAAAAATTCTAAAAAGAGCTGTTAATGGCACTTTTTAATACAAGCATTTTTTAATTGTTCGCTTTTCTATGGATTTTTAAATAAAATTTCAAAATATTTTTGGCAACAGTATATGTTTAAATATTATTTTAAACACATTTTAAACAAAAATTATTATTATAGACGAAATAAACAACTGTTAAAAATTGTGAAAGAAAATCTTATTTTTATCGAAAATGCCTCTTACTATTTTCTTTAAAATGTATCCGTATTTTAAAACTAGTGCGATCTATAGTTTAACAGAGACAAATTTTATATTAAGCCATTATTAACAGCATATTTCTATAGCCTAAGGTTTTCTTGTCGGTGTCTAGAGAAGGAAAGGAAGAGGGAGGGTTTTTTCAATAAGGGTTAACTTTATTGGAGCACGAATACAACGAGAAAAGGAGCTTGAAGCTGAAGAATGCAGTAGCTAAAATTACAAACTGAAATCTAGCGAAAACCTATTCACTGCTTTATTAATTCGATAACACGAAAATCATGAGCCGATAATCTTTGAATTTCAATTTGTGAAATTTCATCTCAAGTCATCTTATCATATTTCCTGCTTCAACATAGTAAAAACTATATATACATAGGTGAAATAAATATAATTATTTTGAGTGATGATATCGACTTTGTTAAATCGCGTTGTTTGTTTTTAAATGCTGATATAAGGTGCTGGTGGTTGGTTTATGTAAGTGGGATGACGATGTTTATAGGGAGCTGTTGGTAACTCTATAGATAAAAAAAGAAGTAGCATAGGATTAATTACAAATTATCCCCTCAAATTTTCGATTACCGTGCTTGTATAGTTGTATTTGTTCCGAAATACTCGCCTCCTTTACTCGACAAGAAAGGCATAATTATTAGACCTTCCATTTTTGTATATTCAAAGTTCAAGCGTTATCAAAACATTTTCTATGGAGTCTCGTTTCATAGAAGTATCGAAAAACAAAACAATGAATGTAAATGTAGATACTTTGTATAATAAAGTCTGTAAGGTAAAAGGAAATTAAGAAATTTCTCTTGTATTTCCTAGAATCCCTCTAACTTTTGATGATGTGTTCGTGTTCCCTTAGAAACATAACAATGCATGAAAAAATGCTCTCTTTTAAGTTTGCGAAGTACCTACCTTCTTCTTACTAAATAATTATAGTCTAATCAATGAATTATAATTTTCCTAAAAAGCTTTGTTGTTTCAATTTAAAATATTCAAACTCATTTGTTTCATAAAGACTTTTAAGCAGTTTTTGACGATTATTACTTCGGATGTACATATCTACTTTTTTCATTATTTAACATGTTAATGAAAATCATGCCATAACCTTGGCAGCAGCAAAATGCTGCTTGTTTTTGTTTCATACATACATAGATAGATACTTAAAGAAGGAGGAAATGGTGTTATGTTTATTTTTTTTTTTTTTTTTGTAAAAGCCTCAAGTGAAACTCATTAAGATATTGAACTCATAATAAACTCTTCTCCTGGAAAAAAAAATGATAACCTAAACCTAAACCTATGGACACAAGTAGGTATACTTATATTATGATTGTGAGTGAAGTTTCATCATCACATCGTTGAACATCTAGGTGATGGCTTTATTAACATTCTCATCATCAGCGCAATATCACTGTCACCATCCAAATCATTGTCATCTTCATCCATCACATGTGCAACATTTTATATTTTACATGCATGTTGAGTTAGACCAGAATTACCAACCGAAGCGAATTCAATACAAAACAAAACAACAACAATAAGAAGAAGAAAAAGAAGAGAACCATGCAGTCACCTCTTTCGAAAAATTATAGGAGAAATTCTCGTTCCAGTTCGTCATTAATTTTGTATGGACATCAAACTTCTCTCGTATTGCAATCAGCCCGTCATCCTCAGTTTGTCAGTCAACTCACATATAATATAGAACTTATTTCAGGAAAAAAAGATTAATGGCTGCCAATAGCTACGAGCTATGACTTCCGCACCTCAACCTCTCTTTGAATTTTATTGATTTTATTTTTTTTTTTGTCAAAAATAGAACTTTGTCAACCTCGTAAACTGTTTTTAAACGTTCATCACCTGTCATTGAAGTTGAATTCGATTTACATACAACGAGTATGTAAATTGCGTAGTGTAGGTGTACATATATCAGTATATTGTATACCCATTAATTGTTGTCAAGCCCCTGATTTCTGCAGTAGGTAATACAGTTACCTATAGTTTTCAAACTCAAACGGTCATTGGCAAAATTGCTTCTTTTCAATTTGAATTAATATTCAATTCTCGGTTGAAAACATTGTCGAGGGAACAAAAACAAAAGTACCTACTAACTTTCGGTGCCTCAGGCCCATCATCACAAAGCAAATGGTTTTTTGCGAGTAAAATGAAAATGAGAACATAAATAACTAACGTAACGAACCTTGATAGCATGAATTGAGTCGTGCCTCTTGCGTTATTGTCGTTGCCGTCGTTGGTAGCTTGATGGTTGGTCTCGGTTGGTCAATGCGGAAATTAAAATCAAATCAATTGGTATCTTTGGTTGAATAAATTAGGACTTAAAAAGCCTTCAGGCGGAAACAATGATGGATCAGATTAATGATTATAAGAATTAAGTTTATTTTGTTCAATTCATCTATTTGCATGCAATGAGATATATAAAAACAGACGACCTCTAGTTCAGAAATTCTCGTTAGTCATCAAAAAGTACTTAAAGGATTTATATAAAGTCATTACCATAAATTATAGGTTTTATCTCAAAAGCGTCTAAATTTCAATAAATCTTTAAGTTACAAGATAAATTTTGGCCGCTTGATTGTATGGAAACACGGAAAGATTTTTTTTTTCTAGATTTATAGGTAAAATACATAAATAGAGTCCGGGGTTATGAGTTATTATGGTGTGGTGGAATATAATTAAATTAATAATAATTTTTTAATTGATATACTTGTATAGGTACATACCTACGCACTATAGAGCGAATCGAAGACATTATTCATTTTCATCAAATAAAACATTGCTTTGCTTACCGTAATATATCTTGTAAGCAGTCGTATTATTTATTAAATTTTTGTCCACTTAGACACTATCTAACTATTTTCAAATTGGTGGAAATATGCTTTATTTAATAAAAATTCACGGTTAAGACAATTAACTCTTGTGTCTAAGTTAGTCAGCTATAAGACAACAATAAACAAGGTTTTTGAACACGTTTTTTAAAGTTGGAAAGTTGTCTAAATTTAGACAACGTTTATAAATAAGACCATTAATGTTTAGGTTATTAGATGTACCTAGTAGAAATAAGGCGTTTAATTTTGGAGTAAGGGGGAAAATATGAATACCTAAACAAAACATGGTTAAAATACTCCTACAGTACACTTTAACTATAGGTTGCTAAAATTATGGATATGGAGGGTTAAAGGATTTCAAAAATTAGCTTAGTGGGTAAAAAATAAAAATTATTTTTCAAACGAGGGAAAAATTAGTAAAGAGAAATTTTATATCACTTGGAATTGAATTGCCTTTAATGTGAAGTCTCTGCAATATGAAGGCACGTAAATATATCTTCAACTTTCTTGCTATAATATGTTTGATTTTGAGAGAAATAAGAATTTAAGTTGCTTCAGTAAATCTAGCCAACTAGGTTACATATAGACATATTCAATACTTACTCAAGGGAGCGGAAAGGTTGTGCTTTAAAAAAAACGGTGGCGTTGGATATAGAATTAGAAGATAGGATGTGCCGATGTGGTGTTGTTTATGTGCTTAAATATCTCAAAATCTTTTCGGCTATTCAAATTTGCTAGTGTTAGAAAAAGAAGAATTACTGCAATAAAGAAAGCATGGAAGTTACTCAAACAAGACCCTAATCAAAACCAAAATACCCGCTATTTTGACGGACACTCAGGCAGCTAAGAGCTAAGCTCTGAAAAAAAAACTCCATTTTTTTTTTTTTTTTTTTGGAAGCGATTCTCTTAGCAAAATTTAGCCGATATGAGAGCCTCCACCCATAACAAGATCATTCAACGCTTTTAACAGTCTATTATTATAATATCGTAGTGTTCTTCATGATTACATATAGCTCCCTTGAATGAATAGCTCCCTTACATTAGTCTCATTAAGCTCTTGGACCATCTTATGAGAGGAAAAATGTTATCTGCATGAAAGGGTGCGTTAAAATGCTTTTTTTTTAAATTACCTATATCTATTCTTAATAATTTCATAACCTATAATATTTGATTACTAAATCCTTACGGTTTTTATGTTATCACATTTGATTTTTTATTTAGAAAAACCTCTACATTGATTTAATTTTTGGGTCATCCTGTCCAAAATTGATTTTTTTTTTTTAACATTTTTTTTTTATTAACACTACTTAATAGTTAGACTAACATTTTATACTGAAATATTTTTTTCATTAGGTACCTTCACCATGTATGCTAGAAATAAATCGATAACCCTGAACGGCGTGGCGGTGGTCAAAATTAATTTGTAACTGAAACGTTTGAAACAGAACCCTGTATAAATATTCTGCTGCTGAATATATACATCAAAATTATATCGGTCGTAAAAATAGTTTTTTTGTTTCAGGTCATGAGAAGTTTATAGATTACTCTAAATTGACTTTATTGAGCTTGTACCTTAAACATTTCACGAGTTAAGTCTTCCACTTTAATCAGAAGTTTTTCAAGGTTATCTGCCAGCTTTCAAATTTGGGCTTTCTCCTACAATTTTGACATTTTGTTGATTTCCTAATCTCAACCATTCATTAACAAAACTGATGATTACGACTAATTAAATGATTCGCTACAATTTTAGGCAGTCGTTGATCTGGAAATTCCAGAACTTTCAATTTAATATAATAAAGGAAATTCAATTGAAGGGTAAAGGAGTGGTATTCCAGTTTCCTAATGGAGCATAGGTGTACTTTCGGGTAATCTAAAAATGTTCATGATAAAATAACGCAGTAACTTTTCAACTTCTTTATATTGAAAGATATCCTATATTTGCGGTGCATTAACACATGATTGATCTGACAATAGCTTCGAAAACTTTATATTTATTACTTGTCGTAATATTCCTTTTTCTGAGAATTCCCTTCCAACTGCAGTTTACTGCTTTCTGCCTTTTTTAAATTTGTCTTCAAAGTGTTTTCTAAAAGACATTTTTGGTGTGATGATAATTCCTAGATATCTGTAATCTCTGACTTTTGCGATCTTCTTATTTTCCCAAATCCACCTTTCTTCAGGTGCGTACCTCCCAGTTCCCTTCGAAATATAATGTTTTTTGACTTGTTGATGTTTACTTTGAGGTTCCACAAACTATAGTAGGTATTGGTAAAGCTTGTTTATCATCATTTGCATCATGGAAAGAATTTGAGCGAATAAAACAATGTCATCGGCGTATAGTAGAAGCTTGAATTCCTTCTGGGAGAAACGCAACAAGATCATCCAAAAATAAAAAGAGTAGATAGATAGATAGATAGATAGATAGATAGATAGATAGATAGATAGGTAGATAGATATGTAGATAGATAGATAGATATGTAGATAGATAGATAGATATGTAGATAGATAGATAGATAGATATATTCATTTATTCAAATTTCTTAATTCATATGTTTTACAATTTAATGAATTTAAAGCTATGGCTCTGCCGTCAGCTCGAATATAAAGAATAACAGTAAGCTGAGAAGAAATCCTTGTTTTACTTCCAAGCTTGTTCTAAACTAGTCTGAAAGTCTGTTGCCGCCCCATACAGCAATAGAATTTGCTTCGTATAGGCTCTGTGTTATTAATTTTTGACAATAAACCAATATTACTAAGCCTTAAAGCTTCGGTCTATTGAGTCAAAAATTGTTTTAAAGTTAACGAAGACTACAAAGAGTTTTTTTTTATCTTTATCTATGATAGGTATATTTGAGCAATATATGGTTAGTGTGAAAATATTATCCACAGTCGAGTAGTTTTTCTGAAATCTGCTTGGAGTTCACTTAGCAATCCGTTTTCACTCGGTCATACGCTCTAAAAGGATTTCCGTAAATATTTTTATCACCGATTTCATAAACGAAATTCCTCTATAGTTACCTGGATCACTGACATCTCCTTTTTTGATTCATGTCGATAATGGAATCCGCAATATTGGATCCGCAATGATTGGCAGTATAGTGTTCTCTTTTCTTTTCACGAAAAATGAGTAAAGAGAAAAGTGAGCCCTCCACCTGTTTATCATCAGATTTTCAGATCTTACAATATTGTCAGAACTGTCAATGGTCTGACAATAGCTGACAATTATGTAACAATTGACATATTTCTTACAATGAAAAATTGTCCGTTCACACGGTTGGTAGATTTCATCCCAAAGTCTGACAATTTGATTGTCAGCTCTTGTCTGACAATTTTCGGACAATAATAGGTACATATATCTGACAAAATTGTCAGCTTGCAAATTTTCAGTTCAAACGGTTGGCAGATCTATACAAAAAATTAATTGATTGTTTACATCTTTTGAGATTCTGCAGCATTCACATCGATTTCCTCTGCATTTAATAAAGAATCTTTTTCTTCTGTGATCGATGGTTGCTCCTTTTCATCATCAGGTTTCTTTTTGGTGAATTTCCGTTTTCCATGTTAATATTTTCGACCATTGATGCCTCCATTGTTAGATTTTTTATCTATTTTTAGTCAGAAATGCGACAAAAATTCAACAACATGCTAAAAAGAATTAATTAAAGACAAAATGACGTCCGAGCATAAGCACTTAATTTATTCCGAATAAAACTACACAACACAAGGAATTGATATAAAATATAATTGAAGTGACATTGACATTGACATTTCGGACAATGAAGAAATTGACAGTAATTGTAAGTTGTTTTCAATGAAAACATCTGCCAATGACCAATGAGTCTGATTTTGTCCTAATCGTCTGACAATGATAAAAATTGTGTGTTCAGGCGATTGTAAGATACCTGACAATTTCTTGTCAGATTGTCGTCTGACAATGACATTTCTCACGATATTGTCAGACAAAATTGTGTGTTAAGACGATTGTAAGACATTTGTGACAGTTTTTTCACTGACATTGACAATATTGTAAGATCTGACAACCGAGTATCTTTGACATTCTCTAGTTTTCACAACAAGTATTTTACCCAGACGATTATTATAAAATTAATATAAAAAAAATCAAACAAATTTTAATTTTTTTTTAAATTTTAATTAAGTATATATAGCTTTACTATTTTTGTGATTTTCTGTACAAAATTACACATATTATTTTTTGTATATGAACTTTGACAAGTAGATTTGGTAGGTTTGGACAGCAAAAAAAAAAATAGTTTCAAAGTAAAGGAACATCACCTGCTGTGTTATCAGTTTTTAATCAGAAAATTAAAATCTAGTTTTTTTCAGAAAAGTGGAAACTTTGAAACAATAACGATTGAAGTCAAATTTATGGAAAACATATACATAGCTACATATATATGTAAATTCATAACATGAAAAATATTGGGTTCGTGAATTAGAGAGCTATAGTATACCTACTTTTGAAGGAGTTGAAGGAAAACAAATCTAGTTACAAAAAAAAATAGAAAAATTAATGACAAATTTCAGATTCATTGTAGATTTTACCCTTCTATATGACTACAAACAAATGTCAATTTTTGTATTTTTATTCAAGTATATCAGAGCCTAGGATTTGGGAAAATCAATGTACATGACGATTATTGCAAGGTTCTATAAAATTAAAAAAAAAGCTTTGATGAATTGACAGTCTATAAAAATTTCTTACATTTTTCCACAACCATCCAAGTATACATAATATACGATAGTATTTTACCCAGACGATACAAAAATATAAAATTACAGATTGCTCAATTAACATCAAACAAAATTCTCATAGTCATAGATATAAATAAAATTCCAATAAAAATAAAAACAAATTTGAGGCATTTTTCTTTTTTCTTATATTACGTAATTTCCTTTTGAATCTATTGTCCAAATTATCTCCATTCCAAAGAGTTTCCTATACATAATACTTTACCCTAAGTTACGTTTATAAAAATAAATCGTGATTAATGGATACAGTTGTAACACTTTGAACTTCCCTGTTATATAACAACAAACCAAAGAAACAGATGGCACTTTCTGACCAGCGACTGGCCTGGCTACAACAAAACTACAAAAGTTCGACCTCAAACGAAACCTTTGTTGTAAAATTGTTGCTAAATGGAAATTAAATGTTTTATAATCCGTAACATGGTCAAGAAGTCTACCAATATGCACCATATGTTATAGATTTTGGTCATCTTAAGCTAAATCACGAGAGAATCTTAAGACCAGTTCTATACGAATCAGTATATACACCATGCGTTCGTATAGTGCTACTATGGTGTTTTACGATCTTAAATTTACGATATTACAATTAAGATCCACAAAGTAAAGTAAACAATTTTTTGTCCTCTCTCTCTTTTCTTGAGAAATTGAGAGATAAAACAAACAATCCACAAAATATTCGAAGAAGGTTAACAAATATGAAAAGAAAAGAAAAAAAAAAAGAAAAGAAAAGATAAAAATACCAGTAACCCAGTCCACCATCATCATCATCATTGGCGAGGTAAGGCAAGGCAAGGCAAAGCAAGGCAACAAGACATCCACTTCAATGTCACACTGGAAGAGAATCCGAGATACATCCGATTCCCCCAGAAAAGATTCAGTTCGAGGTTTGAGCCAGTACCTGGCATCAAGCCAACACAACACACAACAATTTCTGCTCTTGATATTAAAAATCGTTTTTCTTTCCCCATTAAAAAAAAAAAATAACAAAATATTTTATGTTTTTTATTAACGTATCTTTTTTATTTTTTATGAAACCGATCACGTACCAACCACCATTCGTGCATATGTGCGCTTTCGCCAAAGTGTAATGACTGCCTTTACCTGCTGATTTTCATTTTCGTCATTCGTTCGGTTTAGCTATATAGAAAGACAGTCTTACGGAAATGCTAAGATACTTTAGTTGATTTTGTCTGTTCCATTAAAAAAAAAAGTTTCTTATCAATCGACGACGATTAGAAAACGCAAAAATATTAAAGAACCTAAATAGTCGCTTCTTAAAAAAATTCATAACAAATTATATTTTAAATCTAAGATATTTAAACCGCCTTTGATTCGAAAGGAGAAAAAAAGCGCGAATCTTAGTTTTGTTGGCTTTTGTGTGAAGTTTTAAACCAGTTTTGGTGTGAATGAGATACAAAATATTTTTATATTGATCGCACTATGATGTGATGGAATACAACAAAAATCAGTGAAAGGATTTTTACCGAATTCCCCTTGAAACGTTTGTGAAAGTCATCAATCATCAATGCAATTTTGGAAATTTGCTGCTTTTTTTAAGCCTATTGTGGATTATTTACACAGACATTTCATAGTAAGTATTGTATGAGTATTTATGGTAATTTGTTGTTATTATAATTTTTGAATAAATTTGTTTTATTCTTCAATTTCGATCAGACGTTTTCCAAGTTTCGTGGTGAAATTTTATTTTATTACAATAAAGACACAAACTAAAAAAAAAGACAAAAAAAAAACATAATTTTGTTCATAAATATTAAGGGCGTATTTAAGTATTTTTGATTTCTATTTAAATTTTATAATACAGTGCGAGCGATGAAGAAAGTTTGATGGGATTTAAGGGAGATAACGTCATAACGATTAACCATTGGTGGGAAAGTTAAAGATATATGATTAAGCTGGAATAAATGTTTTATTCTTGAGGTACTCATTCATCCAAATTCAGAAAACAAATCGAAAGTGGCTTAAAGCCCATAAAAACAATTTTTCATAAATACTGTCTAAAAGGTCAGTATTGAGTATTACATGCAGAGAAAATCTTTTATACGTACGCGGTTTTCATTAATGATAGGTTTTAAGTTCAAAGAAATATTCTTCAATAAAAATTGAATAATATTTTCTTAACCAGCTACGAGCAAAATTTGGTTGAGAACCAGAGCAGAAATGCAGAAGAACTTACACTTTTCTGTTGAATTCGGCTAAGATGAAAAGCACTTGTGAATGACAAGGGATTCTATTTTGTAAATTTAAATATGTATTAACAAAACCAAAATTTGAACCAGAAGAATAAGTAAAGTAGGTTCGCAAATAAAGCGGGGAAATTAAAGCTTGGTTGGTGTTAATTCAGTTGCGATGCAGAATTTTACTGATGAAGAAGGTCCATTTCTTGATACATCATACAAGTAATTTCCATTCATAACCGAAAAATTTGTTGTTTTTATTTTAATCCTATACCTATACATTTTATGAATAAAAAAAATAAACAACAACAAAAAATACTTTGTGTGCAGGTATCTAATTATGCTGTTGTTCTTGAATTTATGCAAAACCAAACTTTAATCGTTACTAACTACACAAATCAATACTTAATTTGTAACAGAGAAACTACAAGCAGTCTTAACTTAACAGTCAACAAAGCAAAAAATAAAATTCATTCCTATTCTTCGATTTTGGAAAATTCTCATCTATTAATTTACAAATAGAATTTTCTTCTTACACGTGTACAACCCATCCAAAAAAGTAGCCCTTTGCAATAATTACGAAATTTACAAATGCATGTAAAGTTTACTATCAATGTGACCACTGACTTAACATTCATATTATGGACTTATATTCAAATAAATTGTTACGTGCTCTATAGGGCAAAGTTTTGATTCCGTGTGAAAATAAATCTAAAGGTTGTAATCAAAATTAACACTACAGTGAACGAGAAGTTTGAGAAAGTGGGTTTCGTCATACTATCCGTTAGTCTGTGCATCTGTGTGCTTTTGGGTCCTTGCTTTTCATTCACTGTAGTTTCAGCTGGAGCCTATAAAACGGTTGGACCATAATATAATTTGCTTCAAATTTGATGCAGTGCATTTTTATGTGATTGCATCTAAAATGCATTTCAAATTGTTCAACTTGTGATTCTTTGCACGAATTTCGACCTATAGTCCCTGAAACCAACGCGACGTACACTATCTGATTTTTTAAACAAATCTCAATTTATAAAAAAAAAATTAAATCGTTACAGTGTTTTTTTTAAAAATATTTTTTTAAAAATGTATAAAATTTTGAAAACAAAAATTTTATTTTTTTAAAAATTTTGATATGCAATATTCAATAAAATTGGTTTAAGAGGTAATGAAATGGTCGAAAACCAAAAACATGGTTCAGTAAGAAATATCGTTAATAAAAGATCCTACTGATATTGGCTCACATAATAATTTAAAAATAAAATTGTACGAGTTGTTTTTGAGAAAAATTAAATTTTCCTTTTTTAAACACTTAGCTATTTTTGGATATAAGAATAATTTTTGTAAAAAATCAGCTAGATAATATTAAAAAAATGATAGGTGCTAAGTTAAATAAAAATGGACTCAGTTTTTTTTCGAATTATTAAGTTTTTAAAAAGAAAATAGAAATTATTTTAAAAATTTTGGCATGCAAAACTTTGAAAAAAATTTAAAATAATATCCATACAAAAATTTATCAAAATCAATTGAACCGGTTTTGAAAAATTGTAGCCTTTTCGTACAAAAAAATTACTGATTTTTTTGAGAAAAATTTTCAAGCCGGGTTTTGTTATTTTTGATCTATGATAGATACGAAAGTTTGAAGAAAATCATCCGTCTGTCTGTCCGTTCGTCTGCAGCCTAAACGGGGACTGCTGAAGAACGGACAGACAGACTTTGCTATTATCGTAATGTCATGTTTGTTCAAATCTCGACTTCAATTTTTTAAACAATCCATAAAATGCCATATATGGTAATACCTATTATGTAATGTGTATGGCAAATAAAAATTTAATTTTTCTACATTTAAATTTAGACTAAAACTATCAGCCGTATCTATTAGATTATCTTAAAACCCCTCTTAGAGGTCATTTAGTTAAATGTGCTTAAATATAATATAAATTGCCATTAAATGAAGTAATTTAAATTCTAATCTAAACGGTGGTTAAATTTTAAGGGCCGATATTGATTTTGAATAAAACACAAATTATTTAGGAAATTATTGTCATTTCTTTTTATTATGATAATATTGGTATGGGTCAATTATGTATGGAACAAAATATCGGCCAAATGGCCGCCGTGACCTCGGCGATGACGCTGAGGCATAATTGAGGTTCTATGCGGTTAATGTGCCGAATTATCTCATCTTTTAGCTCTTGAATCGTTGCTGGCTTATCGACGTTCACCTTTTCTTTCAAATAACCCCAAAGAAAGAAGTCCAATGGTGTCAAATCACATGATCTTGGCGGCCAATTGACATCGCCACCACGTGAGATAACACGGCCAGGCCATTGAATTTGTCGCGTAAAAGAGCCATTGTTTCGTTAGCTGTGTGGCAAGTGGCACCGTCCTGTTGAAACCACATATCGTCTACATATATATGTATCTTCCAATTCGGGTCATAAAAGGTTTGTTATCATCTCACGATAGCGAACACCATTCACATTTTGGAAAAAATACGGCCCGATGATGCCGCCAGCCCATAAACAGCACCAAACAGTCACTCTTTGTGAGTGCATTGGTTTTTCGACAATCACTCTTCGATTATCATTCGCCCAAATGCGGCAATACTGCTTATTGACGAATCCACTGAGGTGAAAATGTGCCTCATCAATGAAGATGATTTTCTTCGAAAATTGATCATCCACTGTTGCCATTTCTTGCCACCATTCTGTCCATTGACGACGCTTGAAATGGTCAAGAGGCTTAATTGAGTTAGTCTGAAATTGAGAAATGTCAAATGAAATGCGTCAAATAGGTGCGGTTCACATTCAACCACCCGTTATTTATAATTATAATATATGCATGTCGAACACATAACCAAAAATTTCTAAAATATAGATTTAAAAAAAAAATTTACTGTCCAGTGAATCACAATTGATATAATCATATCATTTTTCGTAACTCATGTTCCCAGCGTCCATGAATCATATGTTATTCAAAAACATAATTAATAATGAAAAAATTTCACTAGGTATATATCGACAAAGGGGGCTTCATCCGTTAATTTCTTGTAATAGCCCTATTTTCTAAATAAAAAGTTATTTTCATTATAACGTCCTATGGATCACATAGTTAATATGCAAATATCACATCATAGCCTTCTTATTTTAGGATGAATCATATTTGATTCATATGACGCTTTTTTATGATATGGATATAACATACTTCCACGAAACAAAAAAACTTTACTTTTTTTTTAACAGTAGGAATTCGCAAATTATGTAAGCAACAAGTTCATTCTCTTTTAAATTTGACTAGTGATGCTTAAGAGAGTTTTCACTTAAATATACATTTTTGAATCATATTTATAAATGATGAAATGTTTTAAATCAAAAGTTTTGAAGAACTCCTTATTAATTTTGTTGAACAAATTACCTCGCCCTTATTGCATTAATTCAAAATAGGAATCCAGAAATCCAAAATAGGAATAGACGATAGGTGTCATTTTTTTAGATTTGACTTAAATTTTTTTACTAATATCACAGTAATTTTCCTAATAAACTTCAGCTGAACACGCCTTAAAATTGACAGTTCGTGCAAACAAGAATACAAACTTACCATTTTCACAAATTTAATTGTCAAAATGACATTTGGAGTAGGTAAGTATGATACTAAAAAAAATTAAAATGAGCATTTGGTGATTTTAACGGGTTGGGGTCGAAATTCTGACAAGTCCAAAATTCTTTTTATTAAATTCTGCTTTGTGCTTCTGATTTTCAAAATTCTGTATTTTCAAAATTCTGTTTTTCAAAATTCTACGAATATTAAAAAGACGCTTTTTGCATTTTTGATATTTTTTTTTATTCGCAGAATTTTGTAAAGCAATAAATAAAATTTTCTTATTCTTATCTTAATGGCATTATACCTAAACCTCAAAAATAGAGAGTACCTAGTTTCCGTCAAATTTTTTATGAGAATGCTCTCTTTTTTTTTTGTAAAATTCACAACTTTTACTTTAATTTTTCATGTCTTTTGGAAACCGTTCGTGAAAGTGCACTGTCAAAAATATGGAAATTTTTGTTATCAAATCTAATAAAGGTAAAGATAAATTGTGCATTGATGGATATGTTTTTTTTTTTTTTTCATTTAAAAAAAAAATACATAAATGTAATAATGTAATAATTACAACTGGGCATGTGCGAATAAAAGATAAGTGTAAACGACGAGCAGTGACGTGGTTGGAAGGAAATGTGCATGTTATTGTGAATCAATCACGCCAACATAATCATGAGACTTGTGTAGTGGAAAAGCATGTGCAAATATCAAAAACAATGTCCAAACCTTGGCAAAATCAACAAGTCTCCCAATTAGCCACATAGTCCAAAGATCTGTCATTGAGACTCCGGTAAATAGTCGACACTATATTCCTACTAAAAATGCCCAAAAACTAAAAATCAAAAGGGCAACGAAAACCAACATTATACGCAAAAAACCAGTGAAATTGTCTGAAATAGTAATCCCTTTAAATTTCTTGAAAAAAAAAATCAGAATTAGCACAATTTTGTTTTTCAAAATGTTTCTTGTCAGTATTTTGAAAGGCAGAATTTTGAAAAGCAAATTTTTTGTAAAGGTAGGCAGAATTTTGAAAATTAGAATTTCGACCCGCTCTCAATTTGAACTTTAATAAAATGTTAAAAAGTAACACGAAAATTTAGAAAATCCTGTTTTTGACCTATCATCATACTAAAAATGCCTTTACATCGTATTAATTAATCTAAAATTTTGCGCATTGTCTTTTTTTTTTTTTTAAATAATACAAATTCTATGTACTACTAAAATAGATTAGCCAAGTAAGAAGAAAAATTAGCACTATTTTATTGTTTTTTGGTTTTTGAATTTCACATTTTTTGATTTATTTTTTAAATTTAAAGATTCACTGGTGGAGTTGACCTCACCTCACTTACATAAGGTATAGTGACCCCTTCTGTGGCCACATAATAAAAACTTTTACATGCATGACTAACTGTTTAAAAAAGAAAAAAGATGATTGAGAACAATAGATTATTACTAAAGAGAAAAGAATATACGAATCATTTGCGTTGTATATCACTTGCGAGCTTAACTTTCCAACACTAACAAAATAATAAAAAGAGAACACATCAATGAAATCCATTCTGTATAACTTTATGGAATCAGGCCATACTCACATGCAAGCTGATATTTTAATCCATAATAATATTGGAACTAAAAATAAAAGAACAAGTACTGAAATATAGAAGTGCTCCAAGAGTGACGACAAAAGTGTAAATTTCTTAAGATAAATTGCAAGATATCCTTCGGTAAAATGTATACCTAATTGAGCTTACATACTCAGTCAGAATGTTTTAACTTTCGATCTTAAAAAAAAAATGCTCACGGTTATGTTGCAAACAGGGTCAGCATTAGAACAATAAAATATCATTAAGATTTGTTTTGAATTTAATGTCTTTTAAAACTTATTTATACTTTATTCAGTACAGTCAATAGTTCTATTAAATAAAACTTAAGTTTAGGAACAAAGTATCTGAATTGAGAACATTTTATATTATATTCCGTATGTGGTCCCAAAACTAGTTAAAACAAAGAAGTCACAAAGGATTTTGTGAAATAAGAACTTTCGTGCTACCCAATTTTTACTTGCGATATATGCATTGTGTAGGTACTCTATGGCTAGTTATGGATTCTTAAAATATCAACATGACATTACGATGATAGAAAATTCGAAAAAAATCGGTCTCGCAATTTTATCTGCCATGTCTGTCCTGTCCTGTTCTTTCTTTCTGCAGCCTAAACGGTTGGGTCGTTTTTTTTTTTTTAAACTTTCCATTTATTTAAGACCCAAAAAATGGTATCTTATTATTTTCAAAAACGTGCCCACAACTTTAAAGTATTTTTGTCAGTAATATTTTTTTATACAGAAAGTCTACCTTCCATTTTATAACAAAAAAAAAATCTAAATTTGTTTTATATTTTCATTCTTAAAAAAAAATTTCATAATTTTTTTTTTTGAGAGCTTAATAATTCAAAAACGACTAACTCCATTTTTATTAAACTTGCCATTTAGCAGTTTTCTAACATCAAGCATTATTTTATCATTCAATTATTCAATTAATCTTTTGACCAAAAATAACAGTAACTCCCATACAAAGTGTTTAAAATCTGGTAGGGAAAATGTAATTTTTCTCAAAAACGGCTTTTACGATTTTGATTAAAATTAATATTAGTAGGTACGAATGTACGATCTACCATATTTTTGGAAAAAAAATTATATCTATAGATTTAAAATGGTATATCTTTCTTAGAACCATTTTTTTTGGTTTTCGACTATCTCATTATCTGTAGTTAAATCAATTTTTATGAAATTTTTTACACAAGACCATCTTTTAAGTTTGATTATTAGTACGTATAAAAAATAAAAAAAAAAAATAATTTTGGATTTTTAAAATATAAATTTGAAAATTTGATATTTCGACATTTCGAAAATGAGAAAATGATCTTTATTCAAAATTAATTTTTTAACTCCACATTAATAGAGGTTAAAAAATGGCGTACCATTTTTCTTTTCTAATATTGTTTTCAAAATTTTATACATAAAAATAAATAATTTTTAAAAAACTGCTCCAACAATTTTTAAATTTTTTTCCTCAAAAATTGAGATTTGTGTAAGAAATCAGATGGGTACATCGCGTTGGTTTCAAAACTATTTCAGAAGTTTTTTAATTCATTTAATATATATTGATTTTTTTACAATTGTTCAGTCCATAAAAGTGTATAGGAACAATGTATACTTTAAAACCACAGTGTGTTTTTAATGAAAGGTTTTCAATAAATTTCCTAAAGGTAGACATTTTTCTTTCCAATAATTTTGTACATATACTATTTTACCTTAATACTTTTTTTAAATATCGAAAAAAATGTACCTATTACAAATTGTTTACATTATAATATCAATAGGTAATAAACTGCTTAAATTGAACAAAAACCATCAGAAGTAAAACATCATTCCATAATTCTATTACCTATTCCATAATTCAATCCACCAAACTATTCCAATCAGAAATTCGCTCAAGCTCCTCCTTAAGATAGCAAATACACAGTTATTTTCATTTCATTTTTTATTTCATTTATCTACAAAACTACGGGTCAGGTTTTATTGATTTGTATATCGTCAGCATAAATACATATATAAGAAACATTGAACGAAAATAAAAAGTTTAGCCAAAGTGGTTCCCTGAAGTAGACATGGCCCATGGGTGAAACTCTAAGGGTGATTAATAAATTTACTTGTTTCCTTTTAATTAGGTGAGAGGTAATTAATTTGATAAATCTGAAGAAATCAAAACATTTTTAAGAGAAGAAAGTGGTAAATAAAATCAAAAACTTGTGAAAAGTCTAAAGAGTAAAAAAATTAACACAATCACAGTCAAGTTAAGATGTCTTAATGACTTTTATAAGTGCTGTTGTTCTTCTAAGATTGATACCTGAATGGAATTTTTACTTGAAAGTTGTTATTCAAATAAGCATTGAATTGTTGTAACTTGATTAACTCATAAATCTTACAGATCGAATAATTAAAAAACGGTATCAATAAGTTAAAGCGTCAGTTATCTTTTTCAAACAAAACCCCTATAAATAATTATTATTGTAAAGAATTTCAAGAAAATTAATGCATCTCAATTTATATGAGTAACTAAAATGTAAAAAATAGGTACACAGTTAAAAGCTTTATTATAAATCTCGTAAGTGTTGTTACAAAAATTCATGAAACACCAAATACATAACTCAATATTAATGCATTCGGGTAGAGCTTTTTTTAATTATTTCAATTAGCTTCTCATCAGAATTATTTTGGCTAAGTTTAGCAATCATTTATGTAACACTAAAGCAAAAGTATAATGTTTAAATAATAAGATAGTTAGGTATAGGTATTATAGGTATACCATCAGTTAAGTTAAAAACAACCATTGAAAGATAATAATAAATTTGTTTTGACGTTAAATTCTTTTGAATAAGTCATTAAATATAGTCTCCTGGGAAGCTTTATTATTTGTGTACTTCCAAGTCTATGCTCAAGTTGTATTTACCTTCTATCTTGACGTGACTGATGCTAAGAATGTTTAATTCATAGGTTCGTAAATAATTCGGATGGAAGAACAATCAGCAATGGAAATGAGAATACTAACTATTCTTAGCCTCTTAATTGCCGAAGCGACTGATGAAGATAACTTTCACATCTCACATGAGTATAATTATGCCGATGGTGTACGTATTTAAACTTGTGCACTTATTATGGATACCAGCGGCGGCATATAGGTTTCTCGGTTAAGTTATAATTTTTTTATTTTATTTTTGTTAAGATAAAAATACGACGTATTATGAAAGGTTAAAGCGTTACGCGAAAATTATAGTGATTTTTATCCTCACTCCAATGAGGCGGCAAATTTTTGTATAAATAGATGTGTGAATAAATAAAATGCAGGACTGGGTAGCAAGAACTAGCTCTTATGTGGTTTTAAAGTATTCATGATACTTACACTTTAGATTTGTTGTTGTCAACAACATTGCGTACACCATCCCATTATTAACAGAAATCTAAATTCATGAGAAAAAGATTTGAAAAATCGTTGGACCGGTTTTTTTTTTAATTAATTTGTTATATACAAAATTTTGAAAACATTTTTAAGAAAAAAATGGTACGCCATTGTTTAGAAGTTGAAAAATTAAATTTGAAAAAAAAAACATCTACTCATTTTCGAAATTTCGAATTTACAATAAAAAATGTGCAATTTTATTTTTTTTAAATCCAAAACTTTTTTTTTTTAGAAAATTGTGATTTGCGTTATATTATTTAAATTTGTTATCAACAGATAATGAGATAATTGAGAACCCAAAAAATGGTTCTATGAGAGATGTTTAAACGATAGAAAATTTTGTTTTAACAATAATTTAGTAGATAGATGCGTACTAATATAAGTTCACATAAAAAATTTTAATTAAAATCGTAGGAGCCATTTTTGAGAAAAATGAGATTTTCATTACCGAATTTTAAACACTTGTATGTACCGTTACTTTTAGTAATAACAATCAATTTTATTTAAAATCTGCTAGATAATGTCAAATGACTGCTGGATAAAAAGTTTAATAAAAAATCAACCAAGTCATTTTCGAATTATTGAGTTCTAAGAAAAAATATGTTGAAACTTTTTTAAAAATTCAAAATAAAAAAAATATACAAAACTTTTAAAACTTTGAAAGATTTTTTGTAAAAAAAAAATGGTTTAAAATCAGTTAAACCGTTTTTGAAAACATCGAAAATCAAAAAAAATGTTTCTTAGGAGCAACCACTTATAACCATTTTTCCGAATTTTTTTTATAAAATGGTAGCATTTTTATAAAAAAAATTACTGAATTAAAAAAAAAATCAATTGTGGGTACGTTTTTGAGAAAAATAAGATTTTCATAATTTGGTAAAAAAATTTGTACGGCAGATACCGTTATTTTTCATCTTAAAAAAATGAAAAAACAGGTGGCGGTACTACCCGAAAACTGCTAGGTAGGTACCAAGTTTAAAGAAAATTGACTTACCCGTTTAGGCTGCAGCCGATATGATATTTCTTTGATATTTTTGCATTGAAAAAAGTTTTTAGAATAAATCTGATCGAATTTGATAGAAAATTGAGAATTTTGAAAGTTAAAAGTAAATAACCAAGTTTAAGGTCAGCTTAGTTTTTAAAAATGTGGTTCATTTTTTTTTTGGTTGGTTCATTAGAATCTGACTTCTTTTAAGAATAAGAATAAGAATTTTGTCACTTGGAAGTTTAAAAACAATTTTTTAATTACCAGTTTTAAATTAACAGTTTAGCAAAAATTCCTCTGCAGCTTTGAAGAAAATTTTAATTAATTTTAATTAAGGTCAATAAATTAAATTCAAAACCCATTTAATTAGATATGTAACAATAAATTTGGTAAACCAAAGAACTTATTATTGTTATTTTTGTAGTTTTGTAATTTTTGATAATTTCAACTTCTTGTCAATTTTCAACTGTCAAAATTTTTAAATTTCTTTAGATTTAGATTTAGTCCTTAAAAGGTTTCAGTACAAAAATATTAAGAAAATATAACAAACATTTTAAGTAATCCATTGGGAACATTGTGCAATATTCTAGAAATTTTTTTTTTTTAATTTGGTACATATCGGAACAGAAAATACTTCCATTTAAAAGTACAGATTTACATTAAATTGACTTCAAAAGTATTTTTTTTTATGAATTTTTAATGTTGGTGCTTTATTTTAAACAAAATTATGAACACCCCAAATTCGAATGCAAAAAACTGCCAGTACCATTGAATTAAGCCCATGCTCGAATAATTTTTTCGTTAAAAATTTTCGTGAGAAATGGTTTTTGTCATCAAAACTCAGCTATCGAACTTCTGTGCGGTCCACACAGCTCATGCCACATTCTACAAGAACGATCTAATGATAATAATTATTTGGGATGGTTATTTCTCACGCGACACCGACTTGGACTAGCTAAGTCCCACGAAATTTACTAGTTCTATAAAAACTGCAAATAATATAACAAAACAAAAGGAAGAAGTTATAAATAAGCCATTCTAAAGCCCTTTTAATGAGACTAGAGACCAGAGAAGCATAAAATAAATAAAATACAAAACGCCATTTAACAAGTACAACTCAATAATAATTAAACATAATTTAATTTGATGCAAATAGTACAGAGGTGTGTTGCATGTTCAGTTGACTTTTAAATGTTCGTTTGATTAAAAAAGTTAGGTCAACGCAATTCAGAATTATATTTAATTATTTCCGCAGAAGTTAGAGTTAGTGCATGATGTTGTCCTGCAAAAGTCATGTAGCAATTTAATTTAATAATATTTTAATGGAAAGCACTTCATAGAGCTTATATTTTGCTGATAAATTATATAGTTTTTAACAGAGAAAAAAATTAATTACTTAAATTGAAGTTGACAATTTAAGCTTCTTTAATTAATTTTATTTCTAAAATATTTGTGGTTTCTTACCCAAATAAGAAAGGATTTGTTATTCTGTATTTTAAAATACCTTGAAAAAAAAAAAATTCGTTAAGGAAATTATTTGATAAATCTATATTTTATGTACTCCAAAATTGTTAAGTTTAAATTCTGCTTTAAAATTCTTAAATAATTTAAATAATTTATTTTAAAGTTTTTAAGATTTGTTTTTTCTTTTATTTTTGAAATATAGAATTGCAATTAGGAATTATTTTTAAATGCTGAATTATGGAATTACCTACAGATTTTTTAATAAAGAATTTTGAATGCAAAACTTGAATTTAGGCACATACAGAATTCTCAGATCCGAATTCTCGCTTTAATAAAAGATACAAATAAAATTATGTACAATTATGTAGCCTATATTATATCCTTGTCATAAGGGGCGAATTTTATAAGATTTATCTAGAAGTATGTGAAATTTGTTCCACCAAATGATGTTGAGAAACAGAAACACGATTAGACAAAGGGCCTTACTAATAATCAAATGCTAATGTCGACTATTAGTAATGTGTAAGGTTAAAACAAAGTGCTGAGCTTTAACAAAATGCTACCCATAAACAATTTAACCCTTTCACTAATTAATCTCCAGACTTTCGTTGAATCTATTACAAAATCTACTACAAATAAGAAACATAATTGAATGAACTGTCAGAATTTCCACCAAAGTTCAATTTTTGTTTTCGTGCAAAAGCAAAAATATGTCCTTTTGTGCCCTTTTAAACGATGATTATTTTATTGCGGGATACTTGTTTATGGCGGTTCCACTGATCCCTCAATTGTTTGGTGGAAGTCTGGTGCCCATTTGCCTCGAAGGCTTCTTTAATTTTTTCCCAAGCCTTACTTTTTTGTTTAATCATAGGCAGGAAGTTAAGCTTGCTGTCGATTATAATATGACCGAGGGCCGAGAGGTTCTATTAATGAAACTAATAACTTGATCATTTTGGGTGTCCAGTTGCTGGCTCTTTTTTTTTAATTTTTGAATCCAATTATAACATAACATAAATAAAAAAAATAAAACAAATCAGGAACTGTCATAATGTGCTCTATACCTTCAAAGTTAAGTGTTGCCGTATTCTTTTTTAACAGCAAGTATTTTAGTATTTATATTACTTTAATTGATTTGAAGTGTCGTAGTGACTTGACTTTTGAATTGTTTTTTTTAATTATGGCACCATATTTCTTAAAAAGGAAACGTATTCCTTTTATTTTATTTTAATATTTTTCATTTGCAACGTACATACCTGTTTAAGATTAAGACTATTAAGCTTACTGCTGTTTACGAACGTTTACGACCACTTGTATGCTTTTATATTTTTCAATTTAGATTATTCGAAATTAATCGAAATTTCGATTTCGTCAAGTTCATATTCTATAATTGGTCCACAAAAATAATAATTTTGTTCAAACCAATATTGGAAATCTAAATATAAATACAATTTTCGGCTACCTGTTACACAAATGTAATTTCAATTTGGTTGATTGGTATTGGCTTTGAATTAACCACGCACGTATTTAAAGTAAAGTCCAAACGTACTAAATATTTATCAATAAATCAAATAATTTTTTTCTGTTGCACTACATAAACATACAAACAATAAATAAAGTACCTACTTCTAAACAAAGTTATTCTTTTCACAAAAAATCTGAAGAAGGAAACCAACCCTATTGAAATCAACCTTATAAAATATGAATAGATTTAAGTATTAAATACAAATTTTATGAGACAGCACAAAGGCAACAACAAGTCTTCAACTTTAAACATTGATTTCAATGTATTAAATTTTGACATATTGCTAACGACTAAATTTGAGATTAATTTCGTTATTGGTATGCGGATTTTCTAAAATCTGAAGATTTTCGTTTAATCTTAACACTAAATAATATGATTATTAGTAAGGCTCAAAGAGTCATACAGAAAGTAGACAGATTTTAATATTGGGTCCATTTCCCTTGATTCGCTAATTTTATAGAAATGCACAAATTACCAACACCTACGTCTAATGTCCTTATTTAAAAAATTCAGTTATCATTTACATCATTGTCAGTCAAGAGTTAATCCAAGCGCGTAAAAATGTGGTGACATAATTTGAATAAAAAAATGATAAGACTAAACAAAGAAGATAGATGAAATGATGTTGATTTCAATAAGAAAATAAACCGAATAATAAAAAATGCAGAAACTTTGTGAAATACATAATTCAATTTATTTCTTCATATCAAATTTGTTCAATTTACTGCACAACGGCAACATGCAGTGCTTTACAAACGAATGGCATACCTAAGTCTTATTTTGTCATTTCAAAATGGTTTCTATATAAAGTCATTACGTCATGTCAAATGATAAGCACATTTACAAAATGATTGGCTTGTCTCATGGGAATAATAATAAAATAAAATTGTTTGATGATGGGGGGGGGGAGGGGGTAAGTAGGTATTTCAAGAATATAGCGAGACAAATAACAAATATATTTTTGTTTACTAAAAAACAGAGTGCATTGACTGTCTGGAAATTTTGTAAAAATTTCATTGGAAACGCAAGAACGCCTTTTAAAATTCTAAGAGCATGGACAATGTAATATGATTGATGATAATGGAGATTTCTTCATTGTAGTTCTGAATTCATTGGTTCAGAAAGTAAAGCGCGGAATCTGAACTGCACTTTGATTGAAAACCCGACTTTTACTCTGACAGGGGTTATCGATCCATAAATATATGACTCATATAGTTTTGAAGACTTTTGAACAACTCCGAAAATCTATCAATTTGTTGGAACTTAGTTTCAGAAAGGATTAATTTTGGTCGCCGAAAAATATCGTCGTCGTTCTATTAAAACTCCCTAAGTCCATTTTTGTAAATTTTCTAACATTTGCCTTTGTGAAGGAATTTTACTGACAAGAATTTGAACATTTTTGAGTTTAAGAAATTTTGTATTTAGACTAAACGTAATTAAGATTTGGGTACATTTTACAAAACTTAAATCTTGATATTCTGTTAACTATGTCGTATTTATGAAAGGTCTATCAGTTTTTAATGAAATGGACTTAGGGAGTTTTCATAGAACGACGACGATATACGGTTATAAAATACTCAAACAATAATCTTACACTCTGGTTTTGTCAATGAGCTCCTTATTTATTTCAAAACATAAAATAAAGACTAATTGGAGTGTAATTTTTATGATCATTTAAATAATCAAATCAACTTCCGTAGATCATTTCAAGCAAAAATGAAACAGAAAGATTAATATCAATCAAATATAAAAACGACTATCGTACAGTCCGGTTCTGTCAATTAGTCTTGTCGATAAAAACAAGAATTGTATCGATTTGTAAAAGAATATTGAGTTTTTCCTCATGACAAATTTGAACTATTGTTACCTACAACCGCTCAGTTTGTTGACGAAAGGGTTGAAAGCCTTTACATGATGGCAAAAACATCTAAGTTGTGAAACATTTAGAAAAGTGACATAAAGCCATATATTTTAGAACGAATTTCTTGATAAAATGGGTCTTGAGTTTGACATTTACTAAATTCAATCAAATTCGGGTTAGACTAGAAACAGATAAGAGTGACACATTCTCTTTGCCATGAAAAAAAGTCTGTCATCATAGCCATTTTAATTATATTAGCAGAAAATAGAAGGTCCCTCCATTCTTTTTGACTATAACAACACGTCTGCAGAAGTAGTTGAGAGTTATAAGTCAAGAGGACCTAATGGTTCTCCACGAGCTGTCACGCCACCAAATTTATTTTATTTTGTATTATATTTAGCAATTTTTTGCTGTCTTTGACTAATGTCCACACGCACCACTATTATTATAGAAAGCTTCCAGACATTGATTTCTATATTCAATAGGGCGTGAATAATAAAACAAATTCAACATTTGCCAACCAATCTTGAATGATAGAGCAAAATTCTTAATGACTCGACAACTTGTTTTTCTTACGTAATATTTACAAAGTTCTTTGATTTATTTAAATTCATTTCAAACTAAAAGTGAAACCAATATCAGAGACGCAAAAATATTATGTTGTGTAGCTTGAAGCTATCAGTTAGGTATATCTTCTATAATATCACTTTCACTTAAGTCTGATTCAGACTTTTTTAGTATGTGAATGAATTACGTATAATAACGACTGCTGGGGTATAGATTCATATTTACACGAAACTTGCGTAGGAGAAACATGGCAGGTAGTCTGAAAGTCTAAAAGCCTAAAAAAGAACCTGCTCCAAAACGTGCGTATCCAGTTATAAATATTGCTGACGCACTTACGTACCTACATGAGATAGGTGACCATACATACATACATTTCTGCATTTATTGCAAGTGTAAACCACAAGAATTTGTCGACCAGCTATAATGGGGCAAGCACATCAGCAGCGCGGGATTGTCTTTCAAATATATTAATGGTATAACCAAACCACCATTCATGCTTTCACTCGAATAGTGCGTGTTTATAAAAGGTAGTTTTCATGAGTTTATTTACGAGTGAACAATAAATTCCATTAAACAATTAACGATCCATTAATATAATTGTTTGCTACGAATAAGTATAATTTTTATTGAAGTAGTTTACCTACATACACTTAACTTACTTACTGCGAATTTGTACAAAAGGAAAAGTTAATAAATTAAATCAACTTCGAAACTTCATGCAAAATCATTTAAGGTATAAACTTTGATTTCGGATTTTAATTCGATGAAAATATACTTTCCAACTTTAACATTAACATTTTTTGCTTCTATGAATCGGATTTTGCAGATTACTATTTAACAAAAAGTTGTAACACACAAACACTGTTTATAACGCACTGATGTGATAAAGCTGAAGGTCGTAAAGAGAACGACTCATTTAAAGGAGATATTTTGAAATAAAATGTTTTTAATTTTAGGAATTTTGTTTTCAACAATTCATTTGGTTTTACATACTTTCCCTTGAGAAGACAATATGTAAAGGGTGTGTGTGTTTTGCTTCAGGTTTGAGTGTTTTTGATTAATTTGACAATAAACGATGTGGCTTGGTTGTTTTATGGTTTGGAATGAAAGAAAAGGTATAAAGGTAGAACTCCCGAATAAAGTTTATTTAAATTTTTAATTAGTGTTTAGATTCCGGAAATAAATTTGTTTTCATCAGAATTATTTGCGCTTGATTTCTTTTAAACATTTGATATGGTAAAACTTTAGCTAGCAAGCTAAGTTTAGATAGGAGACATGAGTGTGAGCTTAACCATAGAACTTTAATGAGCATTCAGATTTGGTTTCAATCAAATTGTTTGGTCTTATAATCGATACTTTACTCGCATATTACTATATTCTCGCAGGATGCTTTTCTCCCAAGATATTTATCGCAATATACTTTTATACTTTTCTCGATAATACTATTCTTCATATATGACACTTTTCTCGTATAGTATTTTTCTCACGTGATATGTTTTTGGCATGATACTTTTATTGTATGATATATTTCTCGCCAGATGCTTTTCTAGTATGATAATTTTATCACATGATATACTTTTCTCGCTTGAAATATTTTGTATTGCATTATACTTTTCTCGCAACATATGTAGGTACTTTTCTCGCATAATACTATTCTCCATGATACTTTCCTCGCATGATAATTTTCTTGCATGATACTTTTCTCAAATGTTTATTCCCGCAGGGTACTTCTCTGTCATGGTACTTTTTTTGCATGATAGTTTTCTGGAATTTTACTTTTCTCGCATGATATATTTTTCAAAAGATAGGTACTTTTCTAGCTTTATAGGTATATTTTTTTTTGCATTATACTTTTCTCGCATGATTATATTCTTGCACGATACTTTTTTTCGCATGAAGCATTTCTCACAAGATACTTTTCTCGATGATACTTTTCTCGCATAGTATTTTTTTTCGCATGATATATTTTTCACACGATTCTTTTAAGTATCGCATAATATATTTTTCGCACGATACTTTTCTCGCTTAATAAATTTTTTACAAGGGACTTTTCTCGCATGAGACTTTCTGCGCATGAAACTTTTATCGTATGATATATTTCTCGCAAAATGTTTTTCTCGTGTGATACTTTTCTCGCATATTATTTACTATTCTACTTATACTTTTATCGCACGGTATAACTACTTCTTCAATGCCACTTTTCTCACATGATATATTTTTACGATAGAATTAAGTAATAGATTGCCCACTAAATATTCTATTTTATTATTGCATATCGACAGAAAGATGTCGCTCCTAAATAGTAAATGTAATATATTTTCACCACACTTTGTAAATTCCACCTACCTGCCTTTCAGGCTGTTATCTAACTTCCTCTTCTTGTATCTACTTTTGTCTAAGTAAGTTCTCTTCAAGCAATAAAAATCAGTCAAAATTTAAACCTACATTTTTTTTCTATTATCGACTACGTCGGAGTACTACTGCTATACCAGCACCTAGGGTCATCTTCTTACGCACCCGAACAATATACATTTATCACATCATATTTTATAACTTAACACATTTCAAGCAGCATAAAATTAAGAAAACTTTTCGTCTAAAAGTGCAATCGATCTCTATTTATGAATCTACTTATAAATTTATTTTAAATTATTTTTATTTTCAGTGTCACTACAACAAAGTCAATAATAAAATACCAAATGATTATACAAATATGCTTCACATACGAAGAAAAAAACCGATGATGAAGCTTGACTTCAGAAGCTGTGATATAAATTGGACAAGGAAGGTGATAGGAGTCTTAGTTTTATGTTGTAGTTTTAATTTAACAATAAGTAGCCATAGTGCAAGATATAGTGCACCCTTAAATAATTCCTCGGATGATGAATTTAAGCCAATAAGTTTCAAACACTTTGATTCGGAGCTTATAGCAAGACAACAATTCACAAAAACTGGTCAATATCGAATATTTGAACCTGTCGAAAGTGATCTACGATTTAATCGAAAGGATTTTAACGTACAACAACATGAAATCACAAGTAATTCAGTTAGTTCTGAAGAAAAAAAAACAAATATTTCTGAGGGGATGATGACTAAGACTGATGAAAGTAATGGTATTCTAAGTGATATTACCTTCAACGAAGAACTGAAATCCATTGAAGACCTACTCTCGTCTTATCTTGATGAATTGTTTGTTAAGAAAAATATTCAAACATCTGGAATTACAGTTAAAATCAACGATACTGAAATAAATGAAATCGAAAGTTCATCGAGTGAAACTAAACTCGAGAAGAATATGAAAAGGTTTGTCAGATCTGCTGTTGTCAATGTTCCCCTACCACGAGCTATCGAAACTGGAAGATTGTTCATTTTTTCCGGTAAATATATATTTAATTTTTTTTTTTAATTAGAAAATTGTATTTATCTTAATAGTTCTTTTGTGTTTGCAGGTTTGAAGAAAATACTTTGGCCAGTATTTATTGGAATACAAATCATAAAATCATTGATATTTGCTCTCTTTTTGCCAAGTATTATAGGATCTATTGGCAAAATCGCTTCACAAGGTAAGAATTGAAATGCATATATGTATATTCGCGAATATACAATTGTGTGAAAAATTTTGCAAATGGCGTCAAATGTTAACAGACATTTTGTTTTGCTTTATTTGAACTCTGTAATGAAGGAAGGTAAAATAGAAGTAGTATAAGTTTTGAAAACAGTGTTTAAGCTGACGATGGATGGCATAAGAAAGAACAGTTAATGATTACGGATTTATTGACTTATAAATCAATTTAAATTTAGTGGCACAACAGGTTCTTAAGAACCAAGGCCTAATGACTTATAACTCTTAACAAGGCAGGCTTTAAAACTTTGTAAGGCAGGAATGGAGGGACCTACAATTTTGTTGTTAAAAGGTTAATCGGAGAGGAACTTTTTCATGACAGGAGAGATGGAAAGAGGTGACATCCACCAAAAATCATTTAGTGCCTCTCATCTTAATCGTATAGATTCGGCAAAAAATCGAAGGTCCCAATAATTCCTAACGATTTAAAACTCGCATCCAGCAATGATTGATAGTGTAAGACACTTAAGTCCTTGGTTCTCCATCAGAAGCTTTCGCGACATTTAAATCTCAAAAATATTTTTTTTTAGCAATTTTAACTAAGTAAATTCCTGAATATATTTGAAATGAAGGCATGGTTTTTATAGACGAATTTAATCGTTTTGTGAATTCAAATTTTCATAAAGAAGTGAGCTTCCATTTCATGGAAAATAGAATTTAACGGCATTCAATATGCTTCGGAATTTTTGTGTGCAATTGACAGTGCTTTCAACATTCTATCAGGCAAGATGTTTAATCATTGTTGTCTGAAAGATTTATGTAAGCCCGTTGTTATACAAAAACATTTCTATATAACTAGCTTTGAAAAGAATATCCCACGCACACGAATATAAAGTTTCCTATATAAGTCAAGATTAATATTCCTCTATAAAGGGGAAATACTATGAACTGGCATTTTGGTTGCAATAGCGTTGATGATGGGACTACTCACATAAAAATGTCAGTTGCAGGAAAAGGAATCGGACGTGTATTTTATGTATTTTACATGTTCATTCATTTACATTGTCATTCTATAAAAATGTTCAAATCGTAGGTATGTGGAGCAGATTTAACTCTATTTTCAGTGCCAACGTATAATATTTAGGTTATTCATACCTGTCAAGTTTTTAAAGAGAAGAATAAAGTCAGTATTTTCAAAATCATTTTGAATTCACTCGATGCTTTTTGCATTAGATTCGACAAAAGCTAGGACGTTAGTATTTTTGTTTTAAATATTCAATGTTCTTTTCAATTTTAAGTTAAACACTAAAAACCAGATGCTAAAATGTCTTCTAGTTTTTGAGAAAATCAAAAATAACTAAATCAAATTAATTGATCACTAAACAACGGATTAAAGACAAATTAAAGAAAACTTATTTTTTTTTTTATCGAGAAGAACGTTATCTTCCATATTTATTAACGGGACTTGATTGACTTGAAGTTAATTAAATGAATGTAAGCTTGCACACCGTTGCCGGTTTTATTTTTTACTAGGGGATGGGGGTCTACTTCACCCCATCTAGGAGGTAGGGGCAACCGAATGGCTATATGTGTTCTTTTTTTTGAGAAAATTGAAAATTACTAAAACTATTTTTGAAAAATTATTCCTTTTTCGTGACCTTTATTTCTTAATTCAATATATTTGAATCCTATTTCTGTGGGCTTCAGGTCTTCCTTTCTTTATCTACTTTTTGATAGACGACGTTTCGTAATTTTTAGTTTGTCAGATGGACCAAAAAAAATAATTAAATGACTATTTATTTTTGTCCTTTAGTGAAATAATTTTTTTTAGGAAGTTTTGTTGTTTAAAAATATATTTAGTGAATTTTCAAAGTTAGTTTTTTAAATGGCATCGTTTTGATTCTCAAATGCCTGATAAATAAAGTAAAGAAAGTTTTTTTTTTTTTTTTTTTTTTTTTTGGAATTAAATAAAAATTATTTAATAGCTATAGTATAAAGAATATATTTTAATATAAATGAATAATAGTTTTTTCTACATCAATATTAATTTTTAACAATTTTCGTTTGTTAAAACATAGATAAATGAAATCTTGAACACAAACTCAAAATTCAAAGACTAAACGCATCAGTGGTGAGTTTCTTCAAGAAACTCAAAGGCCCCTGCTCCATTCTCAGGAGTTACAAGTTTTTTGTCAGTTCTATAGGTCCAGTAAAAATTTCATGATACTTTTCTGGCTTTATTCTCATGTTTTCTATGCCATAGATCATTCTCTTTGGCGGGAATCCCTTTGACCAACAATATTGGAAAGATTATTTTAATTTGTTTAACTTAATGATTCTTATTAATATGATATTTTGTTCCATTCCATTTTCGCTATGTTACTTAGTTACAGAACGTAGATATAGGCACAGCTATTGATTTGCAAAGAATTCTATAACAAGATATTTTATTGTCCTTCCAATGATCTTCCTTTAATTTTTTGTAATAATTGTATTTGTATTGGTAATAATTTTACCAGGACAGGTAAATATTCCACAACAGGAAGGTCGTAAATGCTGCTTTTTCATATATATCTTAATATAAAAACAGATTAAGGCCCATTTGCTGATACGATAAATATTTATGTTCAACACGCGTGAACTGTCAAATAAGCTCGAATGTTAAACCGATATAGCTATTTAAGTTTCTTTTCAGCAAACTGGCCTATAAGAAGTAGTTAATTACAATAATTATCCACTGCAATCTTCACTGCAAATTCTACTTCATACGCCAGATATAATACACTTACAGCAGGCAGTCAAGTTAAATCTATTTTTGTGTGTGTTAGAAAGTATAGGTATTCGGACTCGCTTTAATGCACACAAAAAATATTTTAAATCAAAAAAAAATATGATTTTTTTTTCTATTTTTTAAACCTACTTCAGTACCTATGGGATTCTATTTTTGTATTATTTTGATAAGTTGGGGAAGTTGGACGAAAACGGTTTTATTTATAATAAAGTATTATAAAAAAAAATTTGGCACTCAGAGGCAGCCTTTATCTTAGGGATTACATCTGACATTAAGGGACCAAAAGTGTGAATTACCATTTTTTTTAAATCATTTTCAAACAGACCGCCCATCGTGCATCAACCATATCGATTTTTTTTTTTTGGATTATATCCTTTTGTATATTTCTGTTTCTTGAAGGTTCTTATGTCTATTTAACCATGTCCATGGGTGCCCTATTCTTTTTTTTTTATATATTAAATGAAACAAACTTAGAAAAAAACAAGGCAGGGATATACAGGAATAAGGATTTAAAATTAAACAGTGTAGAAAGAAGAGTGTTGTTGCATTTTATGTATCTACACTTAAATTTCTTCTTTTTTTTAACCTTTTGAATAGCTATGTGTATTTTAATCTATTATAATGCTCTAAAGATTTAAAACTTAATGTGTTATTGTAAATAGAATACTTTTTCGAAATAAATGAAATGAATTGAAATTAAAATATGGCGACAAACATATACATAGGTTGTAAAGTAGGTATCTATCTAACTCGTCTGAACTTCATCCGATTAGCATGGCGATTTTTTTTTTGTCATCATTACCAAATTGACAATTTACTAATTTTCCCCTCACGAAAATGGAATCGCCAACAGATGTCGTTACGCTCTCAGGCTGCTACAATTGTGGAGATATAATTATTATTATTGGAGCGAGCCAAAACATGTATTGTTAAGGGTTATTTGAAATTCCTATAAATTTCCTCTCGTAAGATGCTCTAAGAGCTTAACTAGACTAATGTTTGGGAGCTAAAAATAATCTTGAATAATACTTCCAGATTGTTATAACGCTGTTAAAAGCGTTAAATGGCCTAGTTATGATAGGTTCTAACCTCTTGCTATTTTCTCTTTTAATGAGATTCGCTAAAAAAGGGAAGAGAATTTTTGTAAACTTTAAAAAGTAAAACTTTTGGTATTTTAACTCCACATATAGAAGGTATTACATCTGCTCATATCCTATAAGGGTTTTCATAGCAGAATAAAATTACTAAAACTCTTAAATATGTGTTGTTATGGGATTCTAAATATTATTCTAATAAGACTATAAGTTTATATAATCCTACTATTGCAAAAAGAAAAATTGATTTAGCTATAAGATTTAAGTATTTTGAAGCTGCAAAAGTGTTCAACTATCTAAAAATAAAAAGTTATAAGACCCATTTAAGTTTCATAACAAGATAATAATTCTTACGTATATAGATATAAAAGAGTATTATTGGAGTTTTTTTTCTGATTTCGAAAGCTTAAGTCTGTAGAGTTTATTAGTTGGGTTATTTCTTAAGAAAATCAATCCCTGCATCGTTTTTGCCTCAAAAAGTCCAAATTGTAGAAAAATATAAAATCGTAGGTGCCTATATTGATTGTTATTCTTAGTTCTCAATTTTTTCTTGAATTAATTAGCCTAAAAATTAATTAAAATAACCCCAGACAAACTGAATCCCATTTTCGTGATCTTTTAGTAGTATTTAATCACAATGTTACTTTTAATAAGAATCTCGAGTGTGAAAAATTTAAATTTATTTGGTAGAAACGATTGCGGTACAATATAACTTTTTCATTTAGAAGTCGGTAGTCTTTAAGATTAAATATTTACTCAATAAATTCGGTATCAACACATTTCTTTTATATTACTTCCAATAATAAAATATCTATTTTAGATAATAAGTTTCAACTTCAACTTTATAATATTTTTTCATTTCAGGATCATCGTCTATAGCTGGCTTTAATCGTCCATCCGAAACAGTAAACGATTTGAATTTTAAAGATAATTTTGAAGATGACAGTAAATTTATGGTTATGGATAACAATGGCTACGCCTACAATCAACCTGGTTTGTTTAATAATTTTTTTTGCTGTTTTTGAATCAACAAAATTAAATCATTATTAAAATCATCTTTAATTTATTTTATTACAGAAGCCTCATCTAATCACTTTTCAACACAACTTTATGATTCAGCTGCAATTAATAATAATGCCTTGTCAAGATTTGGCCTCAATGATAATAAAGATAATTTATATAAAAATACTTTTGGTTACGATGAGAATAAAAAAGCCAATTTAAATCCGGATTCTTCATCTTTATCTCAAATTTATCAATCTTTTAAAAAAGTACCACCATCATCACTTGTACTGTCTAATTATGATCCATTTTATAGTCCGTTATTATCAAGATTAGATGGAATTTTTGAACAATTGGGACTTAAATCAAAAGATGAGCATTGCAGAGAAAAATTAATTTGCTTCATGTATGCTGATCCGCAAAAATATGCACCTTATAGTAATTTAGTATCGGCGCAGTTGAGCAGGTGAGAAAAAAAGTCCATAAAATAATAATACAGAAATATTTAAAAAAAAAAGATGAATTCAGAAAGTTGTAAGTTGCTAGTTTTTATTTTTATACTGGCTTCAGAACAAAATTGAAGTTGAACAAAAACTTTTTAGTAAAATATAGGTTACGATTTACGAAATAGGAAAAATTTACGTTTGGTTCAATTGAGAGTAGAACCTTTTTTTATTTTTCTTTTTTTTTTCAATCTTTCCAAATTAAGTTTGACAAAATGTTCCAATAAAATAAAGAATTCGAATTCTAAACAAACTTTGAACTAAAATTCGGTGTCAACGCAGCTCGTCCCAGAACCACTGGTACCAAGACAGGTAATCCCAGCCAACTGGTCCCAGGCAATAACTGGTCCCAGGACCAGTGGTCCCCGGACAACTGGTCCCCGCATACTCGTCCCAAAGTGTTATAAATAAATGTATAACTAAAATAAAACTGGTTTGTGCATTTAATATATTAATTGTTCAAATGGTTAGTGAATTTGAATTCGAGAAAGGATATTTTTGTGGGAAGAATTGTTTTTGGGAGGATTTTTTTGTGTTGTGTTGAATTTTTTGCTATTGCTATATATATTTATTGCGAGGAAGCATGAATAATGTATGGTGTCAACGCAGCTCGTCCCAGAACCACTGGTACCAAGACAGGTAATCCCAGCCAACTGGTCCCAGACAATAACGTAATTCAAACGTAACCACTTTTCGCGTATTACGCGATGATTATAATCTTCATAATCGACCGACTACGCAAGAAATCGGTAAAATTTGAAGCAAACACTTTAATCTTTTTACGCTTAAGCTTGATGGACAGACGGAAACGGAACTAAAGAACGCGCACAAATTTACGCACAGTGGTGCACTTGATATTGAAGACCGTCAAAAACTCTCAATTGGTTCTGTTGAAAGTTTTAAGTGTCATTAGATAATGTCAACATAAATTATCACAATAAATGTCAGTCCACTGACATGCACACTTAAAATAAAAAAAAAAATTAATAATAATCGTCAAAATTATTATTATTATCTATCAAATAAGTTATTAACTGTTCGTCTTAGGGATAGTTTGATCACAGTTGATGATCTTTATTCACAGATTGTTGCATCTGTTAATCATCTAAAGCGCATGTGGTACCCAAAATTTTAATAAAATAATTCATAGTTTGAGTTCTTATATTAATGGAATTATTCATCAGCCATTTTTTTGGTATTGAAAGGCCGCTGCGCTTTAAACAAACAAGCCCTTAATCTTGCCTTGAAACATATTTTTGTATTTAAAGATTATGAAAAACTTAAAAATTTTGAGATTGAAATTTATTTTTATGTTTTCAAACTATTTACTATATAGACTTAAATTAATTATAAAGAATGACTTTTTAGCTTTAAAAAGGATTTAACTATTTTAACTTCACTTTTTTCTATTTTCTTCATCTTTCATTTTAGTCTATAGGTTTCCATTACTCAACGCCAAAAAATAAGCGTTAAATTAAAAAAAAAAAAATCAAGAGCTTATAGTCCAGTATCTATACACATCCAGACCCAGACCTTGCTTCAAATCCTGTAGTTCTGATTTTTTTACTGAGTTGTTTATTGCAGAATCTGTATAGTGAGTCCAGGACAGCGGTTTGGAATGGCATACAGGTGTATCTTATTAGTTTCAGACGAAGTTAGTAGTTAGACAGGGTTATGCGCTAAGCCCAAGTTTGTTCGCAATATTTATCGAGGACATAATTGAAGCTTTACCGGGATGATTATAAAATCCACCAAAGATCAACCAAATTTATACCGCATCGCGAAGATTTAGCAATATCAATATGTGCAATCTGGCGGAGCGTGAAAGGTGTCCCATATTAATGGAAACTAGAAGATATATCTTGGGTAGAGACTATTTTACGGAGAAAGAAATCTTAAATTATTAAAATTTAACAATTTGGCACTCAATTATCGAAGGAGAATTTCAAATGAAAACTTTTAGTTCAGAACTGCAACTTATTTTATCAAAAAGAAAATAGTATAAAAATTCATTGTCAATCAGATGTCCGTCAAGTTAGCATTACCACTTCAAAATTTTAAGATTCTAATAATTAATTTGATTAATTGTCGTGAATTTGTCGTGAAAGAAAAAAAATTTTAGGAATTTTTTTTTGTTTTCAAAAAAATCTTTGAAATTGCATCTATGAATCCGGAATTACTATACAGCTTTGATTGGCTATTATGTTTTATCTACAAGATTTTAGGGGAATTTTTGATATGTGGAATATGTTTAAACAATTGTCTCTCGACGTCCTTAAATAAATTCTGTTAAAAAATAATTTGCCGCGCCCTTTTTCGTCAAAAAAATCACATAAATCGACAAGAAACCCCAAAATTGCAATTTTTTTAATAATTCCAACATTACCATCACTTTGATGTCGCGATTTATCGCTACAAATTATTTTTTGACATAACTTATTTAATGACATCGAGCGAAAGTTGTTTAAACAAATTCCACATCAAAAAGTCTGTCAGATAAAAAAAAATACAGCTAATCAAAGTGGTGGTAATGCTGGAATTATTAAAAATTGCAATTTAAACTTTTCGCTAAGCAAACAAAATCGTGTTTTTATTCTCTTTTGGAGATTTGTTTTTTTTTTCATTGTTTGTTTTGTAAAAAGCTTATATCTCGGGTTCTATAGATCGGATCACGAAAATTAAGGTCTTGAAGCTTAGGAAAAATGACAGATCTCCAATTCTTGTTTTTAAAATATGAATTTAAGTGGTAATGAATTATGTAGTAATTATGACACTTGTACCTACTAACCCTATTACTCACATTTTGGTTATAGTTTTTCTTCCAGAATTTTTCCACACCTCTCTAAGACTATTAAAATTGTTTTCTTTAACGCTATGTGAAATTAAAAACGTAGATTATTGAAATTTCTTCAATTCTAAAAGTAGACAGCAGTTTTAAAAACAACATAGTGCCATCGTAATGATAATAAAATTCTCTTTAACGTTACTGTTGTTTTAAATGAAAATACCAATCAGGGTAAAAAGGAAAAAAATCAAAAACCAAGACAAATTGATTTAAAAAACATGAATTTTTCAAAAATTCACCTAGCAAAGAAAAAAGCTTAAATCAAAAATTTTTCAAACACGGATCTTTTCATTTTTTATTGGTTTTTCAGAAATATAAAATTTATTTTTAGGAAACATTTTCCTGATTTTATGTGATTTTTTTCTCCAACGTCCATTTTTCATTTTTTGACTTTAAAATGTTTTTATCTCGAATTTTAGATTTTCTAGAATTTTCTTTTGTGTGTGTGACTTTGTTGTATTTTAAATACTATCGATAAAAGAAACAAAAAACTCTCTTTGAGTTTTCGTTGAAAAAATAGAATCTAGACCTTTCTATTCTTTTGCCCTAATTTACCCTATTGAAATTCCGATTTAAAAAAACACGTACTTTAAAATTTTTAAATAAAGTTTCCTTTCATATGACAAAAGCCTACCATATGGGCTGGGTCACATAATTGAAAAAAAAAAAAAAATCGACCTTTAAAGTTTGGTAACCCTATGCCTTGACCATATTTCGCCAGGCAACCCTTGCGCAAAATGTTAGTTAAAACACTGTCTAAAAAACTGCCTACCACTTATCCGGTAACTTGATGAGGGTAGGTTGTCCTATGGCGGGATCTTCTACTATTACTATTACCTTTCTTGAGCCCAAATCGATCAAAACGTAAAAGAATATTGTTTTTGTTTTTTAAATATGTATTTATTTTTTTTTTTTGAAATGGCTTAAGTCATGAGATAAGACTTTATTTCTTGCGGAAATCAAAAGAAAGAATCGGTTAAGTCGACATATCTAAGTATTATTTTAAACCTTTGCAATATTCAATTATTTTACTATGTTAATATCGAAATAAGCCATTTAAAATAAATACATTTTGAACCAAACTCAGTTTTTTAAAACAGCTTAAGTCAACATAAGCTATTTTACTACTTTAAATCGCTACAAAACTGTCACATAAGCTGTTATGTAAATCTCAAAGGATTTTTTTTAAAAAAGCTTAAGTTTTTTATTAGCTACATGGTTGCTTTTAAACCAAAAAAATATATATTCATTTTAAGGGTCCTGGAAAAAAATATTTATTCGTCTAGCAACAAAATTTTTTAGTAATCCCTAAAAAAAATTCTTAAAAAACCAGTTCGTAAAACTTCATTTGATCACACTGAAAATAATTATAAAAATTGACTTAAGTTATTTTAACAGTGTTAACTAAAAAGTGATGAATGACTTTTTGGATGTTCGACGAAAAAACTTTATTTGACTACTATATTATTCTAATGTTATTTAATTTTAAAACCATTTTTCTGTGAAATAACTTTCATGTTTTCATATTTATCTTCAATGTTTTGTTTTTGTTTTTAGAGAACTCGATGAACTCCGGAAACCTACATCTGAGAATCCAGCAATTCTTAGATTCTTTAAATACATGAAAGCTGCCAAAGATGGTCAGGATGGTGATAAATGTGACGAGACTTATTCAATGTGTACGAATTTTGAGGATTTCAATAATCCAGCAATGATAAATACATTTAACGATATAAATAAATTAGTTGAAGCGCGAAAACTTGTTAAGTAAAATATTGCGTTGTTTCGAATTTTAATCTTCGCAATCTATTATGTAAATAGTAAATTTTGTTTTGAACCACAAAACATTTTCACTAATTGTTTTTTGGTAAGGATACAAAAGATAATTAAATTATTGTAAAATTAAAAAAAAAAATATATTATTATATAAGAGAGACTTATTTTAGGTATCGGTATTTATTTGTTTGATTTTTAATTTATTTAATATAATTTATTTAATTTATTTTTAATTTTAATAAAAAAAAAAAATTACAAAAGAAATGATTTAGCATTATATTTTTTTTGTAAGATTTAATAAAAAGCTTATAAAAATAAGACATAAAAAGGTTAAGTTAAAAAAAAAAAAACAGGAAAAAGGTAAAATTTTGGTGGAGAGCTCTATTGCATGTCTTTTTAAAAAGTAAATTTTGCAAATTTGGACCTTGGTTAAAATGTTTTTGGGGAATGGGTGCAATGCGGTGAAAATCAGTTGTTTGTAGATAAATAAGAAGCAACTCTATCTACATACCAATAGTTAAAAGTACATAGAAGTAGTATAATATATTATGCGACACCACAGCCAGGGTTCGCCCTTATGTATGTATTAGAATGCAGTGAATATGTAAAATCAAATTTTTTTTTTTTGTTCCTGTATTATTAATTGGTGACCCTATATTGGGACATCATTTAAGCAAAAAATCAGGAACCTATAACTTTGTCTTCAGGTGACGCAGACGACTTGAATTTAAAGAAAATTAATACCTAATATTCAAAAATTCTTCTTTTTAAATCAGGAACCTATGGTTTTACTTTCAGTTGCCCCAAATTACTTGAATTATAAAGAAAATCAAGGCCTACAATTTAATTCTTCCTTTAATTCAGAGTAGTTTTTTTTTAATTTTGTTGAAGTAATGTGTCAGAACAGCCGCCGGGCCGTCTATAAAGTCTAATTGTGCGTGTTAAACTATTTAAGTATTTATACCTTTAACTAAGTGACTCATTTCACCACTTTTATAAACATTTCTTTGACAACCATTCTTACTGCGATGAATTCCCATGCCCATTGCCCATTGACTTATAAAAATGCCTAATATTCGTAAAAATTCGTGTTGCCCTGTTTTTGGTGGAAAAGACCCCTTAATAAAGGAGGTAGGTGAAATAGTTTCTAATGACGTCGAAAACATATGGAATAAGGCATCACTTCCTACCATCATTCATCAACAAGTTGTTGCAAGGTTGATTTCGTATTATAATAAGTATAACAGTACGAAGAAACTACGCGCAATGAAACAAAAAAGCAGGAGTTTTATCAAGATTCTATGGAAAAATTGTTTGATATTGCAACATTTTAATGTATTTCAAGTAAAAGCGAGACCAAAATACCCATTGCAGAAGAACCATTTTTAAAAGATCAACGAAATTCTCGTAAAATGTTTATTGGGTCTGTTGATCAGGTGGCAACCAAGTACTTGCATCGTAAGGATCTAAGGAAATGAAAATACGAACAGTTTTTGAAAATTATGTCTGATATTCCACATCGAAAGAATGTTACTGAAGAACATATCTCCCTTATATCGGAGCCAGATTCAGAGTACATCGGACATTGGTTCGGGAAAAGCAGTTACTATCGAAAGAAGTATTGTTGACTTTCTGGAAATAAAAATTTTGAATTTCGATGGCACTGCTGTAAATACAGGACATAAGAACGGCGTCATGTTATTGTTGGGAAAACATTTCGGTCGTCCTTTACAGTGGTTTGTGTGCTTACTACATGCAAATGAGCTACCGCTTCGTTATCTATTTGCCAATCTTGATGGAACCACAATCGGCTCCAACAGTTTTTCCGGAAGCATTGGGAAAATGCTTGAAAAGTGCCTTAATTTGAAAGTGGTAAATTTTGAAACAGTATATGCAGAACTTCCGGATGTAGATGCTGAATTTTTGAGCACAGATCAAAAATATTTGCATCAAATGTGTTCAGCTTTAACTAGCAAGGAAAGCTGGCATATTCCCGGTTATATGTTGGCACAGAAAATTCTTCGGATAACCTTAAAGAACTTGTCATATTCATTGTGAAAGTCTACGGACCAACCTGGTTTGACATCAAAATAAAGCCATCATGTAAATATGCGGGATGACCTTAAGAACATCTTTGCTAGCTATATTGCAAGATGACCAATCACACATAAGAGAGCTAGCTCTCCGAAGATTAATAAAGGCAACAAAGTTCGTGAGTTTCAACTTCCTCAACTACAAATAGATGCATCTAATTATTACGAATTAATAGACTGGTCGAAGGAAAAAGTAACCGAACCACCGATGACAGTCAAATACAGCGATACAGAAATATCGGACATGATTTCTTCAAAGGACAACTTAATATTTTAGCAGAAGTTCCCCTTGCCACACTCAAGCATTAGAACGTTGCGTTAAGCTTTTTACCGAGGCTTCATTATCTGTTTGTGGGCAAGAGACAAAAGAAGGCTACATTAGAGCAAAGATCAAATCCAGGCTAGAACTACCGTTTTTTAAAAGAAATTCGCAATATTTCAGCCGTACCGTAGCTAGGTGCAACAACTTCTGATGGAAACAATAAATTAAACTTATTGCAGATTATATTTACTGCTCTTGTATCTATTTATATAATATATTTAATACAAAAAAAAATCAAATTATTTTAATGCATTTTATTTCCACCGTTTTGAGATATGTACATTTTTTTTCGCTTATAAGTTCAAAGTTCAAGTCTAGTGCGCCACCCGAAGATGTTGACGTAGAAAGTAGTAATTTGGAATGTATACAATACAGAAAAAAAAAATTTAAAAAAAAAATTTCGCTCCACCCTAGTATGTATGTACATTGTACATATATCATCTCAGTCGACCTCTTTGCCAAAAGATCCAGGTATTGTCTCTCCGGTTATGCATAGCCATTTATTTCCTAAATTCATTGGAACTCCTATTAAGTAACATAATACGAAATTAAAAAAAATCAAATGACATCTCATCTTCTTGCAGAAAATACCCATACATATACATATTTGGTATAGTACAACTGGAGGTACAATTATAGTTGCATGTTTCACTGCATATTTTCTAATCTGAACCCACAAAGCTATGTATATCTAGTTTTGCCGGAATACCTATTGTCGTCATAAATAAGGATGAATGCTTGCATTAGGGTTTTTCGACGTCGATGAAATGAAGTTGACTCTGGACTTCAAATTCATTGGAATCTTTCAGGATTTGTGTAGTGATGTGCTTCTTCCGGACTGGAAATAACACACTATTTTGGAGTGTATTGTATATGTAATTGTACCTAATATATGAAACTTACACTCCAGTCCTACATTCTCCATAATCATCAAATAGTGACAAGATTTAATGTTTTTAATGCTGTTTACCTTGAGAAGAATTAAGGTATAGGTGTAAATTTGTAAATTTCTTTCACATTTTTGTGAAAACGAAGTCAACTAAAAAGATATTGAATCTGTGTCATTTTATCTACACGTAAAAACATATCTTATTTAAAAAAAAATAGTAGATAGTGTATTTTTCCGGACTTAAAGAATTTCTGGCTGATGTAAAGCGCATTTATGTAAGTAAAAAAACAGAAAGAGAAAATGGGCCTTACTAATAACCAAGCACTTATGTCGACTGTTAGTAAGATGCAGGTTAAAATAAAGTGCGAAGCTTAAACTGAATCCTACTAATAACCATTTAACCTTCTCGTTAACAAATCCTCACACTTAAATCATTTCCAAAAGATTAACCAATCGTGGCTCAGATAAAACAAATAGTTACAAAAAATCCAGCATGGTTAAGTATTGCCGCATCCTTTTTTACCACAAACTATTTCGGTACTAATATAGGTACAGTGTTGGTAAGTTACGCGAGTTTTACAAATTTTAATTAGTTACGCGTAATTAATGTAATTAATGTAACTAATGTAACTAATTGAATTAGTTACGTAACTAATGTAACTAATCTATGATAACTTTCTTTTAAAAATGTTAAATCTTGAAGGACTTAACGAATGGGATCTTTTTTTAATCCAAAGACGGAGTTTTTAAAACTTTATATGAAAAAATATTGAAAATCCAATTTTGTTTTGGAAGACAGCCGATTTCTATGCACCCAATCTTTCAAAGCTTGCATTCAAATTGCTTAAAATTCCCTCATCTTCCGCATAAATAGAGCGTACTTTTTCGAAATAGTCTTTAATTCACACCCCTTTGTGCAATCGACTGTCTTTCGAACGTTCCAAAAAATTAATGTTTCTTTATGGAACTTTAAGAATGAAAGACGTAAATAATTTATCTGTGAAGGACTTTGAGTTTGACGAGTTCAACTAATTTAATACCTACATATGTATTTGGGTTACATACATAGATTCAAAATTTGAATTTTTTTATAATCTTTTTTTTGTTATTTGTTGTTTTTATGGAATAAAAATTTGTGTTTAGTTATAGTTATAAATGTTATTGTTTATTTTTTTCAATTATCAGTCAGTAAAAATTTTGTTAGCTATATTAGTCACATAAGTTACATTAGTTACATAAGTTACATTATTTACATTAGTTACGCGGAAAATGAGGTGTAACTAATTACAATTAGTTACGCGTAACTATATGGGTAACTTACTCGGAGTAACCTACGTTGCCAACACTGATAGGTAGTACCTATACGTGAATTGATCTAAAGTGTCATATCAGAACGATTTTTATTTTATTTACATATTTTGGTTTAAGTTCACTACATTTAGGAAGCAAAGGTTTTTCTTTTTATATAAATATTTTTGTTTGTCATTTGCAACATATTATGTAAGTAAGGAATTCCTTAAAAAATAAATCAGTTTATGATTTTAATATTTATTAAATTGTTTATTTAATGATATTTTCTATTGGTAAAATACCATTTTTTTCAATTCAGATTTTGATATTAAATGCTCGTCTGGCAGTGTGGGCAGAACTTGAAGTTGCCCGCTGCGTTTGTGATGCGAAACAAAATGAGAACATAATTTGACGTCCTACAGTTTTTTTCTATATTTTTCTTCGTGAACGAAAATGTTTCTCTTTAACAAAAATTAACTGAAGAGATGAAAAAAAAATACATTTGTTTGATTATGGCTTGTGTTATACGAATCATCTCAAAATATCTGAGTTTTCCAACATACACCTTTCATAGTATGCCAATCGCATTTTTATTCTGCCCAGCATTAATTGTCCACTTTCAGTTTGAACGACAAGGGGGCTGTTTAAATCGGTTTACCTATTAAGGCTCTAGCTGAAATTAAGGTAGACACAGACTGACAGACCTACGGACAGAATAACGAAACCCACTTTTTCGGAGTTCTCTATTAAAAAAATCGAGGTTCAAATCAAAATTAACACTTTTTGAATTGAACCAATAGATTTTTTTTTTACATGAACAAAATACTTGTCCTAGAAAAAGTCAAAATCTGATTTTTTTTTTTGTAATTTCACCATTTTACCATTGTCCCTGCAAACAAATAACAATCACCCACACAGGAATGGTTGAAGTTAAAAGTGTAAGTTACGAGGCTGTGGCTCTCCAGTCTCAAGTCTTAATATGCTGACCCAGCTATATTTTATTTATTTATTTGTTCATTTTAGGTCAACGTCAATTTGATCATCGTCAAACTGTAATTATTTTTGACGCAGATATTGTTCTCTTTTGATCTTGACGTTGACAAAAACGCTCTGTGCTTTTCCAATATTTTTGTCATCAAATATTTTTTTTTAATGCATTACTGCCGAATTACAATTGACGCAAATCACGTGTTGTGTTTGGAAACGGTGGTATATACTCATTATGATTTAGAAATATTTAATTGAAAAATATAGACAAAGACGCATAATTCAGACAGACTTAAATAAGAAACATATTTTTTTTTCTTTTTTCACGATTATACTCTTTTTTTTTTTTAATTTAAATTTCAAGTTTATTTTTCACACGATTGAATAACTTATTTGTTTATTTTATTTAGTCTTCACAAATGATGCATAGCTACTTCAAATTGTATCCCAATAACAAAAACTAACAAATAACACTTTATCTCTTTAGCATCATTCAAAACATTAATTGAATACTTAAATAATACTCGTATCAAGTTTGTGACGAAAACTAAAATATAGTTTATGAAATAACGTGGTTATAGCTTTGCTTCGCAAAGGCGCAATCCAATCTCAACCCATAACAACACGAACCTTCAGTAAATTTGTACATAAAAAGTCAAAATAAGAAGCAAATTAACCTAGACAATAAAATATCGAATTTAATCCAACTTCTCGCTAAATATGAGTTCTTTGGACGAAAGAAAAGTGAAAGTAAGTGAATGAAACGCAATTTAATACGTATGTATAGATTAGAGTGTAGGTACCACATTTCATTTTATTGCAATAAATGAGAAGGTGTTCTGTTTTTTGTTTTTATTTCTATATTATATTGTTTGTTAATATTGTCTAAAGGTTGTGTATTGCATTGATTAAAATTTACTTTTTGACAAAAGTTTGACTGCAAAACTAGCACATTTTTTGAAAAAGTTAAATTAAATTATGTGCGGCAAAAAAAGCACAACATCAGTAGGTATAGTCACTGTGATGCATTCCGAACAAGCCCAACAATATTCAAAATCAGAAGATCCGAAGCGATAAAAACTTGTCGAACGTGTTGTTAAAAAAATCTAGATACCAATTTAAAAAAAATCCACCAATTCGTTTTAGCTGTAGCCTTAACCTTCAATTATTCAAAACTTTAAATATTCAAATGATGATGCGAAAAGCTAAGTACATTTTACTGCTAGTATATAAATTCCCTTTTATGCTTTCTTTTTAAATGATGGAGGAGTTCATGTCAATTTGATAAAAAAAAAAGATGTTTTTTTTTTTTAAAGATTTAGCAAAGTAGGTATCTAAATATGGATTACTATAAGTAAATCCTTTTTTGAGTAATTTAAAATAAATGGTAGGCTCGGGGATATAATCCGCCTCATTTGTGGATTTAAAAAAATCACAATATTTGCTCCGGAATCATAGCTCTTAATATGTGGGATATTCGAAAGAAAAGTAGAAACATCATCTAAAAAATCAGTAATTGGTCCAAAAATATCAAATATATAGAACTTGGTCGTCGGGCATAGGAAATATTTAATCGGTATCATTTCAGATTTTAAGGACCTAAGCTATGGGATATTCGAAAAAAAAGTAACAACATCTGAAAGGCTATTAAATCGTTATAAAAGTTCAGATAGTTTCAGTATAATTGGTCAGCCATAGATAGTTTTTTAAATGAAATTCTAAAGTTTTTTTAAGATCTTAGAGACTTCCTTTTTGGGATATTCGAAAAAAAAAAATATTCCATCTTAAATGTTACCATATTTTTAAAAGACTATATACTGAAAAGACTTGACCTATTATCACGATTTGGTGGCCTTTTTAATACTATCGTTTTTTTGCCAATATCCCACAATTGATGTCCTTAACATTTTTTAAGACTTTAAAAGACTTAAATTTTCTATATCTGACCAATTTTTAAAAGTATATAACCAAATTTTTGCCCAATTACTGACTTTTTAGGTGATATGCCTTTTTTTTTGAATATCCCACTTATGAAGTTCTGAGACCCCGGAGCCCGAGTAATTGTTTATATGATTTCAGGCGATTTTTTATGAACTTACATTTTTTTTCAAGATTACTATTAGAGGATATTGTCACCAGTCCTTGCATAACTATTAAGTGACTATTTAAAAGACATAATTTTTTTCGAATATCCCAAAAGTGGTCATAACATGTCAGTGAGTTTCATTAATTGGCCAACTATAGGTTCTTTTAAAAAAATTTAAAAGTTTGTTTTTCAAGGTCGTAGTACCTCATTTGTGGAATATTAGAAAAAAAGTATAACACCTTGAAAGTAACTTTAATCCTTATTAAAGGTCAACTTATTTGAGTACCTGGTTTAAAGTTTTTTTTATGAATTTAATTTAATTTTTTTTCAGGGGCAGAGATTTTTAGTAGGTACCTACTTCCTTTGTGGAATTTTCAAAAAAAAGATACCAACTGAAAGGTTATCAAATCCTCAAAATTTGAATTAGGAAAACAATTTAATCTTTTATCACTATTTTCTGGCATTCTATTTTTGTGAATATCCCAGAACGAGACTCTAAAAATCTTTAATAAACTTGAAGTCAGACATTTTTTTATTTATTTATTTATTTATTTATAAATATTAACAATAAATTAAAATCTATTATTAACAATTTTTCAAAGAGCGCTAGCATCAAATTACTTTCAGCTCTGGTCAGACATTTTTTATATTTGACCAATTTATGAAACTAAAAAATTGTTTTTTTTTTTACCAAATACTGATCTTTTAGATGATATATTTTTTTTTCAAATATCCCACATATGAACTATGAAGTGCTATAAGATCCCGAAACCCATGTAATTGGGCATAAAATGTCAGGCAGTTTAATTAATTGTTCAACCATAAACAATTTTGTATGAGTTTTGAAATTTGAATTGGAAGAGCAAATCCCTACAACCGCTCATTGTTCTCACACTTTTTGTTTACATTTTATAAAAAGTGCAAAAACCTTTAAAGCAAAAATGATGCGTCATCTTTATCGTCATCACAACATAATAATCGACCGGCATTACCAACAATAATTATGCAACACACGCTTTAATACCGGACTTGTGGCTTGTGGCTAACATGATTATTGTTGAATAATATTATACCTAGTCAAAGTGTGCTGTACCTCTCTGCCCGACTATATCACAATATACGTACCATGGTGTAGGTATGATGGTAATAATGTTAATGTGGTTGAACAAACTTTGACTTTGCACTTCGAAAATGGTGCGGCAATAACTATCTTATATGGTTTTAATTTTGGTGTAACAACAACTTTAAAGATATTGCATGTACAGAGTGTATTTAAAAAAAAAATATTTATATATTTCTCTCGCTCTCCTTGCATAATATTATTTCTTGAGAAGACATTGTGGCAGGGCAGTGAGTGACTGTTTCTTTCGAAGGATTGCCCAACATTGGATATTGGGTTATTCCAAATGACAATGATTCAGACCTGTCCGTGTTCGCAGTTCGCATTCACACATTTGGTTTGAGGAGTAAAAATTCAATTCAAGAGAGATGCGATATAGCTACACAGAAGAGCCAATAATAGATAATAATAAAAAAAAGACTGGCAACGTAAAAGAAATCTCAAGGCTTTGGGGTTTTCTCAAGGTATTGGGATGCAAAATGCTGCCTATAGTGGTAGGGCTGGATTTGGGTTGTTTTACCTTCGTTTTTTTTTATTTTTATTATTATGATGTTGTTTCTTATAAAATGTTGGACCACATCGCTAGGGCACCCAGTAAGTTAATTGAAGTTAGGTGAAGAAGTGTGTGAAAGCGTCTCCAGCTGTGAGACAAATTTTTGCGAGATCAATAAGGATATACACAGTTGGCTTAGGTAAATTTAAGGAAAAGTTATTATATTAAATTAAAATGAGTTTATTTTTGAAAGTGAATTTGAGTGAAGTGAGTGAAGAAGAATGAAACAAATAAAGAGAAGACGTTTTGTGGGATGGAAGTGAAAATAAAAAACAAATGTTATATACCCAGTCTCACAAAGTACACCCAACATTTAATCAGAAGTGTTATGAAACCTTAAGCGATTTGAGTGCAACAGTCAAATTAAAAGCAATAGCATAATATTATTTATGTTATTAGAAAATATTACCAGAGAACAAAAAAATAACATTTACATAATTTTATTGTCAATCCAGTTTTCTAGGAAATTTGCCAATAAACCTTCACTTTAAATAATAAAAATAACAAATTATGATCTTGTGTTTAAGGAGGAAGCTATCATAACCCTTATATGAAATATCTATTTCCTGGCATCATTTAGTTATTGAATTGATAGACCGACAGTTTTAATTTCAGTCTTGACACTTCAGCTTCAGTTATGCCAACATACAGCTGACCGCACCGCATCATGGCAATTCTTTGAATAATTATAGAGCAACACCAGCAGACTTTTGTTGATTGAATTGAGTTTGCTATCGAAACTAGCCAGCAGACCTGACCATTTGCATCACTAGCGTCTTAAATCTTAAAAAAAAAATGAAATTAAATTTTATAGTGCATTTTATAAATCATGAGTTTTGGTCAAATTTCTATCAAATTAATCTGATGGTTGGCAAAAAATAAGTTATTGAGTACCTTCTGGGTGCAAATAAGATACTCAATAGCTTATACAAAATACAAAATATATTGAAAGTACGCTCATAAGGCTGGCTACCTCCTCATAAAAAAGAACGAGGCACAACTTATTTTTAAATATTTTTTACGATATTAAGGCTCAGTTGTACAGTGGTAGTAAGTGGCATTAAAGTGGCCAATGTAAAAGAATTAAGAACAATTTCACAGTGCAAACTAACATCAATAAATGACACTTAAGTCTCGCGTATTAGCAACTTAACTGTCACTTACTCAGACTTAAAAATTGGGCTGAAAGTTCCAAAATGGAAATTTTAAGTGGCACTTATTCTGGTAAGTGTGCACTGTGAAACTGACCCTAAATTCCAAAAACATTTATAGATATGGATTATGTATTGTGAGATGGTAAAAAATTTCAATACTCCACTCATTTCATATTTGCATTTTTTTACTGAAAATGAACGTATTTTGACAAAATTGTAATGTAGCATAATCAGTTTTGTTGGTGGTGCGGCAACGCTAGTTGTGAGTTTGTGCGTTCATCAGAATTATTATTTTATTACATACTGATGTATGGAACTGACTTAAAATTTAAAATACAGAAGTTTTGGGAAAGCTTAGAGACACCTGAAATATATTTAAATAAATATCTTCTTTTTTAATATACAGTCAAACCCGATTAAATGAATATAAAAATGATTTCAATTTTAATCTTTCTTGTTTCTCACTTATGTATATAATAAAAAGGAAAAAATCGAAAATAATAAAATCCACTTTGCTACTTACTAAGTGGAAATGCTTATACTAAAAAATTAAAGTTAGATAAAAAAAATTGTTTTTATTATTTTCGATTCTATTTAATGATAAGAGCATTAAATACTTAAGACAAACATACTATTTATACTTAAAAAAAAAAAATTAGTTAAAACAAATTTTTTCACGATTTTGAGTTTGAAAATCCAAAAATATTTACTAAAACAATTTTATTTTAACACAAAATAAAAAAATATGGATTCCTGGTTTCAAACAAAAATTGTAAAATGACATTGTTAATATTTCCGTTGATTTTAAATGATTTTTTTCTTTTTCAAGTCGAGGGAAATAAACCCCCCTTTCACACGATTATTTTCTTGTTGTGACACAAATTTACAAATACACATACTCACTGCATTGATTGTGTCACACTTTTACAAGTTTAATGATATAAATAATAAATCAATTAAAAAAATGTATTTTTGGCTTTTTCACATTGTTAGTGGATTTTAATTAATCAGCAATTCAATATTTTTTTTAAATTGTTAAAGACAAACTGAATAGTTTCGTAGATAGTTTTTTAATCATTCAGTTTTCTTATAAGTGGGTTTGACTGCTCATATTTTTACTTTCTCTATAGGGCAATTATCGGTTTCATGTACAAAAAATTTGTAAGTTACGATGATGGAGAAGTTATAGTTTCCTTTAGCACATCTTAAAAGGGTTGCTGCCATAAAAAGATTGTGTTTCAAATTTACTCAAAAACGGCCTTACCGATTTCTGGGTTTTTGCGAAAATTTCACACTACGGAAATGGATTTTGGCGCTCTGACCTATTTTCTAAAATTTTTTAATTCTTCCAAATCCAACTATAGTTGACACACAAAATTGCATACCTATACCTATACAAATTTTAAAAGTTTTTTTTTTTTTTTTAAACAAAAAATCAATATTTTTTAGTATTTTTGACTTTTTTAACATTTTTTTGTATAAATTATAATAATAATAAATTTATTAAAGTTGTCAACTATCTAGTCGTGCGCATATTGTAGTATAAGTAAATTTCTTTAGGGCAGGTTTTATAAAGATTTTTTGAATTTTTCAACAATTTCTAAATCCTGTTGTTATGTTTGTGCTTATAAGAGAGACAAACATAATGATATAATGTTCTACTAAATTGTCACAAAAACGACATTTTTAAAAGTCATTATTTGTGTATAAAAGAATTTAAAATAAATATCTCTATGCAGAGGCTACAATCCATGCTGTTACCTTAACCTATTGAGTTCCTTTTTGTGGTTCCACAAAAAAGGAGGGTTTCTAAAGAATAACCCATTAACATAATTGTCGTGTTTTTTTTTTTTTTATTTGACATTTCCACACATTTTTGTGTACTGCCGAATATAATGACGACATGGAACCTCTCAGCAAGGTGCAAAAGTTCCTAGAAGTTCACTCAAATCTAAGTCTCAACTTTTATAAATGTTGTTTCGTGTTTGTTTTTGTTTTAAGTACCATACCTCTAAAAGAATATATATACCTACAACTATATATACCTATATATGTATGTATGTATATTTCAAAGCAGATGTTTCTCTCTTCTTGAGGTGATGAAGTTTTTGGAAGTGATTATACCGCATTTACAACATGAGAGCTTCTATGAGAAATTAAGATCTCTCAAAGTATAAATTTATCACGCACACCATGATATCCATGTTAATGAATTCTTCCAAATTATAAGAAACAAGAAACTTTTTTTTTTTATCATTTTATTTTAATTAGATATTTGTATTCTTTTTCAAAATCCCAAAAATATTTACATACATTTTTAAACGTCAAAAAATATACTCGACTAGAGTTGCCATAGGTTAGGTTAGGTTTACGTGGCTGTCAAGCAAGAACGCTAGTTTTGCTAGAATTGCCGTGGATCGATGATAAATTTTTCAAAATTCTTAACCAACAATAACAATAAAACGTTTGAAAAAAATAAACAAAGCTGCTTATGTTAAGTTTATCAATATAAAACACTTACACTGTTTTTGCCAATTCTAAATTTTCTCATAAAAAAATAGTTTAAAAAATTGACATAATTTTTTTTTTAATTATTGGATTAATCTATTGGACTTATTGTATCAAAACTAAAATAAAAGTAAAATAATTAACACTTGGGCAACCCTTGGTCGACATCGATGTTTGAATTCAACTTTAAAATTCTATAATCTGACAGAAGGCAAACTGGCATTTGGATTTGGGCTTAAAACTGGAAAGAAGGGTGTTATGTGAGTTCACTTCAGATGGCTGTGGACGATCTCTTGGATCAAGAGGATTTTGAACCCTTGTCAAAAATAAAAGACCAGGTGTAAATTCAGTGTTGGCTTTATTTTTTACAAACTTTGGTTAAAATTCCTAAGAATATTTAATTTTTAATATTTGCTTGTAAATTATTTAATTCTACTTACATACTTTATAGTGTAGAAACCAAGAGATAATAGATTACAATTTCGTTATCAAGATTAACAAATTAAATCGAGTGAATGAAGCAGATGGCTTCCAAATATAATTCAATTTTTCTTCTTAGTGAAGAAGGAAAAGGAATTTTGAATAATTCATTGTAGTAGATTATATGGTGTTGCCAGTGGCGGTAACAAAGGGGAAATCTTTTATTCTCTTGTGAGCCTGAGCACTATCTTTTTGTCAAACGGCTTCGGACCAAAAATGATTAAATCTGTCGATCTGGAACAGTTTGAAACTAGTTGCGGAACAAAGATATTATGTATTTGCCAATTTCTAGATACATAACAAATCTTCAAAAAAATAAATTCAATTTGGATTAAATTTAAACAGAAAGTTATAATTATTTAATTTTATCCTTTTCCATAAAATATGATAATAACTATCAAGATACTACATGATCATAGGTACCTGCATTCGCATTGGAATAATAAAAATCTCAAACAAAAGTGACATGGCAAAGGGTTGAAATTTCTACTTCCTTGATTTTAAAAAGGATAAACTAAAATATTAAGAAAGAGAAATACAAGAATAATCCAATTCAATTTGAGGAATTTATTTGTAGCTCTGAGCTATTTTCATTTCATTTTTTTTGATAATATTTAAAAAAGAATAAAAAAAAAAACATTTTTATTTCGGTGAACCTGTACTCTGCTGTGACAGTGCTTGAACTCTTCCCCAAAAATGTAACTGACATTTCTTTTTAAACTCCAACCAACCAACCAATGACACACAATGTAGAAATAAAATTAGGATACAAAAAATGTATGCATACTTTTAGGCTATATTTTCCTTTTATCCATCATCTGGGTTACATAAAATTTTTTGTAGTATAATCTGTGGCAACGAAAAAGAAGAAGAAAAAATGTAAATGTAGGTTTTTTTTTTTGAATTTCGGATTTTTACTTTAAGTTTGAATTGCAAATGATAATAAAGACTGTCTTTTATTTTATTCACATTGAAGAGAATTAGGGTTGACTTATATGTATTATTTGTGTGGTGGTATTAAACTCGTGCAAGTATGTTATATATTATTAAAATATTTAAGCTATGTGTGTGCTGTGGTGAAGCTAACCGAGTGCAATGGAATTAAGGAACGTTTCGTTATTTCCTCTTGTCATTTAACAAATATAACATCTGACATAAAGGGTCTATATATTTGTTGAATTTTAAGTCAATGAATATCTATGAAAAGTGATTGTACATACAACACATACATACATTATTATGCATGTAATAATTTTTTTTTTCTTGTAAATGCTGTGAAATAAATATGAGATTTATAAACACTTTAGTTTTAGTATTTTTCAGTATTTTAAAATAATATTTTTATTAAGATAAATAATTAAATGGCGCCCGGGTGAGGTATGTTTCTTTTTTTAATATTTGATCCATAAATTTGTTTTTATAGACCCACATACAATAAGAAATTTTGTATTAAGGGGTATCTAATGCCTCTTGCGAGAAATTGACACATCCTAAAGCATAAACAGTCAGGAAAAAGTGTTCCTCATATTATTACCCTTTCGGATTTGGCAAGAAAACTGTAGGTCTCCTCCAAATATGTTACTAGGTCCTTGTTCTCCACAAGCTATTGCACTAGTATTTTGTTTACATATTTTATTTTAATAGACTCATTGATATTAGTCGCAGATCTTAATCTCAAGGAAGCTTAAACAAGACTTTATTATAAAACTTATATTCAGCTAGGCTCTCTTTTCTTTTTTATGTGTATTACCTTGTAATTTTAATTACTAGTTAATAAATTATAATAATAATAATAAAAACTTATATTTAAATGTTTATTTATAATAGTTTTTTTTTTTTAAAGTACATATACTATAATTTCGACCTCGTCGAAACCGCCTTTGCCGGTTGGTGTATCTACTTCGGGCACCCATAATACTTTGTTGCCATAATATCATGTAGGGTAGGTGTATAGAATGAGGGTATTTTAATAAAACCTGACATTACGATGATAAAGAACTAAAAAATTGTGGGTCCGCGCAATTGCTCCGCAAAACTACGTCAAATAAAACTACGCCAGATTATTTTTTTATTTTGAAAAACACCAGAAAAAAATTAAATTCAAAGGTTCCTGTGAATAAAAAAAATGTCAAAGTTGGATTTGGAAGAAGCTAATGCTACATAGTCATAGCTCTTATACTAGTTGTTAAAGCTACACAGTTCAACCTCAAGCTAGAGCCGAAAATAAATAACGGGTGGGCCATCTAGTGTCTTCTTTTGGAATCAAATGTTATTTTGACACTGACATCTGTTTTTCGCTCGAAATCTTGACAGAAAGTCAGTATCATACTTCCGCGAAACGAAATGAAACGCTTTACGCTTGAAGAACTTTGGGAAATATTGAAAACTTATTTCCAATGTGAGTTCTGTGTAACCCAAACAGTGCGTTGTGACAGAATGCGCTACTGCGAAGCCAGCCGAGGCAGCCACTTGAACGAAGCACGTTGTATTCCATTAAAAATGGCAAAAATTTAATTTTGTTCATTTCATTGCATTTTTAAAAAGAAACATGTATTTGGCCAACCCTGTACCTGCCATACAACTTTAATGAAAGCTGTTATTTTACCTTAAAAACGGTCTGGCGGCACCTACTTGACACAGAATCGTCTTTTTTCGACTTTCTCGTTAATGGCTTGGCTTGAAGGTTTCTGATCATTTCTTTATACAGGAGATCCTTTTAAGTCGATAAAATATTTCATTAAAAAAATTTTAAAAACAAATATTTTAAAAGCAAATATTTTTTTGCATTTATAGAAGAAAATTTAATTTTAAACGTTTTTTTTGAAAAATCGTTATCTTGAAAACGACTTAGTGTTTTATTGAAGGTTTGAATAAAACAACAACAATTTAGTGGGCTACCAACAAGATTTTATAGGCTGAAGTTATAGCTATTTTACGACAATTGCATTTGAAATCAGTATTTTTACTAGCCACACACAAGTTGTTTTTGTACATTCAGTTTCTTTCTTTTTCTCCATAGATACTCGATTTATAAGTCAACAATTTATAAGTCAACAATTCGTGTTTTATTTTTGGAGTATAGGTATGAATAAATACTTCGAATCGGCTTCGTACCAATTTTCAAACTTTTAGAAATTGTTAGTAAAACAAATGTACCAAAAACTGTTATTAAGGGCACCTATCGATCATTAACCTTTTTTATTTTTGACTCTCTCGTAAATGCGGTTTCGAATAATTTAAAAAAAATACCGCTACGACGATTATTAAAATTTAATTTATTTCTTCTAAAAGCCCAGTTTGCTAAAAAAAAAACACTTTGAAAAATAAAAAAAACATTTCAAATATTGTAGGTATGTAGTTTTTAAATATTTTTTTTTAATTCTCAACAAAAAAGTAACATACAAAACTTTAACAAGGGTTAGCAACTGCTCCTTCCCCTTTACCTACTCCCAAAATTGTATGTTTTAAGTTTTTTTTATTATATCTACTATACAAATTTCCCAAAGGTACAATAAATAGATTCAATGATATATAGATAAATAAAAATGCAATCATCCACTTAACACGTTTTCATTTATTTGATCTCAAATTCCGTTTATCTGTACCAGAGCACATCGTTCAATAAATAAAACTGAGATTAACAAATAATCGAAATTCGAAATCAGTAAATAAAGAATCAAATGGAAATGTTAATATTGAACGAAAAAATTTCACTTTTCGTCATTTAATGAACCATTTATCGAGTATAAAGTCACAAAATAAACATTGCTTTTTAGTATTCTGTTTTTTGTTTTTTTATTTTTTATTTTATCGAATTTCAATGGCTTCGGGGCGCAAAAGCGATATCTTTTTAAATTGAGTGCGATTTGCGTGCGATTTGCGTCCAAAGAGAATGAAATAAATTTAAACACCCACCAAGACCAAAAGTTTTTGAGGTGAATGACTAGAAAACCTACAGTAGAAAGTTTTTTTTTGTTTTGTTTTGTTTAAGCAAACCAATCGATGAAAGAACATGAAAGAAAGTGAGAGTTGTACGTGACTTGATGATGGTAAGAGGCTGTACTGCATACAGTGTCTATAAACCGAAAGAAATCGGCCTTTTTAAAGAGATGAAAATATCCGTGATCTTGAATTACCCGCATACATGAACTTATATAGGATGCATGTTTATATAGACTTCAGATTCAGACTCGGCTGGTCTATCTAAAGTTAATGCAATGCTTTGAGTTTGGAATGCTACCAAGTGTGTTAAGTTATACCTACTGGCACAAACATTTACAATTACGGTTGTTGTTGAAAGGAACTTGACCATAACTAACAGCAAGCCATAAAGGTGTAGTTGGTGTATATAGGTAGGTAAAGACTGTATAAGGCATACCTACAGTAGGTATTTCTAATATGAAAGCAGTCTTGCAAGTCGATTTATGTATGTATTTTATATAGGCGAGAATTTTGCTATCAGAGAATTATATAGTAGATGGATATTGGATATAGACTTGATTGCAGATTGGAGAGTTTATGGGATGGAGCGTATTGTATGCAAGAAGAATTTCAAGATACCTTTATGCCACTGAAAATCTTTGTTTGAATGGAACAATAAAACTGTGTTATTTTCATGCAACAGAACTGAAAAAAATTTTATTTTCATGATTTTGTATCTACCTATCTATAGGTACTGAAAGATGAATGTTTAACTCCTCTCCTCAAATGCAAAAGTTATATAAATATAAATAATATAGGTGTAATCAAAATGTCTTATGAAAATATCCTTGAATTCTAAAACATTATTGTTTTAAGCATGAACATCTATTGTTAGTTTACATACATAAGTATGTACTGTACATTGTACAGGGTGATTTGCATACGGTTAGACAAAAAGGCAGAGATAGTGTAGGATAAGATGAAAAAAAAAAATCTCATAGGAGGGAGGGGGGTCTATTCCTACCTGTTTACAATTTAAAAAAAAAAATAATTAAATCAGAAAAAATATTATTAAATTATAGTTTAAGACTTTTTTTTCTAATTTGTTTATTTAATCAGAATATTATTTTTTTTTAATTTTTGTCAACTTTTTCTTTGAGGTTGACACATATTTTCACTTAAACGTCGAAACCTTTTGGATACTTTACAAAAATAGATATTGTAAAGTCAATATTAAAACGCAAATTTTAAGGCCTAAATCATTTCTTAATTACACCTACAAGCTGAGAAATATGTAGGTACTTAAACAAATTTTAAAATTAAAACTCTATAAATTGGAGTGAAAGGCTGAAGATAAAAAGAAAAAATATTTAAGTTGAGTCGTTTTTGGGTTTTCTCTTCTCTTTACTCCAACAACTTTTTACTTTTTTTTTGCTAAACTTCTTGATTCCATTCAGTTTTTGGATCTTTTTTTATAACAGCGGCGTATCGCAGTAAGTAGGTACGTAACGTATTTGTTTTTTTTTCTGCATAATGAAGAATTATAAGGGCAATTCATTTTATGAGGGCAATCAAGTTAAAAAAAAATTGAAAGGGAAATAGCAATCGAACATGGCATTACGATGATTAAGAAAAGAAAAAAAGGGGTTGTAAAGATTATCTTCGTCTGTCGAACATAAACCTACACACTTAACAAAAAAAAATTTACGTACATAGGTACCTACAAACTAATTATTTTTTAAAAAAGGGGAATGATTTTTCTCAAAACGTAGGCATGTAAACTTTTTTTAATAATATACAAATTAGAGGTACATAGGTATTTTGCAAACACGGGCCTGCTAGTAATCGATAGGTAGACTGCATTGTACAATGTATTCGAGGTATACTTTCGGACAGCTGTTCGGAACATTTTCCGACATTATGCAACGCACACCAGCGTTTTCGGTTACAGTGCGATCAATTGCTTTTTTTGAATGATATTTTGACTCATGTATATGCTCATAAATTTATTTTTCCGATATTCTCCGCCACAAATGTTCGCGGAACTGTTGAAAAATGTAAGAAATTAAAAAAAAACATGTTAATAAAGTAATTTTTGGAACTATTGCTTGAATTTTTTTATTTTTTAGGCCCCGAGGAGCATACGAAAAAAAAACGAAAAACTATCTCAAAATTATTAATCTCGGAAAATGTGCGTTTTTCAAAATTGTCTAAGCAACAAAAAAACTATAAAATTCATTATAATCCTTATTGTATTGGAAATTATTTCGTAACTTTTTACTTTTTTGTGCTTTTATACATGTACGTTCATAACTCGATTAATTTATTTTTATACGGTCTTATATGTTCATATTGTTTTTTTTAAAATGTATCGATTTTAAAAGAAATATGTTTCTATCTCCTGTGCATTTAAGAAAATAACGACAACACTTTTTAATTCGAAATGGCGGAAACCCTGCAAAACGTTTATTGAGAACTCAAATTTAAGCCTTCTATAAATAATCTGTTAACTATAAATTCGAAATTTAATAATTTTTTTTCCAATGAATTATGTATATAGAATTCTATAAATTCATATTTAGCTTACTTTCTTTACAAAATTATAAGTGACAGTAGGCAGTTTAAAAGCAACAGTAGAGTTTTGTATAATTTTTACAAAAACAAAACTTTTTAAACAAAACCATTCGTCTTTAACTAAATAAATAAACAGGCATTCTAGCTTAAAATTTGAAAAACATTTTTTTGAAAACATTGATATCAGTTTCTTTGTCGTCGTTTGTAGGACTATCTAATAGAAATCCTTATATATATAATATACACAAATTCCCACTTTGCTGAACATAAAATAAAAATAAAATAACATTTCTATATTTTCAATTTTACAAAGTTTGATTTATTATAATTTGATAATAAAAAATTACCTACACATATATACCTCCCAAAATAAATTCTACGAAAATATATCTAAAAATATATTTTTGATATACGACAAATATTTATATAACTTCATCCATTTTAATTTGACGAGACATGAAATGGTATTGTTTCTCAGACAGGTTGAACAATATTTATGACATTTATTGGATGTAAAATTAAATTTGTCATGCCATGCATTTTATTGTTTATTTCATCTAAAAAAAAAAGAAGAATTATGGATGAATACAAATTTTATTAAAAAGAAATCAATTTTACCCAACATTAATTTTTTTGTTTTATCCTTAAGAGTGTTCAGGTTTACTCAACAATCAATTAGTTAAAGTTACTCCTACAAAATAAATCGAAACAAAATATGTACGTAAATAATAATGTCCATTTACTCCTCAGGAATATTTTTTTACCTATTTTTAGACTCGTTCTGAATTTTTTAAATTGAATAAAATAATAGTAATATAGTAAATACTTGTATATAAAAATTACATAATTTATAGAATACAATTTTAAAAAAATAAAAAAGGTGTTTTAAACTAATTGAACAATTTTCAACTGAAGATGAATTTCGTTAAATTTTACGTACCTAGATTAAAAAGCTTCAAAAGTTTTTGTGTAGGTATCAATAAAAATTCAAGCAGTTTTTGAACAAATAAATATTTTTTGACCCAAATAATGTTTTAATTTAATTAATTTTTTAAGAGTTTATAGAAGTTGTAAGTTTTAAATAAAATTCAAAATTTTTGAAATTACTAAAATAACAAACAAAATAGTTTGAGTTAAAAAATAAAATAAAATAATATGAACAATTGCAAATAAAATTTCAAAAAACGTTTATACATAGCAATATCATTTTTAGGAAATTTCTTTATTAGTTTTTCTGTCAAAATATACTAAGAAAAACAGTTTAATTCACTTGGTCACTTTTTGACGGAGCAAAATCTCTGAGATTTCCTTTTCCTGAACATGCCAAATTTTGTCTGGCTGTCAGATTTGGTGAAAATCTAAAGTTTGAATTTTTTTCGAATCCAAAACTTGTTTAACGGAGCTATAGTATTTACATACCTACATGTCTTTGTACATGTACTGTACATACAATATTTACAAGTAAAAACCCCTGTCATCCAACTCAAAAAAAAAAAAAAAAAGCATTCTATTTATTTCAATCTTAAGAAAGAAAATAAAACTTATCCGTCACTCCGCTCTTATGAGATCTACTCCTTTTTTAACAAGAAAAACTAAAAAAAAATGAAATGACAACACTGTGTTATTAAATTTTTTAACCAATTTCGATTCTGAATGTTTGAAAATAAAATTATATTCTTAAAGCAATGGAATTTACTTATATGATTTACTTTTATTTTCTTAAAAAATATTTATTTTTCTTAAAAATATAAAGTTTTTTATTCGTTTTCAAATCTACTTCCAAAATTTTTAGATTTACTCAACTTTTTTTTTTTACAAATCTGCTCCGAAATTTTACTACTAAGGTTGTAACCCAGCTTGGTCTTGACTTTTGGGTTTAACTTCTGAAAGATATATTTTTCAGTTGATTTAGATCCCGATATAACTACTTGAACAAAAATTGCCACATTATTTTACCTACCACCTAATCTGTCAGTCAGTGAGTCAGCCAGTTAAGCAGTCAGTCGGTTTAAGCAATTTTTATGTAATTTATCTCAGGAACCACTGGTGCTTAAGGGTTGAATTTGTTAAAACGCATTTTTTTATCAGCTTCGAAAATATTGCGATTTTGAAGTTTTAACTTAAGTATCACTTAACTTCTAGCAGATCGAAAATCGCTTGAATTCTTGCCCTGCTTGACCAACCATACCCATTGTATCAATCTAATTTCACAGTCTTTCCAAATCTAAAAGCATTGGTTTTGAAAATCCTTTAATTTTTATTTGGGTGACACTCAATATCCTTGCAATTTATGGTGTCCCACAAGGAAGTAATCTTGGGCCACTTATTTTCATTTTTACATTTAATAATGCTAACTGTGTCGCAATTAACTTTTATCGGTGGATATACCAGCGATAAAAAAATTATTTATGTACATACTACTTCCTCTTCTATTGACCCTTAACTAAACTACACAAAATACATATATGTAAATAGATTTAATGGAAGAAAATCTTGGGCTAAATGTCACAACCTCACAATTATGTATGTGTCAGGCTATAAAATACTTATAGATATACATAAACGCTTTCCTATTCCCTCCATTATTAACATTGAGTTGCTTTCACTCAAAATGTGAAAGGTTCATTCATCTACTATTGAATTATAATAGCAACATACATATTGGGCCTTCAAGCATATCAATAGGATCCGACCCTGTTGTTTTATGCGGGCAGACACACCATAAATGGCAGTGAGTAAATGGTAAATGGTTATGCGAACCTAAAAGTCTCTGGATTTCTGCACTATTTTCCCAGTTTCCCTCATTATACATACATTGCGCCGCCGGCGGTGGTGGCGGAGGCGCGGTGTTGGCCCCAAACCAGCTTAAGAAAACATTTTTTGGTCAGAAGACTACGACATGGCATCGAAGCCAAAGCGCAGATGCTTGTGAGTTGTTGAGCTAAGATAATTTTTTTATATATATTTTTTTTTTGTTGTTTTCCTTTATCTGTTTTCGTTTTAACTCTTTCTATTTTGTCAACCGGATTGCACAATAAAAAAGCTAAAGTTTTTCATTTTTGTCTCGTTTTGGTGTTGGTTTGGTATACGCAGATCATAATTTGTATCTAAGCGTTTAATTATGCTAAAATTTATCTGGGACTTCTTAGTTGCTTGAAGCTCGAAAGAATATGTGAAAATTATTTGTGATAATCACTTGAGATTCACTTAAAAATATAAACAACAACAACAATTTTTTAGTGTGGGACCAGTTTTGGTCCATTTCAAATTTAGAATGCAGTAAAACTTATGTGACGCGACGACGACGACGATAAGTGAAATCTTATACTTTTAACATCGCGCTATGACAAAGTGAGAGATCGAGGGAGCTGGCTATGTGATTGACCATAGATAGCATTTCTAGAAAGTGTGCCGTGCGATCGAAGTTGGTATTTGCGACTACCGACAACGCGACGAAGCGCTGCTCTACGCGTTAATAATTATAATCAAAGTGAAAATAGCGACAGTGCTTATTTGGCCTTCCAGAGATTTGATGTTGATTTTAATTGATTAAACAATATTTATTTCTGAAAGTCAATTATTTGCAACAAAAACAAAATTCATTATCAACATAAAGTGTTTTTATTTTAATTCTCATGATGATGTGTGTTCTTGAAGGAGAGAGAGTGTAATAATTTGTTTGTTTTATTTTTTTGTTTCGATTCCAATTCCAAGCTAGTTTTTATAGTTTTTGTTTTGTTTATGTATCTTTTTAGAAATGGACCTAAGAAATAAATTTACGTTGGCATTTGTTGTTGTGACATTGTTTTCATTTGATTTAATTGACGGTGACGGATTGCGGCTACCGGATCAACAATCATCTCCAAATATACATCCTCTTCAACAGATACATCTACAGCAACAACAACAACAACAGCAACAACAAATAAATATACCACAACAACAACAACAACCTCAAATCATCAACAATAATGGAGGAGTTCCAAATTTTGGCGAAGAACGCAATAGACAAGGCAAAGGATTATTGGATTTATTCGGACTGGGAACTGGATCTAATGTTGATCCTTATGTAGCAAAAACAAATCAAAATTGTATAACTGGTGATTTATCCGAGTGTTTTAAAACACAGGCATTAAATAGTTTTGATGAAATTTTTGCTCGAGAATCTTATACGTGAGTTAAAGAAAATTATACTTTTGTGGAATTAAATTTTAATCAAAAATTTATATTTTTATATTCTTATATATGTAGACTTTCGGACTTTGCTCGAGTTGTGAGAACACCAGAATCTCAACAGAGATCACTTTACGATGAACCATTTGAATTTTCATCGGAATCCAGACAAACCGATAGCGAATGGGATCAATTAGTTAAATTTGCATTGAGGAGAGCTGAAAGGTAAGATTTATGATTGATTTGTATATTAAAGAATTTTTTAGGGTTTAAAGAAAAAAATTTATAATTATAAAAAGGGAGGGCTTATGCTGGGGGCTAAAGGAAATTTATCTTAAATACGAATTAGCAGCAAATGAGCAAACAAATAAAAATCGGGTTGTTTAAAGCAATTTATTTCGCTATATAATATTGAATGTATAAAAACTATAGGTCAAGCTTAGTATTCCGTGAGAATTTCCTTCATTGTACACTGGCAAAGCCTTCAGAGTGGATTTGTGTCGAATAACATTTTGCATTAAATATTAAAAAATGAAAACTTGCTCTAATAGGGAGCTACAAGCAGTTTTTGAAAACGTTAAATCAATTTTATTTGATAGTCATTTTTTGACCCATACATATACATACAAATTTGATTTCGGGTTTTTGAACATTATTTGACATCAGTTAACGTTTGAAAAGTTTACGTTTCACACAAATGAAGTTTTTAATCTAGCAAAAAGTTTGAGTTTTTTTTTTCATCCGACGAAACATAACATTATTGGAGTAGTTCAAAAATTGATTTTAATCATCTATCTATACCTCCATCCATCCGTCGATCTGTGCATCTTTGCGTTGTTTTTTGACATATATGACAAATTCGACAAACTAATGAAATGTATTTTAATGCCTGCGTTTTGGTTTTATTAAAATTTTTATTAAATCGCGAAACTTTAATTATCAAAGTGATTCCACTAAATTTCGTATCTTCGCGAAAAGTTATGTAGATATGTCATCTAATTTCTTAAATATTATGTGTTAAATTTTTTTTATTAAAATACATTTAAACGATAGTTAGATAATGTTTTTTATTAGTTGTAAAATAGCTAACAGTTTATTATAGACTTACATTTATTACAACCTCTAACAAGCTTTATGCTCAATTCATTGTAAACAAAACAATATTTCTAAATAAATATTCGATAAATAATTGTTTCCGCATAATGTTGCAGATCGAACTAATTTTAGCTCATATTAACATTTTAATCAAAACCGTAGGAGTCGGTTTTGAAAAAAAAAATGATATTTTCTTTATCGGTATGGAAGGTATGCACCGCTATTTTTGGTTATAAGGATAATTTTAGTTTAAAATCTGTTAAATAATAATAATAATAATAAATTTTAATTAAAATCGACTAAGTGCCGTTTTCGAATTGTTAAATTTTTTAAAAAATATATTGAAACCTTTTTTTTTTAAATCCAAACAAAAAAATTCAAAATTTTGTTATACAAAACTTTAATAGAAAAAAAATTATCAAAATAATTTGAACTGGTTTTGAAAAAATCGAATGTCAAAAAATGGTTCTATGAGAAGTACAATTTATAACCATTTTTCAGTATTTTATTTTTACAAAAAGGTCGCATTTACGTAGAAATGTTACTATTATAACCATTTTTCTGAATTTTTTTTATCAGTAAGATGTAGGTACTATATTATTGGTATCTCTCAAAGAACCATTTTTTGCTTTTTGACTATCTCATTATCTGTTAAAGCAATTTTATTGAAATTTTTTTTTAAAAAAGAGTTAATGAATGACTTTAAATAATTTTTATAACATATTAATAGAATTGAATAATTAAAAAAAAAAATAAATTTTAATTATTTTTTGAAAATCCGATGTGTCGAAAATGGGTAGATGACTTTTGTTTAATTTTATTTTTCAACTCTAAATTAATAAATACTTAAAAATGGCATACCTATACCATTTTTTTTTTTTAAATGGCTCCAACGGTTTTTAATTTTTTTTCTTATGATGAGAAATCAGATGGTGTGCATCGTGTCGGTGTCAAAACAATTTCAGATATTGTTTAATCAATTTATTACTGCATTGATTGATTTTTTTTGTCATGCGGAGATATTCAAAGTTCAAGGGGTTAACAGTACTTCAAATTTACAATCGGTAAAATTTAGAAGAAGACTCAGTAAAATATTCAATATATGTCAGAAAAGAAGAAAATATTTCTGTTTCACCTGAATCTGGGAGTAGAAACGAAACGCTATTTTTTTTTTCATAGAATCCTAAGTATAACTCAATATATTTGAATCCTAAGTATAACACCACACAAAATACTGAAAAGAATTTTGGAAGTTTTTGAATTCTTTGTGAAATTAATGTAGACACATATTCACTAAGAGTGTTTTAATCAAAGATATGGAATTTATTGCTATGGGCTATATATTTTTATGTACAATAATTTACTAAACAATGTTTATAGAAAATCATTTCATTGGCTATAATTATACATTTCTAAGAAACTCATCATCATGATGATGCTTGAAATGCCTTTAAAACATTTCTCCTCTTGTAAGTTGGTTTGTGGTGTCCGTTTACACTTCAAATAATGCTTGTATATTTAAAACCAATTATTCAAAAGGCAAAAAATAAAATAAATGTTTGAAGTTCTATCAGAAGTTATAGATATTTCATGAAATGTGGATTATATATATGTATATATATATAAAAAAAAACAACCACACATCAATAATCCTTAAGTACTAACATTCCACATCTGGAGGGCTCTTCGGCCAAATGATTTATAAGTATAAAGGAATTGAAATTGACCAATTATCAAAATTATTAGCTAATGAGTAGGTATGGCATGGCATTTAAATAAATTTGATACATTAATGGAATTTTTCAATAAAAAAAATAAAATAAATACATTTAAGGCTTTGACTACATATTTAATGGCTTAAGTGATTTGGCAAATTAAAGAATTTTTGTATTGATTCTTTTATAACGCATACGATTTTTTTTTAGCTAACCACATTTTGTAGTTGAGGTCTTTTAATTTTTTTAAGTTATGTAAAACATTTGAAAATTAGTCCTTATGGATAGATTTTTGTATTTTTAGACTATTTTGATTTAATTGTGTAAAAAGCTGAAATATTAAAGAAGGAAGGCCAATTCATTTCAAGACCTCAATAATCAATTTTATTCGAAACATCGCTTAAAAGGCAAATGAAATCGACCAGATAGTTATAGATAGTTATTTTGCTAAAATTTTGCATAATATTTTTTAACTTTAAAATAAGGTCATGGCTATTTTGCCGTAGGTATTCCTGATTTGAAATTTTTTTTGACTGTTAAAAAATAAAAATAAAGAATAACGTGATTCGAAGCACAAAATATATAAACGGGTTTAAACTACAAATATAGTAACTCGTTGAAGATTAAGTTTTAAATTAAAAAACTTTTTCGAAAGTTTAAAGGATGTTTGCAGAGTACTTAGTTCTATAGGTAGACATAGGGAAAACCACCCTTAGTGCTCCGTTCAATACGTTTGCGTTTTTTTTTTAAATAGAACTAAATCGAAAGCTATTTTGATTTTGACGATGACACGGAATACCGTATTCTACGGATTTAATTCGTTCCCACCTAAAAAAATAGTGTGGGCTTTTGGTCTTAAAGGGTGTGTTCCAAATAAATCAAATTTTAATACGTTGCGTCTACCAAGGGCTTTGTTTGGCATCAAATTATTTAAATTAAAAAAAAAAATACAACAAACTTTGCTTAAAACAATACTTTAATTTTTTGAGAAATATTGTTAAAATAATGTGTAATACAAATTTCTACAGTTTTATAGTGGATTTCAAAAATGGCCCAATGGTTTTCTGTCATTAAAATCATCTAATGGGACAAATGTTATCATTATAAGTACCTATAGAAAAAATTGTTGATTAATTCAATTAACAAATTATTAGGGACATAACATTGTCGATTTAGTTAAATAAAAGTGTAGCATTTGCTTTCTTTTGGATAATTATAATCAAAGCCATCAGAAATTTTCATTTTCCCAAACCCACATAAAAACACAAATAAATAAATGTAATAAGTCATTTGGAACCACATAAGATACAAAATTGCAACCAATTTCAAAATTCAATGTGGAACCAAGCGCAATGAGTAATGATGTTCTTTTCTTGTTGTGGAAATATGAAGTCTAAATCCTCATTTAGCTATTTGATTAAAAGATATGATAACCTTCTGAAAAATTAAAAATAGGGCAAATTGTAAAAAAAAATGAGAAGTGTACCTACTCCGGAAAGTTAAATATTACTAAATTCGTAACAATAGTAAGCCTTTTAGCAGCTATAATTCTTATCGATAAATTAACTAGCTAAACTTTTCGCCAAATTTAGTGAGTTAGGTCTGGATAATATGTGGGAAGATTGGTTTAGATGTTTTATCTCCCGCATGCATACTTTTTATAAAACTTCGTCTTGAATTAACTAGAGCTAAATTTGTATATATGTAACTCACCACCGATAAACTGAATCTCAATTTTATATTTTTGGTCCTCCATTATGTTCTCTCCACTTCGCTTAATTTTATATGCGAATATTTACATATTTAACTATACAATGTTTTTTATATTATGCTTTTGGAAATTATTTTGTAATCATTAATTTATTGTGTACCTAAGGTAAGCCTTAAAACATGTCAGAACTCCTACTAAAAATGTTCACATAAATATATAAAAAGCTAAAGGCAATTTATGTTTGTCACTTAAAATATTTAACTATAGAAGTAAAAATAAAAAGGTATGATTTGGTTATTCTTCTATAAATAACTTAATCTGCTTTTTCGTGAGAAATATAACACACGTTTTCACCCTTTTTTTTTTTTTAATTTGTGTCTAAACATTGCAAAACTTTTTGTGATTAAGATAAATTTAATAATCAAGTGCCTTATATAGACAAGCTGGTATATAAATACTTACCTATCCTTCAAAAAACATTTATCTTCTTTAACTTTTGGACATTTTTCGCATTATATCAGACAACATGCTGTATATTTCTAGAAACACATTTTTAAGGTATCTCAAGAGTTCTACCCTATTTTGACCTTCATTGATGTTTGGTGCGGTCAGTTGCTGTCTACCCCACCCAATGACATATTATCCTTTTGATAAAATTTCAAACGGGATCCTATAGAGTATGTCAATTTGAATGTAAACATTAAAAAAAAAAGATTCAGGCTTTCATCCAATCGAAAACTAATTTTTCCCTACGATAAAAAAATAAACAAAATCAAAATCAGTATAAAGTTGTTCATTTTGTACCTCCATAATTCAACGATGCCATTTCAACGAGAAAATTACGTCCAAATCGTATTAGTTCCAAATACTTAGGCAAATCTTTTCAAACACCTTATTTCTTTATGTATCTGCTATATCTATTTGAATGTAAAACCAGCTTGAAGGGACAAACCATTTTAATGAAAGAAAAAGTAAATGAACCTTGTTGTATTTTTTTTTTCGGAGCGTCTGCAGGCAAAAGACGTCGTGTCTGAATTACTTTTTTTATTTTTCGAAAAGGCTCTTTCCACAAAAGCATTGTTAAAAATATGGTGGAATTGGATTTCATGTTGGGAGACTATTTAAGTGGAATAAGCTTAGAAATAGAAATGACCTTTTATATGTTTTATTTTTTTTAATTTAAGATTCATCAAAACGACGGCCTTAGAGGTTCAAGTTCCTGAAGAGATAACCGAGGGTGGAAGATATCAGGCGCGTTTCATTGGCGATATTGACAGTGAAATTGATGTCATCGAAGACAAACATGCCCCACTTTTAAGTATGATTATAATTTTTTTTTTTTTTTTAAATAAAGTTTTCAATCTTTGAAAATGCAACAAAAGAAACATTTTAATATTTATAAAGAAATTCTTTAACTTATCTTTTGTGTTATCTTTTTTTTTCTCTTTTTATAGATCGCAAAAAATTGAAGAAACTCATTATTCCTCTGTTGTTGGTTCTGAAGATTTTCAAATTGAAACTTCTTCTCTTCCTGCCTTTCATTTTGGGTATTGCTGGACTTAAAAAAATACTTGGATTGGCTGCTATTATTTTGCCCGGACTTTTTGCATACTTTAAATTTTGTCGCCCGCAAGGATTAGGTGCTGGTGGCTTAGGTGGAATATTTAATCAGAAAAACAATTTCCCTGAATATAGTCAGCAAGGAATTGGATCTGCAAGCTACCATCACCATGAACATTTCGATGGTGGCAATCCATTCTATCGTCAGGAGCCGTCTTTTGCAAAACCTTACACAGAATATTATAGTAAAAATACCAACATAAATAATAATGGTATTAGCTTTGGCGAGCCATCACATCATCAACAAGAATTAGCGTATCAAGGTTATTCACAATACAGTCGAAGCAACAACAAAGATATTAAAAGCACAAACTAGGAATACATTTTTTTTAATTTTATTTATTCATTTCGATTTGATGCCATTGTTTGCACAAAAAAATGTTTTATTCTGCAGATGTGTATTTGTGTGTATGTTTATTTGTGTCTTTATTTGCTTTTTTTGTTTGTATATGTTAATTTTATACTTAAGTTTGTTTATTTAAAACATAATGTTAACAATTTTATTTATTGAAAATAAATTAAAAAAGTTTTAAGAATGAAAAAAAATTCATTTTATTTCTAGCCAGTTAACTCTCTTTAATGAAAAGAGAGCTGCAGCATATTCTTAGTCTTAATTCGTTTGGGAATGAAATGAGATGGAATGGAATTTAGTTTTTACCTAGCGAGAGATAAAAATAATATTAACTTTTAACTTGCAGGGTTTCCGCCATCTTGGTTTAGTTTAGAGAGTGAAGTTAGTTTTCACTATTTTCTAAACAGGGAAAGGTAGATACATTTTTACTTGTAATATATAGTCACTATTAATGGCAAGTTATGAATTCGTAAAATAAATAAAACCCGAGATTTTGATCAAAGTTCACATTTCGATGACAGCGAAGTCGAAAAAAGTGGGTCTCGTAATTCTGTCTGTCCTGTCCTTTAAAGTTTTTGGAAATTCCCCCCCACACGTTTTTTTAAATTGTTTTAAGACCAAAAATAACGGTACCTACCGTACAAATTTTTTACCAAATTATGAAAATCTTATTTTTCTGAAAAACGTGCCCATAACTATATAACAAAAATCATTAATTTTTTTTTACAAAAAAATTCGGAAAAATGGTTTAAAAAAAATTCGGAAAAATGGTTAAAAATATTCGGAAAAATGGTTTAATGTGCTACCTCTCATACAACCATTTTTTTCTCAAGAACGACTCAACTGATTTTGACTAATTTTTTTTTATAGAAAATCCTTTAAGAAGTTTTAAAAGTAATAAAAAAAATTGAATTTAAAAAAAAGTTTAAATTTTTTTTTTGTGAGAACTTAAGAATTCGAAAATGAATTAATCGATTTTTGTTTACCTTGACATCTAGCAGTTTTTCAACATTATCTATCAGATTTAAAAAAAATGTATATGACCAAAAATAACGGTACCTCCCATACAAGTGTTTAAAAACCGGTAATGAAAATCTCATTTTTCTCAAAAACGATTAATATTAAAATTTTTACGTGAACTAATTTTGTTACGATCTACTATATAATATTGGAAAAAAGGCGAAAGATTTATTCGACAATAGTCTCCACAGCTAGGCTCTATACAATATTTATATTACCCTGTAATTTAAATTACATGCTAATAAATAATAATAATAAAAATAATAATATTGGAAAAAAATTATATATCGTTTAAATATGGTATAATAGAACATTTTTTTTTTAGTTTTCGAGACTATCTCGATTATCTGTTAAACCGATACTAATGAAATTTTTTACACTAGAGCTTCTCAAAATTTTAAATAATATTGCATATCTAAATTTTCAAAAAAAAAGAAACAAATAAAGGGTAAAAAAAAAAAAAAATTTTGTAAGTCTATTTTTCGAAAGCGAGTTGATGTTTTTTTTTCAAAATTTATATTTAAACTAAATATTAAAAAATGACGTACCAATTTTTGTTTCTTAAAAATGTTTTCAAAATTGAATACAATATAAAAGCAAAAAGCAAGTTCGTGAGACCCAGTTGTGCATTTTTTTACTTTTAAAAACTGTTTTGAAACGTTTTCAGTTTTTGTTTTGAAAACTTAATAATTCGGAAACGACTGTAACGATTTTTATTAAATTTATATTATATATAATATTTTAAGATTATCTGTGAGAGTATAAGAAACAATAATTCTTATAACGGAAAATAACGGTACCTATACCATACAACTACATATTTAAAAATTGGTAAGGAAAATATAATTTTTCTCAAAAACGACTGCTACGATTTTTAATTAAATTCATATGTAAGCTCATATCACAACGGTCTACCATATTATTTTGGAACAATTTTTTTATTTATCGATTATTAACATTATCTGTCATAGAACCTTTTTTTTTTGGTTTTCGACCATCTCATTATCTATTGAACCGATTTTAAAAAAAAATTTACACAACAGCTTTTAATAAGTTATAATAATATTGCTAACCAAGATTTTCAAAAACACAAATTATGGATTTATAAAAATTAACAAAATAATTTATTGAAACTTATTGATATTTCGAAAATGGCTAGATAATTTTGTTTAATTTATTAAGAAAAAAATTTGAATGAGCACCCCAAAAAATAAAAAAAAAAAAATATTAGTTTGAATCACCCTAATCTTTGCTATCGCAGACATACATACATCATCCGCTGCCTTGCATTTATCTTCATTCACATTTTCAAGTTCCTTGAGAGTTTGTTATCGATACTTCTACTTCAACTGTATAACTTAAATAAAAAATAAGTAATAAATCAATGGATGCTCAATTTTGTCAAATAGTGAAGGACGATGGTAAAATTTTGGGTGATTTTGAAAACATGTTTCTTCTTTTGCTCGATTCATAAGCCAATTAGCCAACCATTTGTTATAAAAGTTTTTACGCAGATCAACCTAAAGTTTTGAAAACAAATGTAGTTAAAAAAGCATTTTTTATCAAAACTTTGAGATTGGAAATAATTTTTTCAAAATTAATTATTAAAACAAATTTATTTAAAAAAATAAATTCAAGAATGGATTTCTAGCTCTAAAAATCGTAGAGCAAAATTATAATCAAAAACTGGACCTTTTTTAGTAAAAGCGCGAAAAAAAACACAAATTTTGGATTTTTGGGCAAAATTATGAATCCAAATAATTAAGACCAAAAAACTTCAAGTTCAAATTTTAGTACAAATTTAATTTGACCACCAATAAGAGTTAACCCAGACGTAGCATTGCATTTTCACTCTCTTTTTGTTTAATAATTTTTTTTTTTTTTTACTTTTTAGTTTTCATAATTTTTGTTTATGTACCTTTCTTTTTTTATAAAATATTATTCAAATATTAAAATCTTTGATATTAGATACTCTTTGTAATTTGAATCTTTTTTTATGCAATTATGTAACTTGTAATTTTAATTGTAAATATTTTTTAAGCCATAAATGAGATATTATCTCATGGCTTTTTTGTTTAAATAAATAAAATGAAATTAAAATGAAAGTTATCAATTTGTTTGTAGCATGATGAAGGTGATGAAAGATATTTCATAAAAAATTGTAAAAATAAAAATCATTTATGGACAGGGTGACCCTAAAACTAAATCAAACTAAATTTAAAAAAAAATCGATAACTTAAAACCATAAGGATTTAGTATTAAAATATATCAGGTTTGGAAAGAAAATAATTAAAAAAAAATGCATTTCGACGCAACCTGTAGGTACTGTATGATATTGTAGTGCACATACACTACACTATATATTACATAAGAATATCAAACTTATTTTATTTCAGGTCATTGCCATTAGATCTATACTTCACGTTTCTATAGCCAACCTATTTCTCAAATACACTCGCATTTTATTCACTCCAGAAAATTATCTAATAAAATTTTCAAAGCCACTTGAGTCTCAGATTACTTTTAGTGACCTCGAAATAGTATTCGATTTTCTATTTTTGGCCTTAATCATTTGGATGCATACTAAGCTTCATAATTTTTCCCGATCCCAGTTAAATTTCGAGAAAGATGTTTTTTGAATCACCTTAATGTACGTCTACAATTTTTCCTTTTAACCTATAATAATGGGTCAGTTTCATCAAGTCAATTGATGGTTGTTCTTTCTAAGTTAAGAACCACAGTCAAGCATATAAATACAACTTGTTATGATTTATCACTCGTATACCAGAGATACATCATCACTTTTTACCATTTAAATAAAAAAGGAAATAAATTCCAATGTGAGAAATTAACACCTATGTCCTGTTTAACTGGCTTTTATAGACAGCATCATCATATACAAATATACGCCATGCCAATCCAATCTTTTTGTTGAATAAATGTGTATCAATATAACTGGTATTTTTGCACATTTATACCAACAGGCTATGTCTCCAAAACCATAGTAATTCTCCTCCAATTTCCATTAGAAAGCGCTTAAACCATCATTTCATATATGCAATCTGAAACCGAAAAACACCAGATTGCAGTTTTCGCTCCATCCCATCATGATTGCTTTATATAGAGCTATTTCTAACCTACTTTTATAGTATGAATAAATACCGCTTCCATAATCAAGTTTAGGTTCAATCGGTATGGCAACTTATTACTATACCAAATGAACCAAGTGATTCAAGAGATTTATATCTTGAATGAAACGACAACATCGAAGAAATTGAAGCTTACAAGACTCGAGGAATAATAATAAAGATTTCACCAACAAGATTTTTGGCAACTTTACGATCAGACATAATGTTGACGCACTATATAGTCAATCAATTACAAAGTATGATGATTGAATTGGTTGTAAACGGAAGTTGAATTCCTAATTTTTTTTTTTTCATAACCTGAAAGATGTTATTTGGAGTGAGGCTTTGAAATGTAAATACGTAAATATCAATTCAGAACTCCTGTGGAAATTCTATAATTTTACCCTCACTCTGAATTTTTCACAACATAAATGGACTATGGCCTCAAGCCCTCAACCAACAAGCCCTTCCTCAGCTCGGTCCCTAAAAAGCAGCCTTCAGTTACGCCCATCAAGTTCGTTAAGATCGTGTTTGAATGCCGGAACTCACACTTAAGATGTTGGTACAAGTGCCGGAGTTTTGTTATTATTGTTGAACGTATCCAATTACAACGTAATGTGTGATACGTAATGTGTAACATGGAACGTATTACACGTAAATTTCACGTTTTGTTATTGTTATTGAGCGTATCCAATTACAACGTAATGTGTGATACGTAATGTGTAACATGGAACGTATTACACGTAAATTTCACGTTTTGTTATTGTTATTGAGCGTATCCAATTACAACGTAATATGTGATATGTAATGTGTGACATGGAACGTATTATTATTGAGCGTATCTAATTACAACGTTATGTGTGACACGTAATGTGTGATACGTAATGTTTGAAATGGAACGTATTACACATAATTCTATAATATTGTTTACACATCAAAAATACTGGAAATATTCAGTGAACATACTCGAACATAAGTTGTATAGCTCTTGGTGAAATTCTTAAAAATATTAATATACCTACAACACACAAAATACGCCAAATAAACCCCAGCGCAGGATGATGGCATTGTGAGACTTCTCCATATCTTGTTCTCCTTAGGGGTCTAGTCTACAGAGTGTGTACAAACATACAATATCTGAAAGCGAAATACTTGCATTGGGGTTAGATTACTTACACTTCCAAACAAGTTGCTGCATCCAAGAAGATTTGTTTTTTTTTTGTTTTTTATTTATTTAGCAGATTGTTTTCTAGCTCACATTTTATACGAATACAGAATTTCTCCTCATATCGAAGTCATCTCATCATCATCGTCGTGGTCGTCGTTTGAAGTTGTTTTCTTATTTTTTTTTTCATGTCATCCTTTACTCCATGCGTGCAATATTTTTTTCTGGTGCTACAACACACAGCTAATCAAGCAGGAGATTTATTCAATAAATGCTAAGCTATCGCACAACACAACCATATAGGTGTACTATAAGATCGGGTTTTCACCTGGAGCTGAAAAAGTTGGGGTGGTATATTTATATGTAGGTAATCAAATGGAATCCGTTGCCTAGAGTCCATATAAACCTGAAACCTATTCGCATAGTTCGCATTAGAGGTTTTCTTATATTACGACGATGTCATCAGCACCTGCAATATCTTCAAGGTTCACTACTTAGTGATCTTTTGTTTTGTTTTTTTTTTTGTTCGTGAAATTGTGTTTATTGTGCGCGTTTAGTTTTTTTTCAGAACGAGAATAATTGATTTACCAAAATATAAATTACATTGACCAAAGAAATAAAAATACAAAATCCTTAATCCTCTATAATATTATAAAATGAAGAAGCTAACCCTCTTTTGGATTACCATTTCAATTACATCGATCCTTGTGGATAAAGTGTTCTCTGCCATCAACTCTAGTGATAATTCGGTAAAGAATAATTTATGTTTCGATACAAAAAAAAAATATAGAGAGTAGTGTTTTTTAGAAAGAACTTAAAAAAAAGAACTCAAAAATCAAAACAAGTCTCTATTAAGTTTTGTAAAGTTGAGGACATTTGAAGAGAAAGTTGATACCGATAAAATTAATTTTCAAACTAAATTTTTTTTATATATTAGTGATCTAATTATCTATCTAATTAAAAAAAAAATATATATATCCGAAATTTCATAGCTTTAAAAACTGAAAAACCATTAAGAAATTGAGTGCCTGCTATTTTTAAATACCGGATGTTATAAGCACAAAAAATAAAACTAAAATCTATAATCGATTCAAAATAGCTTTTTACGGCCTTTAGTCCACAAAAATTTAGGCGTTTCGTCCCGGCGATCTCACTTGGACTCATCAGTTGACTAGTGAGGACCTTGTCAATACGCAATTTTTGTTAAGTTCAGTCCATCTAACATAGATTTCATGACGAATATCTAGTGTGAACTATATCCAACAAGACTAGAATTCCTAGTCATTAAATTGCAAGTTTTTGTTTTTTGTTTTTTGCCCATGCCAGGCCATCGCCGGGACGAAACGCCTAAAATTTTTGTGGACTAAAGGCTGTAAAAAGCTATTTTGAATCAATAATTCAACAAGTCCAATTAAATAGTGCTAAGTCTTCTACTTGGCTGATGTATTTCAGTAGTATATAGAGTTTGTATTATTAAAAAAAACCTTCATAAAACCTATAATATTGAATGACTTTGTCACTGTTCTAGCTTTATTTTAATTATGCATCATATAAAATAAACTGTAAAAAGTCCCTCATGTAATTTATGTCAGTGCTATCGAAAACTAGTTGAACAAAAATGTGTAGATTTTGTATACCCTCCTACAAAAAAGCCATTTTCTTGTTCGTAATTTTTTTTTTTTTACTAAGTTTTTAAAATAATTTTTTTTTAATGAACAGTGAATGCTTTTTTATAACGGGGCATATTAAAATTAGGAATATGTGCTTAGGAAATTTTTGTTCGTTATGTTCACCGTTTAGAAATAATAGGGAATTTTAAATAATTCCCATAAAAAAATGATCAAAATCAGTTGAACTGGTTTTTGACAAATAAAAATTTTTTAAAAAAATTCTTTGGGAGAGACCAACCAACCATTTTTCGGATTTTTTTTTTTTACAAAAGTAAAGGCTATTATGTTAAAAAAAAAAACTGAATTTTTGTTTAAAAATTTGTGGGCAAGTTTTTTTTTAGAAAAATAAAATTTTCCAAAAAACGCTTGATACCAAGTTTAAAGACCCACTCGTTTATACTGCAGACGAACCGGACAGACAGAGGCAAATAGAGGGCAAGAGTTGCGATGCGACACATACTTTTTCCAACTTCGTTATCATCGAAAATTTCAAGTTTGATCAAAATCTCGAGTTCAATTTTACAAATCCATAGCCAAAAAACCAAACTTCATTATTTTCTTATCAAATAGTTTTTTTAATTTATAGTTTTATAAACTGATTGAACGTTACTAAGTTATAATTTTTGTTATTAATATTTAGTGCACTCATCAGTTTTTAGTTTGCTTGAAAACAAATGATTGTATTTTTGATCGATCTATGCTGGCGGTACGGTAAACTAAAAACTTGGAAATTTCTGTAGCACATTACGTTGTGCTGTTACACAATACGTTGATGTATATTGGATACGTTCCTGCGTACCTCAAACTAAATTAAATTCGTTCATTCGTAGCTCAAACTAAATCGAAAGGTCAAGTTGGGTTTGGGTTAAAATTTGTTTGGCAGTTCGAACTCGCCGAGTTCTGTGATGTAAAACTTAGAATTTTTCTTAGTATTTGAGAAAATTGCATAATCTAACCTTATCTTAGAAAATTTAGTTCATTATAACCGTAGTTAAAAAAAAGAAGGTATTTCGTTATTTCCAGAAGTCTGAATTATAAAATACTCATTTACCATGATATAAAATTCTAGCCTCCATTTCTTCTTCCATTTTGTTCCCTTTTTTATTTTAATTTATTTATTTCGATTTTTGTATAGAAAATCGACCGTTCCGTTTAAACGCGGGAAATATAGTCCTTTCACATATGATATTTTTTATGTTTCGTTGCCAGACCAATAGGGCTTCAATTCTTGATGTATCCAGTATATGAATTAAGGGAATCTATAATTTTAAATGGCTGAGAGGATTTGACAATTTTCGTGCGAAAATATATTTGGTTTTAAATGGCATACACACTAGTATTCGATCACCACACCGAGTCGTTAATTTCTGTGGCATCAAAAACATATAACTTTGAAGAGAACTGAATTAAAAATGAAATGCACCACTTGGCCGAAACATTCTAAATATTCTCATTTTTATTTTCCACGAAATCAAACTAATAAATCATTAGTTTTTAAACAAACATGGTATCATTCAATATTATGAAATGAAGAAGGGGAGAAGAGAAGAAGATTAAAAGAGTTGAAATGGGAAATTATAACCCTTGTGTAATGTTTCATCCCATATACATAAATTATCTGTTGCTTTCCTATTGTATGACTTCACTTTTTTTAATAAATAGATTAAAGTACCTATGTATGTATATATCATGGTTTTGTATTTTTTTTTTTGGCTTTTCAACAGCAATTTAAACCCAAAAACCATTTAAATGTTTTTGTCCTCATGACGATTTAAAAAAAATATTTTTTGTATTGAAAGCATTTTTAACATGATTTATTATTTCTGAGTTTATTATCAATCACAAACACTTCTCATCCAGTCCAGACATTACTTGAAATCTAGAAGCACTTAAAAAATGTTCGTCAGTGATTTTTTAACCAACATACATTGATGGGTTTGTCTGGCAAAATTGTGTCACGACAAATAAACTAAAGTGATTTATGTGCTTATAATCATCAATAATTATTTTCCACGAAAAAAAAAGATAAATCAGAAGAAAGAAGAGGTTTTCGTTTTAGTTATTTGTATTTATTTATTTGCAGTTACTATAGAGAGCTACTTCAATTTATGGGCTGTAAACCCTCCTTAAAAAGTTTTTTTTCTATGAAAATCTCTGCCACTAAATAATTGTTAACATCATGAATTATTAGGACTAAAAATAAGTTTTGTGAAAAATCAGCTTCCATATTATACAAAATATCTATATTTCAGTTTTTCCCAGAATCATGTAGCATGAATTTTTTTTTAAGGTATAGTTGATCTTTTAAAAAATAATAATTAGATATGTAGCTAGCTTTTATATTTATTAGGTGAAATAAAAATTAAAACTTGCTTTTATAATTAAAAATTATAATGTACCTAAATATTAAAAATGCAAAGGATGCAAAAAAAAAACAATAAATGTGTACTGTTAATATAGCTTTTACGGAGTTAGTTGGTAGAAATAAACAAATTTGATTAAGAAATTATCGTTTAAAAACAAAGAACATACTTAAATTAAAATAATAAACCCAAAAACCCTACATTGATTATAACTAACGAACTTCGTTGAAAGTAACACACATACTCGATTACATATAAAAATACAAACCAACCTATGAAAAAAAACATTTGAAATGTTACTTGATTAAATTTAATCAACTTATTCATTTGATATTAATTAACTTTATTTGTTGAAAGTAACAAAAATATACTTGATTATATTTAACCAACATACATCGATCTAAGATAATAAATGTTTGGTTAAATCTTACCTACATATTAAGTTAATATTAAATAACCAACCTTGTTGAATTTTTATTAACCATTTAAAGAATTAACTTAGACTTAGGTTTTATAAAGTCGAAAGAGGAATTGGACTTGTTAAAATATTTGATGAAAATGGAAACGAAAGTTATATTAAGCTCACTGTCACAATTAATAATTTCGTTTTCGTGTAGGTACTCACATGGAACTAACTGAAATTTAAACGTTCTGATAGGGTGCTATGTAGCAACATAAAGTTTTTAGAAATTCTTGTCGTACCATAATTTAAATAATTGTAAATTGTTTCAGGGTACAAATATTCAGTGGAGTTAGAAATGCTCTTAATGATTTTCATATAATATTCTTGAGTAGACAGATATGGGTTATAAATTATATTTATTGTCATCATCGGTAATATTTAATGCAAAGATAAGATGGCCCAAGTAACTGCTTTGAGGGACGCCTAAAGTGACACTTATTGGATTAGACATTTTAACCTAAAGATACCACTGTACCTGTATCTAGAGTATGATCTCTTACTATGGTATAGGTACAAAAGGAATTGAAATCTAAGATTAATATTTAATAGATTGGTAACAGATTTTGTCAAAAGCTTGAATGAATGAATGTTTTGGGAATTTAAAAATTACAATGCGACCTTAAGTTTTATTATGCCCCCAATTAGAGCTTATAATATAAGGTAGGCATGTAAGCGGGGGACGTATGCGGTGGACGGGGTAAACAAAGTTGCAGAGGTTGAAATAATTGCAGAGTTATCGCTCTTTTTATTTGTGCTTTTTCCTATTGTTTGAGAGATAAGTGGAGTGAAGAGTGTGAAGAGGTGTTTTGTTCGGCTTAGGTGTGAAGTACTTTTTTCATGACAAGAGTTACTCTTGGAGAATTTTTAAATTCCTCGCAAGAGGCAGTAACCATGGTAAAAATAGCAATAATATCCTGTAAACTTTCCAATTTAGCTCAAAGTATTTCTCTTTTTGTTAAACTTTAAATTTATTTCGGTTTCTAAAGAAATAAATAAAAAGAAATCAATTTTTCACGTTAGAAAACTTTCTTCAAAATTAAAAAATCATAAGGCTTCTTCAATTTAATTTATAATGTTTTTGTTTTAATTTAGTTCATAATTTTTGTTTTTTAAAACTTTTACAAAAAAAGTTTTTAACTTGATTACAGTTAGGTAGTTATTAAGGTTTCCTTTTATGTTGAATTCATTTTTTGAATGATTTTGAATTTTGTAAATACTTTTGATTAATATTCATTTTATCCTTACAAAAAAAAAATAGATACAAGCAGTTAACCGTAATCAATTGGAAGAGGGTTTCTTAAGAAAGTTGAATACAAAATGTAGCCAAAGGGACAACCATTCGTGCATGATGCTTAAATTAATCGTCTATATGAATCGAATATTTAAGAAGTCATCTATTGATGTCAACGAAAATGTCAAAGTTACAGAAAATCGGTAGGAAATTGAAATTTATATAAAAAAAAAAATAAGATAAATTAAACCATTTTCAGAGGAGTTGATATACCCGACGATCCAGACGAGGACATTCTACTGGCTCGTGCGCTGCAGTCGGACGATGAAACTTTGGGTCTTTTAGTGGCTGGAAAGATATGGCGATTCATTCGTAGTCGTACACTTCGATATAAGGTCACAGATAATGCCCAATTTATCGTCACTACCGAGCCAAAAGGAAATATTAACCTTGGCCTGTCGGTAAGTCCGACAGAAGTGTTAGAGGAGGGCCGTGGGAAGATGAAAAATATGGGTCCCCTGATGGCGATGATGGCAACTAAGATGGGTATCATTGGTGCTATATTGATCAAAGGTTTGATCCTTCTTACTGGCAAGGCATTAATTGTGTCCAAGATTGCACTGCTGTTGGCTGTAATTATTGCACTCAAGAAGTTGCTTGGTCAGAAAAATATATCCTATGTAGAACCACATCACGAGGCGCACAGTACAGGATGGGGTCGGGCTTTTGATGGTTTTATCGATGGTTTTGCTGGTGTACCTGCTAAAATGTTGGATGTTCATGAAATGGCTTATTCTGCCCAACATCCAAACCCAATTTAGGTTAGAATTTCCTTGATTTGTTTTGTTTGTTTTTTTTTTTCTATATAAAATTTTGTAAGCGTGTGGTAGTGAAGATAAATTAATTTCATTTTTTTTCTTACTAAACTATTTATTTTTAGATTTAAGAATTGTTAAGTTTTCTATATATTATTATTTCTTTTAATGTAAAACCATGCCATTTATTAGATTATTATAATTTTTTTTTGTCATTTTCATCCCATTCTTCCAAATCTTCCATTACCACTGTGATACAATTTCAAACACACAAAAATAAACTAATAGCATTTAATATTAATTTAGTTTATTTATTTTATTTCTTATTTTTATTTATTATTAATTTATTTTTAATTATTTATTTTAAAATATTGATAAATAATAAATATTTTGTGTTCTTACTGGCAGTTGTAAAATAATTTTAACTGGGTATTTAACATGTATTTTATTAAACATAAATAAATTAATAAATAAATAATTCTTATAAATTAAACAATTTTACTTAAGAGATGACTTTAGAGTTTTTGTTTATTGTTTAACATTGTACATGGACCTCGTTGGTGAGTAATTGTATAAAAATGGTTTTGCTGCACCTGAAAAACAATAAAAAAAGATTGATTAAACTATTATTAATAAACGAGACAATATATAATTATATTAAAAATAAATTAAATACTTGACTGGATCGCACAGACTTACTCCTGAAGTGCAAAGTTATTACAGTTACACTCTTAAAGAAAAATTGTAAAAAATGTCAAAAATTAATTTAAACAAATTTCCGTCTTTAAATTGCATAAAAGGAAATAACGCGTTTTTTTATTAAATATATTTTTAAAATATATTCATTAAGATATTTAGTAGGTATTTAAATAAAATCAAAAATCGTGAAAGGCTAGTTAGTTAACCCAAATCTATTTATTTAGTTTAAAAAAATTGCTCAAAATTTGGGACGATTAAGTCCGATGTTATAGCATTTTTCTCTTAAACATTCTATTAAAGTTAAAATCACCAATTGTCTATTTTAACTTTTTAAAAAATCAAATCAAATCATTTTCATTTTATTTCATTTCTTTCACAAATCTATAAACGTATGTACATAATTCTGTACCTACATTGGAGCTATCTCTACAAAATGTTACCAACTGGAAAAGCCAATTGTATAGTCTCTTACAGAAACTAGATTAAAAATTTCGTTTCACCTTTTTTGAATCCGAAAGATGATCTATATATAGGAATTATTACAGTCTGCTGGAATATGACTTAGAAGGGAAGAATTACTTCCACAGCAACAATAGCGTCGAAGCAGTATCGGTATCGCTTATCTTTAGAGCAAGAGGAGAGCTTCTGAATTTAAACGACGAGATATGAAATTTTGAATGGAAAAGACTGGATAAATCTTTATACATTTTGTAAGACGAGCTTGGAGTATAGAAGAAAAATTGTTGAAGAAAGTTTTTAAAATTTTTATTCTTTTTTGTTTGTTTTATATAATTTTAAATAGCTATACAAATCAAAGTTAAAAAAGAAAAGAAAATAGTAGATAGTAGATAGTATTACAAAAATGTCAATCTGGCAGACGTAAATTGTAAATTTATAGATTTGTGAAAGTGATGAAATAAAATGAAAATGATTTAACTTTTTAATATCATACTAACTCGAAATGTCACTTTGAAAATTTAAAATGTGATTAACATATATAAAAATGAACCGTGTTGCATATATGTACATATATGCATGGAACTCTAGTTTAGAACAGTTTAGACTGAAATTGTTAAAAAATCACTATAATTAGAAATACACTGATTAAATAACCTCCGAAATTGTTTTGACACCAAGCGGTGTCCAACATCTGATTACTTAAATCAATCTCAATTTATTTTATACACAAAATTTTGAAAACGTTTTTAAGAAAAATATAATTGGTACTCCATAATTAATAATGCGGATTTGAAAAATTAATTTTGAAAAAAAATGATCTTACCATTTTCGAAATTTTAATTTTTTTTATAAAAAAACCCAAAATAATTTTTTTTTTGAAAATTTTGATATGTAATATTATTCAAACTTATTAGAGGCTCCTGCGTAAAAAATTTCATTGTAATCAGTTCAACAGATAATGAGATTTTCAAAAAAAAAAATGTCCTGTGAAAGATACCGTTAATAATCGAATAAATGAATACATTTTATTTTAAAAATCGTAAAAGATAAAATTAGATTTTTCTCAAATATTTCAAAACAATTGTATTGAAGTTGTTGTTCTTGTTCATAAGAATAGTTTTTGTTTGACTGCTGGGTGCCAAGTTTAATAAAAACCAATTAATTAATTTTCGAATTGTTAATGTTCAAAAAAAAAAACAAACAATGGTGTAATATACGACCGAAACATTTTGATTACCACTGTTGTTATGTTCATAATCCCGTATGACACTTTTCTATTTATCATTATGTATGTACATACTTACTCGAATGTTCTTTATATATATTTACTCTCGTATGATTTTCCTACATATCTATATACTGACATGCAGCTGTAAAGTCATGAGAGAGTTCAGTTGGAATTAGACAGCCGTTCATTTTAGTAATCTATTTTCGATAGTTATTAGTTTTTGTAATTTATAATTTAATAAATGAATGAAGAATATAATTTGTTTGTATTTATTAAATTGGCGCAGTCGCAGCTCTTTGTAAAAAATAAACTTTTTTTTTAATAAAAAATAATTTACGTACAAATTTATTCTGCGTGCAAAAAATTAAATGCATAAAAATTCCAAAAAAAAGCCTCTAATCAAAAACGAGTCAACTGCCCCTGGCACTTCGGAAAATACACCAAATCAACGCATCATGTTGAACGTAGGCAGTTTGGAACCATTTGATCTCACACATCCCGAGAACTGGAATTCCTACTACTCTCGATTTGAGCTGTTTTTGGTAGCCAATGACGTACAGGGGGAGACTCGTCAGAAAGCCACGTTTTTAACTTTAGCTGGGGCTCAACTTTACGACCTCCTGTCGTCATTGGTTTCTCCCAAGAAGGTGAGTGAGCTTACTCTTGTTGAAGTTAAGACTTCTTTGACCAATCATTTTTCTCCCCCGCCTTCGGAAATCGCTGCGTATTTCAAATTCCATAAGCGAGATCAGCAACCCGACGAGGGATTTGCTGCATACGTAGCTGCATTACGGAAGCTTGCAGTGGATTGCAAATTTAGTGAGCTAGATCGTATGCTTCGTGATCGTTTGGTCTGTGGACTACGTGACGCAGCACTCCAACGAAATCTCCTTGCTGAAAACAACCTGACGCTGCAAACAGTAATTGATCGTGCCACCATCGCTGAAGCCGCTTCAAACAACGCAATGCAAATTCGTCATCCAGACCAAGTACATTTCATAGCGAAAGGGGAGAATAATTCATTTCAGCATCGTCATAAGGCTTCTACAGGCAAGAGTGTATTAAAAGCATGTAACGGTTGTGGGGCACAACACCCACGAACACAATGCCCTTACCAAGAATCGATTTGCTCTTCTTGCGGAACGAAGGGTCATCTTCAGCGTGTTTGTCGTAGCAGCGCGGTTTTGCCTGCATCCAACTCCTCTTCCAAAAAGACTTCGAAAACCCGCCGCAAAAAATCGAAGGCACATTCGATAAATCAAATTCTGCCTTTGGTCGACCTGAAGAAGTCGGCAACAATTGAGATTAATAATCGCTCTTATCAATTTGAGATCGATTCAGGCTCGAACTACACCATTATGTCATCTCGAGTGTTTGATAAATTGTGGCCAACTACAAAGCCATCCATGAACAAATGTGATGTGCAACTAACGGATTTCCAACGCAACAATATTCCGATCAAGGGCGTAGCGGATATCAACATCACCTATAATGGTCTGAAGATTAACGATCTTCCAATTATAGTCGTTGAAGGTGATCGCGCGAACGTGATGGGTTGTAACTGGTTTGCCCCTCTTGGCATCAGCATCCAAGGAGTGAACTGCATCGAAAAAGTCTCTTCTGTCCAGCACGTTGTTTCAAAATTCCAACAATTGTTTTCTTCGGAGCTCGGGTGTTTCACTGGAAATCCTGTGTCACTTCAAATTGATCCAAACATTGCACCAATTCGTCATCCTCCACGTCGAATTCCGATAGCAACAAGAGGACAAGTGGAGGCAGAACTTGATCGATTGTGCACTCAAGGGATTCTGGAGGCAGTGGAATACTCAGAATGGGCAACACCAATCGTGCCAGTACCAAAGAGCGACGGCTCAATCCGGATTTGTGGTGACTACAAGTCGACGCTCAACAAGGCACTTAAGCCTCATTGTTTCCAAATACCTGCCATCAGCACACTTCTGTCATCGATTGAAGGAGGCAGCATTTTTGCAAAACTGGATCTCGCTCAAGCATACCAACAACTGGAAGTGGATGAGCCATCTTCGCTTTTACAAACCATCGTCACGCATAAAGGTGCCTTCAGAGTGAAGCGATTGCAGTTTGGAATTTCGTCTGCTCCAGGTATTTTTCAAAATTTTATTGAAAATCTTCTTCGAAATATTCCAGGTGTATTGCCCTACTTTGATGACATCGTTCTTATGGGTAAGAGTGAAGCTGAACTCGCTGATCGTCTACATCAAGTGCTCACTCGTCTGGAAACATCAGGCCTTCGACTTAAGAAAGAAAAATGTTGTTTTGGTTCAAAAACCATCGAGTTTCTAGGCTTCAAACTGGACTCACTTGGAATACGGCCATCAACAAACAAAGTCCATGCCATTCAGAGTGCACAAGCTCCTTCCGAAAAAAAGCAATTGCAAGCGTTTCTCGGTCTGCTGAATTTTTATCATTCGTTTTTGCCGCACAAGGCAACCATAGCGGAGCCTTTGCATCGTCTCCTCGATAAAAATTCCAGATGGATATGGACTTCGGAACATCAAAGAGCATTCGAAAACTTAAAGAATCCCGTAATATCTGATCGCGTTTTGATGCACTACGATGAAAAACTTCCACTCGTTGTTGTGTCCGATGCCTCACCATACGGAATAGGCACAGTTCTTAGCCATCGTTTGGAAGACGGTACTGAGAAACCGATTGCGTTTTATTCGCGGACTTTATCAAAATCCGAGCGAAAATACGCACAAATCGATAGAGAGGCTGTAGCTTTGGTTGCTGGTGTAAAAAAATTCCACGATTACTTATTTGGAAGAAGATTCGAACTTGTAACCGACCACCGTCCTCTTCTAGGTATATTCAACTCAACAAAGCCGATTCCAACCGTAATTTCAAATGAAATGCTCCGCCGACGTATTTTTCTCAATGCGTATGATTTTGATATTGTTTATCGCCCTGGGAATAAGTTGGGTAACGCAGATTTTCTCAGTCGATTTCCAGACGACTCCGAACAATCAACAGCAGTCACTAAAGAAGACCTTTTGATGATAGAGATGCTCGAACAGCCAGTCGTTGATGCTAAGCAAATCGCATCAGGAACTGCCAAAGATCCCGACCTTTCTATGGTGCTAAGCTGGGCATTAAGGGGATGGTCAAAGACTCTTCAGCGTTCAGATAAGCTTTATCCTTTCTATTCACGTCGAACTGAAATTTCAACATTAAAAGGTTGTCTCTTATGGGGAAATCGTACCATCATTCCACCGAAGATTCGATCGATGATTCTCACAGCTTTACATAATGGACACCCAGGAATCGTTAAAATGAAGGCACTAGCCAGGAGCTATGTCTGGTGGCCTAATATGGAATCTGAGATTGAACGCGTTGTCAAGCAGTGTGTACCGTGTCAGGAAACCCGACATGAACAAGCGCACGCACCTACTCATCTCTGGGAAACAACAAATCTACCTTGGTCTCGTCTGCACGCTGACTTTGCGGGGCCTTTTCAAGGCAAACTATTCTTCATTGTCGTCGACTCTTTCTCAAAGTGGCTCGAGGTTTTTATCGTCAAGTCTACGTCATCGATGTCCGCCATCAAGCCATTACGATCACTGTTTGCCACTCATGGACTGCCTGATTGCATTGTCACAGACAATGGCACGGCCTTTACTTCGGAGGAATTTAAAACATTTCTTCAAAGCAACCTGATTCGCCATATTCGATCTGCTCCCTTCCATCCTTCATCGAATGGACAGGCTGAGCGGATGGTACAAACAACAAAAGACTATCTGAAGAAGACACCAGACAAAGTCGACTGGGACTTGAAGCTATCTCGTTTTATGTTTAATCAGCACATAACGCCTCACACCGCCACAGGTCGTTCACCAGCGGAGCTAATGTTTAATCGTCAGCTTAAAACATACTACGACAAAATTCATCCTCATGAAATTTCAACTAAAATGAATGAGCCCAAAGTAACTAAGACATTTCGCAAGGATGACCCCGTCTGGATTCGAAATTACTCTTCAGGACCTAAATGGATAGAAGCAATAATTCAATTACAAACAGGCCCAGTTTCCTACACTGTACGATCGAAAGATTCTCGACTCATGAAAAGACATCTCGACCAAATCCGCAGCCGTCACATGGAAATCGGAAATGAGTTCGAAACATCACCGTTTTCATCAAACAACTCAAACAACCCAACTCCTTCGGATGATTATGTCTCTGACGAATCAAATCACTCATCAGAAGTTTCGATTTCTCAGCCATCATCTTCTGGATCATCACCATCAAACCTTCCTCCATCAACTGAATCATCTACTGAGCATAACGCTGTGCCCATCGAATCAACACCACGACGCTCGGAACGTCCTAGACGGCCTCCGGATTTCTATGTTCCATCACGGTGTTAAGGGGTGTAATATACGACCGAAACATTTTGATTACCACTGTTGTTATGTTCATAATCCCGTATGATACTTTTCTATTTATCATTATGTATGTACATACTTACTCGAATGTTCTTTATATATATTTACTCTCGTATGATTTTCCTACATATCTATATACTGACATGCAGCTGTAAAGTCATGAGAGAGTTCAGTTGGAATTAGACAGCCGTTCATTTTAGTAATCTATTTTCGATAGTTATTAGTTTTTGTAATTTATAATTTAATAAATGAATTAAGAATATAATTTGTTTGTATTTATTAAAAATGGAAACTTTTTTTTAAAAATAAAAAAAATATTGACATTTTAGAATAAAATAAAAATAATAACTGACATTTTTTAAGTTTGAAGAGAAAAATTGTTAATAATAGATTTTAATTTATTGTTAATATTTATAAATAAATAAATAAATTTTTAAGTTTTTTGCACGATTTCATTTTTAAAATTTGCATTTAATACTGAAAAAAATTTACAAGAGGCACCGTTATGTTTCGTCCTAAAAAATCAACAAAAAAAAACGTGAGGGCAATGCCCAAAAAGAACGCAAGTTAAAAAAAATTGCTGTACCCGTCTTTAGACTGCAGTCAATGGACAGACAGACAGCCGGAAATATATTTGACTCCGCTGACCGCTATCATCGTAATGTCAAGTGAGATCAAATATTGTTTCTCTATATCGCAAGTAAAAAAATCAAAAATCTCTTAAATTATATAAAAATTAAGTACACTTTTTTTTCCCGATATATGGGAAAAGCCTCATAAAATCGTAAAAGATTCATAAAATTGGAATATCTCAATCACAATAACTAACAATAAACAATAATCACAATAAACTACCGTCACAGATTAAAAAATGGTTCAATAAAACAAAAAAAAAATAAAAAAATACTATAAAGTAAAATTAGTAAGCAATTTTGATATCATAAACTATTATAGTATTTAAGTCTCAACATTAAGCGAATTAATTTTAAATCTTATTGTAATACTTTTTTAAAATGGATAGCTAATAAAAAGAGTATAGAGAGTGTCAGACAAGGACCACAGGCCTCTAGCTTAACAGAAAGTTAATTTAAAATCCATTAAATATTTTGTACCGAACATACGAAACAAACAAAGAGAAAAAGTGGTTTAGGTTTAGTTGATTTGGGACCATTTAAAATCAAACATTTTTAAAAATCATTTTGTAAATATAAAAATAACTTAGCGTGGAATTGCCATCTGCCAGATTGACAAGTTTTTTTTTAATTAATTAATTAAAATAAATACATTTAACAAAAAATTTAATATTGTTTTAATATTTCGAAAGTATTGGATTTATAAATATTAACAAAATCAATATGTTATTAAAAAAATAGGTAAAATGGAAAAAACCAAAAATGAGGCAATACTTTATTTTGGCAAACAAAAATCTGCAGATTATTTTAAAACTGAAATCGTTATAATATGACATTTTGGCAGCTATTTACCATTATGAAATGAGTTCTTAAAAAAATTCAAATTTCTTCAACTCTCAAAATTAATCGGGATATGTATTATAAAAGTTTCGGAAATAGGATTATGGTAAATTATATTTCTAAATGAACTCCGACTTACAAAAGGAACGTTGAGTTATACTTGTATACTTCGTATACAAAAAGTAACATTTTATTGCAATTTTCTTACACATATACATAACTTAACTTGGTCTCATAGAGGTGAAATTGAAAATCGATAGCAAAATGTTTATTGATTCTATACCTTTATATGTTATTTACAATCTAACAATTTGCATACAATTTAAATTGAGTTCATAAGCTCTGAAATCACTTCAAATGCTTTGTTGATTGAAGTTCTAATTAATACAAAGGTTGCTCAAAGAGCATCAGAAATGATGCATGCAGCTAATGCAATCAATAGGCACAGGCAATCAAAAGACGAATTATATGCAATGCAAGAGGAATGAAACTATATTTTGATTCATTTAGCCTGTGAATTCGAAATGGAATCAGTATAAGTGAAAGGGACTTGTGTGGAAATTTGATTGAACAAATTCTGTTAGGAGAAGATTGGAAGTCCTATATATATGTTATGCAGACTTTGAGGTTAAGAAGAACTACCGCAATTGAACCATTTTCCGATAGCTGTCATTTTTCAACAACAGATTTATGTATAGGGTAGAGTCGGCACCCTCCGAAACCTTAACAGAAAATATGCAAAAGCATACGGTTTTTTCTTATTTTTTAAGAAATTTAAAAATTCTTTTCTAAATTTATGATTTTATCGACATATTGGAGGAGTTTTAGATTTTTTGAGTTTTTTTTTTATATTTTTTTTTTGTTTTTTAAAAAAAAGGAGAAAAGTGTCGAATGTGCCCCAGCACGGGGCACCTCCGACAGCAACTCACATGATTGGTAACTGATGTAATATATGTTAGTTTTTAAATAAAAGTCATCATATATTTTGTTATAAGAATCCAATCGATTTTTTTTATTATTTTTTATAACAAAAAAAAAATAATTTTAATGAAAAATAAATAAGAAGGTACGTATCTAAAAAAATAAGATCACATTAATTAAATCAGTCTCTAAAGCACATTTAAGTTTTTTAAATCTATATTGAAGATACTCTTCCTTTGGAACCTTGATGTACCCGGAGAATGCATCGGCTTCGGCATTTTAGCATAAATATCGCTCCTTAAAATTATGCTTATGTCTGGGACATTTGGATTGATGAAAGTCCAGGAGTTTGTCATTTTTCGTATAGAAATGACACAGTAAATGTATTATGACCTTGGGCTTCTACTATTTCAGCAACAAAAAATATATTTTTTTTGTCAAAGAACTTGACCAAAATGAAGTCTCCTTCACTTAAAATATCATCGTCACACAAAAGGAAGTTACTAGAAGAGCAATTCTCATCGTTATTAAAGTCGTCGCTTATTGCACTGTCATAATCCTGAAATATTTCTCCAGTAGACCGATCGCTATCGGTACTGTATATGATGACTCATCTGTCGACGAAACTTCTTCCTTTTTTGCTTTTTTTGCTTTCTTAATCGCCGGTTTCAGCTTTTCTCTCTTTCTTTTTTCTCTGCATTTGTGTGCCTTCTACAAACTTTTTTGCCCTTGCCCTTGCTGTCGGAGGTGCCCCGGCTTAAGCTGTCGGAGGTGCCCCACTTGATGTTTTTTTGCTTTTCTTTTTTTCATTTTTTACCAAAGCAATATGTTTCTAATTAACTATTCAAATATAAATAAATACTAACAGTCGTATTTATTATATTTTTGTGTACTTAGACACTGTCTAACTATTTTCAAATTGGTGGAAATATGCTTTATTTAATAAAAATAAGTACCATATTATTCACGGTTAAGACAATCTACTCTTGTGTTTAAATTAGGCAGCTATAAGACAACAATAAACAAGGTTTTTGAACACATTTTTCAAAGTTGGACAGTTGTCTAAAGTTAGACAACGTTTATAAATAAGACCGTAACTACGTATTGAATTTAAAAAACAACTGCTTTGCAAGAAAACATTAAGAACACGAATACAAAAATCTTAAGAACTTACCCTGAAAATTAAATCAAACGTACTCCAAGTAAATCTTACATCCTACTTTGGCGGGATTTGCAGCAAGACTGCTGAACTTTTTGACATATGCTTGACATGACTAAGGGCACGTTCGCAATTTTTTACAGAATTTTTAAAAATTTACACACAGAGATAATAATGACTGTCGGAGGTGCCCCACTGTCAAAGGGTGCCGACTCTACCCTACATGAGAAAATTGCAAGCATGATGGTATGGTACTTGCTATGAACTAAAAGAAATGTTTCTATGCCTTCAGCATTATACAGTCATCTAGTCGATTTGAAACGTCAGAGGTAGCCAGATAATGGACTTTGGTAAGTAAAAGGATATCATAAAGACATTTTTCCCATACAACAACATACAAATCAACAGAAAAGAGAAATATTCTAGAAAATTTATAAAGATGAACACAAGCAGCTGCAGTTTAAAATTAAGGAGAACTTTCGGACTAATATCCTAGTGTTAGTCAAGGATGTTAATTAAGACCCAAACCTGTTCGTACTACATATATGTAAATTGATGATATATTAATCGATTATATCCTCCTGGTAGAGTTGATTTTACAGAATAACGTTTTAAGCTAGATGATATTGTAGTCATGCTCAGAGTTGCAAAAGCTTAAGTTACTTTCTAGCTTAAGCTTGGCTTTAATTCACAAGCTAGTTAGTGACTTATGATTTAAGAAAGATTTAATTCCTAAGTCAGTTAGTGACTTTTGAATTAAAAATATTTAAATCATAAGCTACTGAGTGACTTATGAATTAAAAAAAATTAATTCACAACCTACAATTGAATTGAATTTTTTTTTAAATCATAAGTCACTAACTAACTTATGAATTAAATTTTTTTAATTCACAAGTCATCTACAGACTTATGACTTAAATACTTTTTAATTCAAAAATTCGCAACCCTTGCTTGTCCATTTCTCCAGAACTTTAGAAAACTTTATCGACAGGGTGAGTCATTATACTCTCAGTTATGAATATAAAAGCTTAAAATTATCACATGTATTTTTTGGATAAGTTATAGAGGAGGGATCAATTAAAACCAAAATGTGACTTTTAAAAAAATGTATAAAAATAAATTTGCATGGGGATTTTTTTTAAATTTGTGTTGAACCATGATACGGAGCTGAAAATAAAAAATTTCGACAGGAAAAGTAGAAAATTCATGACGACCAGAAATTGCATACATTCAGAGGTGAATAGTGGGGATATCTGTAAATTCCCTTTTGAATGAGAACAAAAATTAAAATGTGGCTACATTAAAGCTAACCATAAAAGCAATCTCGTGCCATATAAGTATAGGTACTATATGAAAAATTATGGATTCGTAAAAAAAATCTAACTCGAATATTTGACCAAATTTGACAATACGATGATACCGAATTCGAAAAAGGTGAGTCTCGCAATTCAGTCCGTCTGTCTGTCTTTCTGCTCCTTCTGCAGAAGTGGTACTTCCCTTAGAACCATTTTTTTTTATTTTCAACTGATTTTAATTAAGTTTATTACAGTGAATGTTTCATAAAGTTTTAGAATTATTGTATACCTACTAAAATTTAAAAAAAAAATTTGTTTGATTTAAAAAAAAGTTTCAACTTTTTTTTTGAGAAATTAATAATTCGAAAACTACTTAGTGGATTTTTGTGAAACAGAGCACCCAATAATTTTTAAAAATTATTTTTGAAAATTTAAAAGATAATATTATTCTTATAACCCAAAATTATAATGGTACCTACCTTAAAAACCAATACAGGAAAACTCATTTTTATCAAAAAAGACACTTACAATTGTAATTAATTTTGTTTATATAAGCCAATATCAGTACCATATACCATTACAACTTTTTCATTATTAATGTATCTCTCATAGAACAATTTTTTTTTTTTTGGTTTTTTTGTCGACTTTCTCATTATCCGTTAAACTGTTTTATGAAATTTTACACAAGAACTTAGGATTTAAAAAAAAAAACAAAATCAGATATTTTCGAAAATTGTAGATGATTTTCTGTCAAAATCAATTTTTAAACGTCGAATTAGTTAATACTAAAATATTGTGCACAATTTTTTTTTTTTTCAAAACTTTGTATAAAAACTTATATTCTTTAAAAAAAAGCCGCTCTAACGATTTTTAAATTTTGTTCTCATATTCCACTATTACTATTCCAAAATTAAATGTGTACACTTTTTCGAAATTTCCAAGCTCAAAGAAGAATATGTTTTTCTGATATATTATTTATGGATTCTTGTTTTATTTTTTCAGTATTTCTAAGTAGGTACATATGTATATAAAAAATTAAAAAATTAGAGATTTTATTGCTGTAACGAAATATCATGTTATGAAAGTAAATGATTCAATTAGGCCCCTAATTTCGTATTGTATTAAAAATAAAAGGTTTGTTCTTTGAGCGCTGAGTCACCCTGGGGTCGCCCTAAATCGTATTTTTAAGAAACCCGAACTCATCCTGACAGTCAAATTCTGTGGTTTTTGAGTCCTAATTATTGAATTTTTAAATAATTATCAATCCTAGCTTTCATTTCGTTAATTGTAGCTTATGTCTAGCTTATAAGTCAATCTGTCTTACTGTACATAAGCCCCCAATAAATAAATAAAAAATAAATACAGTCACCCCTAACTGAAGTAGATCTAAGTTTTTTGCTGCGGCAAGTTGAGGTAGCCACAAAAATGCCAAAGTGCATGTAATTTGTTGTTAGTTGTTTATTCGAAAAAGAAAAACCAAAACAGTAGAAAATATAGCTTTTTTTTGTATTTAATGGACTTTCAATATAGTCCACTAAATACAAAAACAAAAGCAATATTTTGTATTGTTTTGGTGTTTCTTCTTCGTATATACTTACGCCTGACCACGGGAAATTATTTCTAGGTGTATGAATTTAAACAAATTCCCCTATTTGTGTCGGTAAACATCGACTAATTCTTAGAAAGGTACGACAGCATCTAACTGATGAGCCCAACTGTCGTTCCTGGGCGAAACGCATATATATATTGGTCGCAAAAAAACTTCCAGTTAGTTGTTGTAGGCAGATTTTTTTTTGTAGGTCATTGTTTATTTTTTAAGAATAGAAAAACTAAAATATAATAAATAGGAATAGAAAATGGAAAAAGCCTGAAGCTTTTTTAATTTCTTTTTTTAAACTACTTTGAAACAAATTTTATGTTTAAATTATTGAGCGCATAACTTCTTATTTCAACAACACAATTTACAAGGCCCTCTATAAGTGTTTTTTTTTTTTTTAATTCTCGGGGTTGTCAAAAAAACTTTGGCAACCCTGAGTAAAGCTGTACTTGATAACGTTGGATTTTCCATGGGACAAATTCACTTTCGCACTCGTACAGTCGCTAGAGTACTCAAAGATCTCGACAAACATAAATCCGCAGGCCCTGATGGTATTTCCCCCATTGTGTTGAAGAAATGTGTTTCTACATTGGCAAAACCTCTTCGTAACCTCTTTCATCTATTCTATTCTTCTGGGCGTTTTCCCCGTAGATGGAAAAAAGCATTTGTTCAACCAATTCCTAAAAAAGGAGAATCTTTCTCACCATCCAATTACCGACCAATCGCACTTACTTCCCTTCTTTCTAAGGTCATGGAAATACTTATTAATCGTCAGCTTAAGAAATATCTTGAAGAAGTAGAGCTTCTCAATGACCGTCAGTACGGCTTTCGTTGTAATAGGTCCACGGGCGATTTAATGGCTTACCTAACCGAAAAATGCAATGAATCATTACATCGTTTTGGTGAAAGTAAAGTTGTTGCTCTAGATATTTCAAAAGCTTTCGATAGAGTTTGGCATCCAGCTCTTTTATCAAAGTTGTGTGCTTTTGGTATCGATGAATTACTTCTCCGGTGGATTAGCGATTATCTTTCTGACCGTTCAATTCAAGTTGTTTTGGATGGTTTTAAGTCTGAAGTTCAAAAAATAAATGATGGTGTGCCCCAAGGCTCCGTTCTGTCTCCGAAACTGCTAATCCACTCAATTGTTTCGCTGATGACAGTACTCTAAGCAGCTTTTCATACTTGTTTACTGACTCACACCCGTCTTCTTCGAGCATTGGTTTGCAACGAGAGAGTATGATTATCTCGCTAAATTCCGATTTAAATAATATTGTTATATGGGGTGTTAATAATAGTGTGGAATTTAATGCTGCCAAGACCCAAAGCTGTTTACTGTCGTTAAAACGAAATATTCCTCCCCTAGCATTATCCATGAATGATACATCGATCGAGACTGAAAAACTTTCGATTCTTGGAATGTCCATAACCAACCACCTTCTGTGGAATGACCACATATTAGATACTGCTAAAAATGCAGCAAAATGTTTAGGTTTTCTCAGGAGATGTAAAAACTTCTTTTCCCCCTCCGATCTGGCAACAATTTATAAGGCGTTCATACGTCCAAAACTTGAGTACAACTCTCATATTTGGTCTGGAGCGTCTAAAACGTCACTAACTCTCCTAGACAGTGTCCAGAAAAGAGCCTTAAGCCTGATAGGTGATAGGTCAATCTCGGAAACTTTCGTCTCGTTGAAACACCGCAGAAATGTGTCTTGCCTCGCATTGTTCTACCGCTACTTTTTTGGTCATTGCTCTAGAGAAATAGCCGGATGCATTCCTCCCCTGAAACAGTTTTCCCGTAATACCCGCTCCGCCAGGAATGCTCATCGTTACACCCTTGAGCCAAACTTCGGTCGTACCGTCAAGTACAGAGATTCTTTTTTTAATCGAACTACACGAATGTGGAACTCCTTACCCAGCTCTATTTTTCCTTCCCAGATCAGTGTCCAGACATTTAAGACTAATGTACATCGTTATCTCCTACTCAATCCTATTTCTGTTTCCTAAACGCTCGTACTATGTTAAGACTTAGCATATAAAGGGTAGTCATAACCCCTTGAGTGCGCGTAAATTATAAAAAAAAAAAAACTCAACGAACGAAACTAAATATACAAAAAATATTACCTACACGGTACTGCTACTGTTCATACGTACATAATTCAACTACATATACAGATTGGTGTTTTTAATTTTAGAAAACATCTTACTTCCTTCTGTAATGCCTATATGTATTTTGTATAAAATAACACATTTCAAACATTGCAAGGAAAAGGTCTCTTAAGATCAAGTGAAGAATAATGGCTTTTCATATAATTTTCATTCAACAAACTTCTGTTTCACATCATAAAACTAAACTTACCCATCCACGTATCGGCCCGCTTAATCTTCTGTTGATGTCCTATTTGTTTTGCTAGACCAGCTAAGATCTGAGTTCCATTTTGCACATCGATCAATTGATGCAAATTACTCTCAGCCGCAACATTCTCCAATCCCTGATGGGGGTGGCCACCACCACCACCACCACTACCACCAGCAGCGGCTGCAGCAGCAGCTGCATAATGTAATGGATACATCTCGGGTGAAGCCATTTCAGGGCCTTGTAAGGCATGCATTCCATAATCCATATTATAAGGCATTATGAAGGGTTGTTGTTCTGGATAGTGAGGGTACATTAATCTGTGAACAATACTCCTGAATATGAAAGAAAAACACGAAAAAAAGCTAACTTACTTCTCCGAAGCGTTATCCATAAGTTTCTTAATTATTACCATAGAAGCAACAATAAAAGCTAACTTCGATATTGCCAAGGCTTTAAGCGTTAATATTCCTACCGCCTTTACTGCTAGCATTGTCCATCCGAAGGTCGTAGCAGCTAAATAAATTGGCACAAGCATTTGAAATTGTTTCTTGTCCTTGTGACCATGACGATTTCTTATTCGATTGCCAATTCCGCCATGTCCTCCGTGTCGCCTTGCTTCAACATTGGATATAGAAGTCAGCGATTTTAGTCATCCTTATACTGAATAATTATGTTTTCTCCCCTTTCTCTTTATATTTTAACTCACCTTCACTTAATGATGTCTTTGAAATTGCAATTTCAATGTAGTCCCCTTCATCAACGGATCGTTGAACACTAAACACCATCGGTCCAATTGGCACTCTAATCGAATTGCCACTTAAAAAGTCTGCCAATCCCAGAGATCTACCTCCATTTGAATGAGTCTTTTGGTTCTGAAGTTTTTCCACATCAAAAAGTCCGAAACTTATTGCATCTCCTTGCTTGTAGGAGGTTAAAACACTATTGGCAACGGAATAAAGGCAACTCGCGTTGTTCGCACAACTCCAGGACATTTTGTCCAAAAGGATTGAGTTTTTAACGTCACTAGTTGTGTCGGTAGTTGATTCTGCATGGATTAATGCCATTATGCTAAATGTTAATAAAAAATTCACAAACTTTGCCATCATCATAATATAATCAAGGATATCTCGTTTTATTTTCTATTTTGCACTTTTAACACTTTTTCCTTAAAGAACGGATTATTCACTTCGCACTTTTTTTTTTTTTTTTTTTTCTTTTTTGGTCCCGCGGGTTTCAATCAGTCAGTACTGGAGAATGTGGCGGTCTTCGTCTTAGAAGGCAGTATAATATCGACTAATTAATTGGTTATAAGCGTATCGCAGTTTTATTGTGTCTCCACATCTGGATGCACACTGCATGCATATATTGTAACCCCACTTCCATAAGAGGCTTCTATATATAATAATAATAAAATAATGCCTTATAGTATAAGGAGGGTTGTGAAGAGTTTTAATTTTGTTTTCTTTTGCACACGCAAGGAAAATTAAAATCAGAACACCTCTATGAGATGGACGGACGGATGTATCTATCTATCTATCTTCGTGGGTATGTCTGGATGCTTTAGAATCAACAAGCCCACCAGCCCATATAGATATTCACTGGCGTTGCAATTTGATACTTTTTGCTTGCATGGGTGGCGATAAGATATTATAGAGAGCTATCTACAACACAGGAGATTCACTTTAGGAATCATGAAAGCAAGACTTTGAGTTTTTTTTTTTCTTCTTGGGTAGGTAATAGAAATTGTTCAAAGAAATTAGATCTTTTAAGTCGGCACTTCTCTTTTGTAGTGGTCTGATGCTGTAAAAAGGGACTTTGATATTTCTGTGGCATTTTTGATAAAATGAAGAATTTTGCTGTGAGTGCTATGTTTTCCATTGGTGGGTGGATTACTACGCACTTATTGTGAAAAGTGAAATGGTTCCAGTGATGTGTTTTTCTACAAACGGATAATGTGACTTTTTTCTTAATTTTGGTTATAGATAAATTTGTACATCCGAATTTCAATACATTGCCTACTGCATACCAACTTTTATTTGACTAGAATGTGTTGTGTAGGTACTATACACATAATAACTTACCATACAGGTACCCCTTATTGATTCGTAAAAAAAATCGAACTCCAGATTTTGATCAAAATTTGTATTACGATGAGAGTGAAGTTCGTCTGTCTGTCTATCTATTTCTCCGTCCAGCTGCAGCCTTAGTATATAAATTATTTGGACATTACCCCAACAGGTTGTTTTTTTTTATTTTCAATGATGGTACCTGCCGTATATAAATTTCTTTTGAGCAATTAATGAAAATCTTGTTTTTCTCAAAAATGTGTCAACAATCTTGTTGAAAAAATTCAGTAATTTCGTTTACATTAAGTTAACAAAAATTCCGAAAAATGGTTATAAATGGTATCTCCTATAGAAACATTTCTTTTTTATTTTCGATTTGCTCTTAAAAGTTTAAAAAGTATTGTACATTAATATTAAAATATCTGGGCGACCAAGCTTCGCTCGGCTACTTTTTATTTTATTAAATTTACTATAACAAACTTTAAAAATTGCTTTAAGTCCTGTTTACTGTCATGGTAAATCCAGATCTCAGTGGTGTCATTCCATGGTCCATACGTTGAACTTTTGATATAAGCCCCTGACTGACGACCCCACATACATACATACATATATAGAAGTATCTCCCACATTTATCCCCACATAATGTGGAGGTATTTTCACATGTAACTTCACAAGTGTGGAGGTATTTCCACATGTATCTCCACAAATTTCAAGGTTTCTCCACATATGTCAAGATATCTCCACATGTATCTTCACATATACATATTTCAACATGTGTGGAGGTACTACCCGATAACAAACCCTTAAAATTTCATCCAAATCGTTAGAACCGTTCCCTAAAACTAAAAAACAATAAAAGTGGGGGTGGCAGTGGTCGATTTTTTCCAAAACTATTTTATGATTTTTTTTCTCGTTCATCTAAACAATCCCTGTTAATTTCATTCAAATCGTTAGAGCCATTTCGAAAAACCAAGAAACAATAAAAGTGGGGGTGGCAGTGGGCGGTTTTTTCTAAAACAATTCTGAATTTTTTTCTCATTCATCACAACCTCCCTGCTAATTTTATACAAATCGTTAGATCCGTTTCCGAAAAAAAACAAGAAATAAGAAAAGTGGGCGTGGCAGTAAGCAGATTTAAATAAAACAAATTTCAAAACTTATTTATCGTTCATCAGAACAAACCCTAAAAATTTTTTTTTCCGAATCATTAGAAACCGTTCTCGAAACCTAAGAAACGATAAAAGTGGGCGTGGCACTGGTTGAATTTTTCCAAAACTTTTTTTTTTTAATTTCTTTCTCTATCACTATTACACTCGCTGTCATCCAAATCGTTAGAACCATTTCGGAAAACCAAGAAACAATAATAGTGGGCGTGGAAGTTAGTGGATTTTTCTGAAAATATTTTTTGTATTTCTTGTTCATCAGCACACTACCTCCAAATTTTATACAAATCGTAAGAGCCAATATCAAGAATCCAATTTCTAAGAAAAGTGGGCATGGTAGTGGATTTTATTTAAAAAAATTTCCTCATTGATTTGAACAAACTCTATAAATTTCATCCAAATCGTTAGAGCCGTTTTCGAGAAACCAAATACATAATATAAATATGCAGGGTGTTTGTTATACATATAAGGTGCACCAAATAGCTAGAGCGAGTCGGGTTGGGTTAAGACAATAAAGAAATCATATGGAAGGTATGGAAGGGGGGGTCTATTTTCACCCGTTTAGGCGGTAGGAGCAATTTTCTAAAAAATTGACCTAAAATAGAAAAAAAATTTTTTAAACGGTAAAACATACAATGCCATGCTATACCTTTTTAGAAAGCCAGAAATCTCTTCCTTAATTTTCATTTTTAATTAAGTTGTAAGTAAAATTAAAGAAGTCCCTTAATATTTTCCGGTCAAATGTTTTAAGACTTTAAGAAACAACGTAAGTAAAAAATATTAAAGTAATTTTCTGTGAGAACTGATTAATCAAATTTTGCATTTAAAGCATTCGCGATTAAAGTTCAAACAAAAAGGATAAAAACCTTTGCCCCTACAACTACGTTTTGGGTAGGTGGCATAAAATATAACCTTCCATAACAAATTTTTTTCCTTTAAAAACAGATAAATAAGTTTAAAAAATTCAGACTTTAAGACCACATCAGTGTGATTATATAGTACTTATGTACATAAGAGCAAGTCGTGCATTTTATTTTAACTAGCTAACTAAGTAAATTAATTTTTTAAAATCTCGATTTTTTTTTTAAATTTAATAATTCAAGTAGTAGAAATTTCAAACAAAAAAATATGTTTTTTGCAAATTTTTCAACCCAATATAATTAAAGGTACTTAAGAGGCTTCATATTATTCTTAATTTGATTAAAATAAGTTAAAAGAACATTAAAAATACGGAAAAAATAAATAATCCGTTCTTTTACAATGAGGTAGAAAATAAATCTATATTTTTAGCCCACAATAAAATGGTGATGTTTAGGCACTTTTTGTTCCTATCTTTATGCATATTTTACGCCTCCGATAATGATCTGAATAAAATATTTGAATCTGAATCTTTTTTTTTTTAATATTTTGTGCATAAAATGTTGTTTAAATTTTTTAATCATTATTTTGATTAAAATTGAAAAAGAAAAACTAGTTTTCTCAAAATTTGTTAAAACTGATTTTAAAAAACAATTGATCAGTTTTCGAATAAACTAGTTTAGGTTTTCAGACGTATTTCTAATTTTTGGACAGTAAACTTTTATTTGTAATACCATCTGTTTTTTTTTTGTTGTTTACTAAATTATTAGGGAATGGTTACTTTGAAATTAATAAACTGTAGTTATTTCGGTACTTTAATTCAACACAACTGGTTTAGTTTATTAGCACACTTAACCCTTAGACGTAAACCGAAGGCATTGAAATTTGTATTATGTTATTTGGAACACTGAGATCAAAAGCCCGCATAATAATTTTTAAACAATACGTCATTCCGTACCTTCGTAAAAAATATTTTGTTTTATTATAATTGCTTACAAATGGGGATAGTCTGCGTTTAGGTTCAAGTTCAGCAATCTGGCAATATTGCAAGAATAAATTTAACCTCTTCGGTCTTCAGTTATTGAGGTGAATATGTTTTCAAAAATAAGGAAGAATAATTCAAAAAAATGTCCACTCCTATGAGATATTTTTTTTTTTTTAATTTGGTAGAATGGAAATGGAAATTTATTTCTTTTATTCATAAAACCAAAAATCTCTACCGCTATTAAATTTGTATTTTTTGTTTCATTAAAAAATAAAAAAACTAACAAAATTGAATTAACTGAGGAAATTGAATGAAAAAGTTTTATGCTTGTAAAATAGCACTAAGAATAAATAATTTATCAAACAATCATACTTAAATTATAAATTCAAATCAATTGAAACTGAACAAATGTTTTCATTTTTCACTTGCAGCATAAAAAATTTGCATTTTCTTAAAACATATTTTTTGCATAAAAAAAAAAATACAAACATACATACATTCACCACTTATAAATATTCCAATATGTGTCAGTGAAATCAATGAGTTCAACTTGAGTGATTTGAAAAAACATCTCTTTCTGAATCTAACCTAGCCACAGCCATGTATACTCGTATATCTATTATAAGAACAACAACAAAAATGAATTAAAAAAAAAATATAATTATATTAATTAAAGGTGTTACATAACAAAACACTTAGCAGTCGTTTTCTCTATACTTTCCTACTGTTTTTCACATATCCACAAACTAATAAATAAGATTGCGTGCCTTATAAAATAACTCAAATCGAATTCAACCATGTATTAAAATTTGATTTAGTTGAACGAAAAAGAAAAGAGGCACAGATAAATTAAAAATACATTTATAAATACTTTCAGTTCTTATTAATTTTTTTTCCATGTATGTATATATATATATTATATAGTGTACCCAATTAAGATAGAATAGAAGTCATTTATCATTTTTAAAATAATTAATTTAGAAAAAAAACAAACAAACAAAACTTGTCAAAGAAACAAATTGCATCTCGATCGCATGATAAATATAATATAAAATACATTGCATGTGTTATGGTATCTGAGAAGGCATTTGATTTATTTGTTAAGTTAATGGAATAAGTTCACCTTTAAAGATACCATTTATAATTTCTTTAGCAATAATTTAATTTTACAGTACCTGAGGCTCATTTTTCATAGCTATATCTGACAGATAGGCAATACATCAATTTGAGTGATTTCTCTAAGCTGAAAGTAAAGTTAAATAAAACTGAGGATATCTTCAAATAATCCTTACTCTGATTTATCAATGAATACTTTTCTTTTTTTTTATATAAGGAACAACAACAAAACCAGTTCAACTGCCTATGACTTTGTCTAATTTTCTTGGGCTAATTCGACTACTCCAGCGTTCCGAATTTGTAACAAAAAGTAGCCGTTTGCGATTTACAGTATGCCGCGCACAAAATTTAAATTTAATATTTTTCTTATAGATCGGTTGGCAACCAGTACATATTTTATTTTTCACTGACCTTTTTTCGAGTTTTGTTATCAGCTCTTTTGTTTAAAAAAATTATCTGAGTTCTAAATTATAATGATCTGTTTTTTTTTTTTTTTTTTTTGAAGAAGAAGAAGAAGAATTTTAAAGAGGAGGGGGGTTGAACAGACTGATTTTCATAACCTAGAATAGGTGAGATAGTTATAGAGTATATGGATTTTATAAACACTTCAAACACACATAATAAAAACCAAGGTATACATTTTTTTTCTAGTATCAGTCTGGGTATTGTGTAAACTTAATCAACTTTTCTCCTTAATACAGCGCTAAGTTATTTTGAGCAATATTAAGTTTTTGTCTTACACATCGAATACTAAAATATACTTTAATCGTATGATTCCACTGCAGCAAGAATTTCCCTATAACCCGACGATCTACGACCAAATGAAAGCAAATACGCTAAGCTTCTGCTGCATATAACCACCTTTTAAAATCATCAAATGCATAATAATAAGGTTACACAATTAATTTATTTTTATATTTGATTTTTGAATAAAAAATTAAATACATATGTATATAGCTAGATATGTATAACAGACGAAACTGAGTGCATTTAAACGAAAACCAACCCATTTATTTTGCATCAAAAGTATAGCGGCAGATAATTTGAAAAGGAATTCTATATATACCTACTGTACACACAAATGTATGTAAATATATCTAGAATTGCGAGAATTAACGTCTACCACCACATAGTCTACCTACACTGTACATTAATTTATTTAAAACTTAAATCAATTAGATATGTACTCCGCAAATAATAATTTACTTGCAGTTTCTCGTGTCTGCTTCGGTATTTTTTTGTCGGTATATTTTTTTCAAGGTAATATCAAAAAAAAAATTAATTAAAGATACACGAAAGTAATATATTTTACGAGTGAATTCAGCTCAAAGTAAATAATAGTATATCTCCAGATACCGATTTAAAATTCTTTCTTCTTGCCCAAAAGCAAAAACTTCTTTTTTTGACGTCGCAATAAATAATATCAAGCAAAAGTTTCCAAAAAAAAAAACTTTGTCACTCTCATCTTTTTAAGTAGGTACTGAAGATAGTTGGACCTAAGATAACAAAATTTACAAACTTAATATTTGGTGCCTACAAACTTCTTCTTTAAAGGAATTTAAAAATTCATAAAAAAATAAAAGTGGCAAAATGGTTAGGAAGTGCTGGAAGAAGAAATTCCTTAAAATTTAATTTAGACATTGAGGAAGAATGCAAAGTATTAAATATTAAGTATAAGTATAATTTCGATGTAATTTTTTTGGGATTTTTCTTTTTACATTGTGTGCTGTGTTTTTTTTCTTAAGCTTATCGGATGCTTGAGTAATCCCGAAGAAAGCAAGTAAAACTCGAATAAAGAACTCTAACCATTTAATAGGCAAAATTCCTGAACGGAAATTTGCAAAGCAAATGCAAAGGATTTTTTTTTACATTTTCACAAATGCATTTGCATTTGCGCAAGAAAGCGGTGGTAGGGATGTTCTTAGGACCAAAACCAATAATATTATATTTTGATATTTTTTAAGTTGTGTTGTCACATAAGGGGCCTAACGCTATATTGTGTTTTTTTAATAAAAATTATTTGAAAAACTATCATTGGATGATGTTTATTCTTCTCGGGTTGTTCAAATCCGATTGCCTTTGTGAGGTTGGGTAGGGCCGTAGGGGTGGCTTCTAGCCACGCGGTGGTCTAGCCCGCGTCCTTGTAAAATTGGATTGCCCCGTCTCGTCGTTGATAAATATAATTTATTCGTCCAGTATTGCTGTTACATCTAGGTATCCTGACTCGAAATATCTCTCTTCGCTAATAATTGTCCTCACCAGTGGATTTTGATCATTCTACAGGTTGCTCGTCACTTTTTTTGCAGAGATTGTCAGGAATTTATCCAAAGGAGTGATTCATGATTCCTCACAGATCCAAGGAGTGAACCATACTAGGAAACAGTATGTGATGGGCCTGATGAGATGGAAATCGTAATTCCCCTTTTTGAGGACTACCATTGCATGTGGGTTGAAACCTATAGTATCTCGTTAAAGTTGATACCCAGGTATTTTATTTTTGGCTTCGTTGTCAATTGCGATCCGTTGTGCAGACCGAGAGTGTTGCTTTGGCAACTTTCAGCAGAGCTCGTGTTTCGACGTCTTACGGGTCTTCTGAAGGAAGATAGTTTACATTTGGCTGAGTTGATTTTGATACCCCATCTTTCGTAATATTCCCGAAGGCGTCTCATGTGCTCTTCTACTCTTCGGGCCAGCCGCAATGATCGGGGATAGTGATTTCGCGATTGTTAATGAGTCGTCAGAATAGAGCAAATTCATTGCGTTATTTAGTTGAAGTTGATCGCATGTGTATTGTATATGTTATAGTTTGTAGAGATACGGTCTAAGCTGTGATCATTGAGGAACTCCCGCTCTGATGGTTTTGGTTGTCGTATGGCTTTTTTCAATCTAGACGAAAAAGGACCTAGAATTAAGAAAACTGAAAAAAAAATTTAATAAGTGAAGCTGAAAAATTAAAAAGGGTTAGTTTGTATATTAGTCCCCGTATTTAAATGGTGTCAAATGCTTTCTCTATATCGAGGAAGTATCCAACAGCAACCTGATGATTATTGATATTGATAATATCGTTTTGAAACTTAAGAAGCGAATGAAGCGTAGAATGGTTCTCTCGAAATCCGAATTGCATATTGGGGATGATGTTGTTGCCGTTGGTGATGCAAACCGATTTGATACTCCAGAGAATAAGTCCTTCCAGGATTTTGCTGGTGTTGCTTAGCAGGGATATGAGGCGATATCCAGAAACCCTGCTTCTATCAGATTTTTTGGTAGAGGCACAATCTTAGCTATCTTCCATCTCTTCGGGAAATAACAATTATTGTTTAGTTATTCAGAAAGATCGCAAAGAATAGCATCATGACTTGGGGGAAACTTCCTTAAGAAGCAATTAGAAATCGTGTCTGGTCCAGATTATTTTTTAGGTCGTTCACTATGTATTAAGCTCAGCTAATTCTTCGGGGTTTTGTGAAACTTCCAGTCTAGTCGGCTCGGGATCACTAGCAAGGTTATCACCGTTGAAGATGGTAATTTCAGTGTTTGTTTGCTGTAGCCGCTGTATTGTTGTTTCGACATCCTTTCCTCGAGGAATGCAGGATCGTTGGGTGAATTGGATTTGGCACAAAATTTCTTTCGAAATATTCAACAAATGCTTCGGAATGCTTTATCCTGAGCAGTGAGCACTGAGCAGTCATGACTTCCCCTTGCGTGGTGTTGATTGCTTCTTTTTTTTGAATTTTTGAAATTTCCTACGTTCGCTTTATTGAAATTTCTATAAAAACATAGTGCGAACTATAAGACGTTGAAATAAATATAATTAATTTGAATGATGGTGGTTGGTTTATGTGTATTGGATGAATATGTGCGCGGAGGTGGCGAAGGCGTTCAAAATTAAATTCAAATTGGTTTGTGGTTTGGGTAATAGATAAAATTGTTAGTTGTGAGTGGAAGTAGTAGCAAGTAGCGGAAATATAAACTTTTGTTAAAACATCAGTAAAATACTTGCTTTCACGGTTTATAAAGGGTGGTTAAATTTTAAGGGCCGATGTTGATTTTGAATAAAACGCAAATTATTTAGGAAATTATTGTCATTTCATTTTATTATGATAATATTGGTATGGTTCAATTATGTATGGAACAAAACCCAACTAACAATTTAACTTGTAGTAGGTCCAGTTTTTAAAATTTGGAAAGCTATAGCTCGCATAGTATTTTTATTATGCTTATTTATGCAAAGCAATTTAAATAGCTTGTTTAGGACCTTCAAAAATTAGTTCTATAGAAATCTATTCCGATGAAGCTTACTTAAGACCTGTTAAAAGCCTCCCGAAGTTAGAAAAAATTAATAGCTTACATAAAGCATTTAGCTGAAAGTCATAACACACATCTTCTATATGACTTACTTAATAAAGCCATATGTATGAAAATTTCGATTTTAGTCTGTGATTTGCCGGCTTTTCACGAGTCGATTTTTGCCGTGCGGATTTTTTCTTTTTAATTTGAATATTGTTTGTGTAATAAATTGTTGGTTTTTGTCGGTGCGATTTTAATCACCAAAAGATATTGTGGTAAATGCTGTAGCTGTGCGCCGCACCGAGTAGCATGATTCAAAGGAGCGACTTGCTGCAAGTCAAAAATCGACTCATGAAAAGCTGACATTATTATTACCTACATAATTTCGGAGAACCGAATCTTTTCTGATGAAAAATGTAACAATGTAAAGCTGCATTAATATTTGTTTAACGAACTTATATATTAAATTGTCTTTATCTAAAATCTAGTCTAAATATCATTTGCATTTTGTTCAAACCAAACCTTCACAAATGTTAGGTATAGCTTGCACATTTTGTTAATAGCAAACTTACACAAGTGCGTAGATATAGCTTGTGTATTTTGTTAATAGCAAACTTACACAGGTGTAGGTTTAGCTTGCGTATTTTGTTAATAGCAAACTTACACAAGTGCGTAGATATAGCTTGTGCATTTTGTCAATAGCAAACTTATAAGTGTTTAGCTCGTGCATTTTGTTAACATTTACTATAACATATGCCTAGGTATATTTGTTTGTAAAGCTCATTCAATTAGAGAGAGAATGAGACAAACTATTTTAAAATATGCTACAATTTTGAATGTATTACTTCAAAGCATATGTTTCTAAAGCAAATACCTTAAGATTAAACTGATTACCAATTTTCCACTCCCCATTTGAGTTGTGGATTGGCGTAGTTGGTTGAGTGCTGGACCAGTAATCAGAGGGTCGTGAGTTCAAATCTCGAAAAATCATGTAAGTAAAAGTAGGTTTTTTTAAAATTAATTTAAATTCTATACATTTCAGAATAAATAAAAAGCAGTCCAAAACCCCCCTAGGAAATAGAAAAATATAGATAAAATATAAATAATAAAAATTAATTTGGAAGGGCAAACACTTTTCTTTTTTCTAATACAACTTCATTTTATAGTTGGTATAAGGCCTTAATGAAACATCCAATGCAAGCTATTTTTCTTTGCATAGTACCCGCAAGTGAAGGTCTTATCGGAGTCTATTTGTCCTTCATAAGGCATTCATAAAACTGTTCGCGGAAAGTTATTTAATTGCATAACACTTGTGATTAAAGGTCTTAAGGGAGTTAAATAGCTTCTGTAATGTGCGCCAAAATGGTTTGTATAAGGCCTTCTTTTATTACTATTTAGCTCTTAAATTGTTGCTGGTTTATCGACGTACACCTTTTCTTTCAAATAACCCCAAAGAAAGAAGTCCAACTGTGTCAAATCACATGATCTTGGCGGCCAATTGACATCACCCTGTTGAAACCACATAATCGTCCACATCCATATCTTCCAATTCGGGCCATAAAAAGTTCGTTATCATCTCACGATAGAGAACACCATTCATAGTAACTGCCTGACCGGCCTCATTTTGGAAAAAATACGGCCCGATGATGCCGCCAGCCCATAAACCGCACCCGTTGTTTTGCAATTCCAATTATTTAAAACCATTAATTTTTGCAAGAAGATTGTATTATTATAAAAATCTGTTTACATGGTCTCAAACAATTTGGCTTTTTCGAAGCCAATAAAACTTTTTGTCGTTACAAAATTTATTTTTTTGAAATCGTGAACTGATTAGCAATTAAAAATATACTGCATATTTTTAGGATTTATTTAATGGGAAAATGTGAGATTCTTGGATATCTTTTCGGCGGACGACTCTCTAAATCTGGGAATTTCACTTTAATTTTAGAGGATGACGAAATTTTGTCTTCTTTTGTTTGTTGTTTAAAACTTCTTTAAAGATCATAAAAAGTAATATTTAAATCCTTTAAATACCAAATTAATTTAACATAAATAAAGTGTCTTTGGATTTCTTACATTAAACACCGCAAATAGGAGCATTCACTAGCCATAGAAGGATCGTATTAAAGCCTCATTAAGAAAATAAACAAATGGATTGTTCAAATTTATTGCTTTTTTTACATTCCTTTTAGATTCTCTTTCTGACACATGCCATGATGGTGGTCTTAGACAATAAAAACCTCTGTTATATATTATCCAACTCTGTGTTTTATGTCTTTTTTTGGTTGGTTTTAACTGCCTATGGGATGGATATCTTATTTCTCTTACATTTTTGGCTAAAACAATTTATAATGGAGAGAGTGAGAACCATTAATGATTGTAAGATAGAAAAAGCAGGCACGTAGTCAGATAAAGATTGATGGGGAAAAACCTTTTGAAATAAAATACTGCTCACATATTTTTATTTAATGTGCTGGTGTGGTGATTAAGAAAGTGGTTTGAGTTGGCATATTCATAAACATGTGCATATATAATATTTTATGAATTCATTGAAGATTCAGAGATTCATCTCTGTTTTTTTTTTTTTTTCATTTGCGGAAGTAGAATTTTTAATTTACAATTCTTTAAAATATTCCTGAAAGATTGAATGTGTGATGTGTGATTAGTGGTAGTTAATCCATCCATCTTTATTTATTTATATTTTGTTGGGTCTGTAAAATTTCTTAGTTTTAACCGAACTCAAAATTGTGGTGATTAATAAATAGAAAAATAGTTGTTTTTATCACGGTCCGTTTGTTTGTACATCGAGACGGATTATGGTTAAAATCAGGTACAGCTATATTTTATGTGATATCATATACAGAAGAAGTTCGAATTTTTACTTTAGGAATGATGGTTTTATGATTTAATATTTTTCAAAGTTTTTACCATTTATAGGGTAAAATGGGGAAAAACTTTTTTAGTTTTATCCCCTTAATAGTATTAATATTATTAGCATTCTTTTTATTTCTGAAATTTAATTAGGTAATACATATTCAGAAGATAAGGACGAGTATCGACTAACGGTTTTTTTTATAGGGTGAAAAAGGGTAAAACCATCGAAAATAGCAGCCGATTTTAAAAGTAATTTTTTTTTATGGTTAAACATATTTAAAGGATGGATTCGATGATATTTTTATAACTTAGCTATTTATAGGGTAAAAAGGGGGAAACGAAAAAAAAAAAAACGGAAAAGGTATGCGGGGCTGATTGAAGTGGACTCGGCAATAGCTATATACATATACAAGTTATAATAAGATTTCGACGAAATAGTTATTAAAATTGCTCTCCTAAGGCGCAGGAAAAATATCGACTGATATATTTATAGTTCTATCAAGAATTTCAATTTTAATTTAAATAACAAGAAAAAAATCAAATAAATAGGTTAATTAGGGTTTTCGAATAATGTAAAATGTAGATGTGTTATTTTGTATAATTTAATAAATCTATTTAATTAATCATAATTCATTTTCAAAATATTTAACATTCGTTAAGCAACATTTTTTGTGAAAAAGAGAATGTACCTATTTAAATTTTTAAAATTCATGAATTTCTTTGAAGTAATATAATGTACACTTTTTGAAATCAGCATAAAATTAAGATGTTGAATAATTAAATAAAATAATAGCCATATATTTTTATAATAAAATTAACGTGTAATTTTGCTTGATTTATTTATGTTTGAATTATGTTTATTATAGATCCGTGGAAAATCTGGTTGATTCTAATTTTTGACTTTTAGGCTTGTGCGTTCACTTCAAAGAGCGCTCAGTTTAGTTTAAAAGTTTTTAATGAACTATAGTTCACTCCTCTTCTTCTATTTCATTTAATTCAATATTTAATTGTAGTTCTGATTTTCTGAACTACCGTGTTGCCTATTGTAAGCCTGAAATTTAGTTCGCTCTTCGTTGGCTCTTTAGGTCGTTACTTCTGGGTGGCGTATTCAGGGTTGGATACATACAAATTCACGTGTATGTACCGCCAGATCGTTAGCTCCTCTGGTTCGTTATTGAATTGAACTATGTGAACTATTGAACTATTATAATTCACTTGCAGGAGTTGCTTTTTTAACTTGTTCTTTCGTGAACTACAGAAGCCTAGCGGCAAAATGTGAAACTGCGAATTTTGCTTAAAATTAAAGGAAAACGGGTTTAAATGTAAATGCTTTAAAAATAGTTTTAAAAACAAGGTGTCAAGAAAATTGATCACTTTTTCATTTAATCAAAATTAAAACACTTCTTATTAAAGTTAATTTTAAAAACAATATATTATAAAAACTGTTCTTTTCTGATTTTATTTATCGATTTCAAAAATTAACTACGGCCCTGACTATAAGCAATGCTTTCCAAATTTTTATAGTAAAATATCAAATATCCCCACACCCACCAGAAGGCGATTGGCAGACTTTCAGATTATAATATGCACAAAAATCAAAAGATTACAAAATGGTTAAAAATTTTCTTTATCAAACGACATAGCAATTTTACTAAACAAATACCTACAAAGCCTGCACTTCATTGTGTCAGCGCCGTCGATAGAATATAAAAGTATTGTGCTAAGTAAGTGGACAAAAAAAGAAAAATCACGCAAAGGACAAAAATTTTCAGCTTGAAAATGTTTAACAAAATTAGTTTATTTTTTTTTTATTTTTTTATTTTTTTTTTTAAGTTTTGAGTTTGAAAATTAATTTTTCCAAAACTATTTACTAATATAATTTGATTAAAAAATAAAAAAAATATATATTTTTTTTAGAAATTTGCTACTCCCTAAAGTGCGCATAATCATTGCATCTTATGCAAAACACTCTGTATAGAAATTTCTGAATTTAAAGTTCAAGTAAACTCAACTCCAAATTTCATTTGAAATGATTTTATAATTTTCTTTATCTCCGTTAATTAGATTCTCTCTCTAGATATTTCGAGTAGAAATTAAAAAAAAAATATATTAGACAGCCAATCATTTTTTTTTTTACCTCCATCAATCCGATATACCTACCTTGCCCTTTAATAGAGCCAAATAAATATTACGTATCCTGTTCCCAATACCGACTGAAAATATTTTAGGTTCAGCTATTAGATATGAATTTATTTGTTTTTTAGAAATTAGCAATCGAAGTCGATAATATTTTCTTGCTATTAGGGCCATGTATTGGTTTCGTGTGAATTATATTTCCGTCAAGTTAGCATTACCACTTTAAAATTTTAAGATTCTTATAAAAATAATAATTTTTTCATTTTCAATTAAAACTAGAATCACTTTTCGTATATTACAGATTAGGAAAAAGGAGTATTTTTCGTAAAAGAAATAAAATCGTCGGAATTTTCTTTTCTTTTTCCATACAATCTTTCAAGTTGCATTGCATTAATGAATCCAGGGGTGGAATTGGCTAAGGTGATTTCTTGTGATAATTGACAGTCACAATCAATCAAATTAGGTCTGCGTAAGTTGATTGTCAGACGTGATAATCATATTTTTATTATGACAGCTAATTTGGTGTCATTTTCATGTAAAATTTAGAATATTTCAAGAAAAATACAATTATTTTCACTTGTGCAATTATGTTTAATAGCTAATAATGAGGGATATGGCAATCACATACATAATAGGATATTCTGTCAGATCAGTTCGGTAAATACCGATTTTTTTTTTCATGTGATGATTTTTTTTTGCATTTTATTTGCTTTCAAATCTTAAAAAGTTTAAAATAATTTATAGTTTCGTTTTTAATCTCTGAATGTTATAGGTAATTAACAAAAGCGGGAATTCAAAACATTTCGCCGACAAAAAAGAATAAAATAATTGGGTTTATGACAACTTTCAGTACTTGTCTCTCAAAGTAATGCCAAGTTTTGCATAATTTTTGGTAATTTGAATAATTTCGGGAAATTTTATTTGATCACAAATTGACTGTCGTAAATGTGACAATCACCAATTACCTAAACCCATTCCACCCCAGCATTATCACTGTTTTGATTGGCTTTATTTTTTTTCTTACAAGATTTTTGGAATTTGTTTAAATAATTGTCGCTCGACGTCTTTAAATAATTTGTGTCAAAAAACAATTTGTCGCGCCCTTTTTTGGCAACAAAAAGAAAATATCCTAAGTACGACAAAATACTCTAAAATATTAACTTGAATTTTTGACAAAAAAGGTTCGAAAAATATCAAATTTTTTTGACAAAACTTATTCTTATTTTTGAGAGGTGGTAATGCTTGCTTAACCTTCAAGTTAGAATTACTAGGGGTAATTATAATAAAAACAAGCACGACATTTTTTTTTTTTCTTTCACGACAAATTCACGACAATCAATCCAATTATGTATTAAAATATTAAAATTTTGAAGTGATAATGCTAACTTGACGGGCATTAAATAATTCCAAGTATATAGTTCAAGTAATATTGCATAATAAATTTTCCGTTTTTTTTAAATATATTTTGTTTATTACTTCTTATATTTTCACAATTTCTCCGTAATGAGGCCAATCATAACATTTTTAATGCAAATATCTTTCGCCTCCAAACAAAAGCTGCCAATTTTTTTTTTGTTGTTGTATTGCAATAAGAACAAGTTCGTGCGACCAGTCGTGCATGTCAAATATTATGTTATATATTGCTAAATAATTGTATAAATAAAATTAAAATATTGTACATAATTGTTCATCGAATATATCTGCTTTTTTGAATCTATTATACCAATTTGGACAACAAACCGTGTGTATAACTTTCTTCTTTGGCAGCTGCCGCTAAATACTTATAAGATAAATATCTTCGAGTCGCATGCTTTGCTGCCATATCGATGCTTTGACATTCGGGGTCTTAGATTCGATGCTGGCATCGTTCTTATTTCCTTGTGTTTCGTTCGATGAGAGTGAAAGTTGATGTTATCTACTTTTGCTTTGAATTTTGTTTAAATGATTTTTTTTTATTAATACCTACTATGTATATTTTATTATTTTTGTTTATTGAAAATTATTTTGCTTTGAGGAAATCAAAATGTTTTTGTTTACATTTTAAGCTAATTTAATTTAAAATAAATTAAAAAAAAAAATAATTGCGTGGGTATTTTTAATTTAATTTTGTATTTTCGTAATTCTATTTGAAATCGAAACTATATTATCTTGATAACGATGTTAATTTGTTTGATTTTATTGTAGGTATTTGTTGCCTAAGATCTATTTTTGATAATATAAAATTACTTTCGCTTTTCTTGTGTATACATTTTTTGATGTGAAAAAGATTCGAATTATAATAAAATTTTCAAGAGAGTATAATTCCAATCGTGAGAATTACTATTGATTAAAATTTAAATAATATTTATGTTGTAAGAATTTAGAAAACTGCGTGTTGTTGTTGCTATTTATAATGTTGTAACAATAAAAAAATAACACAGATTTTATAATTTAATGAATATATGCATACAAATGAAAGTTATTCCTGATTTAACAATAATAAAGAAATTTCACTCATTAATATATTCAAAAAATTAAACATCGAATGAAATATTAAAAAAAAAAGATGAATATGGGCAATTTAAGGTATTTAGTTAGGCAAGGGCCATGTTTCGTGAGGTGACAAATTTTAACTTAAATTTTTTTCTTCTAACACTAGTTCGCAGAAATTATATTGATTTATCAAGATCTATCAGCAAGAAAGTTGTTTTAGAAAGAAATTAGTACTTTTAGATGGTGTCATGATATTTAAGGTCAAATATGGTTGTTTGGCCTCAGGACGCTTAAAGAAAGTGACAAAATCACAAGATTAGGCGGTAGGTAAACTTAAAGCACTAATAGCTTTTATTTGCATTTTTATTTTCGACTTTCAAAGCCCGATACAGGTAAGCCGCTATATACCCTTTAACCACTGATATCGAAATACGAAGTATTCTGATATAAGAAGTTTGGTTCTAGCAAGATTTAAAGCTTAACAATACGAATATCAATTTGTCAAAAAAAAGTTTACCTATAAGCACCTGGTGGAAAAGGTGAAAGACCGTCTGTGGACTGGATCAGGGGGTTAGGTGAAAAAAAAACAAACTATGAAATGTATAATTCTAATACAAATTTTTTTTTTATTCAAATAAAATATGCAAAAAATAAACCTAAATAGGTATAAATAGTAAAGAACAATGAATCATTGGGCTATGTGATAGTTCGTGAAACAGTTATTTTAATGTTAAGTTCTTTTTTTATGAATAAATGAAATGAAATGGATGTTGTATTTTGTACAAAACGTGTGTGTTTCAGATTTTTTACACAATTTACACGATTTTTTCGATCCCCATTCAGGAAAATTATTTAGTCCATCGAATTTCACACTTGCCAAGGGATGAGCAGCTTTTTTTACCAACACTATTGGTCGTGATTGGCTGTGCGGTGGTTGATATCCGGCCAACGGACCGTTTTTCAATAGCAGCGCAGAGTACTTTCGCAATGCTCAGTCGAAATTCATACATTGTCATGTCTTTTACCTCTTCTTCACCAGTTCGATTTTTTTTCACCGTTGAGCTTTCGATAAAAGACGAATTCGTTTGTTATGGCCATGTCCAGAAGATGGTAAAAAATTCTGGTATTCATATCCTGTATCTTGATTTGGAGCCCATTGCGACCCATATAAGAATCCATGAGATCAACACCGCCCATGTGCGCGTTATACTCGCTAATAATTTGTGGACAGTCAATGTCATCATAGGATTTTTCTTTTCGATTATAACGAGTAATTTTCGATGGCTGACCGACTGGTTCTCTGGTTCTCTGAAAAGGCTTGGTGCCAACATACGTTGAGCAAAATTTAACATTTTTCGTGTTCTTCCACAAAATATTGGTGATCTCAAAAATTGGACGCTGAAAAATCCATTATTGTTGCAAGCAATCCGCAATCATTGCATTGTCTTCAGGCTCAAGCTCATCACAACGATAATCTGGATCTTCGATGCTCTCATCGAAGTCTTCGAAGTCATCATCATTTTCAATTGAATCCATCAAGACTTCAATATCTTCATCACTCATGGAAGAAAGTTTGAATTGTTTTTTGCCTATTGCAGCCTTTATTTCTTCCGCTTCGTCGTAACATTTCCTAAAAATCCAAAAAAAACATAAACCACCTTTTATAAGATTGAATACGTTTTATTCAGATAAACAAATAATCAAAAGACGGTCAAAATAACACTACGTTGCGGGAATTTTTTTCAACTAAACCACTAAAATTGTCTAGAGACGGTCTTCACAAAACAATATATTTTTTTTATTTCACAAATCAAACTAGCACAAATTATCAAACACAATCTTCAAAAAACCCACCAAGTCGATTGAGCTGTAGGAAAATATATTTTTTTATAGTTTAATTTGCACCAAAATTCACGTCTGCTATCACAAAAATCTTGACCGAAATAGCTGTATTTATTAAACTATTTAACACAGTGCATTCAAACTGGCACCGTTAGATAGATTAATTCAACAACAAAAAACGGTTTTTGTGGTTAAGGCGCGAAAATATTAAATTTAAATATAATTGAATTTTAGCGATGACCTTCTATAGGCGGTCTTAGGGTTGTAGTTGAGTTCATAAAGGATTTTTTTTATTAATACAAATTCTATATAATACTGAAATACATCAGCCAAGTAGAAGACTTAGCACTATTTTAATTGGACTTGTTGAATTATTGATTCAAAATAGATTATTAAAACCTTCATAAATAAAAACAAAAACTTCCAATTCAATGATTAGGAATTCTAGTCTTATTGGATATAGTTCACACTGGATATTCGTATTGAAATGTTCTATGTAGGATAAACTGAACTTAACAAAAATTGCGTATTGACAAGGTCCTCACTAGTCAACTGATGAGTCCTCAATTGGACTCCCCGCCGGGACAAAACGCCAAGATTTTGTGCACTAACCTTAACAAGGTGTTATGTAGATTTTACAATTTATTTATGTTGATTTCACGCGACATATCAACCAGTCAATAGGTCAGTTTCTGGTTAATTTTACCTATTTCTTTTTACTGTTCCATGGCGAAACCAAATTTTACACTAAGAATATAAATAAAATAATTACCATTATCCCTTAAAATTTCTGATTTTTAAACACATACCTTCAAAATAGGTAAAAATATTAAAAAAACGATTTCGCAAAATGTGTGTATTTTTTTAAATTCTAAACGCAAAAAGCAATAAAATGTTTGAATAGTTTGCACATTACATACATTTCGAAATTCCTCCAAATCAAATTTTCATAAGATATCAAAATAAGTTCAAGTTAAATGGGTTTTTGGAAAAACTCGAGTTAGAGGGATCGATATTTTTTTCTTCAAAAGCATTTATTGAATTTAAAAATAAGGTTACAAAAATTAAATAAATCCATTTAATAAATAATGCGAAGCTTCTTGATTTTAAAATTTCGAATTTATCAAGTCTTCGATAGTAGATAATAATGAAAAACAGCTTCTAAACTTTTTTCTGTCGTGATCTTACTTCGACTTAAAAATAGGCAAAAAATTGTATAAAAATTATATATGGCCAAAAACATACATACAACAAATTTTATAATTTGTTTCACATTAACGAGATGTACACCATCTGATTTCATTAATAATTTTTTATTTATATGAGAAAAATTAAAAATTTTTGAAGGTTTTTTTTTTTTTAAATAATTATTAATCCAAATTACAAAAAATTTATTTTGAAAAAAAGTCATCTAGGTATCCATTTTCGAAAAAAAAAAATTATTATTATGAATATTTTGTTAAAACACTTTTAAAACTTTTTTAAATAATCTTTATACAAAAATTTATTAAAATTAATTGAATCGTTTTCGAGAAATCGAAAATTTAAAAAAATGGCCCTTTGTCAGGAGTATTTTATAAGCAATTTCGTAAAACTTTTTACTACAAAAAGGTAGCTTATTTATAAAAAACACGTTTTTTTTATTCTTAAATAAAAAAATAAATAAATTGGATGGCGCGACAGCTCGTGTAGAATCAGGGCCTATTGACTTACAACTCTCAACCATTCATGTATGCGTGTTATTGGCAGGAATAGAAGGGGCCTACAATTTTCTGCCGCATCCGAACGGCTAAAGTTAGAAGCACTTTTTCGTGACAAGAAATACTATTGGAAGATTTGTCAATTCCTCGTAAGAGGCTTGGAATCGAACTCAAGACCTTCGGCGTAACAGTCCAACTAACCATTACAGCACGGGCTAATACTTATTTTTAGGGTTTTTATTAATTGAAAAAAACGTGTCGTGGAAATGCCCTAAAAACGCTAGATACAGATACCAAGTTTAAAGTAAATCGACCTCTTAGGCTGCAGCAGAACGGACAGAGAGAGAGTGAGAGAGAGAGATAATTCAGGGAGCAACTTTGTATATTCATCGTAATGCCAAGCTTGATCAAAATCTCATAACTTGCCACATAGTACCTATACAGGGTGTTTTGCATAAGATGTACAAAAAAATGCTATGGCATGTAAGTTGACTTGAGACAAGACAAAAATCAAATAGGAGTGGGGGGGGGGGTGTTATTTTAACCCGTTTTAAGCCGGCAATAATCTAAAAAATCGACTTGAATTAGAAAAAAAAATGATTAAAAATATATTGCCTATATATATTTTTAATAATTTATATTTTATATTTTTATAATACTTACAATCTCATGTTACACCCTTTTTTAAAGCCACAAATTCCACAAATTCCATCCAATTTTTTAAACCATCATTTCTTAAACATTTACTTTTCCATTTTCGATTTTTAAACGTGGTTCCGTTCCTTTTGTTATATATAGGTTTTGTTATATATATGTATGTTTCGTTTAATTAATAATATTTTTCGTGAAACAAATAACTACTTTAATATATTTTTCTTTTTATTTCTATTTTATTATTGTTTCTAATGATGTTAGTGAGTAGTAAGTTCTTATTGGGCACTCGAACAGCCATTTTTAATTTCTGACACATCCAACTTAGACAACCATCGCAATATATTACCTTAGATTTATGTGCATTGTGGGACTATTCGCTTTGCCAGTATTATGGAGGAAGGCGTTGAAATATACGGGAGCGCTGAGGAACTAGGTAACGTATTAGTTTACCCTATCGTGTTTCCGGTCTTAATGTTTATATGTTTATGAAATTTCTATGCCAAAAATAAAAAAAATAATAGGGACATACCGCCTTTCCCTTCGTTGAAACTTATTTCATTATTCACAAAAAACAATATGTACCTAAGTACCAGTTTCAAAGTAAAAAAAAAAAACCAACAGAATATTATTTATAAATTCAAGTTCATACACATATACTGTTTCAGTTCTTTAATTATCTCTTTAATTGAATTTATTTTAACAAGGGTTGGTTGTTGGGTCTATTAATCTATACCTTCTTCTTTAATTCTATCTTTGTATAAACACTATAATAACTTACTACCTATACAGAGCTCAAGTTTTGACAAATTGTAAACATCTTTATTCAAAACAAAAACCCAAAAGATACAAAAGTACAAACAACCCACAAGTCATAGATTTGTCCGTTTAATATTACAACTCTCTTTAATTACTCTATGTATGTATCTACCCTTAGGTATGTATAAGCATCCGTTTTTGTTGGTTAACATAAACCTAACCACAATTTTCAAAATAAAAAAAAAAAATGTTAAATTGGATGAAACACCAACAATAATTGTGTTCATCTGATTGCCACTTAACAATTTAACCAGGCGTAAAGTTGTTTGTTAAGAGATATAGAAGGCAAATAAAAGAAGCTAACATTAACACGCCATGAAAACCCAAATTTCATCAGAATTCTAGGATAATCCACAAAACCAACACCCCTATGTTAGGAAAGCTCACAATTAATATTGTTTTTTTTTTTTTTTTTTTTAATTAATTTATTAAAGTGTTAATCGTTTTCTTTTTTTAATAAAAAATTTGATAACTTATTCAGTTGTTTACCACAATGAACTTTTTTTTGCAGATGAAAGCGAAATACATCGTCCAGTCGCCTAGTCGCGCTGTTCGCTCTGGTTCCAGCATCATTTTAAGTTAGAAATAATGGTACTCCTGAGGCTTTTATTTCCACAAGGAACTCGCAGCTCATCGAGCTTAAGTTCAAACTACTGAATGCACAAAGGGAGATTTAGCTCGTTGTGGTTCATAATCCCCCACTTGGGAGGGAAAGAGAATTTATGATTAATGTTTTTAACGGTCTTCATCTTACACTTGAATACAATGTGAATTTATATATTATAGCCACAGCCATGTACAGTACATCAAGTCTAATGTGAAATGGAAGCAGAGGAAAATTTCAATTTCCGCAAAAGCGGATGATGTCGTGAAGAATTATGAAGCTAATATTTTATGGTCTGATTGTTGCTTGCGGAAAAGTAAGCCAACTGGGGAATTCTCTATAGTACTATATAGAGAATTCCCCATAGGTACTACTACTACTATATGTAAACTCTACATCTATACAGTCAATGGGCGGGAGATATATCCCTCCATCGTTGCAGAATTGATGATGATAACATTTTTGTTTCTATAATATTTGTATGCTTTTTCTTAGCGAACCATTTTTATTAACTTGTTATTTGGAAACATCAAAATCGAAGTTAGTCAAGTGAAATACTTCATCACTTTAGAATCATACCTAACTATAGGTATATGGGCTATGGACTTAACATTGTATATCGATTTGCTTCAGTTCCCCTAAGGAGCAGTAAATGTAGTCTTAGGTTACGAAAAGATGGATGTTTCGACCCATAAAACATTCAAAAGATAAAAGAGAGGAATAATGTAAGAAAACACCATGTTCATTCTGATGCTGATCTTTGTGTTTTCAAAATGCTCTCTGAATTCTGAATCGATGTAGGTACTCAAAGGAATTGTATTTGAAACATACAATACATATATCTATGTATATTAGTTTTTTTTTAGATTTATGCGTAAGAACTGAAAGAAAATATCTTTTGAAGAATTCGAAATCAATTTAAAACCAAACAAAACAAAAAAAAAAAAAAAAGATACGACTGTAGTGGTGCTACGTTGATGATAAAATTGTTCAAGGAAATAATGTGGATTAGCTTCGAAGATGAAAGTTGTTATTTTGTTTAAATTAAAAAAAAAAAAAATAATTTAATAGCGTTGGATTGTTACGCCGAAGGTCTTGGGTTCGATTCCCAGCCTATGCCACCTAAAAACAGAAATGTTTTTCACGGGTTACTGCCTCTTGCGAGAAATTGACAAATCCTCCAAGAGTATCTCTTATCATGAAAAAGTGCTTCTCACCCTAGCCGTTCGGATTCGGCAGAAAATTGTAGGTCCCCTCTATTCCTGCCAATAACATGCATACAGAAATGGTTGAGAGTTGTAATTCACTAGGCCCTGTTTCTAAACGAGCTGTTGCGCCGACCAATTTATTTAATGACATATTTTAATTTAAAAAATAATAATTTAATGGCATTATAGCTAGTAGAGAAATAGCAACTTCTGACTACACTGGATTAGCTGGGCAGCAACGAACGGTAAGGACCTGCAGTTTTTGTCAAATTGGATAAGAGAAACAATATTATGACAAGAGATTTGTCACTTTCTCACAAAAGCAAGTACATACCCTTAAACAAATCACACATTTTTTGTTGGTAAGGGCTGGATTCGTCCACTTATACCTCAAAGGATATTTTAGTAAAATGAAAAAAGAATTTTTTTTAAGCCCAGGAATAAAATGAAATCAATGTTGATAACACTGCCAATATCGTATACATTTTTACCCCAAAACCTGAATGGCAGCTTTACAGTTTACGGTGTTAAAACGGTCAAAAGGCTATATAAGGTGTGGACGGACACACGCGTCTGAGTATTTACCGAGTAACCAGTAGCTACATTTCTCTAAGTTTAATATTTAATTCTTCGCATTTATTTTATACTCGCAGCTTTCAGACTGCCAAGCTTTTGCACCATCATATTAATATTGAAGGTTTGAATAAAAGAACAACCAGCTATCACCAAGTTTTTTATAGCTGGTGCTTGATCATTGTTCAATTTTAATTTGAAAAGCTTTTTTTTTTGTGCCCAGCATGGGACTCGAACTTGGACAAAGCTCCCTCCAAGCCAATCCACTTCGCATTGCGCTACCAAGGTCACATGATCAAGTCCATTCCAATTTAGGTTTTATATTGTTTTACAATTGCATTAGTCCAATTTTATTCTGAAATATTTTTGGCAGAACTTGTCTTAATTTAAATTTAAATTACGTTGGTGATCCTATGTACTTGGTCAATTGTCGACTGCTTACTTCTAAAACCGAACTGATATTCCAGGTATTAAGCATTTTTCTTCTATTATTGGCTGTAAATAGGCGCAGTAGTAATATTCTCTCTCAAAAACTTTCGATATTGCAGGAAGAAGCGAAATGGGTCTATAAGATTTATTTTCATGCGATAGTTTACCTGGTTTCAGAACCATTATAACTTCAGCAACTTTCCATTGGCTCGGCTTTTAGAGCGGCATTTATTATATATGAGATTTAATAATCCCTTACGAGGGAGCATTTTAAGAATTTCTGCCGTAATTAGATCATATCCCGGAGCCTTCTTGGGCTTCAGTTTTATTATTTCTCTGTTTAATTCGCTGAACGTAACATTTCTTGTTATTTACCTTTTGCACTTGGGGTAAGATTCACATTAATATTTTCATTGAGTGTTGAACGGCTTAAAAGTTTCCTCCAGATAATCCGCGAATACATTCGCTTTCTCTTTATTGCTTTTTGCCCATTCGTTTCTTGATGGTCATTCTTAATCGGAGGCGCTGGGAACTTTGGTTTTTTCATTACTTCAATAGCTTTCCACAGCGAGGAGTTGGATTCTTTTCCTCCTGTCAAGTTTTGAACTTCATTGTTTTTAAAATCTGATATCGTCTTTTTTTAGTTAATTACACAAGCGATTTAAAATTGCTTTGTGTTGAGGAGCACGAGTTTGCTGCCATTTATTGCTTGTTTTCATTTCTCTTTAACTAAATCTTTTATTTCTTGGGGATATTTTATGCCTTTAATAGGTAGAACTTCTTTTTGGTTGGAAATATTATCCCATGCGGCTTTTTGAACGATATCAACAAAGTTATCTACTGCGTCTTCAAGTTCAAGAGGCGTTTGTAGTGATAACCTTAATTCAACGTTGTTTTCGATATCTTTCTTAAAACTTTCACAGTTAGTTTTTACATTGGTTATAGTCTGGGATGTTTGTTGTTTTTAACAAGATTTTCATTTACAGTGAGAATAACGGCAGAATCATCAGAGAAGAGATCAAGGCCTTTCGTTATTATGTTGAAATGATTCGAGGGAATTCCTTTCATCACAAAGAAATCAATAAAGTCAGGTTTTCTCGAGGGATCAGTCGGGCAGTAAGTCGGCTTGGCCGTTGAGTGAAAATCACAATTATTTACCATTCTGTTTCGTAGAGCATGCGACCTTTTTGAGGTATGCATCTAAAGCTCTAAAAGCTGTCTTTCGCATTGAAGTCACCACCAATAATGAAATTTGGTTTAAATAATTTAATCAAGTTTGTTAATTCAATTTGATCAATTATGCATCGAGGAGGGCAGTAAATTTAAGAGACATTCAATGAAACATTTTAAGTTCCAACCTGGATCCTGATTAATTGCATTAATTCAACGTCTATTTAAAATATATAAAAATCTCAATTCATCAAATGAAAAATTAGGAATGCGTAATCTTTGTTCTTTTTTTTTTTTATTTTTTTATGTTTTTTTTACGCTCCATCGAGCGTTTAAATCCAATTTACTTTCTTTGACTCATTTTGGCACGACCCTTTTCCTAATAGAACTGTATAAACTAATGGTGTATGATTGGAATGAAGAAAAAGAATCTTGAATTGAAGATTAGACATAATCAAAGAAAATTGTGGCCTAGAATTCAGTAGTTTAGTGTGGAACCTTATTATTGAAGATAAAGATGGAATAACTTTAAACAACAAAGAAGCTATAACGAAGACAATTATAGGTAATTGACATGTCTTGGTTCCAAGTACGCCCACCCTATTCCTGCTTAGTTTTATATGATGGCTTTTTATAGCTTAAGGTACATTGACTCAAACGAGATCGGATTGGTTTTATCGATTTTTTTTATTATCCTGATAAAGTTTTGTTTTATTTTGTTTGTCTCTTGCTCTTCTTTCCAGTTGAGGATAAATTTAGATTTTTGATTTTAATATGGAATATCGTTGGTGATAGATAGATAGATAGAATTTAAATTTCTTTTAGATTTATAATATTTTTTATCAATTTCAAAAGATAGATTTTTAGATTTTATGAAATTTTTATTCATTTTCAAAAGATTTACAATGTTTTTGTATTACCCACGAAGCTTAATGCTTATATGTGGGTGGTTGAATTTTCAACAGTTATTTGAATTGATTTGAATGTTAAAACTATTTGCAAATATAATTTCAGTAAAATTTTAAATAAATAAATTAAATTGGTTGGCGCGACAGCTCGTATAGAACGTTGGCCAAGTGACTTACAAGGCTCAATCATTCCTGTGTGCGTGTTATTTGTAGGAATAGAAGGGACCTACAATTCTCTGCTGAATCCGAATTTCTGCATTTACCATGAAAGTAAATAAGATTTAAAGTCAATTTTTTTTATGTTTGTTTTAGTGAATTTAATAAAATAAAAAAGTTGCCGAGCAAACCTCGATCGCCCAGATATGTATATGTTTTTACTCAAGATTAAAATTGTGATACACTGTACCCATATATTTAACTTCTGAATTCAAAACCATGACCATGACCGAACTTTTGTTCTTCTTGATTGGCATATTTATTGTATAGAATGACAAGTATAAAATCTACAATTGCAGTCTGAATCTTATTCAGTAGTGTTCTTAGTTTCAAGTTTAAAAGATTAGATTGACAAAAAAAAAATAAAAAAAAGTTATGAAGAAATTCTTTCAATTTTATATTTTCCCATTTTTTATAATAATTTTCACTTGTGTCTCAGGACAAAGTGATTGCAATGAAAGGATTTCCATTTTATGTCAGAGTTCTCGTTTAATCCATGGTTATATTGATAAACTTTATGCAGTCCAAGTTCCAATTGTGATATTTCCGGGATTTGAAATTGTACTTGCAAATAATTCAAATAGTGAAACTATGAATAAAACGAATAATTATGCTTTGGATGATGGAAGTATGAGTATCATTGAAAGGATAAGAAATTATTTTCAATTTCATGAAATAAATATCAAGCTATATCGTTTATGGGATACAACTAGGTTTTTGGATACGATTACCAGTGGACGTAAACAGGACCAGCTAAACATTGGTGAGGATGTTCAAACTTTTTAAAACAATTGAATTTTATAAAGGGTTTTTTAATGGACGGTCAACCTTTTTTTTTGATTTTCGATTTTTTTCAAAAACGGCTCAACTGATTTTGACCAATTTTTTTAATAGAAAATCTTTTAAGAAGTTTTAAGAACTTTTTATACCAAAATTTTAATTTTTTTTTTATTTTTAAAAAAAGTTTCAACATTTTTTTTGTCTAAGAACTTAATAATTCGAAAATGACTTTGTCGATTTTTATTAAACTTGGCACCCAGCAGTTTTTTAACATTGTCTAGCAGATAAAAAAAAAATATTCATATATGACCAAAAATAACGGTATAATTTGGAAATCGAAAATATAATTTTTCTTAAAAAACGATTCTACGATTTTGATTAAAATCTCTCATAGAACCATTTCTTAGGTTTTCGAATATCTCATTTTCCGATTTGAATGACATTTTTTTTACAAGAGCTTCTATAAGTTTAAATTAAATAAAAACTAATTTTGAATTAAAAAAACATCCAATTTTTTTTTTGATTGACGGATTGACGATTTTTTTTTAAATACATTTTTTAAACTCCGCATTAACAAATACTAGAAAAATGGTATACCATTTCTTTCTTTCTTTTTTTCTTAGAGGTATTTTAAAAATTTTATATATAAAAAAATATTTTTTTAAAAAACCGCTCCAACGATTTTTAAAAATTTTTTTTTCTTTTAAAATTGAGATTTGTCTAAGAAATTGGATGGTGTAAGGTGTACATTGAATTTGAGTCAAAACAGTGTCAGAAGTTAGATAATCAATTTATTTATATTATAATCACATTGATGTTTTAACAATTTTTCAGTCTAAAGTGTAAATACCATGAATACTTTAAAACCACAGTGTGATCACACATAAGTTCATTCGACCCAGTCGTGCATTTTATTTATTTTGTGTTAAAAATTTTATAAATAAGTATTCAAAATGTTTTTTTTTTTTTTTAAATTGGCTCACATTTAAAATACAAAAATGTTATTTTCTCTTACAGAATCTCGAAAGAAAGATGGCAAGATGCATTTGTTAGCATTATCTTTGTTGTTTGGAAAAATGATCGCTTTCCTTAAAATAGGAAGCATTGGTGCGTTAGCAATGAAAGCACTTGGTATAGCATCAATGGCACTCTTACTAAGTGTTATGTTGGGATTAAAAAGCCTTCAACAAAGTACCGAAGAGACAAGTCATCATGTTCAATATATTTCTGATGGACATCATCGTAGGCGTAAGAGATTTATTATACCTCATGTAACTGCATCAGCAACACCATTTGCATATCGATATGAAGATTTAAAATTGTAACTGAAGAATTGACTTAAAATAAAAAAATGTATTTTTAATAAGAAGATTATTGATTTTATGGAAAAAAATTGCAATAAAAAAAAAAATTGTTCTGTATGCACAATATTACGTATACAGGGTGTCCCGTAAGTCAACGTCAAGCGGGTACTGGGTAATAGGGTAGCTTGTACCTGTACTGGGAAAAATAATTAAAAAAATCTGTCTCGCTTGGTTAAGTAATAATAGCAATATTTAGAAAAATAATGAAACATTTTTAGGTACTGTGGTCACAATATTCCAAATTTTGCAGTGTTTTTATTTTTTACGTAATCCTTAATAACCATGCTATTGATTCCAATCAAAAATTCAAAAATAAATATTGTCAGTTTCGTAGGAAAAATAAAGTTCGACTGAGTCATGGTTAAAAAAAAATTTGTAACCTAACTTTGACACTTCATATCTTAAAAAAATGTACTACTCTACCCTCGGCAAGTTGTTTTAAAAGTTGGCTCGTTTCATCAAGATTTCAAAATGGTAAGTAAAAGTAGATTTGAACATCACTGCCCGCTTGACGGTGACTTGCGGGACACCCTGTATACATGCACACATACTTCTAAGGTAATTTCTGATTTTGGCTTTTTGACCGATAACGTTTTTAAAACCGCACGTAAACTAAAACTTCCGAAGCTGATGTACACTACGAAAAAAAATTAAAAAAAAAATTGTTTTCATTTCGTTTCCCGCGATTCATGCTGTATTTAAAAAATCCGTTTGTACTTTATTTCAACTAGCTCAAAACTATCAATGCCGGACTTCTCGTAGAAAATAGAAAGGTACTATAGGAAAAGTATGTCAAAATATTTTCATTTTACTGAGTTATTATTTTTTTTTGTATACCCACCTCGGCCTTTGGTTTAACCTAAAAAAAAAATTGATGTTTTCATTTATTGATTAGCAAAAATAAATATCTCTTAAACGTTTAGACCAAAGAGCACTTATAACCAAGATTTAGGGGCCAGTTATAGCTATCATTAAAAAGCAAAATTAGTGATTATTTTGATGCCAATATATAAAGCTTATGACTCAAATATTAAGTCTTGCTAATTTTTTTTTTTATCATGAAAACTTAGAAGTCAATTTATATATGTGGAAGGTTGGACCAAAATTAAATGTTTTTTTGACTAGAAATAATAAATAAGTCATGAGCTTTATGTTGGCATCAAAATAATAAGTGCTTTTGCCTTTAAAGTGTCTAAAAATAAGAAATTAAAATTTTCAATGATGAGTTTCAAAGAAAGCTATAACTGGCCTCTTATACTAGGTACCTATATAGCCATTTAAGTAGATATATACATATGCTATGCGTCTGAATTGGCGAATTCAAAATTCAGGATTTTTTATCAGCATTTCATGATGACAAGTTATGGATTCGTAAAAAAAATTGAACTCGAGATTTTGGTCAAACTTGACATTACGATGATAACTAAGTTGCAAAAAGTGGGTTGCGCAATTCCGTCCGTCTGTCTGTTTGTGCAGCCTAAACGGGTGAATCTATTTTCTTTAAACTTTGTATCTAGTGGTTTTTGGGCATCCACCGAAGCGTTATTTTTATAATACAAAAAATATATATACAAAAAATAACTTGCCGTAAAAATATTTTTTTTGACCAAATTATGAAAATTCTATTTCACAAAAACATGCCTCGAACTTTTTTTTTACAAAAAAGCAATCATTTTTTAAAACAAAAATTTGGAGCAATGATTATAAATGGTACATCCCATATAGAACCATTTTTTTGATTTTCGATTTTTTCAAAAACGGCTTAACTGATTGTGACCAATTTTTTAAGAGAACTATATATCAAAATTTTTAATTTTTTTCTTTTTGATTTTTAAAAAAGTTTCAAAAATGTTTTTTAGGGACAAAAATTTATTATCGATTAAAAATGGTACCTCCTACAGAACTATTATTTTTTTTTTTTGGTTTTGGATAATTTCATTATTTGTTGAACTGGTTTTAGTAAATTTTTGTACACAAGAGCTTCTAATAAGTTTGAATGATATTGCATAAATTACCATTTTGAAACAAAAAAAAAAATTTTTATTTTAAAAAAAAATTTCAAAATTATTTTTTTTTTTAATTCAATCTTTCGAAAATGGGTGGATGATTTTTTTTTTCAAAATAAATTTTTAAACTCCGCATTAATAAATACTAAAAAATGGAGTACCTACCAATTTTTTTTCTTAAAATATTTTTCAAAATTTTATATAAAAAAAAATATTTTTTTAAAAAACCGCTTCAACGATTTTCAAAACTTTTTCTCATAAATTAAGATTTGTGTAAGAATTAAAAAATCATATGGTGTACACCGCGTTGGTATTAAAAGAATTTCAGAAGTTGAATAATCAATTTATTTCTAAATATGTATATTGATTTTTCAACAATTTCTTAGTCTAAACTGTAAGTTTTATGCATATATTCAACACGATGCTATATTGTTCATATTAATGTAATCTCATAATAATTCGTTAAACCAAAGTCCTTTTTTGACAGGTGGCATAAAATATAATCTCCCACAACTAATTTATTTATTCTATCAGATTTAAAATAAATTTTAAAATAATGAAGACACAGAGTACATTTTGTTTAAATAAAATAAAGTAGTAACTAATAAAATAATGTAAGTAGCATCAATATATAACCAACCAGCAACGGATTTATTCAGCAACAAAAAAAAAGTGTCAAGTCAGCGAAATTTCAACCCAAACTGAACTTGACCTTTCGATTTAGTTTTTATGTACGAAGGAATATATCAAATATTGAACTTATCCAATATACATCAACGTATCGTAATGTGCTACAGAAATTTCTATACGTTTTATTTTAAGTTTATCCCACTGCCGAGTGCCGGCATAGGCGGTCACGGTCAAAAAACGGTGCCATTAGAAACAGCATTTGGCAGGAGTGATTTTTCGTTTAATCTCTAGATTGACAAAATCAGAATCGAAGATATTAAAATTTCTATCTTAAGAAAAGTGAATACCTTTATAAAATTTTGAGGCGATTCACGGTTATGTGGATGTGTAAACATAAAAGTTAACCCAAGTTCCAGATTTTGGTTTACATATCTTACCATATACGTGTGACAAGTAACGTTTTACACGTAACGTGCTACACGTAAGGAACACGTTTTTAGTTTACCCAACCCCCCGCCATAGATCTTAACACATCAAAAAAAAAAAACCGTTACAAATCGTTATTTCAGTTAAGCGGATTCGACTATATTTTATAAAAATACTTTATTTGTACTTATTTGAGTCATTCAACTGATGGCTCCTCCGTTGCACCGTCCGCCATGCCGACCGGATACCGGAAGGTCATAATAAATTCATTAGATAACGTAAGATTCCATGAAAATACTTAACATTTTATGATCGTCTTGCTTACCCATAGTTATATATAGGTATAGAGGTAGCTATGTACAGTACACGGTTAAGCACAAAAATAAAAGCAATCTTAAAACAACTTGTTATCCAAAATAACAAACGGCACGTGCTTTATTACCGGTTTCTTTGCAACATGGCTGGCAGCGGCACTCTGTAGGTATATAAAGCCTCATACGAACATGCTTAAACCTACAAAATTTTAATGCAAACCGGTGTCTGAATTTGAAATTCAGTTTGTTATTTTGTTGTTGTCAGTCAGCATTAAACCTCATGTAACCCTGCCGCGCTAACGGCACCTACGACGCCACCATATTTTTTTCTTAACACTTTGTGTCAACTCAACTTATGGAACCATGACAAATAGATTTGGCACTCCCGTTTCGAATCTGGTAGGTGGACTGGATTGGTCTCTCTCACTTTCAGTCCCAGATATCCAGAAGAAAGTGAATGTTTTCACAATCTTAATTTGCTGCCATCATTGGTGAGACGGCCGGTGGCGGTGTTGCAGGTCCAAATGATGATTTTCACGAACCAACAGAGTGTAGGCCGGTTTTAATATATGGATCTGTCCATATTTGGTCAAATTTTGGTAGACCTTGCCATTGTCGTTGTTGGTCACTGACCTACTGTACCACATTAAAAAAGGAGTAGTGGAAGTATATAGTAAGTAAGTGTGGCTTGGTGGTCCATGGTTTTTTTTTTCTTCTTCTTTATAACTTCTTGTCCATCTCTCCACACTTCAACCCACGAATATAAGTTTCTAAAGGAGTGGTATATTATAGTGGCGATGCTAAATGGAGGGGTTAGTTTCTATAAAAAAAAAATAATAAATAAAATAAAGAAAAAGTTATCTTGGGAAAGTGGTGTGGAGCAAAGGCATTTTTTTTTCTTGTTATATGTTTTCATAATATTGAAACTTTCTCCATTGGATGCATTGAATTCTTGGAATTCGGATGATGGAATTTAGATGAAAACATTTGCTTGGCTTATCTTGAATAAATAAAGTAAAGATATAAAACTAAATGAAATTTTAAAATATCTTGCATTATTTGTATAGAAGTTGATCGAATGTACATATGTAGATACAGCAGCTGCTGAAGTGCGGATTATTATTGAGAACTTTATTTTACACATTTGTGGGTATAATGGATAAAAATGAAAATTCTTTTCTATGTTAATTTGAGTGGGAGTATATTTTTACATCAATGCACAAAAAAATACCAGTGCCAAATCAGAAAATAATTTTTTTTTATAAATATTTTTTTATTTCTTTATTTATTTCATCGATAGACTCACAATATTCTGTTCATTATATTTAATTTAGACTAAGGGGAGGTATACTAATTTGTTTGTTCATAATTTTTGATTAAATGAAAGAGAATGGATCTTATATTGATAAATGTTTTATTTAATGTCGGCAATTATGCATGGAATACAATATCAGGTAAATGTCCGCCTCTGTTAGTCTCACAAATGCGAGCCCTTTTGAGCACATATTTTTCATTACATTCTCACACATTTCACGCGGTATTTCATTAATTTCATCACGAATATTTTGTTTGAGTTGCTCAAGCGTTTTGGCGTTAAAAATTGGCCAAAGTTGTTTTTTGAAGACCCAAGCTCCTGAGCACGGTGTCGAATTGAGGTTTATGGATTGTTTTGAACACTTCCTTGAGCAGCAGTAATGTTTTCAGCCGATCTTGCAGTACGTTGTGGTCCATGCTTGGGCCTATCACCTACAGACCCTCTTTCTTCGAAATCATTCACTACACGATAAATAGTGCGTTTTGTTGGCACGTTGTTTCTCCTAAAAATTTCACGTTACTTTCTCATCATCACAGTAATCGATGATTGATTTTGATAAAATGTTTTAGCGATTGAAACATGTTGGCTCAACTTAAGAGTGAAATTGATTTAATGCAATGTTTTTAAAATTATCCCTAACATTGATAGATCGACTTCACTAAAAATCGAGTTATACAATTTTAAAGAACATGTTATTGGGTTGTTTAGACCATAATTTGTTCGATGAATGGGAACATAGAAGACATCATTTCTATTTCCTAGATTTCTTTCTGGAACTTACCAAAAACTAGCGCTAGTAGTTCTTCAGATTTAACACTACCACTTGCTATATCTTTTATAAAAAGAACGCATTGATCTTGTCTGCGGCTTTCAAGAAATTTCAAATCTAATAGCGCACATCTTGAAAAATATTCAGACATTCCGTCGGACCATCTCAGATTGCTTAAGGTGAAACGCATGAACCTGTTTTGAATTCTTTCTATTCTTATAATAGCATTTTCATAAAGTGGGGACCAAATCACACAGCAGTACTCTAAGATAGGCAGTACCAATGACAAAAAAATTGACTTTAAGGTTTAAGATATATGCATCTTTAAAAACGGCTGAAGTTCATTTAGGGAAACCTAACATAGGATTTTCTTTGGAAATGATAAAATCGAATTGAGCTGGAAAAGTGAATTTTCAGCAAATATAACATCTAACACCTCTTTAACTGACAGAGATTCAATTCCAAATTTTTTAATAAAAAGTAATCGGTAACAAATTTCTGTAAGCACTGAAAACATTACATTTTGGTATATTTAGTTCGAGATGGTTGTAAATGAACTAGTTTAAAAATGAATCAATATCATTTTGAAAATTTAAACAGTCAAAATTCGAAGATATTTGACTATACAATTTAACGTCGTCCACAAAAATCAAACAATCAGAAAGAACGTTGGGAATATCATTTACGAACAAATTAAACAAAAGTGGTCCTAAATGACTACCTTGAGGAAGACCTGATTCAACCTCGATAAAATTTGATGTGAAACCATCAATCTGGACTACCTGTTTTCGGTTTGATAAGTAGGACTATAATAAAAAAAATTGCATTAAGTCCGACATCGACTTATTTCTTGTTTTCCGAGGATTTCAGACAGAATTGGGCAAATAGGCTTAAGTTACTGGTTGATAAAAACATCGGTTGTTAAGGATTCGTTAGAAATTATTTTTAACGCATAGGAAAGTCACGAGGAACATTTTGATAATAAAAGTGGGGGAATTTTATCCACTCCAGCTTTTTTACTTGAATCCAATTCAAATAAACCATTCAGAATGTCTTTAAACTAAAATCTGTAATGGGAGAAATAGCTATATGGATATAAATCATTTACATATATAAGATTTGCTGTTTCTTTAAATCTCTTATATAAATTTGTTTTTATGATAAAATTAGGTAATTATTAACCAAAGGAAAATCTGATTCATAAAAGTAAAATTTCATATCACTATTGCAAAAAATAAGATCTAATGTTCTACCTAATCCATTTTTGGAATGATTTATTTGATACAAAACCTAGCGAAGCTATAGAGTCAACAACTTCAGTCTCAATGTCTGTTGTGACATTAAAAGGCAGCCTTAGTGCCTGTTCTTCAACCATAAAACGACAGTCTACGTCACCAATTTTGGAGTCACCTAACACAAATGGAATCATGATCAATTGACAACTTTTTCACTACTAAGTTTATGTTTAACATAAGTTGAGCATATATGTAATTGAAAACTACTAACTTACAATAAAACAAACTAAATTATGCTTAGTTTTAACGTATACACAAACGGTCGTATTTATTAGTTTTTTGTCTACTTAGACACTGTCTAACTATTTTCAAATTGGTGGAAATATGCTTTATTTAATAAAAATAAATATCACCTTATTCACGGGTAACACAATCTACTCTTGTGTCTAAGTTAGGGAGCTATAAGACAACAATAAATAAGGTTTTTGAAAACATTTTCCAAAGTTGGACAGTTGTCTAAAGTTAGACAACGTTTATAAATAAGACCAAAAGTTTATTGAAAAGTGATGAATTTGTAGTTCTAACTAAACTAGAACGAACTGCGAACACACCACCTCCTCGTTCCATTCCAGATTCAATCGGACAATCCACACGATATACGACATAAGACGAATCACACAATTCAGAAGATAGGAAGCATGATTTTAACCAGGTCTAAGGTAAAAATTATAACGTCATATTCATGTAAATATGAAGAGTTTATGAAGAGCTCGTTGGTTTTTGTGCGTAAACCATCAGAATTTTGTTAATAAACATTCAGTTGTGACAGACAAGGTGAAGACGATGAAGCACATTTTAATTTTGTGCTACTTCCTTCGTTTTTTGGATGGTTTAAAAATTTCTTAATTTGAATTTGTATGACTATAAGTTTGATTGGGTCAGTCAAACTCGAACGCGGCTGGACTAATTCTAATTCTACTGAAATTTGGCAAAAATCGATTAAGAAGGCGAGGTTGGCGGCTCCGATATGACACTTAGATCAGACATAGTAGAGTTAAACTTGGGCGAACCCAACAAGAAAAAGTCTAACCAGGTCAAATCACACAGTTAGTTATGTTCATAAGAATGTCAATTACAGCACCAGCTGTCTGGCACGTAGTGCCCCATCCTGATAAGAACAAACTTATAAAATTTCAGCAAAATTAGCTCAAATCCAATGTTTTGCAACCAATGGGGGCCTTCAAAATTGAAATTAAAATTTCGAGGCCATATTTTTTAAAGAACTACACACGTCATGATAAATGAAAATAATTGTTTGTTTTTTATTTATTCAGATTTTAACTTCCAAAAAGAAAATCAAAAACAAGTAAAATAATTTTTTTTTAATTTGACTTTAATCCTCTTAAGATCCTATTTCAACTTAGTAGATTTTGTTATTTTCGATTTTTGGAAAAACTTAGATATATTTTATGTATTTGGTTTTTAATTTCTAATGACTAAAAATTGATAAGAGATAAGAGTATTAAAAACTAAAATACTACTCAATGACTTAAAATTTTGAAAAAAACATTACTTTTTCCAAATTATATGAATAACTCACCACAAAAATTTTATTTAATAAACAGAATTTAAAAAATTGATTTCTGGCTTTAAAAAAGGTATAACATGACATTGTAAGTCTTAGCGTTAATTCTGAATGATTCCTTTCCTTTCGTTTTTTTTTTTTTGAAATTTACCACTCTACCTTAACGTGGGGAAATGGATCCCTTCTCAAACGATTTTAAGTACCTTCTCCAGCTTCTTTGTTATAAATATTTATAAAATAAATTTGAAATTTTGTATCAAATTTAAACCCCCAAAGCAGCGCAGAGAATAGTATACTAGCCCTTAACTCTGCCACATTAACAGTAAACAAATAAAAACAAAACTCTTATAAACTGGCCTGCCTCTAGTTACATATTTTTTGTTATAAAATTCCTAAATTTGATAAAAATGTTTGCTGTCATTTATTTTTAGTCAGAAGGTGATTTTACAATTGTACACTGTGGCGTATACGTACTTTTCATGTCTTTTTTTTTATCTTTAAAATTTTGATAAGGATAAGGTTTCAGTAGATTTTTTGTATTTCTATACTTTTGCTCATATCATCATTTGGGTTGTGGTATCATTGTATCAATACCAACATATATAATGCTTGAATGCCAAATCACCATTTTAACAATTTTTGTCTGTCACAGACACCAGTCTACAATTTTCCTATTCTATTTGCTCTTAAACTGAGTGCGTGTACAATAAAAATATCATTTGCATACTTTTCTAGGAATATGTCATGTCATAATATTGGATAAATACGATTTTGATCCCTGGATAAGATTCGTTTTCATCAATGAATTAAAAATAGGCTGCCCTTCAAAATTTACAAAGAACATAAAATAAAAGGAAATTTTTCCACCAATGGGATTGAATTTTCTATTCCGCCTTTTAATCTCATGAACTTATACATTTTTTACATTCTATAATATACTTGTTTTATATTCTAATCTATACTTTAACGATAGTTCTTCGTGAAATTTTAAAGCTGCTAATGTTAAATCAAATTTTATGTAGTCTCCAATACAAGATTTTTACAAAAACCATAGGGAAAAAAGGTGCAAGGTCGTAAGCCCACAGGCGCCTGCCTGATGACTGGACATACCCGCGAAGCAGGCCACCCAAAGTACTGGTTTTCCATTAAAATGCGAGCACATAAACCTTGACCGGTTTTTCAAGATTTAAGAAAACAAATATTATTTTCTATTGAACTCTTAAAAAGCTTCTTAAGTTTAAAAAAAAACGTAAAATAAATAGTTTTTAATAATAATAAAATTATTATTCTTAAAATCACCAAAGTGAGTCAGAAATCCCCAATCGATGGGTGGGTTAAAAATCCACTATATATTTGTGGAATTTATTATGTACTTTTAGCCTGTGGGATTATGACTCTGCGCCAGGAAAAAATTCACATTGGAAGTGTCACCAATTAAAAAAAAAAAAAAAAAAAAAACACCAGAAAAGCCATTACAACTAGAACAAGAGAAACAACAAACAAACACGAAGAAAATCAAATGTCACTTGTTCACACACAAATTAAAGGTCCGGGAAATTAAATTCCGTGTAAATTTTTTTTTGCTATTTTTAAGTTTCTGAAAATATATTTTCATATGGATTACCGACCCAAGCGGTGAAAGAAAGACTTCACGATAATTGTATCTATGAGTCCCCGGTCCACCCGTCATTTAGGTATACAAATATTTAACGTACTTTAAGCAAAGATTGTATCGAATAAATTATTTCTTATCGAATTTTACATTAATGGCTTCGGGAGTTCTCTTCACTCACCAAACAGAAATTGGGAGATTTATTTATTCACGAAAGTTAAAGTAAAGAAAAACTGGATGGAAGGTTATAATCCACAATGACGGACGTAGCATATATATGCAAGATATGTGAGAACTGTCAAAACACCGAGTTGTGAATTTCACTTTTCACTCAAAATTTTTAGGTAGATAAATCTACTATAATCTTACTTAATAAAATAATTGATAACAGATAGGTATTTGTTAATTTTTAACGATTGTACATTTGGTTCATACCAGTGAACTATAGTCGTCAATTTTGTATGATAATTACATTTTTACTCCAACTAAGTTTGAAAACTAAATTATGTTTTTGGCCTTTGGAATAAATAAAGAATTTTAAAAACAGATGATTCATGTTTGTATAGATTTACAATTGGACTTCAAAACCACAATGTGACTGTACATAATTTCGTGCAACCCAGCCGTGCATTATATTTTTTTAATTTGAAAGAACATTAATTAATGTTATTAAGTACGGAATACAACGTCGCACAGTGGGTGACAATCGTCATTTCAATGGTCAAAAATCCATAATTTTTAAATCATTTTTTACCATATTTTTTTTTTAAATTTAGAATCTTAATTTAAGTAGATACGTCCTTCTAATAAATAATATTTTATTTTTTTTTATTATATTTTAAAATTTATTACGAAAGATGATTGTACTTTTTTTTTCAATAAAAGAATGTTCCTTCATATTGTCAATAAGTTAATCACCAATAGTTTGAAAAATGATTCCTGATTATGTACAAAGAAAAAAGTTGTATGAGTGGGGGTCGTTTAAAATTTTTAAATTATTAAATTTAACTAAATTACGTTTTTTTTAAGCCAAAAACCTATTTAATTTATTATATATTGAAATCAAGTTGTTTTAACTTATAATTTATCAAAAATCATTTTTAAACTAAAAATTTTGTAAAACAGAAATATTTAAAAAAAATTGGCACCGATTGTTTTAATGTTTGTATTATTTTTAGTACAAGTTTTGTATTCAATGCTCTTATTAAGTTTTAGTCAAGCGTTATACATCTGACGGTTTTAGATCAATTGTTTTTAGAAAATTTAAATTTATGAAAACTACTTTATAATTATAATAGGAATCGAAATAATTTAATTTAATTTTAATAATAGATTTTAGGGAACAAAAAATTCTTAAATCTTAAATTTTAAAAAGTGTGAGTGCCGGGACTCAAGGTTAAGATATGTAAACATCAAATTTAATATTCAAGTGCTGGTTTAAATCACAGAAGTTCGAAAAGTCAACCAAATTTCAACCCAAACTCAACTTGACCTTTTGATTTAGTTTTTAGGTACGAAGGAATGTAACAAATATTGAACTTATCCAATATACATGAACGTATCGTTATGTGTAACAGCACAACGTAATGTGATACAGAAATGTCCACGTTTTTCGTTTACCCTACCGCCACCGGCATAGATGTATACACATAAAAAACGACAAGTATATTTAAAGTAAAATTTTGCGTTGAAAGCAGTCGATTTAAAGACATCCGTTTCCGGATGAACGCGGATATGATTTTTTGAATTTCGACAGAGCTATTCGTAAATAAATAAATGTTGTGAAGAGAAGTTTTTTCGTATCACTCTAATGAACTTGAAAAATTGTGTTACAGTGGGATGGGTTTTACAATCTCGAACGGTACTAATCGTCTTAATCTTAACCTTGTTTCTTTGTTCGGATACTAACAGAAAAATATGTGCAATATCTATAGTTAGAATGAAATTTTGTACTTTTCAGAAGGATCTTTTAAAATTAAGGATTTAACCTTATTCATAATTTTATTTTCTTAACCTCAACGTATATATAGACGCATACGAACTCACATATAACTCGTATATTTTTTTTTTTCCACAAATATTTTTCTTCCGACTTTAAATTAAGTTGATTTGAAAACATTAAAACTTGAAGGTTTAAATGAAACAACAACAATTGGGTGAGCTACCACCAAGATTTTATAGGCTGGAGTTATAGCTATTTCACGACTGTCAGGCCTATCGTTAGACTTCTTTTTTAGTGGTGCTTGGTCATTGTTCAATTTTAATTATAAAAACCTTCAATATCAATATGATGGTGCGAAAGCTTGCCAGCCTAACTGCAAGTGTGTTATCACACAAAAACCCCTTATACATTAAAAATTGTATATCTTTGACCGCCAAATCGACAATTTCTGCCCACTTTGCGTCGTCGCGTCGCTTAAATGTCCACAGTGGACTTGGTAGCCCATATTCGAAAGGTCCAGTTTTTGATAACATTGTCGTATAAAATATTTGGCTGGATTATATTATGTATTAAAATTATAATTTCTTGTTCTGAAACCATAAGTTTTGCAACGAAAAATTTTATTTTGGACAACAATTGACCATGCACGCCCACTGTTCGGTGCGTCCGAATATTATGCCAAAACTTAACTGCTTGTTGATAGGGTTATCTGCTATTCCTCTAAAAAGGGGGTATATGATACACCAAAGACATGAGTCACTATAATGGTAGGACAACGCTCATTGAAGAAGAATCTACAAACATTTTAACACCTGCCCCAGTCCCATGTACAAGTAAAACTTTTGCTTAATCCTTTAAAGAGGTATCTTCATTATGTCCTTTTACAATACAATAGACCTGTATAATTTTAATCCCGTATATAAACTTATACAATAATGTCTGTAATTTTTAATGAAAATTTATTTTAGATGATATCAACACACAAGCTCCCAAATTTAACTTGGGTAAGGGTATACTAACCTTCCCCATATAGGTTGTCAAAATAAATGACCTACTTTCAAAAATATACAATAAATCCTTTCGTTATAAAGATGTTATAATATATAATAACACCATGAAACTCACTTACTTTTGGGTTTAACTACATATTAAAACTTATCATAAATGTCATAGCTGCCTTAAACACCATATAATATACATTAACACCTTTTATCCATATCTACTTTCATTATTTTACATCGACAACGCACTATTTCATAAAAAGTTAGAACCATATGAAGTCATATTCTTCCTACTTTCGATAATGTGTGGCTTTATGTCCATAAAATATATAATTCATAACCAAAGCTAGCACTTTATGTGGGTTTTTGTTTGTAGCCCGTTTTCAACATCGACGACAGCGCCGCCGCCACCGCCATCCGCCCGCCATGCCACCACCACCAGCACATCATCGGCGGCCACCGTTGTTCTACGTTGTGTTGTCGAAATCGTTAATTCGTTGATTCACCTTGGAAAGAAAGTGAAAACATTGAGGTAGTAAAATTTCTCTGAAAGAATGAGTTAAAAACTAATAAAAAAAAGAACAGCAAAACAACAAAATCAATACACAGCCTCACAAATATTTCAGATACAGACAAAAAACCAGTTTCGATGGCCGTAATCATTACATTTTATTTATTTTTTTTTTTGTCATCCTCATTTCCTGCACGAACGTTCGCACCGCAGCAGGTTGGTTTACTTTTGATTTCTTCGTCGAAATGTTTATGATTAACATAATTATAATGATTTTGAATACATTATTAATATTGAAGAAAGTATTTAGGGCGATATTTTTGTATTTTATTAACAAGCCTTAAGGTGCATCTTTACTGTTAATATATACCGATGACAGTTTTAATAAAATATTTTTCGTAACTTACTGTGACTTTTTATCCTCTATAATAATATTATTAAAGGAATTATAACTAGAGCATTTGGGATTTGCTTAAAAGTTAAGAAAGCTTTTATTCGCTTTAATCATATTTATATATTTAAAGCACGAATTGCATTATAGGCTTTAAAGAATAGTCTACACCGTAACGGAACTTCAAGACGAGTCAAGATATTGTTTGTATGAAATCGTAGGAGCAATCACACTTAGGACCAGTTTGTTCACAGCTGATCATCTTTAATCAATGATTATTGAAACTGGTAGATCATCAAATGTGCATGGTAACAAAAATTTTTAAAAAGGAACCCATAATTCGGGTGCAGTGCAATAAGCCCCACGGAAATAAAGCCCGCGGGTCTTATTTCCCAAAATAAAAGGAAATAATATCAGCGGGCTCTTTTCCTTTTTGAGATGGAAACAAAAGCTGTGGGTTTTAATACCTTCTTTTTTTTCGGTTTCATTTCAAAGAACATAGGGAAAAAACTCATTCAGTAAAGAACAAAAAACGATTTCGGACTTTGTCAACAGTACCTGCTTTTAATTCCCTATTTGTGTCATTTATCCCACTCACGTAATTCCATTGCTCCGCTTATGGTATGATCAGTCGTCAGGTATGTAGGTGCAAATACCAACAGTTTTCTTGGACAACAGTATAAAGTTAAAGAGTTATTGAATCACTTGGCAATAATATCCGCGGGTCTTTATGCTTTTTGTGGTGGGTCTTATTGCCACTTTAAAAGGGAAAGAAAGCCCGCGGGTGTTATTTCCTTTTATTTTGGAAATTTTAATCTTTATTTCTGCGAAACTTATTGCACTGCACCCATAAATCGAATTCTTAATCATGGAAATCGCTAATCAGCCAATTTTTGGTTGGTTAGCGCCAATTATTTAGAACCTTTGAAAGTCATGGCACAGATTTAACCCCCTGTGAACAAACTGGCCCTAATAAGTGGCAACGGTCCAAAATGACTTCTCTCGTTGCAAAAATCATCAGGTTTTCAAAACATGCAGATATCGCTACAATATTTGTTTATTTTTATTTTTGATTTTTAAGAAAATTTCTTAACAGAGTGTTTTTAAATCAAGAAAGCTTTGCTTAGAAAAGGAATTATAACAGAAAAGTATTAAAGCAAAACTTTAAAAACAGTTAAAATTTTATGAATTAAAAAAAAAACTCTGTGCTATTTTATTGTTCACAGGGTGTTCCAATATAAAATAGTTCACAACAATGGATGCATATTGTTGTTGAACCAATTTTTGATTTTTTTAACAAGTATTTAAACAGTATTTTTTCTCATTTTATGGCTAATCGACATATCTTATAAATATTGTTTGATGTACCAATTTTATGTGAAACAGTGTAGGAAAAAAGTAAATGGACGGACATTTTTTTATAAAATAAAATAGAATACATTTTTTAGACAAAAAAAATCATTGCTGTTATCATCATTTTCAACATTTAATAGACCTACTAGTTCTTGGCAAAAACACTTTTCCAGCTCTTTTTGAGATCTGACGTGCTTTTAAGAGATCGGAAGTGTTTTTAGTACATAGCGTCGCTTGGATAAAATATTGTCGTATGTGAAAAATTGAGGTTTTGAGATAAAAATGCAGTTTTGTTATTTGATTTTTTCTCTACAACCTAGTGAAATCCGTCTTTCGATATCTGCCGTGGTTCCCAAGATATTTTCCACAAAATGTGTCGTATGTGCAAGGTCGCCAACATTTAAGTATTTCTTTGTCGTATGTGTATACAAAATGCTACACATACGACAAAATAAAGACATACGACATTTTTTTCATACAAAATCTGTTTAACCAAAGTTTGATAAATAATTGTTGTATGTGTCATTTTTAATACACATACGACAATATTTTATTGAAATTCCGGTAAACCTTTGTCGTATGTCTCATAAGAAAAAACACAGACGGGTCGTGATCAAGATGTCGCAGAGGTCGGACGAGTCCCCTGCACCAAGAGTATCTGAAAAACTCTATGCGTATGATAATGAAGCACTGTTATGCTTTTGAATAATCCTCTTTAATTTTTTAGCATGCGCAACGAAATATTTACGAAACATCGAAATACCTAGTCAAGTAACTTTAATTCGCCTTTTTAAAAAAAATATTTTCCCAAACGTTAATTTGAAAATTTTGCAAAGGAACCAAAAGCATTTTAAAAATTAAGTCTGAAAACCTAGCTTACAAGCAAATCCAGTTCTTTTAAGTCAAAACTCTTATCTATTTACATTGGTGAGAAGACTTCATTTAAAGAAGTGTTTTACACTAATTTGGTCTTATTTATAAACGTTGTCTAACTTTAGACAACTGTCCAACTTTGGAGAATGTGTTCAAAAACCTTGTTTATTGTTGTCTTATAGCTGCCTTAACTTAGACACAAGAGTAGATTGTCTTAACAGTGAATAATGTGATATTTATTTTTATTAAATAAAGAATATTTCAAACAATTTGAAAATAGTAAGGCTGAGTTAGGCAGTGTCTAAGTAGACAAAAATCTAATAAATACGACTTATTATGATTTGAGCAAAAAACCATTTTAAAAATCAATGAGAAATAATATTAATGTGATTTTTTTTAAAGTTACGAATATTTTAATGTTTAGATACAAAAAGTGTTTTTTTAATAATTGAATATGGATCAGGTAATTTTAATTATTTTTTAGAATTAAAACTTTTTTATTTTTACTTTTTTTTTTCATGTGTTGAGAATAAAAAAAATTATTTTTTATAGATAAAATAAAATAAATAATTAAAAAAAATAAACCTGAGTTTGTTTTTAAAAAAATAACATGTTTTATATTGTCGTATGTAACATACCAACGACATTTAATTTTTTTTCATTTATTGTCGTATGTGTAATTATTTTGTCGTATGTGTTTGGGTAACAAGCTGTTTTGGTCAAACCGTCACATACGACAACGGCATATTGGCAAAAATTAACCCTTATTTCTTTCATTATGATAATATTGTATTTATTTTAACGTTTTTGAGTTGTCAGATGTTTTCTGTATAAGCCACTAAATTTTCAAAAAAATTCACCGTATAGTTTTTGAGAAAAAAACATTTGAACTTTAAATGCGTTTTCCCAAAAGTAGCAAATTGTAACTTACGACAATATTTTATCCAGGCGACGATAGGTACACGAATTTATCAACATTAACTAGATTTCCCAGATGGCAGTGCATTTAAAAAAACTTCCTTTATTTATTCTTCATCTACTCTTTACTTTGTATAGAGCAGTCAAAAAGAAATTACCTTTGGCAGGTAATGGATTTAGAATAATAATTTTCATTCTTGTCAACGTTCAGTCGCATGTACTTTATTATTTACATATATTGCCGCAAAATTTTAAACGATTAAGTACAAAGTTAAAGCATTTTTAGTATGAAAAAAATGCTTTAACATCGTACTAAATCCTTTAAAATTTTGCACCGTTGTTTTCATTTTTGGTAAATTATATGAACATGATTTTAAGATAGCAGGCCATCTATATATGTCCACCCCTTTAGGTGGGAGGGGCAACTTAACTCTCATTTTTTAATTATTTTTTTAAATTATAGAATTTATTTTAGTGCTTAGTTTTTGAATAAATTATTTTTATTTTTTTCGAATTTTATTTCCAAAATTTTTAGTTTTAAAATAATTTATTCAAAAACTAAGCACTAAAATAACTTAATTTAAAAACATAATTAAAGAATGGATCGTGGCCTTAAGGTTGACAAAAAATATTTACATTTAATTAAAAGGTTTTATCTAACAAAAACAAAAAAACGAATTAAAATTTTTATCTGTGTTTTCTTAAAAAAACAGCAAAAGTTTAGAATTTTTCGATTCTTCAATTTACACCGAAAACACGACGTTGAATTCGCGCCAAACCGATGAAATTAGCAATATAAGTCAATGTTTTTTAAGTTAAGCCTTAATATATTATCAAAATAATTCATTGAATATTAAAAAAAAGTGCTTAATAACGTTAAATCTAATAAAAATTAATAAAAATGTTTTAATTTTTTTCCAAAATTTTTAATTTAGTAGTTTTGACTTGTTTAGAAAAATAAATTTGAGAATGAACAATTTTAGACAGTTGTAGGATAAATTTTAAAAAAAAAAAAAACTGTAAAGAAAGGTTTCTTAAAATAATATTCCATTTTTTAATTTGTTTAAAATTTCTCACATCTAAGTTATAATAAATAATATAAGATATAAAAATTTTTGAATATATTTTTAAAATTTTTAAAACATATTTCAGCCACTTGTAGTAGCCCGTTTCGTAATGGTTAGTGTGTAGAATTATTAGGCTAAAAGTCTTAAATTTGATTCAAAACTAAAAGATACCTTTGTTATAAAAAGTGCTTCTTACCTTAGCTATTTTAATTCGGCAGTAAATTGTAGGTCCCTTTCATTCCACACAAGAATGGTTGAGAGCTGTATGTCTCTAGGCCAATGATCCAATTTATTTATTTAAACATAATTTCAAATATATTTTTTGACAATTCGATATTTCAAAAATTAATGGGATGTTTTTTTTATGAAATTTCATTTAAAATGACAAAATGACTTTTAAACAATTAATTTTTAACATTGAAAATGTTTATAGGGTCGTTTTGATAAAAGTATGGTGTTACCAAAATGAACAAAGATAGAGAATGAACTCTAGCGTATAGGGGGAGAAAGATTGAATTTTTGGTTGGTGTTACCAAAAAAACTACCAAAATGAATAAAATGAAGAAAAAAACACAAGTGATGAATTTCAGCCAGCGTACCTACATGTTGATCATTGCCAACGGACGAGATTCAGTGGAGCAATGTATAAAATTCGAAAAATGATCGATTTGAGCCCACTTAGAAGCCTATAACTTTAGTTACAATTATTGGATGTTCAATATTAAGCTAGATAATTAAAGTTTAAATGACAGGCTACAAATCTGCATAAAAATGTTTGCAGAGGCGTAAAAAATTTCATACTAGAAACTTGAAAAATTGTCTTTTTAGAACTAATTTCATCATGGCAAAAGAAAAAAAAAAAACAAACAAAATATGTATGTATGTACATAGGTACGTACCTACAAAGAACATATTGATAGCAGGGAGAAGACGGTGGAGTGTGTGCAATAAAAAAAAACACGTGGCAAACAAAATTGGCTCTGCATCGGGCACAAAAATGATATACATTATGTTTATGTATGTAGGTATGTATGTATGCATGTAGGTATGTGCATGAACATTTGTAGTAGGTATTTTACAAATAATAAAATCGTAAAGGTTGGATTTGGTTGGTTTGTTTGGATTATAACTTCTGTTCTAATAATCGGATGTTTGAAGTTAAAGTCTTAAAATTAAGGTAAAATGTTAGGCTATACAATTTATGTGACAAAACTTAACTTACATCTATATCAACTTGATTGTTGAACCTAGAATATGCATATGTACCCACTTGAAACTCTTATATAAAATTATAACTTAAGTTCTATTCTAAGGAACAAATCATCAAGGTTAAGGTCTTGGTTAGCTTCTAACTTTTTCTAGAATATGCATAGGTACCTACTTGAACCTCTTACATAAAATTAGGTATTACTTAAGTTCTAAGGGCTAGATGCTCAAGGTTAAGGTATGCTTAGGTAAATCAGTCAAGAGGTAGGATTAACTTAGCTAAACAATTGAAATATTATAATCGAAAAGAGTCGATTTTGTTATAATTATCGGATTTTTGAAATTACGGTCTGAAAATGAATGTAAAATTTTGTCTAAAATAAATTACGCGACTCGATTTTTTACATTGATTAAAAGATGAGTTCAAAATATTTTAAAATAAATATTATAGAATAAAACAATGAGCAGAGGGGTTGGGCTTCGCATCAAATTCTTTGTAAATTTTGTCTCGATTTAAAAAAGGTTTGCCTGGACATTTAATCAAACACCCGGGTTGATTCAAAAACAATCAACTGAGTCGAGAACTAAGTTGAACCTTATATGATGTATGCTTTAATCGATCTGTAATAATTCAGTTACCTTTCTGCAAAGCTTAGCTAGGCAAAAATGTCAAATACCTAGATATACGTTAAGATAGATGGTACCTATATGTATTTTTAATTTCGTGTATAAGTGCTGTACCGGTGCGGATGAAAATGAGTATGATTGTGTAATTGCGAGATAAGCCACAATCAAGACTAAGATTCACATTATTAAAAAAATTAACAAATTAATTTAACCACCAACTGGGAAGTGACATTAAATATACAAATTGGTACTTCAGACTGTAGAATGGTTTCTAAGACAGTTTGTGAAGTTATAATGCAACAATAGTATACAAAATAAAAATCTCTAAGATTAGGCATGATTTTGTTTTATCGACGTAATACAAGTCATTTTCAATGTCCCCATAGTTACTCTATGAGTGAAATCTGTAAATTTTTTTTATAAAAAATGGTTACAAAATAGAATATTACACTTATTTGCCAAATAAAATTATTATTTATTTTTTTTTTTTTTTTAATCCGATTCAAGTTTTTGTTAATTTTTGTTTTGGTGCTCTAATACTTTTTTGTATGTACTAACATATTATTACTACCCTATAAAATGGGTATGCAATTTATTAAAATGTATTTCTTTTTAAACCATGAATGGCTCTATACTCAGGCTTCAAAGCCACATTAAAGAAAAAGAGGACGTTGGACCCAGCCGTGCGTTTTACTTATATTCAAAAAAAAAAAAAAACAAACATTCTTGAATCCACTTTCCAAAAGAAGAAGACAAAATTAAAATTATACCGCCAAAGAAATAATTTTTTTTTCCAATGAAATATCAGCGACAATTATATCTGACTATCATTGATACAATCACTTATCATCATCTAAGCCGATTCTATTCCTGTTTTAGTAAGATCAACATATAGGTAGGTACCTAATTATATAAAATACACAAGCACGTCCTCATTCAAATAAATGGATTGCATATTGCAAACATTGCATCTAAGAACCTCTTTTGGTAACAATCAATGGCACGAACATAAACACGACAGATTGGTGTCGGTGTTGCGTCAGATGAGTCAACCTTAACCAATAGCCATGCTAAAATATTGCGCCATTTTGCAGATAACTGAGCAAATTCCTGAATGAATTGATGATAAAATGGAAAGTAGTCCTACCAGATTTACTTTACACAAAAGGTGTGTCTTTTACTGAGTTTCTTGCTGCTGATTTTTTTTTTTTTTAAGATTTCGAATTTAAACAGAAGATACATAACAACAGGAGAGCTGGCGAAAAGGTGCTAAATTGTTTAATCATTTTTTTTTTGAGATGGAAAAAACGATCGATGCAAAGGCGAATTTTAAAGTTATGTATGAATACTTACTTTTCTTTAAAATTATATTAAATTATTGTGTAGATTAATGTATGTCAATAAACTTGACTATACTTACCAATGGCGATGATGCACGATGACATGAATGGATTCGCATTCATTTGCTATTAACAACTCAGAGTAGTGGACGGATAACTTTTAGAAATTTAAAATATAAATTTGAATTGTAAGCTTACAACTCCGCGATAAAGGGTTGCAAAGTGGCCAGTTCAAAGATGCGATGAATAACTTTATTGACAAAATGACATTGTAATTAAAAATTAAAATTTATAGTATGAAGAAACAAAAACTGGTACAGCACTTTAAAAAGGGGACCATACTAATTTAAAAAATTGATGAAAATCTATCCACTTATTAACGAGGCATAAAATTAAATGCAGGACATAGGTTACACAAAGTTGTTCTTATTTACGAGCACACTGTAGTTTTTAAGGCTGAATATTAAAAACATATTCATCTATATTTAAAATAAATAAATTAGGTATGAGATTGATGTTACGTCACCTACAAAAAATTTAGTTCTGTTTAAGGTGGTTATAATGTAAGTATGCACAAATGAACAATACAGTTCCCGAAGATATACATATACGTGGAACTTAAGTTCAAACTGAAAAATTGTTTAAAATCAATGGCGCAAAATTTTAAACAACCTATTGTTTTGTTAAGGGCTTAGCATAATTAGTAGTTAGCAATTTGCTAAACATTTAGTAATTTAATAGTTCTTCAAAAATTGTAATCCTTTTTTTTCCCACTGTCACGCCCTCTTTTCTTCTTATTTCTTAGTTTCTCGGAATCGGTCGGAAACATCTCTATTTATCGATAACGACTCAAATTATTTGAATGAAATTTTCACATCTTTAGTGTTTTTTAGTTTTTCGCAAACGACTCTAACGATTTGGTTGAAATTTGTAGAGTTTGTTCAAATAAATGAGGAAATTTTTTTAAAAATAAAATCCGCCCAATTTTCTTAGAAATTGGGTTCTCGATAATGGCTCTAACGATTTGGATAAAATTGGGAGGTAGTGTTCTGATGAACAAGAAATTCAAAAAATATCTTCAGGAAAATCCCCCTATTGCCACGCCTACTTTTATTGCCACCACTGCCACCACTTTTCTTATTTCATGGTTTCTTCCAAATTACTCCTACAGTATGGATAACATTTTGAGCATAGTTTAGTCGGGTTGTACCTATACCTCCACACATGATGAGATATGTTTTCTTATAATATGTAGATATATATTTCCACATAACATGTGAAGATACACGTGGAGAAACCTTGACATATGTGGAGATGAATGTGGTGATACCTTGAAATTTGTGGAGATGCATGTGGAAATACATCCACACTTGTGAAGTTACAAGTGAAGATACCTCCACATTATGTGGGGATACATGTGGGAGATAATACATATATGTATGTATGTGAAGTCTTCAGGCAGGGGTCTATATCAAAAGATCGAATGATATCTGGATTTACCATCACGACAGTAAACAAAACTTAAAGCCAATTTTTTTAAGTTTGTTATAGTAAATTTAATAAAATAAAAAAGTATTGGTCGCCCAGATATTTCTGGTTATGAGAACAATTTTTGTTTAAAATATTATATATATTCTGTTAAAAAAAAAACTGTGTTTAATAAAAATAAAAAGTAAAAAAAAAGTTTTGTACACTTTAATAACTTTCTGACACTTTTTCTGTAAAAGAATTATCAAAATCAGTCGAACCGTTTTCGAAAATATTCGAAATAAAAAAAAAAGTTTTATGGGATAATAAGCATTTTTGAAATTTTTTTCCACTAAAAAGATGCTTTCACCCATTAAAATACATTTAAAGTTTTCTTTTTTACTGCTTAGAAAAGGACTCGAAACCACATTTCAAGGTTAGTCAAACAAGCACTATATTTTTTAAAACTATACTATTTTTGTTTCCAATATTCAATACCTTATGAGTACCTTAAGTACTCTCAGATCTGGGAATTATTTTAGATTCAAAATTGACCTTTAATGATCACTTAGATCACATTATTAAAAAAGCTAATAAAACACTAGGATTTATTAAACGTTTCTCACGTGACTTTAAAGATCCCTATGTTCTCAAGCTTCTGTTTATTTCGTTTGTGCGACCCATTCTTGAGTACGGCTGTGTGGTCTGGGCTCCTCACTACTCTATTCACAAATCAAGGCTTGAATCAGTTCAGCGAAGGTTTTTGCGATTCTGTCTCCGTTTTCTTCCTTGGTCCAAGGAATCAGCACTTCCCTTGTATATTCATAGGTTGGTTTTAATAAATCTTCCATCACTTGAAAACCATCGAAAATATATCCAATACTGTTTCATTACTGGTTTATTAAATGGAAAGATTTCATCTTCCTCAGTTCTTTGCAGACTGAATTTTAACTTTAGCCACACAAGCTTAAGATTACGGCAACCTTTGTGCCAAATTTTTAGTAGGTCAAACTATGGTGTTAATAGTCCTTTGAATCAGTTGATTGCAATATATAATAAATTTTACTTTCTTATATCTTCTGTAAATGACAACTTGAAAGTATAAAGTTCAAGACTATAGCGTAAAATTTTAAACCATTTAGTACGATGTTAAAGCATTTTTACTATGACAAAATGGCTTTAACATCGTACTAAATCGTTTAAAATTTTGCGCTTATGTTTTTAAGAGCAATAGATTATAACTAGATTTAAGAGATAATAATATGTAACGTTAGCATTTAACGGTCTCCAATAAATACCATAAATTGAAAATAACGATTCCTTAATTTTAGTAAGTAAGTTTTCCTGACTTAACGGATCAAGAACCAGATTACAAGCTATTAAATAAGGTTTTTGAATGAAAATATACCTACTCATAAAGTGCATAATAATTATAAAATCTGATATTTTTTTAGCAACCATAACAATATTTGAATTTTAATTACTGAAAAATGTCAAACTCCTATTGTATAGGTTATTTGAATACCACCACTACTTTTTCTCGTCATTAATACTTGCTTGGTGCGCACAAACGATTTTCATACTACTTTAATGACTATAACCCATCTTCAATTTAATTAAAAAAAAAAAAAACTTTCTTCTTTAAATTAAATATGAACTCAACCAACACACCCTCCTAACTTTGAAATTGACTTTTAGAACAGAAGCATTGAAGCGATATTTTACAACTTTTTTAAGTAGGTAATAAGTTTTACATTTTTCATTTAAACTCCACAACAGTTAAATAATCAAGACACTCGTGTGTGTCAATAACAACATTTCTCCCCTTGAGTACTAACTTTTTTTTACTCTGTTTAACTTAAAAACAGACATTGAAAAATGTGTCTAATAGGTACATATTTGATGTCTATATAATATGAATTATTATCAACTTTATTAATTTAGTAATATAGTCCTCTGAGACCTAACAATAGGTACATATATGTAGTATTGAGATTCTTACAGAGAAAAAAAAAAAACAATAATAAAGGGTAAATTTTCATATATCCTGAAGCAAGTCCCCTTTTGATAACTTGAACATTTACTCTCCATCATAAAATGATCCAACGCACCCCAATATTAATATAATATTGATTTATGAATACACAAATTGATATTGATAGAAATTCTATTAAAAGCATCACTTCTATATTATTGATTGCATTGCAATAATACAGGGATTTTGTTCCAAAAATAATTAATTCTGTGGTGCTCTGTCAAACTCTCGATATTCTTGTATTGTCACTTTATCTCTCTGACATGATAGAACTGTTTCTGTGTGACTGTCAATTCTTTGATCCTTCAAACCTGTCACATTTCAATAACCTAAAACCAATTAGACTGTAGCGTAATTACACCTGACGACCGACAAAAACGATTTGACTTCCTATATACATTCCGTTACATTCCAATTCCATATAATGTACGTTATTAATTTTATTGATGCTATGAGACCGGAGGGCATCTTCGATCGATGGTGTCTGAATTGATTGTGACAGCATCTTTCTTCCAATTTCACCAAATCTGCTAATGCATATATTATTGTAAGTTGGTAATATCTGACCCAACCTTCCATCGATATAACAAAAATATTCAAAGATATACAAAAATGATGATGAAAACAAAACTTACATAAAAGTCAAAGTTCTCTTTCACACATTCACACCTTTCTTCTTCTTCTTCTTCTGTGGAAGTTTTACAATTTCTTTACGTCTCGACGTCTCGTCGTCTCGCCATAGAGCTAGAGCAAACAGAACTGCCACAGCTTCTTTTATGAAAAGATAGCAGCTATCGATAATGAGATGGAGCTTTTCTAAACCTAGCTAAAATAACCATCATGATGTCTTCTTATGCGCGGGGTTATTAAAAAAGGGCGGCACGTGGCGGGAGGCCCGCGTGAAGTGGTATTAAAATATCGAAAAGTGTTAGTAAAGAAAATAGTAAAACTTACGGATACGGGTATAACAAAACATAACCTTTTAAGTTGAAGTTAAGCATTTTACATGCTTAACTCTTCTTCCCATCGATTTGTTTATTATTATTATTTTTTTTTCTTCGTTTTGTTCAGAAGAAGCTGAATAAGGAAAGAAGAAAGCAAATGCTTGCCCAAATATCATTTAAAAAAAAAAAGCACAAATATGTATCTCAGAGGTCTTTTAGTCATAAATCCGGGAGTGGGAGAAAAGATACACAACACAAAAGGCTTAGCCACCGCATTATATGAGAAATTATGACTAAAACCCATGTAAAGGTGTGTGTGGTACTAAAACGCAGGTAGACTGATGAAGGTATGGCTTGGCTCTCTTTTTTTTTTTTTTTTTTTTTTGGTTGAGGTTGATACTGCAAGGTAAAAGATTTTCGTTTTCATAATTTGTTTTTAATTTTACTTTTTTTTTTTGGTTATATTCGTTGGTATTTTTTTATATTATATTTGTCGCTTGGCTTCGACTGCGACTCTCTACATATCTTAACCTACCTACCTACCTACTTGCTATTCATTTGTATATTATCTTATTGTGTTTGGTATCTATGTGTGTTTGCATAATAATTTAGCTCGATATATTTTCGAAATTGTTTAAAAACAGCCTGACACTGACGGAAAATTATCAAACCGCAGCTTGTTTCATTCGAATAAACACACAGTGAATCGGGTGGTGTTTCATCAATTGAATCTAAATTTATTTATTTATCGAACAAAATCGAAACCAAAAAAAACCCTTTTATTCAATATGAAATTCTTCATTGTGTCCGTTTGTGTCCTGCTCTTAAGCAATGGAATATACGCTCAACAAATCGATAATAATTCAGTGGATACACCAAATACTAGTGGATTTGAAAAGTGCCTGGATGCTGATTCGATTTCCTGTCTTCAAATGACGGTACGGATTAAGGATAACTTTTTTGTGAAATAATTTTGTTTATCAAAATTTACAATTATTATTACCTACATATTGAGAGTGAAAATTCAATTAAAGTGAAAGTGAATATTAATAATTGAGTGAGATCGAACTGATTAAAAAAAAAATTAAGTTAACATCATAAGGGGATTCTAGTGGGTTCAGTGGCTTAAATTATCATGCAAATCCTTGAAGCACATTTTAATTTTAAATCAATAGTCTGAGTGTTGTTACGATTTTCATTTAAAAAAAAAATAGGTATTCATAATTTAAGCTTTCAGCTTATTTTTGCTTCAAAGTCATGATCTATTTTGACATTAATTGTCTCTTAATTTCTCCAAAAAATCAATAAAAACTGATTTTATTAAATATTTTTGCTAAGAAGAAAATTGTGAAATTAATTAAAGTCATAGTTTTTTGGAATAACATCACTAATATATTTTTTGTTTTAATAATTAAATATATAAATTTAGTTTTGTCTATCCCACTTCTGATCCAATGTCGGAATTACTTTTTTTGAATTTCTACATTTCGAAAATATTTGTTACTTTAATCCTACTTCTGATTCAAGACTACAATATTCACAAATTTAGTTACATTTATTTCTACTTCTGATCCAAAATTCTTCTGATGTTCAATCTTCTTAATTTTTTTACACATTTCACTGATGATTTCTTACTTTAATGTACCTTATTTATTACAATCAAGAATAAGTAAGATTTTGTAAAGATATAATAATCATTAATTCATACTTGGAAGTGAATGCTTCAAAGCTCTTTAATTCTTCGATAAATAAAATTAACTTTCCAAAATACAAGAATTACATACCATACTTTTAAATTATATTAACATTTTTTTTCACAAAACAAAAGGAAATATTTTAACTGTTTTTATACAAATGAGATAATCCTACTTCTGAATTGTAACACCTGCAATTAAATAATTAATAATAATAATAATTATTTTTTTTTTTCATTTCAGCTCTTCCGTCGTGCCAAATCGGTCTTTGATAATCCACAAATTGAAGTATTCGGTGGTGTTTCTCTAATCAAAGACACTCAAAGCCGTCAAGGCAAGGCCCTAGATGATAATTCATTTGCTGTCGAAGTAGCACCAACTGTCGAAGCTCGTACCAATGAAATGAGCACATATTTCATCAATAGCATTAAAAACTTCTTTGCTGAACGTTCGTTAAGTTTTAACTTTGCCAACACTGCTCGCAGTATTGCTCGTGCAATTCCAGCTGATATCAAAGATGACATCAAAGAATTGATCTCTGAAGCCCGTACTGGAAAGAAGAAGCGTCTTTTGAAGAAATTCTTGCCAATCATTTTGGGAATTGGTGCTAAGGTTGCACTTTTGGGTGTTGCTTCAATGTTCGGTGTCTTGTTGATGGCCAAGAAGGCTTTGGTTATTTCGGTTCTTGCCCTTGGTGTGGCAATTATTGCTGGTATTGGAAGTAAAGTAGGAAGCGCAGCTGGTGCTGCATCTGGTCTTCTTGGAGGTCTCTTCTCAAAGGGTGGCGGACTTTTGGGTAGTTCATCGAATTTGGTACCAAGCACTTCATCTGGATGGGATTCAAGCGGAGCATATAGCTCACCTGTTGCACAATCTCTCGCTTACAATGGCTACAAGCAAGCCAGGCGGTAAAGCAAAGATGATATAATGTGGCCATTTTGAGATATCGTGATTTTCCTTAAATTGAGGAGATGAAGATATTGTTAAATATTTTTTTTTAATTTTTTTTTTTTGCAAATTAATTTATTTAATTTATTTTAAAACTATTACTGCATAGCAAATTATTTAATTTTATGAAGAAAAAAACAAATGTTATTAATGGCAGTGCGTGTGTGTGTGTAATATTTTACATAATATGCATTGCTTTTAAGCTAGCAAAGAACAAAGACAAAAAAACTATATTTCAGGTTATAACTGTAAAAAAAACAACAACTATGTAGAGTTGCATGCAACTAGTCCATATCTTTTTTTTTTTCGAATCTATCAATCTGTCAATCTATCTTTATTGTTTTATCTTAATTCTATTCATTTCTGTAATTTCTTTTTTCAAATATCTTTGAATCATCATTCTTTTTTTCATATTCTTTCTTTTGCATGTTACCTACCTATACTTTATCTATAAATCTGTTCTGTATATTTTTTTTTTAATTTATCTGTCAAACTTGAACTATCTTAACACTATCTTGATTTCATTTCTAAAATTTCTAACCTATTATTTCCATCTAAACTATCTTTTACTTCTTTCAAATGCATCGTATAATACTTTTTTCATCAAAACTATCTTTCGACTATCAGATACTTCTTATATACTGTTTTCATCTAAACTTTATCTTAAAACTATTACAAACTTTCTGTTTCTATATATCTTAGTTTTCAATTTAATTTCTATCTTTTTCTAAATCAATCTATAAACTTCCATCTTTATTTTCTTCTGTCTATACCATGTGAACCTCATTAAAAAAGCCAAAACTATTTTATAAAAAAAAACTCATCTTTTATCTTTTTATTTCTCTAAAACTGCAATCTTCTCTCTTTCTCTTTTTCACTATCCTATTTTCAGTTCTTCTATTGTTCATTCCATCTCAACATCGAAAGTGTTGCCTTTTGTAATAAAATCTACATCGAATTTTTAGATAACCGAAATATAAAAAATTTCTATAAAACAAAAATTATAGCTGTCTTTCTTTATTATTTCAATAGGTATAGCTACCTAGGAAAAAAAGTGTATCTACGCATAAATTAATAATAAGAGTCAGAAGAATTGTTATATCAAAAGTTTCATCTGTTCGGTTTGGCATTTTTAAATGCTTCTATAGCATTTCTGATCTTTATCATCAGAGCACGAGCCGTTGCGTATAATACGACTGCAAAAGTCCAAGACCTTTTGACCAATTTTTCACACTCATAATTATTATAATAATCAAGCATTTTAGGCTTTTGAATGAGAATGAGTTCAAGAAGCATAAAAACACAATCTGTATCTTTGTATCTCATAACATATTTTTTGGATTGTTATAAGAGTGAAACTGAGATAACCATTTTTTTCTTGTCCGACACAGAAAACTTTCAAAGCTTAAAGAGTTATCCAATGCATGTTTTATGTAAGTTTGACAGTTTAGATACACATTTCATAAATTATTTAGCTCACATTATGTGTCATTGGATACGAGCGATATTTTATTTTATTTTTTTAATTGACATTTCTTTGAATTACGCCATCACCATGTGGAAAGTATAAATGTTTTTTTTTTTTTTCTCTTTAATTTTGTTTTTTGTCTACGATTTTCGTATCTTTCACTCTATGGGGGTTTTTACCAAATGGATTAATATTATAAGCTTCTTGTTGTTTTGTTTAGTTCTGCGTGCCAAGAAAGAGAAATTTCCTTTAAAATTAATATACCAAAGTGTTTTTATTTATTTGATTGAAATGAGCAGTATTGGACAATTGGAGAATAAAATTTCCATCGTCATCGTCATTTGGTAAAAGGGGTTACTGTCTGCAGATGATGTTTATTTTTATTCATTTTGTTTTGTTGGCATAGAGCTTAAAGAGACGTATCATTTTACTTTCGCTGTCATGGGTGATAAGTGTTTTAATGGTTGAACATCTTAAAATTAATGAGAAAAGTAATAAAAAGGTGTTAACTAGTTAGTGGTTTTTTTTTGTGCAGTGTTTGCAATTTGTAATTAAGTGTTAATAATAAAAATTAAAGAAAGTGTTTGGCGAACGAATCGTGCTACATTAAAAAATTCAAATAACTTTTTTTAATCAATGTATTTTATTTATTTTTGTTTTGAAAATTAAATTTTATTTAATAAAATATCTAATTCTTTTTGAAGATGATAGACCGTAAATGACCGCATTCATTACGGGATGAAATAGGGATCGCTTAAATTACTGTTTTAATCGATTGCTTCAATTCAGTCGATTGCATTGGTTTAGTTTTGTATACCTCTGGCCTGACATAACTCAATAAAAAAAAAAAACCTGGTGCAGTCAGGTCAGGTGCCCTTGGTGGCCAGGAGAAAGTAGAGTTTCATGATATTCATTTTTTTTGGAATGGCAGGATTAGGTTCCAAGAAGAATAAAGGTGGAACAACTGCCTACACAGCCAGACCGCTAATGGCAGATCTTACAATATTGTCAGATCTGTCAGTGAAAAAACTGTCCCAAATATCTTACAATCGTCTGGACACACAATTTTATTATTGTCAGACGATTAGGACATTGTCAGACTCATTGGTCATTGTCACATGTTTTCATTGAAAACATCTTACAATTGCTGACAATTTCTTCATTGTTCGAAATGTCAATGAGAGATAAAAAAAAACATCTGTATTGGAAATTTTTAGTTTTTGCACAACTGAATAAATAAACTCAAAAAGAATATATCTATATTGCTTTATAAATATTTTCTTTTTGAGTTTATTTATTCAGTTCACTTCAATTACATTTTATATCAATTCCTTGTGTTGTTTAGTTTTATTCGGAATAAATTAAGTGCTCATGCTCGGCCGCCATTTGTCTTTTATTAATAATTCTTTTTAGCATGTTGTTGATTTTTTGTCGCATTTCTGAATAAAAATAGATAAAAAATCTAACAATGGAGGAGGCATCAATGGTCGAAAATATTACATAATATTATATTAAAAGGAGAGAAGAAAAAGATTCTTTATTTAATGCAGAGGAAATCGATAAGAATGCTGCAGAACATCCGCCAAGTAATGATGCCTCCCCCCAAAAGATGAAAACAATCAAAACAACTTTGTATAGATCTGCCAACCGTTTGAACAGAAAATTTTCAAGCTGACAATTTTTTCAGATATAATATTGTCCGAAAATTGGCAGACAAGAGCTGACCATCAAATTGTCAGACTTTTGGATGAAATCTACCAACCGTGTGAACGGACAATTTTTCATTGTAAGAAATATGTCAATTGTCGGCTAATTGTCAGCTATTGTCAGACCATTGACAGTTCTGACAATATTGTAAGATCTGACAATCGTCTGTACTTATCTTAACTCTCATTTGCACGGATAAGTTTCGAGTCGAAACGCTTGGATTTGCCTGTATTCACGAGTATACAGCCGCGACCGTATCCTGAACCCAACATAGGTATTTCAATGAAACGGTCTTATTGCGATGCTTCCACGCTCGGAAAACATGTTTACTAGCCTCATAATGGTCCATCTACTCGGGGAAGTGGCGCCAAACTCCTGCCTAAATTGCAATGCAAAGCATGGTACCCGCTGCACTATCTAAATCCTCGTTTCGTTATACAAAGCATTCATTACAATAAATTTAAATAGTATGTAACCTAGAAAATAAAAAAAAATATGCCGATTACTTACATAAAAAAAAAGTTATTACATTTTGTTTTTGTACCACTATTCGTGTGGGTACCACCTTGTATTTCTTTATAACGATAATCGCTGTGTCTTGCTCGTCTGCTGGATGCATATCATTTTTGAAGAAGTATATTTCCATGACTGTCGACTTTCTGTAGTATACTTTTGGGGATCAACTCCGGTTATAGTATCATAATTTTAATGGGTGATTTTTTAAGAGGTTTAGAACTTTTTTTTAAAAAAAAACACAAAAAATTCGAAAAAATGAATGAAATATTTATTTGAATCGATAGTTTGAACCTTGCAATTTAATGTTTAAAGATAATTTCATGCAAATGTTGACCGCGGCTGCGTCTCAGGTAGCCCATCCGCTGAGTCCAATTTTGGCATACTCTTTCACACATATCGGCCGGTATCTCACGAATGAATGCATGGATGTTGGCTTCCAGTGCGTCAATCGAAGCGGGCTTGTCCCTATAGACATTAGCCTTGACATACCCCCACAAAAAATAATCTAATGGTGTCAAATCGCACGATCTAGGCGGCCAATTGACCGGCCCGAAACGTGAAATTAACTGTTCACCAAACTCGCCTCGCAATTGCGCCATTGTTTCGCGTGCTGTGTGGCATGTGGCACCGTTTTGTTGAAACCACATATCATGCAAGTCAAGAACTTCCATTTCGGGCAAAAAAAAGTTTGTTATCATCGCTCGGTAGCGTTCACCATTGACAGTAACGCTGCGATTCGCATCATCTTTGAAGAAATATGGCCCAATAATGCCGCCGGCCCATAAACCGCACCAAACAGTGGCTTTTTCGGGATGCATTGGTAGCTGTTGCAATGCTTCTGGCTGATCTTCACTCCAAATGCGGCAATTTTGCTTATTTACGTAAGCATTCAACCAAAAATGAGCCTCATCGCTGAACACAATTTTTCGATAAAAAAGCGGATCCTCGGCCAGCTTTCCAAGAGCCCATTCACCAAAAATTCGGCGTTGTGGTAGGTCGGCTGGCTTTAGTTCTTGCACCAGCTGTATCTTAAAAGGCTTTACGCCCAAATCCTTCCGCAAAATTTTCCACGTAGTGCTGTAACAAAGGCCTAACTGCTGGGAACGGCGCCGAATCGACATTTCGCGGTCTTCTGTCACACTAGCTGATACGGCCGCAATATTTTCTTCACTACGCACAGTACGTAAACGTGTTGGTGGTTTAATGTCCAACAAAGTAAATTTGGTGCGAAATTTGGTCTCAATCTTCCGAATAGACTGCTCAGAAGGTCGAGAATGCCGACCATAAAATGGAAGCAGCGCGCGATGAACATTTCGAACCGAGCACGAATTTTGATAGTAAAATTCAATAATTTGCAAGCGTTGTTCATTTGTAAGACGATCCATGGTTAAATTGCAAACCAAACTGAAGCTGTTTGACAGTGACACAAGGTACTAAACACACGTCAGCTGTCAAAACCAGTGTTGCCAAAACCAAACCAGCTAAAAAATCACCCGTTAGATTATGGCGGAGTTCTAACATTTTGCAAGCAAGCTGACTAAATCATTTGAGTTTGCATGATTTCTTGTTATGAAAAGATCAGTGATTTGAATCTGACATTGTGCAAACATTCCTAAGTTCTTCAATCTCTTAATCTTTATACATACTTAAAACATTTAGGAGGTATACAAAAACTGTTAACAAAATAAAACAATTGCACCTAAAATTTTCTACCCCATTTGAGAGGCTAAGTGCTCGTTTCCCGATCTCTGAGTCGGCGAATCAGAACTTTACTTGATTGATTTTCCTACAATTTTATGTCAAAAAAGTTCTAATTAGCTTAATTAGAACTTAACTCAGAGATTGTGACACAGACCCTAAGTGTAAGAATTTTTAATAATGTATTGAAAATTTATAAAGTCAAAATTCAAAATACATTTTATAAAGTGAACTGTAGAGTGTAGATATATGTAATAGATACTGAAAACCGTACTGGTCCGAAAGACGATTGAAATTCAATATGGAATGTTAAATACACCTCAACATGAAGAGTTCTTCCTTCAGTAAAGGGTTGATCATGGTTTTGTTTTTGTTGTTCTCATTCGGTAGGTCCGAAATGCAGCTGGTGGTATATGATAACTTGTGTTTCCTCGTGCCACTATCAGTCAGTGTTGCCATAAAATATTTTTGGAAATCGGGATATTACCGCATCTTATATCGGTGTTACCATCGGGGAATAATTTTGTTTGTTAAGTTGAAATAATTACTACTGTTTTTAAAAGAAAGAATTGTTGTTATTTTATTTTTGTAAATTGATATTAGGTGTGTGTTTTTCCAAGTCCATTTAGAATTGGACGAAAAACACGACATCGGAGTAAAGCGATTTACACGTAAATATTTATACAACAATAACTAAAGTATATGTGGTGGACTTAGCTTATAAGTCCACATAATTTTCGGGTATTAACTTTAATCCAGATACAAACTACATTTACGGGTGGGTACTAATTATCATTTTGCTATCGATTCCATAGTTGCAAGTAAGTAAGTAAGTAAGTAAGTTATTCATTTATTTCTTGGTATCATACATCATTTACAAAAGTTTTTAATGAATTTTAAAGCTTGGCTTTGCCGTCAGCTCAATTTTCAATTTTCGATAGTTGTATATGGAAACTTCAAATTGAATCGAATGAAACAATTTTTTTCTTCATGAAAACAAAATGGCAATAATTGTCGTTGAATTAAATTTAGAAATTAAGTTCTATGGTTTTATTTAATTTTATTTTATCAAGCGGAATAATTTTCTATATGAGTTTTCTTTTTAATTTAATGTTACATGGGTCATAAGATTTTAACTTGAAGCCAATTTCTGAGTTTTGCTGAAAAGTTTGGTTAATTTAATATATCTATGAAATAATATGAACCATCAATGGAAACGCTAAACTTTGATTTCTCCTTTTGACTGATCAAATTATTTTCCGAAATGTTTCAATTTTTATATAAGATATTAACAGTTCCTATTATTAAACTTTCTAAGTCGAGATTATTTACGTTATTTATTTATTTGCCTTATTTACATCAAAAATCTGTGTATCGGAAATATCGGGAGAAATACGATAAATCGGTGTTTCTGGCAACACTGCTGCCAGTAAATACTATTTAGTCATAATATAGATCATCGTCGCTCCCATATTTTCGTGCGCTTTATATTCTAATGTGGTTTGTATTTCTCGGTCCGATTTTCGGGAACGAGATGGTGAAGCACATTAACGTCACGATGATAATAGATCGGTCGCAGCCATAGTTGGTTGTTGATTTAGTTTGCAGATATCGGTCTGCTTCCAGTTACCGCTATTTGGACCGAGATTTTGTTTTACTTTTATTAATTCCCGGCGATAAAAGACGCGAAGAGAGTTTATTTTTTTAACAGTTTCTAAAAAATTTATATTTTTGTATCGACTATTCGTATTCTTTTAGCTTCAATTTTTTGTTTTTATAAAGTTCACTTTTTATTTCCCATACCAATTAATGAAAATCTTACTTTACTTAAAAACGTTTTAGCAAAACTAAACAGTAGATATTTGTTTACATGTAAGCTATAATTTTATAAAAAAATTACCTGGAAAAGTGTTATAAATAGTACCTCCCATAGAACCATTTTTTATTTTTAGTTTTTTCAAAAACGATTTAAATTATTTTAATTAATATTTTTATGGAGAATGTTTTAAAAACCTTTAATATAAGTATTGTTAACCAAAATTTATTTTTTTTTTGATTTTTTAAAAAGGTAAACAATTGTTTTGAGAACTTAATAATTCAAAAATCACTTGCTCGATTTTTATTAAACTTGGCACCCAGAAGTTTTTTTTTTCAACATAATCTAACAGGTTTTAAAAAGAAATAATTCTTATCACCAAACATATAACGGTTAATACAAGTGTTTAAAATTCGTTAACATTTTGCTCAGTAACGACTCCTACGATTTTGATTAAAATTTGTATCTGACCCAATATCAATACGATCAATTTTTTATTTATCGATTATAAACGATATCTCTCATACAACCATTATTTTGGTTTAAGACTTGTTCATTATCTGTTTAACTGATTTGATTTACACAATTTTTCAAAAAAATAATTATTTCTTAAAAATTCGGTATTGCGAAAATGGGCAGATAATTTTTTTTTTAAATTGGTTTTTTTAACTCCGCATAAATAAATATGTACTAAACATTTTATACATACACAATTATTTTTTGTAAAAAACTGCTCCAACAATTTTTTTAAATTTATTTTTTCATAAATAGAGATTTGTTCCAGAAATTAGATGATGTACATGTACATCGCGTATCTAAGTGAAAAAAATAATACTAACTTTAACTAAACTATTTTTTTGCCAGGATGCATAAAATATAGACTCCCATTATCCCATATCTAATTTATTTCTTTTATCCGGTGAATAGTTTTTAAAATATAAACACTTTAAAACCACAATGTGATCTTACATAAGAACAAGTTGGTGCATTTTATTTATTTTAAGTTTAAATTATTTTATTGATTTTTTTTCAGCAAAACATCCTAATTTTCCATTTCCCTCGTCTATTTTTGTTTAGCATTGATAAATAATTAAGTTTAAATAAATGTATGTATAATCTAAAAAAATCCTTAAAATCCCAAGAGTAAGTTCAAGCAACTTAGACGTGCATTTTATTTACGCTAGCGGTGCAGTGGTTTGAAAAATGTATACTTTTTAACAAAAAAAAAACTATGTTAAATGTATGGTAAATTTCCGTAAGTCTTTTGCTACTGCGAACAAAGTGATGCAGTCTTTTTTGTGTTAAACTGTTTAAAATATAATTAATTAAAAATTGAATCCTCTGCATTTCAACCACTTTTATCACCCCCTTAAAATATTAGCTTTATTTTCCAATTTAGAGTAGGTACCTACATACTTTTTAGGCCGTAGGTATATAGGTACTCGTAAAGTACACATGATCATTTTCGAAAAACTGAAGTTTAGTTTTAATAATTTACCGTGAAAAACTGAAAACAAAAAAAAAATGTAGCGCTTTTGTTTTTTCCCAAAAATTGTTGCTTTGCTGCATAATTTAACATTTGTCGGCTCGGAAGAAAATTATGCACAACTCAATTAGTAATTCAATTTTTCAGAAAAATCAACAGCCCATTTTTCAGAATTATAGGCAGATACCTACATACTACAGGTACGTAAAATATTGCAATTTCAAGTAAAATGGGCGTAGAAAAGTTTGCACTCAACGAAAACTACTTTAATAATTTTAAATGGAAAATATTTTAAAATAAGTATAGAATACCTATTAGTATAATAATATGCCCAAGTACCATAACTTCAAAAACATCTATACCACCTACACTTGATTTGTTTTATTAGGTCTTCATTAATCATTCTATGCATGTAGGTATGTATATTATTCTTATGGAAATGTGTAGCTATGTGATAGATGAACTGAAAATTTGAAGCTTCACCTCAGGTATATTCCAGTAATTATATTTGAATTTTGATATTGGATTAAATTCTGAGAACTCAGGATTAAACGAAAAATAATTTATAGAATCCTAATATTTGTATTACAAAATCTAACAGAAGCAATACACGTACATAACCCACTACCACTACCTATGTACCTATAATATGTTTAGTACATTTATTAAACTTATTTTGAATAATGCATTTTGTTTATTATTATCTATGTGGAATGGAGTACGGACAGAATGTGTACATTACTGAACAAAATTCTTAGAATGTTGGAAAAAGTATTTAATGTCAAGAAAAAGTGCCTCTCATTTAAGAAGTTCGGATTTATCAGAAAACGATCACACTGTGGTTTTAAAGTATGCATGTTACTTAAGCCGGGTCCACACTTATCTCGTGTGGTGTTTTGTGGAGTCGTGTGTTGCTATCGCTTAAATAAATTTAATAAGCGTAGAGCCATATTTGTCTCGTGTGATGTGGTGTTGTGTTGTGTTGTGTCGAAATAAATCTTTTACCGATTTTGCCATACCACGCTGTGGCAGAGTCATATTCTCCAATGAGAAAGATAAGAGAGTGTTAGGGGAAGAGAATATGTAAATAGCAAAAAAAAAATTAAAGTTTGCAAGACAAAATTTTGATTATTTTGTACATTAAGCGACACAACACATCACTCTACAAGACACCACACGAGATAGGTGTGGTTCCGGGTTTACACTTCAGCGTTGAATAAATACAAATAGAAGGAGACACTCTACAACTCAAGCACCTCAAAGCGCTAGAACGATTCATGCGGCGAAACTCAGAACCGAGTTTTCACCGTTAAACTGAGAGTAAAGAGACCTTTCCATCCATGTACGCCATTTTTTAAATCTCCACAAAAAAATTTTTCATCACTTTTTGACAAAACTTGCGATGCCGGCATCGTTAAAAACTTTAAAAATCAAAATCTCTTTGAAACCCGATATCTCCGCAACCAAGCCTCGTTGGTGGTTGCGGTTTTCACCGTTAAACTGAGAGTAAAGAGACCTTTCCATCCATGTACGCCATTTTTTAAATCTCCACAAAAAAAATTTTTATCACTTTTTGACAAAACTTGCGATGCCGGCATCGTTAAAAACTTTAAAAATCAAAATCTCTTTGAAACCTGATATCTCCGCAACCGAGCCTCGTTGGTGGTTGCGGTTTTCACCGTTAAACTGAGAGTAAAGAGACCTTTCCATCCATGTACGCCATTTTTTAAATCTTCACAAAAAATTTTTCATCACTTTTTGACAAAACTTGCGATGCCGGCACCGTTAAAAACTTTAAAAATCAAAATCTCTTTGAAACCCGATATCTCCGCAACCGAGCCTCGTTGGTGGTTGCGGTTTTCACCGTTAAACTGAGAGTAAAGAGACATTTCCATCCATGTACGCTATTTTTTAAATCTCCACAAAAAAATTTTTCATCACTTTTTGACAAAACTTGCGATGCCGGCATCGTTAAAAACTTTAAAAATCAAAATCTCTTTGAAACCCGATATCTCCGCAACCAAGCCTCGTTGGTGGTTGCGGTTTTCACCGTTAAACTGAGAGTAAAGAGACATTTCCATCTATGTTCGCCACTTTTTAAATCTCCACAAAAAAATTTTTCATCACTTTTTGACAAAACTTGCGATGCCGGCATCGTTAAAAACTTTAAAAATCAAAATCTCTTTGAAACCCGATATCTCCGCAACCGAGCCTCGTTGGTGGTTGCGGTTTTCACCGTTAAACTGAGAGTAAAGAGACCTTTCCATCCATGTACGCAATTTTTTAAATCTCCACAAAAAAATTTTTCATCACTTTTTGACAAAACTTGCGATGCCGGCATCGTTAAAAACTTTAAAAATCAAAATCTCTTTGAAACCCGATATCTCCGCAACCGAGCCTCGTTGGTGGTTGCGGTTTTCACCGTTAAACTGAGAGTAAAGAGACCTTTCCATCCATGTACGCCATTTCTTAAATCTCTACAAAAAATTTTTCATCACTTTTTGACAAAACTTGCGATGCCGGCATCGTTAAAAACTTTAAAAATCAAAATCTCTTTGAAACCCGATATCTCCGCAACCGAGCCTCGTTGGTGGTTGCGGTTTTCACCGTTAAACTGAGATTAAACAGACCTTTCCATCCATGTACGCCATTTTTTAAATCTCCACAAAAAAATTTTTCATCACTTTTTGACAAAACTTGCGATGCCGGCATCGTTAAAAACTTTAAAAATCAAAATCTCTTTGAAACCCGATATCTCCGCAACCGAGCCTCGTTGGTGGTTGCGGTTTTCACCGTTAAACTGAGATTAAACAGACCTTTCCATCCATGTACGCCATTTTTTAAATCTCCACAAAAAAATTTTTCATCACTTTTTGACAAAACTTGCGATGCCGGCATCGTTAAAAACTTTAAAAATCAAAATCTCTTTGAAACCCGATATCTCCGCAACCGAGCCTCGTTGGTGGTTGCGGTTTTCACCGTTAAACTGAGAGTAAAGAGACATTTCCATCCATGTACGCTATTTTTTAAATCTCCACAAAAAAATTTTTCATCACTTTTTGACAAAACTTGCGATGCCGGCATCGTTAAAAACTTTAAAAATCAAAATCTCTTTGAAACCCGATATCTCCGCAACCGAGCCTCGTTGGTGGTTGTGGTTTTCACCGTTAAACTGAGAGTAAAGAGACCTTTCCATCCATGTACGCAATTTTTTAAATCTCCACAAAAAAATTTTTCATCACTTTTTGACAAAACTTGCGATGCCGGCATCGTTAAAAACTTTAAAAATCAAAATCTCTTTGAAACCCGATATCTCCGCAACCGAGCCTCGTTGGTGGTTGCGGTTTTCACCGTTAAACTGAGAGTAAAGAGACCTTTCCATCCATGTACGCCATTTTTTAAATCTCTACAAAAAATTTTTCATCACTTTTTGACAAAACTTGCGATGCCGGCATCGTTAAAAACTTTAAAAATCAAAATCTCTTTGAAACCCGATATCTCCGCAACCGAGCCTCGTTGGTGGTTGCGGTTTTCACCGTTAAACTGAGATTAAACAGACCTTTCCATCCATGTACGCCATTTTTTAAATCTCCACAAAAAAATTTTTCATCACTTTTTGACAAAACTTGCGATGCCGGCATCGTTAAAAACTTTAAAAATCAAAATCTCTTTGAAACCCGATATCTCCGCAACCGAGCCTCGTTGGTGGTTGCGGTTTTCACCGTTAAACTGAGATTAAACAGACCTTTCCATCCATGTACGCCATTTTTTAAATCTCCACAAAAAAATTTTTCATCACTTTTTGACAAAACTTGCGATGCCGGCATCGTTAAAAACTTTAAAAATCAAAATCTCTTTGAAACCCGATATCTCCGCAACCGAGCCTCGTTGGTGGTTGCGGTTTTCACCGTTAAACTGAGATTAAACAGACCTTTCCATCCATGTACGCCATTTTTTAAATCTCCACAAAAAAATTTTTCATCACTTTTTGACAAAACTTGCGATGCCGGCATCGTTAAAAACTTTAAAAATCAAAATCTCTTTGAAACCCGATATCTCCGCAACCAAGCCTCGTTGGTGGTTGCGGTTTTCACCGTTAAACTGAGAGTAAAGAGACCTTTCCATCCATGTACGCCATTTTTTAAATCTCCACAAAAAAAATTTTTATCACTTTTTGACAAAACTTGCGATGCCGGCATCGTTAAAAACTTTAAAAATCAAAATCTCTTTGAAACCTGATATCTCCGCAACCGAGCCTCGTTGGTGGTTGCGGTTTTCACCGTTAAACTGAGAGTAAAGAGACCTTTCCATCCATGTACGCCATTTTTTAAATCTTCACAAAAAATTTTTCATCACTTTTTGACAAAACTTGCGATGCCGGCACCGTTAAAAACTTTAAAAATCAAAATCTCTTTGAAACCCGATATCTCCGCAACCGAGCCTCGTTGGTGGTTGCGGTTTTCACCGTTAAACTGAGAGTAAAGAGACATTTCCATCCATGTACGCTATTTTTTAAATCTCCACAAAAAAATTTTTCATCACTTTTTGACAAAACTTGCGATGCCGGCATCGTTAAAAACTTTAAAAATCAAAATCTCTTTGAAACCCGATATCTCCGCAACCAAGCCTCGTTGGTGGTTGCGGTTTTCACCGTTAAACTGAGAGTAAAGAGACATTTCCATCTATGTTCGCCACTTTTTAAATCTCCACAAAAAAATTTTTCATCACTTTTTGACAAAACTTGCGATGCCGGCATCGTTAAAAACTTTAAAAATCAAAATCTCTTTGAAACCCGATATCTCCGCAACCGAGCCTCGTTGGTGGTTGCGGTTTTCACCGTTAAACTGAGAGTAAAGAGACCTTTTCATCCATGTACGCAATTTTTTAAATCTCCACAAAAAAATTTTTCATCACTTTTTGACAAAACTTGCGATGCCGGCATCGTTAAAAACTTTAAAAATCAAAATCTCTTTGAAACCCGATATCTCCGCAACCGAGCCTCGTTGGTGGTTGCGGTTTTCACCGTTAAACTGAGAGTAAAGAGACCTTTCCATCCATGTACGCCATTTCTTAAATCTCTACAAAAAATTTTTCATCACTTTTTGACAAAACTTGCGATGCCGGCATCGTTAAAAACTTTAAAAATCAAAATCTCTTTGAAACCCGATATCTCCGCAACCGAGCCTCGTTGGTGGTTGCGGTTTTCACCGTTAAACTGAGATTAAACAGACCTTTCCATCCATGTACGCCATCACTTTTTGACAAAACTTGCGATGCCGGCATCGTTAAAAACTTTAAAAATCAAAATCTCTTTGAAACCCGATATCTCCGCAACCGAGCCTCGTTGGTGGTTGCGGTTTTCACCGTTAAACTGAGATTAAACAGACCTTTCCATCCATGTACGCCATTTTTTAAATCTCCACAAAAAAATTTTTCATCACTTTTTGACAAAACTTGCGATGCCGGCATCGTTAAAAACTTTAAAAATCAAAATCTCTTTGAAACCCGATATCTCCGCAACCGAGCCTCGTTGGTGGTTGCGGTTTTCACCGTTAAACTGAGAGTAAAGAGACATTTCCATCCATGTACGCTATTTTTTAAATCTCCACAAAAAAATTTTTCATCACTTTTTGACAAAACTTGCGATGCCGGCATCGTTAAAAACTTTAAAAATCAAAATCTCTTTGAAACCCGATATCTCCGCAACCGAGCCTCGTTGGTGGTTGTGGTTTTCACCGTTAAACTGAGAGTAAAGAGACCTTTCCATCCATGTACGCTATTTTTTAAATCTCCACAAAAAAAAATTTCATCACTTTTTGACAAAACTTGCGATGCCGGCATCGTTAAAAACTTTAAAAATCAAAATCTCTTTGAAACCTGATATCTCCGCAACCGAGCCTCGTTGGTGGTTGCGGTTTTCACCGTTAAACTGAGAGTAAAGAGACCTTTCCATCCATGTACGCAATTTTTTAAATCTCCACAAAAAAATTTTTCATCACTTTTTGACAAAACTTGCGATGCCGGCATCGTTAAAAACTTTAAAAATCAAAATCTCTTTGAAACCCGATATCTCCGCAACCGAGCCTCGTTGGTGGTTGCGGTTTTCACCGTTAAACTGAGAGTAAAGAGACCTTTCCATCCATGTACGCCATTTTTTAAATCTCTACAAAAAATTTTTCATCACTTTTTGACAAAACTTGCGATGCCGGCATCGTTAAAAACTTTAAAAATCAAAATCTCTTTGAAACCCGATATCTCCGCAACCGAGCCTCGTTGGTGGTTGCGGTTTTCACCGTTAAACTGAGATTAAACAGACCTTTCCATCCATGTACGCCATTTTTTAAATCTCCACAAAAAAATTTTTCATCACTTTTTGACAAAACTTGCGATGCCGGCATCGTTAAAAACTTTAAAAATCAAAATCTCTTTGAAACCCGATATCTCCGCAACCGAGCCTCGTTGGTGGTTGCGGTTTTCACCGTTAAACTGAGATTAAACAGACCTTTCCATCCATGTACGCCATTTTTTAAATCTCCACAAAAAAATTTTTCATCACTTTTTGACAAAACTTGCGATGCCGGCATCGTTAAAAACTTTAAAAATCAAAATCTCTTTGAAACCCGATATCTCCGCAACCAAGCCTCGTTGGTGGTTGCGGTTTTCACCGTTAAACTGAGAGTAAAGAGACCTTTCCATTAATGTACGCTATTTTTTAAATCTCCACAAAAAAAAATGTCATCACTTTTTGACAAAACTTGCGATGCCGGCATCGTTAAAAACTTTAAAAATCAAAATCTTTTTGAAACCCGATATCTCCGCAACCAATCCTCGTTGGTGGTTGCGGTTTTCACCGTTAAACTGAGTGTAAAGTGACCTTTCCATCCATGTTCGCCACTTTTTAAATCTCCACAAAAAAATTTTTCATCACTTTTTGACAAAACTTGCGATGCCGGCATCGTTAAAAACTTTAAAAATCAAAATCTCTTTGAAACCAGATATCTCCGCAACCGAGCCTCGTTGGTGGTTGCGGTTTTCACCGTTAAACTGAGAGTAAAGAGACCTTTCCATCCATGTACGCCATTTTTTAAATCTCTACAAAAAATTTTTCATCACTTTTTGACAAAACTTGCGATGCCGGCATCGTTAAAAACTTTAAAAATCAAAATCTCTTTGAAACCCGATATCTCCGCAACCGAGCCTCGTTGGTGGTTGCGGTTTTCACCGTTAAACTGAGATTAAACAGACCTTTCCATCCATGTACGCCATTTTTTAAATCTCCACAAAAAAAATTTTCATCACTTTTTGACAAAACTTGCGATTCCGGCATCGTTAAAAACTTTAAAAATCAAAATCTCTTTGAAACCCGATATCTCCGCAACCGAGCCTCGTTGGTGGTTGCGGTTTTCACCGTTAAACTGAGAAACTTTTTGACAAAACTTGCGATGCCGGCATCGTTAAAAACTTTAAAAATCAAAATCTCTTTGAAACCAGATATCTCCGCAACCGAGCCTCGTTGGTGGTTGCGGTTTTCACCGTTAAACTGAGAGTAAAGAGACCTTTCCATCCATGTACGCCATTTTTTAAATCTCTACAAAAAATTTTTCATCACTTTTTGACAAAACTTGCGATGCCGGCATCGTTAAAAACTTTAAAAATCAAAATCTCTTTGAAACCCGATATCTCCGCAACCGAGCCTCGTTGGTGGTTGCGGTTTTCACCGTTAAACTGAGATTAAACAGACCTTTCCATCCATGTACGCCATTTTTTAAATCTCCACAAAAAAAATTTTCATCACTTTTTGACAAAACTTGCGATGCCGGCATCGTTAAAAACTTTAAAAATCAAAATCTCTTTGAAACCCGATATCTCCGCAACCGAGCCTCGTTGGTGGTTGCGGTTTTCACCGTTAAACTGAGAGTAAAGAGACCTTTCCATCCATGAACGCCATTTTTTAAATCTCCACAAAAAATTTTTCATCACTTTTTGACAAAACTTGCGATGCCGGCATCGTTAAAAACTTTAAAAATCAAAATCTCTTTGAAACCCGATATCTCCGCAACCAATCCTCGTTGGTGGTTGCGGTTTTCACCGTTAAACTGAGAGTAAAGAGACATTTCCATCCATGTACGCTATTTTTTAAATCTCCACAAAAAAATTTTTCATCACTTTTTGACAAAACTTGCGATGCCGGCATCGTTAAAAACTTTAAAAATCAAAATCTCTTTGAAACCCGATATCTCCGCAACCAATCCTCGTTGGTGGTTGCGGTTTTCACCGTTAAACTGAGAGTAAAGAGACCTTTCCATCCATGTACGCAATTTTTTAAATCTCCACAAAAAAATTTTTCATCACTTTTTGACAAAACTTGCGATGCCGGCATCGTTAAAAACTTTAAAAATTAAAATCTCTTTGAAACCCGATATCTCCGCAACCAATCCTCGTTGGTGGTTGCGGTTTTCACCGTTAAACTGAGAGTAAAGAGACCTTTCCATCCATGTACGCTATTTTTTAAATCTCCACAAAAAAAAATTTCATCACTTTTTGACAAAACTTGCGATGCCGGCATCGTTAAAAACTTTAAAAATCAAAATCTCTTTGAAACCCGATATCTCCGCAACCAATCCTCGTTGGTGGTTGCGGTTTTCACCGTTAAACTGAGTGTAAAGAGACCTTTCCATCCATGTTCGCCACTTTTTAAATCTCCACAAAAAAAATTTTCATCACTTTTTGACAAAACTTGCGATGCCGGCATCGTTAAAAACTTTAAAAATCAAAATCTCTTTGAAACCCGATATCTCCGCAACCAAGCCTCGTTGGTGGTTGCGGTTTTCACCGTTAAACTGAGTGTAAAGAGACCTTTCCATCCATGTACGCTATTTTTTAAATCTCCACAAAAAAAAATTTCATCACTTTTTGACAAAACTTGCGATGCCGGCATCGTTAAAAACTTTAAAAATCAAAATCTCTTTGAAACCCGATATCTCCGCAACCAAGCCTCGTTGGTGGTTGCGGTTTTCACCGTTAAACTGAGAGTAGTCCATGTACGCCATTTTTTAAATCTCCACAAAAAAATTTTTCATCACTTTTTGACAAAACTTGCGATGCCGGCATCGTTAAAAACTTTAAAAATCAAAATCTCTTTGAAACCCGATATCTCCGCAACCAAGCCTCGTTAGTGGTTGCGGTTTTCACTGTTAAACTGAGTGTAAAGAGACCTTTCCATCTATGTTCGCCACTTTTTAAATCTCCACAAAAAAAAATTTCATCACTTTTTGACAAAACTTGCGATGCCGGCATCGTTAAAAACTTTAAAAATCAAAATCTCTTTGAAACCCGATATCTCCGCAACCGAGCCTCGTTGGTGGTTGTGGTTTTCACCGTTAAACTGAGAGTAAAGAGACCTTTCCATCCATGTACGCTATTTTTTAAATCTCCACAAAAAAAAATTTCATCACTTTTTGACAAAACTTGCGATGCCGGCATCGTTAAAAACTTTAAAAATCAAAATCTCTTTGAAACCCGATATCTCCGCAACCAAGCCTCGTTGGTGGTTGCGGTTTTCACCGTTAAACTGAGAGTAAAGAGACCTTTCCATCCATGTACGCTATTTTTTAAATCTCCACAAAAAAAAATTTCATCACTTTTTGACAAAACTTGCGATGCCGGCATCGTTAAAAACTTTAAAAATCAAAATCTCTTTGAAACCCGATATCTCCGCAACCAATCCTCGTTGGTGGTTCCGGTTTTCACCGTTAAACTGAGTGTAAAGTGACCTTTCCATCCATGTTCGCCACTTTTTAAATCTCCACAAAAAAATTTTTCATCACTTTTTGACAAAACTTGCGATGCCGGCATCGTTAAAAACTTTAAAAATCAAAATCTCTTTGAAACCCGATATCTCCGCAACCAAGCCTCGTTGGTGGTTGCGGTTTTCACCGTTAAACTGAGAGAAAAGAGACCTTTCCATCCATGTACGCTATTTTTTAAATCTCCACAAAAAAAAAATTTCATCAAGTTTTGACAAAACTTGCGATGCCGGCATCGTTAAAAACTTTAAAAATCAAAATCTCTTTGAAACCCGATATCTCCGCAACCGAGCCTCGTTGGTGGTTGTGGTTTTCACCGTTAAACTGAGAGTAAAGAGACCTTTCCATCCATGTACGCTATTTTTTAAATCTCCACAAAAAAAAATTTCATCACTTTTTGACAAAACTTGCGATGCCGGCATCGTTAAAAACTTTAAAAATCAAAATCTCTTTGAAACCCGATATCTCCGCAACCGAGCCTCGTTGGTGGTTGCGGTTTTCACCGTTAAACTGAGATTAAACAGACCTTTCCATCCATGTACGCCATTTTTTAAATCTCCACAAAAAAATTGTTCATCACTTTTTGACAAAACTTGCGATGCCGGCATCGTTAAAAACTTTAAAAATCAAAATCTCTTTGAAACCCGATATCTCCGCAACCGAGCCTCGTTGGTGGTTGCGGTTTTCACCGTTAAACTGAGTGTAAAGAGACCTTTCCATCCATGTTCGCCACTTTTTAAATCTCCACAAAAAAATTTTTCATCACTTTTTGACAAAACTTGCGATGCCGGCATCGTTAAAAACTTTAAAAATCAAAATCTCTTTGAAACCCGATATCTCCGCAACCAAGCCTCGTTGGTGGTTGCGGTTTTCACCGTTAAACTGAGAGTAAAGAGACCTTTCCATCCATGTACGCTATTTTTTAAATCTCCACAAAAAAAAATTTCATCACTTTTTGACAAAACTTGCGATGCCGGCATCGTTAAAAACTTTAAAAATCAAAATCTCTTTGAAACCCGATATCTCCGCAACCAAGCCTCGTTGGTGGTTGCGGTTTTCACCGTTAAACTGAGATTAAACAGACCTTTCCATCCATGTACGCCATTTTTTAAATCTCCACAAAAAAATTTTTCATCACTTTTTGACAAAACTTGCGATGCCGGCATCGTTAAAAACTTTAAAAATCAAAATCTCTTTGAAACCCGATATCTCCGCAACCGAGCCTCGTTGGTGGTTGCGGTTTTCACCGTTAAACTGAGATTAAACAGACCTTTCCATCCATGTACGCCATTTTTTAAATCTCCACAAAAAAATTTTTCATCACTTTTTGACAAAACTTGCGATGCCGGCATCGTTAAAAACTTTAAAAATCAAAATCTCTTTGAAACCAGATATCTCCGCAACCGAGCCTCGTTGGTGGTTGCGGTTTTCACCGTTAAACTGAGATTAAACAGACCTTTCCATCCATGTACGCCATTTTTTAAATCTCCACAAAAAAATTTTTCATCACTTTTTGACAAAACTTGCGATGCCGGCATCGTTAAAAACTTTAAAAATCAAAATCTCTTTGAAACCCGATATCTCCGCAACCAAGCCTCGTTGGTGGTTGCGGTTTTCACCGTTAAACTGAGATTAAACAGACCTTTCCATCCATGTACGCCATTTTTTAAATCTCCACAAAAAAATTTTTCATCACTTTTTGACAAAACTTGCGATGCCGGCATCGTTAAAAACTTTAAAAATCAAAATCTCTTTGAAACCCGATATCTCCGCAACCGAGCCTCGTTGGTGGTTGCGGTTTTCACCGTTAAACTGAGATTAAACAGACCTTTCCATCCATGTACGCCATTTTTTAAATCTCCACAAAAAAATTTTTCATCACTTTTTGACAAAACTTGCGATGCCGGCATCGTTAAAAACTTTAAAAATCAAAATCTCTTTGAAACCCGATATCTCCGCAACCAAGCCTCGTTGGTGGTTGCGGTTTTCACCGTTAAACTGAGATTAAACAGACCTTTCCATCCATGTACGCCATTTTTTAAATCTCCACAAAAAAATTTTTCATCACTTTTTGACAAAACTTGCGATGCCGGCATCGTTAAAAACTTTAAAAATCAAAATCTCTTTGAAACCCGATATCTCCGCAACCGAGCCTCGTTGGTGGTTGCGGTTTTCACCGTTAAACTGAGATTAAACAGACCTTTCCATCCATGTACGCCATTTTTTAAATCTCCACAAAAAAATTTTTCATCACTTTTTGACAAAACTTGCGATGCCGGCATCGTTAAAAACTTTATAAATCAAAATCTCTTTGAAACCCGATATCTCCGCAACCAAGCCTCGTTGGTGGTTGCGGCTTTCACCGTTAAACTGAGATTAAACAGACCTTTCCATCCATGTACGCGATTTTTTAAATCTCCACAAAAAAATTTTTCATCACTTTTTGACAAAACTTGCGATGCCGGCATCGTTAAAAACTTTAAAAATCAAAATCTCTTTGAAACCCGATATCTCCGCAACCAAGCCTCGTTGGTGGTTGCGGTTTTCACCGTTAAACTGAGATTAAACAGACCTTTCCATCCATGTACGCCATTTTTTAAATCTCCACAAAAAAATTTTTCATCACTTTTTGACAAAACTTGCGATGCCGGCATCGTTAAAAACTTTAAAAATCAAAATCTCTTTGAAACCCGATATCTCCGCAACCGAGCCTCGTTGGTGGTTGCGGTTTTCACCGTTAAACTGAGATTAAACAGACCTTTCCATCCATGTACGCCATTTTTTAAATCTCCACAAAAAAATTTTTCATCACTTTTTGACAAAACTTGCGATGCCGGCATCGTTAAAAACTTTAAAAATCAAAATCTCTTTGAAACCCGATATCTCCGCAACCGAGCCTCGTTGGTGGTTGCGGTTTTCACCGTTAAACTGAGTGTAAAGAGACCTTTCCATCCATGTTCGCCACTTTTTAAATCTCCACAAAAAAATTTTTCATCACTTTTTGACAAAACTTGCGATGCCGGCATCGTTAAAAACTTTAAAAATCAAAATCTCTTTGAAACCCGATATCTCCGCAATTAATCCTCGTTGGTGGTTGCGGTTTTCACCGTTAAACTGAGTGTAAAGAGACCTTTCCATCCATGTTCGCCACTTTTTAAATCTCCACAAAAAAATTTTTCATCACTTTTTGACAAAACTTGCGATGCCGGCATCGTTAAAAACTTTAAAAATCAAAATCTCTTTGAAACCCGATATCTCCGCAACCAAGCCTCGTTGGTGGTTGCGGTTTTCACCGTTAAACTGAGATTAAACAGACCTTTCCATCCATGTACGCCATTTTTTAAATCTCCACAAAAAAATTTTTCATCACTTTTTGACAAAACTTGCGATGCCGGCATCGTTAAAAACTTTAAAAATCAAAATCTCTTTGAAACCCGATATCTCCGCAACCGAGCCTCGTTGGTGGTTGCGGTTTTCACCGTTAAACTGAGATTAAACAGACCTTTCCATCCATGTACGCCATTTTTTAAATCTCCACAAAAAAATTTTTCATCACTTTTTGACAAAACTTGCGATGCCGGCATCGTTAAAAACTTTATAAATCAAAATCTCTTTGAAACCCGATATCTCCGCAACCAAGCCTCGTTGGTGGTTGCGGCTTTCACCGTTAAACTGAGATTAAACAGACCTTTCCATCCATGTACGCGATTTTTTAAATCTCCACAAAAAAATTTTTCATCACTTTTTGACAAAACTTGCGATGCCGGCATCGTTAAAAACTTTAAAAATCAAAATCTCTTTGAAACCCGATATCTCCGCAACCAAGCCTCGTTGGTGGTTGCGGTTTTCACCGTTAAACTGAGATTAAACAGACCTTTCCATCCATGTACGCCATTTTTTAAATCTCCACAAAAAAATTTTTCATCACTTTTTGACAAAACTTGCGATGCCGGCATCGTTAAAAACTTTAAAAATCAAAATCTCTTTGAAACCCGATATCTCCGCAACCGAGCCTCGTTGGTGGTTGCGGTTTTCACCGTTAAACTGAGATTAAACAGACCTTTCCATCCATGTACGCCATTTTTTAAATCTCCACAAAAAAATTTTTCATCACTTTTTGACAAAACTTGCGATGCCGGCATCGTTAAAAACTTTATAAATCAAAATCTCTTTGAAACCCGATATCTCCGCAACCAAGCCTCGTTGGTGGTTGCGGTTTTCACCGTTAAACTGAGAGTAAAGAGACCTTTCCATCCATGTACGCTATTTTTTAAATCTCCACAAAAAAAAATTTCATCACTTTTTGACAAAACTTGCGATGCCGGCATCGTTAAAAACTTTAAAAATCAAAATCTCTTTGAAACCCGATATCTCCGCAACCAAGCCTCGTTGGTGGTTGCGGTTTTCACCGTTAAACTGAGATTAAACAGACCTTTCCATCCATGTACGCCATTTTTTAAATCTCCACAAAAAAATTTTTTATCACTTTTTGACAAAACTTGCGATGCCGGCATCGTTAAAAACTTTAAAAATCAAAATCTCTTTGAAACCCGATATCTCCGCAACCGAGCCTCGTTGGTGGTTGCGGTTTTCACCGTTAAACTGAGATTAAACAGACCTTTCCATCCATGTACGCCATTTTTTAAATCTCCACAAAAAAATTTTTCATCACTTTTTGACAAAACTTGCGATGCCGGCATCGTTAAAAACTTTATAAATCAAAATCTCTTTGAAACCCGATATCTCCGCAACCAAGCCTCGTTGGTGGTTGCGGTTTTCACCGTTAAACTGAGAGTAAAGAGACCTTTCCATCCATGTACGCTATTTTTTAAATCTCCACAAAAAAAAATTTCATCACTTTTTGACAAAACTTGCGATGCCGGCATCGTTAAAAACTTTAAAAATCAAAATCTCTTTGAAACCCGATATCTCCGCAACCGAGCCTCGTTGGTGGTTGCGGTTTTCACCGTTAAACTGAGATTAAACAGACCTTTCCATCCATGTACGCCATTTTTTAAATCTCCACAAAAAAATTTTTCATCACTTTTTGACAAAACTTGCGATGCCGGCATCGTTAAAAACTTTAAAAATCAAAATCTCTTTGAAACCCGATATCTCCGCAACCAAGCCTCGTTGGTGGTTGCGGTTTTCACCGTTAAACTGAGATTAAACAGACCTTTCCATCCATGTACGCCATTTTTTAAATCTCCACAAAAAAATTTTTCATCACTTTTTGACAAAACTTGCGATGCCGGCATCGTTAAAAACTTTAAAAATCAAAATCTCTTTGAAACCCGATATCTCCGCAACCGAGCCTCGTTGGTGGTTGCGGTTTTCACCGTTAAACTGAGATTAAACAGACCTTTCCATCCATGTACGCCATTTTTTAAATCTCCACAAAAAAATTTTTCATCACTTTTTGACAAAACTTGCGATGCCGGCATCGTTAAAAACTTTATAAATCAAAATCTCTTTGAAACCCGATATCTCCGCAACCAAGCCTCGTTGGTGGTTGCGGCTTTCACCATTAAACTGAGATTAAACAGACCTTTCCATCCATGTACGCCATTTTTTAAATCTCCACAAAAAAATTTTTCATCACTTTTTGACAAAACTTGCGATGCCGGCATCGTTAAAAACTTTAAAAATCAAAATCTCTTTGAAACCCGATATCTCCGCAACCAAGCCTCGTTGGTGGTTGCGGTTTTCACCGTTAAACTGAGATTAAACAGACCTTTCCATCCATGTACGCCATTTTTTAAATCTCCACAAAAAAATTTTTCATCACTTTTTGACAAAACTTGCGATGCCGGCATCGTTAAAAACTTTAAAAATCAAAATCTCTTTGAAACCCGATATCTCCGCAACCGAGCCTCGTTGGTGGTTGCGGTTTTCACCGTTAAACTGAGATTAAACAGACCTTTCCATCCATGTACGCCATTTTTTAAATCTCCACAAAAAAATTTTTCATCACTTTTTGACAAAACTTGCGATGCCGGCATCGTTAAAAACTTTAAAAATCAAAATCTCTTTGAAACCCGATATCTCCGCAACCGAGCCTCGTTGGTGGTTGCGGTTTTCACCGTTAAACTGAGTGTAAAGAGACCTTTCCATCCATGTTCGCCACTTTTTAAATCTCCACAAAAAAATTTTTCATCACTTTTTGACAAAACTTGCGATGCCGGCATCGTTAAAAACTTTATAAATCAAAATCTCTTTGAAACCCGATATCTCCGCAACCAAGCCTCGTTGGTGGTTGCGGTTTTCACCGTTAAACTGAGAGTAAAGAGACCTTTCCATCCATGTACGCTATTTTTTAAATCTCCACAAAAAAAAATTTCATCACTTTTTGACAAAACTTGCGATGCCGGCATCGTTAAAAACTTTGAAAATCAAAATCTCTTTGAAACCCGATATCTCCGCAACCAAGCCTCGTTGGTGGTTGCGGTTTTCATCGTTAAACTGAGATTAAACAGACCTTTCCATCCATGTACGCCATTTTTTAAATCTCCACAAAAAAATTTTTCATCACTTTTTGACAAAACTTGCGATGCCGGCATCGTTAAAAACTTTAAAAATCAAAATCTCTTTGAAACCCGATATCTCCGCAACCGAGCCTCGTTGGTGGTTGCGGTTTTCACCGTTAAACTGAGATTAAACAGACCTTTCCATCCATGTACGCCATTTTTTAAATCTCCACAAAAAAATTTTTCATCACTTTTTGACAAAACTTGCGATGCCGGCATCGTTAAAAACTTTAAAAATCAAAATCTCTTTGAAACCCGATATCTCCGCAACCGAGCCTCGTTGGTGGTTGCGGTTTTCACCGTTAAACTGAGTGTAAAGAGACCTTTCCATCCATGTTCGCCACTTTTTAAATCTCCACAAAAAAATTTTTCATCACTTTTTGACAAAACTTGCGATGCCGGCATCGTTAAAAACTTTAAAAATCAAAATCTCTTTGAAACCCGATATCTCCGCAATTAATCCTCGTTGGTGGTTGCGGTTTTCACCGTTAAACTGAGTGTAAAGAGACCTTTCCATCCATGTTCGCCACTTTTTAAATCTCCACAAAAAAATTTTTCATCACTTTTTGACAAAACTTGCGATGCCGGCATCGTTAAAAACTTTATAAATCAAAATCTCTTTGAAACCCGATATCTCCGCAACCAAGCCTCGTTGGTGGTTGCGGCTTTCACCGTTAAACTGAGATTAAACAGACCTTTCCATCCATGTACGCGATTTTTTAAATCTCCACAAAAAAATTTTTCATCACTTTTTGACAAAACTTGCGATGCCGGCATCGTTAAAAACTTTAAAAATCAAAATCTCTTTGAAACCCGATATCTCCGCAACCAATCCTCGTTGGTGGTTGCGGTTTTCACCGTTAAACTGAGTGTAAAGAGACCTTTCCATCCATGTTCGCCACTTTTTAAATCTCCACAAAAAAATTTTTCATCACTTTTTGACAAAACTTGCGATGCCGGGCATCGTTAAAAACTTTAAAAATCAAAATCTCTTTGAAACCCGATATCTCCGCAACCGAGCCTCGTGGGTGGTTGCGGTTTTCACCGTTAAACTGAGAGTAAAGAGACCTTTCCATCCATGTACGCCATTTTTTAAATCTCCACAAAAAAATTTTTTATCACTTTTTGACAAAACTTGCGATGCCGGCATCGTTAAAAACTTTAAAAATCAAAATCTCTTTGAAACCCGATATCTCCGCAACCAAGCCTCGTTGGTGGTTGCGGTTTTCACCGTTAAACTGAGAGTAAAGAGACCTTTCCATCCATGTACGCTATTTTTTAAATCTCCACAAAAAAAAATTTCATCACTTTTTGACAAAACTTGCGATGCCGGCATCGTTAAAAACTTTAAAAATCAAAATCTCTTTGAAACCCGATATCTCTGCAACCAATCCTCGTTGGTGGTTGCGGTTTTCACCGTTAAACTGAGTGTAAAGAGACCTTTCCATCCATGTTCGCCACTTTTTAAATCTCCACAAAAAAATTTTTCATCACTTTTTGACAAAACTTGCGATGCCGGCATCGTTAAAAACTTTAAAAATCAAAATCTCTTTGAAACCCGATATCTCCGCAACCAAGCCTCGTTGGTGGTTGCGGTTTTCACCGTTAAACTGAGATTAAACAGACCTTTCCATCCATGTACGCGATTTTTTAAATCTCCACAAAAAAATTTTTCATCACTTTTTGACAAAACTTGCGATGCCGGCATCGTTAAAAACTTTAAAAATCAAAATCTCTTTGAAACCCGATATCTCCGCAACCGAGCCTCGTGGGTGGTTGCGGTTTTCACCGTTAAACTGAGAGTAAAGAGACCTTTCCATCCATGTACGCCATTTTTTAAATCTCCACAAAAAAATTTTTTATCACTTTTTGACAAAACTTGCGATGCCGGCATCGTTAAAAACTTTAAAAATCAAAATCTCTTTGAAACCCGATATCTCCGCAACCGAGCCTCGTTGGTGGTTGTGGTTTTCACCGTTAAACTGAGAGTAAAGAGACCTTTCCATCCATGTACGCTATTTTTTAAATCTCCACAAAAAAAAATTTCATCACTTTTTGACAAAACTTGCGATGCCGGCATCGTTAAAAACTTTAAAAATCAAAATCTCTTTGAAACCCGATATCTCCGCAACCGAGCCTCGTTGGTGGTTGTGGTTTTCACCGTTAAACTGAGAGTAAAGAGACCTTTCCATCCATGTACGCTATTTTTTAAATCTCCACAAAAAAAAATTTCATCACTTTTTGACAAAACTTGCGATGCCGGCATCGTTAAAAACTTTAAAAATCAAAATCTCTTTGAAACCCGATATCTCCGCAACCAAGCCTCGTTGGTGGTTGCGGTTTTCACCGTTAAACTGAGAGTAAAGAGACCTTTCCATCCATGTACGCTATTTTTTAAATCTCCACAAAAAAAAATTTCATCACTTTTTGACAAAACTTGCGATGCCGGCATCGTTAAAAACTTTAAAAATCAAAATCTCTTTGAAACCCGATATCTCCGCAACCAATCCTCGTTGGTGGTTGCGGTTTTCACCGTTAAACTGAGTGTAAAGTGACCTTTCCATCCATGTTCGCCACTTTTTAAATCTCCACAAAAAAATTTTTCATCACTTTTTGACAAAACTTGCGATGCCGGCATCGTTAAAAACTTTCAAAATCAAAATCTCTTTGAAACCCGATATCTCCGCAACCAAGCCTCGTTGGTGGTTGCGGTTTTCACCGTTAAACTGAGAGAAAAGAGACCTTTCCATCCATGTACGTTATTTTTTAAATCTCCACAAAAAAAATTTTCATCAAGTTTTGACAAAACTTGCGATGCCGGCATCGTTAAAAACTTTAAAAATCAAAATCTCTTTGAAACCTGATATCTCCGCAACCGAGCTTCGTTGGTGGTTGCGGTTTTCACCGTTAAACTGAGAGTAAAGAGACCTTTCCATCCATGTACGCTATTTTTTAAATCTCCACAAAAAAAAATTTCATCACTTTTTGTCAAAACTTGCGATGCCGGCATCGTTAAAAACTTTAAAAATCAAAATCTCTTTGAAACCCGATATCTCCGCAACCAAGCCTCGTTGGTGGTTGCGGTTTTCACCGTTAAACTGAGAGTAAAGAGACCTTTCCATCCATGTACGCCATTTTTTAAATCTCCACAAAAAAAATTTTCATCACTTTTTGACAAAACTTGCGATGCCGGCATCGTTAAAAACTTTAAAAATCAAAATCTCTTTGAAACCCGATATCTCCGCAACCAAGACTCGTTAGTGGTTGCGGTTTTCACTGTTAAACTGAGTGTAAAGAGACCTTTCCATCTATGTTCGCCACTTTTTAAATCTCCACAAAAAAATTTTTCATCACTTTTTGACAAAACTTGCGATGCCGGCATCGTTAAAAACTTTAAAAATCAAAATCTCTTTGAAACCCGATATCTCCGCAACCGAGCCTCGTTGGTGGTTGTGGTTTTCACCGTTAAACTGAGAGTAAAGAGACCTTTCCATCCATGTACGCTATTTTTTAAATCTCCACAAAAAAAAATTTCATCACTTTTTGACAAAACTTGCGATGCCGGCATCGTTAAAAACTTTAAAAATCAAAATCTCTTTGAAACCCGATATCTCCGCAACCAAGCCTCGTTGGTGGTTGCGGTTTTCACCGTTAAACTGAGAGTAAAGAGACCTTTCCATCCATGTACGCTATTTTTTAAATCTCCACAAAAAAAAATTTCATCACTTTTTGACAAAACTTGCGATGCCGGCATCGTTAAAAACTTTAAAAATCAAAATCTCTTTGAAACCCGATATCTCCGCAACCAATCCTCGTTGGTGGTTGCGGTTTTCACCGTTAAACTGAGTGTAAAGTGACCTTTCCATCCATGTTCGCCACTTTTTAAATCTCCACAAAAAAATTTTTCATCACTTTTTGACAAAACTTGCGATGCCGGCATCGTTAAAAACTTTAAAAATCAAAATCTCTTTGAAACCCGATATCTCCGCAACCAAGCCTCGTTGGTGGTTGCGGTTTTCACCGTTAAACTGAGAGAAAAGAGACCTTTCCATCCATGTACGCTATTTTTTAAATCTCCACAAAAAAAAATTTCATCAAGTTTTGACAAAACTTGCGATGCCGGCATCGTTAAAAACTTTAAAAATCAAAATCTCTTTGAAACCTGATATCTCCGCAACCGAGCCTCGTTGGTGGTTGCGGTTTTCACCGTTAAACTGAGAGTAAAGAGACCTTTCCATCCATGTACGCAATTTTTTAAATCTCCACAAAAAAATTTTTCATCACTTTTTGACAAAACTTGCGATGCCGGCATCGTTAAAAACTTTAAAAATCAAAATCTCTTTGAAACCCGATATCTCCGCAACCGAGCCTCGTTGGTGGTTGCGGTTTTCACCGTTAAACTGAGAGTAAAGAGACCTTTCCATCCATGTACGCCATTTTTTAAATCTCTACAAAAAATTTTTCATCACTTTTTGACAAAACTTGCGATGCCGGCATCGTTAAAAACTTTAAAAATCAAAATCTCTTTGAAACCCGATATCTCCGCAACCGAGCCTCGTTGGTGGTTGCGGTTTTCACCGTTTAACTGAGATTAAACAGACCTTTCCATCCATGTACGCCATTTTTTAAATCTCCACAAAAAAATTTTTCATCACTTTTTGACAAAACTTGCGATGCCGGCATCGTTAAAAACTTTAAAAATCAAAATCTCTTTGAAACCAGATATCTCCGCAACCGAGCCTCGTTGGTGGTTGCGGTTTTCACCGTTAAACTGAGAGTAAAGAGACCTTTCCATCCATGTACGCCATTTTTTAAATCTCCACAAAAAATTTTTCATCACTTTTTGACAAAACTTGCGATGCCGGCATCGTTAAAAACTTTAAAAATCAAAATCTCTTTGAAACCAGATATCTCCGCAACCGAGCCTCGTTGGTGGTTGCGGTTTTCACCGTTAAACTGAGAGTAAAGAGACATTTCCATCCATGTACGCTATTTTTTAAATCTCCACAAAAAAATTTTTCATCACTTTTTGACAAAACTTGCGATGCCGGCATCGTTAAAAACTTTAAAAATCAAAATCTCTTTGAAACCCGATATCTCCGCAACCAAGCCTCGCTGGTGGTTGTGGTTTTCACCGTTAAACTGAGATTAAACAGACCATTCCATCCATGTACGCTATTTTTTAAATCTCCACAAAAAAATTTTTCATCACTTTTTGACAAAACTTGCGATGCCGGCATCGTTAAAAACTTTAAAAATCAAAATCTCTTTGAAACCAGATATCTCCGCAACCGAGCCTCGTTGGTGGTTGCGGTTTTCACCGTTAAACTGAGAGTAAAGAGACCTTTCCATCCATGTACGCCATTTTTTAAATCTCCACAAAAAATTTTTCATCACTTTTTGACAAAACTTGCGATGCCGGCATCGTTAAAAACTTTAAAAATCAAAATCTCTTTGAAACCCGATATCTCCGCAACCGAGCCTCGTTGGTGGTTGCGGTTTTCACCGTTAAACTGAGAGTAAAGAGACCTTTCCATCCATGTACGCTATTTTTTAAATCTCCACAAAAAAAAATTTCATCACTTTTTGACAAAACTTGCGATGCCGGCATCGTTAAAAACTTTAAAAATCAAAATCTCTTTGAAACCCGATATCTCCGCAACCAATCCTCGTTGGTGGTTGCGGTTTTCACCGTTAAACTGAGTGTAAAGTGACCTTTCCATCCATGTTCGCCACTTTTTAAATCTCCACAAAAAAATTTTTCATCACTTTTTGACAAAACTTGCGATGCCGGCATCGTTAAAAACTTTAAAAATCAAAATCTCTTTGAAACCTGATATCTCCGCAACCGAGCTTCGTTGGTGGTTGCGGTTTTCACCGTTAAACTGAGAGTAAAGAGACCTTTCCATCCATGTACGCTATTTTTTAAATCTCCACAAAAAAAAATTTCATCACTTTTTGTCAAAACTTGCGATGCCGGCATCGTTAAAAACTTTAAAAATCAAAATCTCTTTGAAACCCGATATCTCCGCAACCAAGCCTCGTTGGTGGTTGCGGTTTTCACCGTTAAACTGAGAGTAAAGAGACCTTTCCATCCATGTACGCCATTTTTTAAATCTCCACAAAAAAATTTTTCATCACTTTTTGACAAAACTTGCGATGCCGGCATCGTTAAAAACTTTAAAAATCAAAATCTCTTTGAAACCCGATATCTCCGCAACCAAGACTCGTTAGTGGTTGCGGTTTTCACTGTTAAACTGAGTGTAAAGAGACCTTTCCATCTATGTTCGCCACTTTTTAAATCTCCACAAAAAAATTTTTCATCACTTTTTGACAAAACTTGCGATGCCGGCATCGTTAAAAACTTTAAAAATCAAAATCTCTTTGAAACCCGATATCTCCGCAACCGAGCCTCGTTGGTGGTTGTGGTTTTCACCGTTAAACTGAGAGTAAAGAGACCTTTCCATCCATGTACGCTATTTTTTAAATCTCCACAAAAAAAAATTTCATCACTTTTTGACAAAACTTGCGATGCCGGCATCGTTAAAAACTTTAAAAATCAAAATCTCTTTGAAACCCGATATCTCCGCAACCAAGCCTCGTTGGTGGTTGCGGTTTTCACCGTTAAACTGAGAGTAAAGAGACCTTTCCATCCATGTACGCTATTTTTTAAATCTCCACAAAAAAAAATTTCATCACTTTTTGACAAAACTTGCGATGCCGGCATCGTTAAAAACTTTAAAAATCAAAATCTCTTTGAAACCCGATATCTCCGCAACCAATCCTCGTTGGTGGTTGCGGTTTTCACCGTTAAACTGAGTGTAAAGTGACCTTTCCATCCATGTTCGCCACTTTTTAAATCTCCACAAACAAATTTTTCATCACTTTTTGACAAAACTTGCGATGCCGGCATCGTTAAAAACTTTCAAAATCAAAATCTCTTTGAAACCCGATATCTCCGCAACCAAGCCTCGTTGGTGGTTGCGGTTTTCACCGTTAAACTGAGAGTAAAGAGACCTTTCCATCCATGTACGCTATTTTTTAAATCTCCACAAAAAAAATTTTCATCAAGTTTTGACAAAACTTGCGATGCCGGCATCGTTAAAAACTTTAAAAATCAAAATCTCTTTGAAACCTGATATCTCCGCAACCGAGCTTCGTTGGTGGTTGCGGTTTTCACCGTTAAACTGAGAGTAAAGAGACCTTTCCATCCATGTACGCTATTTTTTAAATCTCCACAAAAAAAAATTTCATCACTTTTTGTCAAAACTTGCGATGCCGGCATCGTTAAAAACTTTAAAAATCAAAATCTCTTTGAAACCCGATATCTCCGCAACCAAGCCTCGTTGGTGGTTGCGGTTTTCACCGTTAAACTGAGAGTAAAGAGACCTTTCCATCCATGTACGCCATTTTTTAAATCTCCACAAAAAAAATTTTCATCACTTTTTGACAAAACTTGCGATGCCGGCATCGTTAAAAACTTTAAAAATCAAAATCTCTTTGAAACCCGATATCTCCGCAACCAAGACTCGTTAGTGGTTGCGGTTTTCACTGTTAAACTGAGTGTAAAGAGACCTTTCCATCTATGTTCGCCACTTTTTAAATCTCCACAAAAAAATTTTTCATCACTTTTTGACAAAACTTGCGATGCCGGCATCGTTAAAAACTTTAAAAATCAAAATCTCTTTGAAACCCGATATCTCCGCAACCGAGCCTCGTTGGTGGTTGTGGTTTTCACCGTTAAACTGAGAGTAAAGAGACCTTTCCATCCATGTACGCTATTTTTTAAATCTCCACAAAAAAAAATTTCATCACTTTTTGACAAAACTTGCGATGCCGGCATCGTTAAAAACTTTAAAAATCAAAATCTCTTTGAAACCCGATATCTCCGCAACCAAGCCTCGTTGGTGGTTGCGGTTTTCACCGTTAAACTGAGAGTAAAGAGACCTTTCCATCCATGTACGCTATTTTTTAAATCTCCACAAAAAAAAATTTCATCACTTTTTGACAAAACTTGCGATGCCGGCATCGTTAAAAACTTTAAAAATCAAAATCTCTTTGAAACCCGATATCTCCGCAACCAATCCTCGTTGGTGGTTGCGGTTTTCACCGTTAAACTGAGTGTAAAGTGACCTTTCCATCCATGTTCGCCACTTTTTAAATCTCCACAAAAAAATTTTTCATCACTTTTTGACAAAACTTGCGATGCCGGCATCGTTAAAAACTTTAAAAATCAAAATCTCTTTGAAACCCGATATCTCCGCAACCAAGCCTCGTTGGTGGTTGCGGTTTTCACCGTTAAACTGAGAGAAAAGAGACCTTTCCATCCATGTACGCTATTTTTTAAATCTCCACAAAAAAAAATTTCATCAAGTTTTGACAAAACTTGCGATGCCGGCATCGTTAAAAACTTTAAAAATCAAAATCTCTTTGAAACCTGATATCTCCGCAACCGAGCCTCGTTGGTGGTTGCGGTTTTCACCGTTAAACTGAGAGTAAAGAGACCTTTCCATCCATGTACGCAATTTTTTAAATCTCCACAAAAAAATTTTTCATCACTTTTTGACAAAACTTGCGATGCCGGCATCGTTAAAAACTTTAAAAATCAAAATCTCTTTGAAACCCGATATCTCCGCAACCGAGCCTCGTTGGTGGTTGCGGTTTTCACCGTTAAACTGAGAGTAAAGAGACCTTTCCATCCATGTACGCCATTTTTTAAATCTCTACAAAAAATTTTTCATCACTTTTTGACAAAACTTGCGATGCCGGCATCGTTAAAAACTTTAAAAATCAAAATCTCTTTGAAACCCGATATCTCCGCAACCGAGCCTCGTTGGTGGTTGCGGTTTTCACCGTTAAACTGAGATTAAACAGACCTTTCCATCCATGTACGCCATTTTTTAAATCTCCACAAAAAAATTTTTCATCACTTTTTGACAAAACTTGCGATGCCGGCATCGTTAAAAACTTTAAAAATCAAAATCTCTTTGAAACCAGATATCTCCGCAACCGAGCCTCGTTGGTGGTTGCGGTTTTCACCGTTAAACTGAGAGTAAAGAGACCTTTCCATCCATGTACGCCATTTTTTAAATCTCCACAAAAAATTTTTCATCACTTTTTGACAAAACTTGCGATGCCGGCATCGTTAAAAACTTTAAAAATCAAAATCTCTTTGAAACCCGATATCTCCGCAACCGAGCCTCGTTGGTGGTTGCGGTTTTCACCGTTAAACTGAGAGTAAAGAGACCTTTCCATCCATGTACGCTATTTTTTAAATCTCCACAAAAAAAAATTTCATCACTTTTTGACAAAACTTGCGATGCCGGCATCGTTAAAAACTTTAAAAATCAAAATCTCTTTGAAACCCGATATCTCCGCAACCAATCCTCGTTGGTGGTTGCGGTTTTCACCGTTAAACTGAGTGTAAAGTGACCTTTCCATCCATGTTCGCCACTTTTTAAATCTCCACAAAAAAATTTTTCATCACTTTTTGACAAAACTTGCGATGCCGGCATCGTTAAAAACTTTAAAAATCAAAATCTCTTTGAAACCTGATATCTCCGCAACCGAGCTTCGTTGGTGGTTGCGGTTTTCACCGTTAAACTGAGAGTAAAGAGACCTTTCCATCCATGTACGCTATTTTTTAAATCTCCACAAAAAAAAATTTCATCACTTTTTGTCAAAACTTGCGATGCCGGCATCGTTAAAAACTTTAAAAATCAAAATCTCTTTGAAACCCGATATCTCCGCAACCAAGCCTCGTTGGTGGTTGCGGTTTTCACCGTTAAACTGAGAGTAAAGAGACCTTTCCATCCATGTACGCCATTTTTTAAATCTCCACAAAAAAATTTTTCATCACTTTTTGACAAAACTTGCGATGCCGGCATCGTTAAAAACTTTAAAAATCAAAATCTCTTTGAAACCCGATATCTCCGCAACCAAGACTCGTTAGTGGTTGCGGTTTTCACTGTTAAACTGAGTGTAAAGAGACCTTTCCATCTATGTTCGCCACTTTTTAAATCTCCACAAAAAAATTTTTCATCACTTTTTGACAAAACTTGCGATGCCGGCATCGTTAAAAACTTTAAAAATCAAAATCTCTTTGAAACCCGATATCTCCGCAACCGAGCCTCGTTGGTGGTTGTGGTTTTCACCGTTAAACTGAGAGTAAAGAGACCTTTCCATCCATGTACGCTATTTTTTAAATCTCCACAAAAAAAAATTTCATCACTTTTTGACAAAACTTGCGATGCCGGCATCGTTAAAAACTTTAAAAATCAAAATCTCTTTGAAACCCGATATCTCCGCAACCAAGCCTCGTTGGTGGTTGCGGTTTTCACCGTTAAACTGAGAGTAAAGAGACCTTTCCATCCATGTACGCTATTTTTTAAATCTCCACAAAAAAAAATTTCATCACTTTTTGACAAAACTTGCGATGCCGGCATCGTTAAAAACTTTAAAAATCAAAATCTCTTTGAAACCCGATATCTCCGCAACCAATCCTCGTTGGTGGTTGCGGTTTTCACCGTTAAACTGAGTGTAAAGTGACCTTTCCATCCATGTTCGCCACTTTTTAAATCTCCACAAAAAAATTTTTCATCACTTTTTGACAAAACTTGCGATGCCGGCATCGTTAAAAACTTTCAAAATCAAAATCTCTTTGAAACCCGATATCTCCGCAACCAAGCCTCGTTGGTGGTTGCGGTTTTCACCGTTAAACTGAGAGAAAAGAGACCTTTCCATCCATGTACGCTATTTTTTAAATCTCCACAAAAAAAATTTTCATCAAGTTTTGACAAAACTTGCGATGCCGGCATCGTTAAAAACTTTAAAAATCAAAATCTCTTTGAAACCTGATATCTCCGCAACCGAGCTTCGTTGGTGGTTGCGGTTTTCACCGTTAAACTGAGAGTAAAGAGACCTTTCCATCCATGTACGCTATTTTTTAAATCTCCACAAAAAAAAATTTCATCACTTTTTGTCAAAACTTGCGATGCCGGCATCGTTAAAAACTTTAAAAATCAAAATCTCTTTGAAACCCGATATCTCCGCAACCAAGCCTCGTTGGTGGTTGCGGTTTTCACCGTTAAACTGAGAGTAAAGAGACCTTTCCATCCATGTACGCCATTTTTTAAATCTCCACAAAAAAAATTTTCATCACTTTTTGACAAAACTTGCGATGCCGGCATCGTTAAAAACTTTAAAAATCAAAATCTCTTTGAAACCCGATATCTCCGCAACCAAGACTCGTTAGTGGTTGCGGTTTTCACTGTTAAACTGAGTGTAAAGAGACCTTTCCATCTATGTTCGCCACTTTTTAAATCTCCACAAAAAAATTTTTCATCACTTTTTGACAAAACTTGCGATGCCGGCATCGTTAAAAACTTTAAAAATCAAAATCTCTTTGAAACCCGATATCTCCGCAACCGAGCCTCGTTGGTGGTTGCGGTTTTCACCGTTAAACTGAGAGTAAAGAGACCTTTCCATCCATGTACGCTATTTTTTAAATCTCCACAAAAAAAAATTTCATCACTTTTTGACAAAACTTGCGATGCCGGCATCGTTAAAAACTTTAAAAATCAAAATCTCTTTGAAACCCGATATCTCCGCAACCAATCCTCGTTGGTGGTTGCGGTTTTCACCGTTAAACTGAGTGTAAAGTGACCTTTCCATCCATGTTCGCCACTTTTTAAATCTCCACAAAAAAATTTTTCATCACTTTTTGACAAAACTTGCGATGCCGGCATCGTTAAAAACTTTAAAAATCAAAATCTCTTTGAAACCTGATATCTCCGCAACCGAGCTTCGTTGGTGGTTGCGGTTTTCACCGTTAAACTGAGAGTAAAGAGACCTTTCCATCCATGTACGCTATTTTTTAAATCTCCACAAAAAAAAATTTCATCACTTTTTGTCAAAACTTGCGATGCCGGCATCGTTAAAAACTTTAAAAATCAAAATCTCTTTGAAACCCGATATCTCCGCAACCAAGCCTCGTTGGTGGTTGCGGTTTTCACCGTTAAACTGAGAGTAAAGAGACCTTTCCATCCATGTACGCCATTTTTTAAATCTCCACAAAAAAATTTTTCATCACTTTTTGACAAAACTTGCGATGCCGGCATCGTTAAAAACTTTAAAAATCAAAATCTCTTTGAAACCCGATATCTCCGCAACCAAGACTCGTTAGTGGTTGCGGTTTTCACTGTTAAACTGAGTGTAAAGAGACCTTTCCATCTATGTTCGCCACTTTTTAAATCTCCACAAAAAAATTTTTCATCACTTTTTGACAAAACTTGCGATGCCGGCATCGTTAAAAACTTTAAAAATCAAAATCTCTTTGAAACCCGATATCTCCGCAACCGAGCCTCGTTGGTGGTTGTGGTTTTCACCGTTAAACTGAGAGTAAAGAGACCTTTCCATCCATGTACGCTATTTTTTAAATCTCCACAAAAAAAAATTTCATCACTTTTTGACAAAACTTGCGATGCCGGCATCGTTAAAAACTTTAAAAATCAAAATCTCTTTGAAACCCGATATCTCCGCAACCAAGCCTCGTTGGTGGTTGCGGTTTTCACCGTTAAACTGAGAGTAAAGAGACCTTTCCATCCATGTACGCTATTTTTTAAATCTCCACAAAAAAAAATTTCATCACTTTTTGACAAAACTTGCGATGCCGGCATCGTTAAAAACTTTAAAAATCAAAATCTCTTTGAAACCCGATATCTCCGCAACCAATCCTCGTTGGTGGTTGCGGTTTTCACCGTTAAACTGAGTGTAAAGTGACCTTTCCATCCATGTTCGCCACTTTTTAAATCTCCACAAAAAAATTTTTCATCACTTTTTGACAAAACTTGCGATGCCGGCATCGTTAAAAACTTTCAAAATCAAAATCTCTTTGAAACCCGATATCTCCGCAACCAAGCCTCGTTGGTGGTTGCGGTTTTCACCGTTAAACTGAGAGAAAAGAGACCTTTCCATCCATGTACGCTATTTTTTAAATCTCCACAAAAAAAATTTTCATCAAGTTTTGACAAAACTTGCGATGCCGGCATCGTTAAAAACTTTAAAAATCAAAATCTCTTTGAAACCTGATATCTCCGCAACCGAGCTTCGTTGGTGGTTGCGGTTTTCACCGTTAAACTGAGAGTAAAGAGACCTTTCCATCCATGTACGCTATTTTTTAAATCTCCACAAAAAAAAATTTCATCACTTTTTGTCAAAACTTGCGATGCCGGCATCGTTAAAAACTTTAAAAATCAAAATCTCTTTGAAACCCGATATCTCCGCAACCAAGCCTCGTTGGTGGTTGCGGTTTTCACCGTTAAACTGAGAGTAAAGAGACCTTTCCATCCATGTACGCCATTTTTTAAATCTCCACAAAAAAAATTTTCATCACTTTTTGACAAAACTTGCGATGCCGGCATCGTTAAAAACTTTAAAAATCAAAATCTCTTTGAAACCCGATATCTCCGCAACCAAGACTCGTTAGTGGTTGCGGTTTTCACTGTTAAACTGAGTGTAAAGAGACCTTTCCATCTATGTTCGCCACTTTTTAAATCTCCACAAAAAAATTTTTCATCACTTTTTGACAAAACTTGCGATGCCGGCATCGTTAAAAACTTTAAAAATCAAAATCTCTTTGAAACCCGATATCTCCGCAACCGAGCCTCGTTGGTGGTTGTGGTTTTCACCGTTAAACTGAGAGTAAAGAGACCTTTCCATCCATGTACGCTATTTTTTAAATCTCCACAAAAAAAAATTTCATCACTTTTTGACAAAACTTGCGATGCCGGCATCGTTAAAAACTTTAAAAATCAAAATCTCTTTGAAACCCGATATCTCCGCAACCAAGCCTCGTTGGTGGTTGCGGTTTTCACCGTTAAACTGAGAGTAAAGAGACCTTTCCATCCATGTACGCTATTTTTTAAATCTCCACAAAAAAAAATTTCATCACTTTTTGACAAAACTTGCGATGCCGGCATCGTTAAAAACTTTAAAAATCAAAATCTCTTTGAAACCCGATATCTCCGCAACCAATCCTCGTTGGTGGTTGCGGTTTTCACCGTTAAACTGAGTGTAAAGTGACCTTTCCATCCATGTTCGCCACTTTTTAAATCTCCACAAAAAAATTTTTCATCACTTTTTGACAAAACTTGCGATGCCGGCATCGTTAAAAACTTTAAAAATCAAAATCTCTTTGAAACCCGATATCTCCGCAACCAAGCCTCGTTGGTGGTTGCGGTTTTCACCGTTAAACTGAGAGAAAAGAGACCTTTCCATCCATGTACGCTATTTTTTAAATCTCCACAAAAAAAAATTTCATCAAGTTTTGACAAAACTTGCGATGCCGGCATCGTTAAAAACTTTAAAAATCAAAATCTCTTTGAAACCTGATATCTCCGCAACCGAGCCTCGTTGGTGGTTGCGGTTTTCACCGTTAAACTGAGAGTAAAGAGACCTTTCCATCCATGTACGCAATTTTTTAAATCTCCACAAAAAAATTTTTCATCACTTTTTGACAAAACTTGCGATGCCGGCATCGTTAAAAACTTTAAAAATCAAAATCTCTTTGAAACCCGATATCTCCGCAACCGAGCCTCGTTGGTGGTTGCGGTTTTCACCGTTAAACTGAGAGTAAAGAGACCTTTCCATCCATGTACGCCATTTTTTAAATCTCTACAAAAAATTTTTCATCACTTTTTGACAAAACTTGCGATGCCGGCATCGTTAAAAACTTTAAAAATCAAAATCTCTTTGAAACCCGATATCTCCGCAACCGAGCCTCGTTGGTGGTTGCGGTTTTCACCGTTAAACTGAGATTAAACAGACCTTTCCATCCATGTACGCCATTTTTTAAATCTCCACAAAAAAATTTTTCATCACTTTTTGACAAAACTTGCGATGCCGGCATCGTTAAAAACTTTAAAAATCAAAATCTCTTTGAAACCAGATATCTCCGCAACCGAGCCTCGTTGGTGGTTGCGGTTTTCACCGTTAAACTGAGAGTAAAGAGACCTTTCCATCCATGTACGCCATTTTTTAAATCTCCACAAAAAATTTTTCATCACTTTTTGACAAAACTTGCGATGCCGGCATCGTTAAAAACTTTAAAAATCAAAATCTCTTTGAAACCCGATATCTCCGCAACCGAGCCTCGTTGGTGGTTGCGGTTTTCACCGTTAAACTGAGAGTAAAGAGACATTTCCATCCATGTACGCTATTTTTTAAATCTCCACAAAAAAATTTTTCATCACTTTTTGACAAAACTTGCGATGCCGGCATCGTTAAAAACTTTAAAAATCAAAATCTCTTTGAAACCCGATATCTCCGCAACCAAGCCTCGCTGGTGGTTGTGGTTTTCACCGTTAAACTGAGATTAAACAGACCTTTCCATCCATGTACGCTATTTTTTAAATCTCCACAAAAAAATTTTTCATCACTTTTTGACAAAACTTGCGATGCCGGCATCGTTAAAAACTTTAAAAATCAAAATCTCTTTGAAACCCGATATCTCCGCAACCAAGCCTCGTTGGTGGTTGCGGTTTTCACCGTTAAACTGAGAGTAAAGAGACCTTTCCATCCATGTACGCAATTTTTTAAATCTCCACAAAAAAATTTTTCATCACTTTTTGACAAAACTTGCGATGCCGGCATCGTTAAAAACTTTAAAAATTAAAATCTCTTTGAAACCCGATATCTCTGCAACCAAGCCTCGTTGGTGGTTGCGGTTTTCACCGTTAAACTGAGATTAAACAGACCTTTCCATCCATGTACGCGATTTTTTAAATCTCCACAAAAAAATTTTTCATCACTTTTTGACAAAACTTGCGATGCCGGCATCGTTAAAAACTTTAAAAATCAAAATCTCTTTGAAACCCGATATCTCCGCAACCGAGCCTCGTGGGTGGTTGCGGTTTTCACCGTTAAACTGAGAGTAAAGAGACCTTTCCATCCATGTACGCCATTTTTTAAATCTCCACAAAAAAATTTTTTATCACTTTTTGACAAAACTTGCGATGCCGGCATCGTTAAAAACTTTAAAAATCAAAATCTCTTTGAAACCCGATATCTCCGCAACCGAGCCTCGTTGGTGGTTGTGGTTTTCACCGTTAAACTGAGAGTAAAGAGACCTTTCCATCCATGTACGGTATTTTTTAAATCTCCACAAAAAAAAATTTCATCACTTTTTGACAAAACTTGCGATGCCGGCATCGTTAAAAACTTTAAAAATCAAAATCTCTTTGAAACCCGATATCTCCGCAACCAAGCCTCGTTGGTGGTTGCGGTTTTCACCGTTAAACTGAGAGAAAAGAGACCTTTCCATCCATGTACGCTATTTTTTAAATCTCCACAAAAAAAAATTTCATCAAGTTTTGACAAAACTTGCGATGCCGGCATCGTTAAAAACTTTAAAAATCAAAATCTCTTTGAAACCTGATATCTCCGCAACCGAGCTTCGTTGGTGGTTGCGGTTTTCACCGTTAAACTGAGAGTAAAGAGACCTTTCCATCCATGTACGCTATTTTTTAAATCTCCACAAAAAAAAATTTCATCACTTTTTGACAAAACTTGCGATGCCGGCATCGTTAAAAACTTTAAAAATCAAAATCTCTTTGAAACCCGATATCTCCGCAACCAATCCTCGTTGGTGGTTGCGGTTTTCACCGTTAAACTGAGTGTAAAGTGACCTTTCCATCCATGTTCGCCACTTTTTAAATCTCCACAAAAAAATTTTTCATCACTTTTTGACAAAACTTGCGATGCCGGCATCGTTAAAAACTTTAAAAATCAAAATCTCTTTGAAACCCGATATCTCCGCAACCAAGCCTCGTTGGTGGTTGCGGTTTTCACCGTTAAACTGAGAGAAAAGAGACCTTTCCATCCATGTACGCTATTTTTTAAATCTCCACAAAAAAAAATTTCATCACTTTTTGACAAAACTTGCGATGCCGGCATCGTTAAAAACTTTAAAAATCAAAATCTCTTTGAAACCCGATATCTCCGCAACCAAGCCTCGTTGGTGGTTGCGGTTTTCACCGTTAAACTGAGAGTAAAGAGACCTTTCCATCCATGTACGCCATTTTTTAAATCTCCACAAAAAAATTTTTTATCACTTTTTGACAAAACTTGCGATGCCGGCATCGTTAAAAACTTTAAAAATCAAAATCTCTTTGAAACCCGATATCTCCGCAACCGAGCCTCGTTGGTGGTTGTGGTTTTCACCGTTAAACTGAGAGTAAAGAGACCTTTCCATCCATGTACGCTATTTTTTAAATCTCCACAAAAAAAAATTTCATCACTTTTTGACAAAACTTGCGATGCCGGCATCGTTAAAAACTTTAAAAATCAAAATCTCTTTGAAACCCGATATCTCCGCAACCAAGCCTCGTTGGTGGTTGCGGTTTTCACCGTTAAACTGAGAGAAAAGAGACCTTTCCATCCATGTACGCTATTTTTTAAATCTCCACAAAAAAAAATTTCATCAAGTTTTGACAAAACTTGCGATGCCGGCATCGTTAAAAACTTTAAAAATCAAAATCTCTTTGAAACCCGATATCTCCGCAACCAATCCTCGTTGGTGGTTGCGGTTTTCACCGTTAAACTGAGTGTAAAGTGACCTTTCCATCCATGTTCGCCACTTTTTAAATCTCCACAAAAAAATTTTTCATCACTTTTTGACAAAACTTGCGATGCCGGCATCGTTAAAAACTTTAAAAATCAAAATCTCTTTGAAACCCGATATCTCCGCAACCGAGCCTCGTTGGTGGTTGTGGTTTTCACCGTTAAACTGAGAGTAAAGAGACCTTTCCATCCATGTACGCTATTTTTTAAATCTCCACAAAAAAAAATTTCATCACTTTTTGACAAAACTTGCGATGCCGGCATCGTTAAAAACTTTAAAAATCAAAATCTCTTTGAAACCCGATATCTCCGCAACCAAGCCTCGTTGGTGGTTGCGGTTTTCACCGTTAAACTGAGAGAAAAGAGACCTTTCCATCCATGTACGCTATTTTTTAAATCTCCACAAAAAATTTTTCATCACTTTTTGACAAAACTTGCGATGCCGGCATCGTTAAAAACTTTAAAAATCAAAATCTCTTTGAAACCCGATATCTCCGCAACCAAGCCTCGTTGGTGGTTGCGGTTTTCACCGTTAAACTGAGAGAAAAGAGACCTTTCCATCCATGTACGCTATTTTTTAAATCTCCACAAAAAAAAATTTCATCACTTTTTGACAAAACTTGCGATGCCGGCATCGTTAAAAACTTTAAAAATCAAAATCTCTTTGAAACCCGATATCTCCGCAACCAAGCCTCGTTGGTGGTTGCGGTTTTCACCGTTAAACTGAGAGTAAAGAGACCTTTCCATCCATGTACGCCATTTTTTAAATCTCCACAAAAAAATTTTTTATCACTTTTTGACAAAACTTGCGATGCCGGCATCGTTAAAAACTTTAAAAATCAAAATCTCTTTGAAACCCGATATCTCCGCAACCGAGCCTCGTTGGTGGTTGTGGTTTTCACCGTTAAACTGAGAGTAAAGAGACCTTTCCATCCATGTACGCTATTTTTTAAATCTCCACAAAAAAAAATTTCATCACTTTTTGACAAAACTTGCGATGCCGGCATCGTTAAAAACTTTAAAAATCAAAATCTCTTTGAAACCCGATATCTCCGCAACCAAGCCTCGTTGGTGGTTGCGGTTTTCACCGTTAAACTGAGAGAAAAGAGACCTTTCCATCCATGTACGCTATTTTTTAAATCTCCACAAAAAAAAATTTCATCAAGTTTTGACAAAACTTGCGATGCCGGCATCGTTAAAAACTTTAAAAATCAAAATCTCTTTGAAACCTGATATCTCCGCAACCGAGCTTCGTTGGTGGTTGCGGTTTTCACCGTTAAACTGAGAGTAAAGAGACCTTTCCATCCATGTACGCTATTTTTTAAATCTCCACAAAAAAAAATTTCATCACTTTTTGACAAAACTTGCGATGCCGGCATCGTTAAAAACTTTAAAAATCAAAATCTCTTTGAAACCCGATATCTCCGCAACCAATCCTCGTTGGTGGTTGCGGTTTTCACCGTTAAACTGAGTGTAAAGTGACCTTTCCATCCATGTTCGCCACTTTTTAAATCTCCACAAAAAAATTTTTCATCACTTTTTGACAAAACTTGCGATGCCGGCATCGTTAAAAACTTTAAAAATCAAAATCTCTTTGAAACCCGATATCTCCGCAACCGAGCCTCGTTGGTGGTTGTGGTTTTCACCGTTAAACTGAGAGTAAAGAGACCTTTCCATCCATGTACGCTATTTTTTAAATCTCCACAAAAAAAAATTTCATCACTTTTTGACAAAACTTGCGATGCCGGCATCGTTAAAAACTTTAAAAATCAAAATCTCTTTGAAACCCGATATCTCCGCAACCAAGCCTCGTTGGTGGTTGCGGTTTTCACCGTTAAACTGAGAGAAAAGAGACCTTTCCATCCATGTACGCTATTTTTTAAATCTCCACAAAAAATTTTTCATCACTTTTTGACAAAACTTGCGATGCCGGCATCGTTAAAAACTTTAAAAATCAAAATCTCTTTGAAACCCGATATCTCCGCAACCAAGCCTCGTTGGTGGTTGCGGTTTTCACCGTTAAACTGAGAGAAAAGAGACCTTTCCATCCATGTACGCTATTTTTTAAATCTCCACAAAAAAAAATTTCATCACTTTTTGACAAAACTTGCGATGCCGGCATCGTTAAAAACTTTAAAAATCAAAATCTCTTTGAAACCCGATATCTCCGCAACCAAGCCTCGTTGGTGGTTGCGGTTTTCACCGTTAAACTGAGAGTAAAGAGACCTTTCCATCCATGTACGCCATTTTTTAAATCTCCACAAAAAAATTTTTTATCACTTTTTGACAAAACTTGCGATGCTGGCATCGTTAAAAACTTTAAAAATCAAAATCTCTTTGAAACCCGATATCTCCGCAACCGAGCCTCGTTGGTGGTTGTGGTTTTCACCGTTAAACTGAGAGTAAAGAGACCTTTCCATCCATGTACGCTATTTTTTAAATCTCCACAAAAAAAAATTTCATCACTTTTTGACAAAACTTGCGATGCCGGCATCGTTAAAAACTTTAAAAATCAAAATCTCTTTGAAACCCGATATCTCCGCAACCAAGCCTCGTTGGTGGTTGCGGTTTTCACCGTTAAACTGAGAGAAAAGAGACCTTTCCATCCATGTACGCTATTTTTTAAATCTCCACAAAAAAAAATTTCATCAAGTTTTGACAAAACTTGCGATGCCGGCATCGTTAAAAACTTTAAAAATCAAAATCTCTTTGAAACCTGATATCTCCGCAACCGAGCTTCGTTGGTGGTTGCGGTTTTCACCGTTAAACTGAGAGTAAAGAGACCTTTCCATCCATGTACGCTATTTTTTAAATCTCCACAAAAAAAAATTTCATCACTTTTTGACAAAACTTGCGATGCCGGCATCGTTAAAAACTTTAAAAATCAAAATCTCTTTGAAACCCGATATCTCCGCAACCAATCCTCGTTGGTGGTTGCGGTTTTCACCGTTAAACTGAGTGTAAAGTGACCTTTCCATCCATGTTCGCCACTTTTTAAATCTCCACAAAAAAATTTTTCATCACTTTTTGACAAAACTTGCGATGCCGGCATCGTTAAAAACTTTAAAAATCAAAATCTCTTTGAAACCCGATATCTCCGCAACCAAGCCTCGTTGGTGGTTGCGGTTATCACCGTTAAACTGAGAGAAAAGAGACCTTTCCATCCATGTACGCTATTTTTTAAATCTCCACAAAAAAAAATTTCATCAAGTTTTGACAAAACTTGCGATGCCGGCATCGTTAAAAACTTTAAAAATCAAAATCTCTTTGAAACCTGATATCTCCGCAACCGAGCTTCGTTGGTGGTTGCGGTTTTCACCGTTAAACTGAGAGTAAAGAGACCTTTCCATCCATGTACGCTATTTTTTAAATCTCCACAAAAAAAAATTTCATCACTTTTTGTCAAAACTTGCGATGCCGGCATCGTTAAAAACTTTAAAAATCAAAATCTCTTTGAAACCCGATATCTCCGCAATCAAGCCTCGTTGGTGGTTGCGGTTTTCACCGTTAAACTGAGAGTAAAGAGACCTTTCCATCCATGTACGCCATTTTTTAAATCTCCACAAAAAAATTTTTCATCACTTTTTGACAAAACTTGCGATGCCGGCATCGTTAAAAACTTTAAAAATCAAAATCTCTTTGAAACCCGATATCTCCGCAACCAAGACTCGTTAGTGGTTGCGGTTTTCACTGTTAAACTGAGTGTAAAGAGACCTTTCCATCTATGTTCGCCACTTTTTAAATCTCCACAAAAAAATTTTTCATCACTTTTTGACAAAACTTGCGATGCCGGCATCGTTAAAAACTTTAAAAATCAAAATCTCTTTGAAACCCGATATCTCCGCAACCGAGCCTCGTTGGTGGTTGTGGTTTTCACCGTTAAACTGAGAGTAAAGAGACCTTTCCATCCATGTACGCTATTTTTTAAATCTCCACAAAAAAAAATTTCATCACTTTTTGACAAAACTTGCGATGCCGGCATCGTTAAAAACTTTAAAAATCAAAATCTCTTTGAAACCCGATATCTCCGCAACCAAGCCTCGTTGGTGGTTGCGGTTTTCACCGTTAAACTGAGAGTAAAGAGACCTTTCCATCCATGTACGCTATTTTTTAAATCTCCACAAAAAAAAATTTCATCACTTTTTGACAAAACTTGCGATGCCGGCATCGTTAAAAACTTTAAAAATCAAAATCTCTTTGAAACCCGATATCTCCGCAACCAATCCTCGTTGGTGGTTGCGGTTTTCACCGTTAAACTGAGTGTAAAGTGACCTTTCCATCCATGTTCGCCACTTTTTAAATCTCCACAAAAAAATTTTTCATCACTTTTTGACAAAACTTGCGATGCCGGCATCGTTATAAACTTTAAAAATCAAAATCTCTTTGAAACCCGATATCTCCGAAACCAAGCCTCGTTGGTGGTTGCGGTTTTCACCGTTAAACTGAGAGAAAAGAGACCTTTCCATCCATGTACGCCATTTTTTAAATCTCCACAAAAAAAAATTTCATCAAGTTTTGACAAAACTTGCGATGCCGGCATCGTTAAAAACTTTAAAAATCAAAATCTCTTTGAAACCTGATATCTCCGCAACCGAGCCTCGTTGGTGGTTGCGGTTTTCACCGTTAAACTGAGAGTAAAGAGACCTTTCCATCCATGTACGCAATTTTTTAAATCTCCACAAAAAAATTTTTCATCACTTTTTGACAAAACTTGCGATGCCGGCATCGTTAAAAACTTTAAAAATCAAAATCTCTTTGAAACCCGATATCTCCGCAACCGAGCCTCGTTGGTGGTTGCGGTTTTCACCGTTAAACTGAGAGTAAAGAGACCTTTCCATCCATGTACGCCATTTTTTAAATCTCTACAAAAAAATTTTCATCACTTTTTGACAAAACTTGCGATGCCGGCATCGTTAAAAACTTTAAAAATCAAAATCTCTTTGAAACCCGATATCTCCGCAACCGAGCCTCGTTGGTGGGTTCGGTTTTCACCGTTAAACTGAGATTAAACAGACCTTTCCATCCATGTACGCCATTTTTTAAATCTCCACAAAAAAATTTTTCATCACTTTTTGACAAAACTTGCGATGCCGGCATCGTTAAAAACTTTAAAAATCAAAATCTCTTTGAAACCCGATATCTCCGCAACCGAGCCTCGTTGGTGGTTGCGGTTTTCACCGTTAAACTGAGAGTAAAGAGACCTTTCCATCCATGTACGCCATTTTTTAAATCTCCACAAAAATTTTTCATCACTTTTTGACAAAACTTGCGATGCCGGCATCGTTAAAAACTTTAAAAATCAAAATCTCTTTGAAACCCGATATCTCCGCAACCAAGCCTCGTTGGTGGTTGCGGTTTTCACCGTTAAACTGAGAGTAAAGAGACCTTTCCATCCATGTACGCAATTTTTTAAATCTCCACAAAAAAATTTTTCATCACTTTTTGACAAAACTTGCGATGCCGGCATCGTTAAAAACTTTAAAAATTAAAATCTCTTTGAAACCCGATATCTCCGCAACCAATCCTCGTTGGTGGTTGCGGTTTTCACCGTTAAACTGAGTGTAAAGAGACCTTTCCATCCATGTTCGCCACTTTTTAAATCTCCACAAGAAAATTTTTCATCACTTTTTGACAAAACTTGCGATGCCGGCATCGTTAAAAACTTTAAAAATCAAAATCTCTTTGAAACCCGATATCTCCGCAACCAAGCCTCGTTGGTGGTTGCGGTTTTCACCGTTAAACTGAGAGTAAAGAGACCTTTCCATCCATGTACGCTATTTTTTAAATCTCCACAAAAAAAAATTTCATCACTTTTTGACAAAACTTGCGATGCGATCGTTAAAAACTTTAAAAATCAAAATCTCTTTGAAACCCGATATCTCCGCAACCAAGCCTCGTTGGTGGTTGCGGTTTTCACCGTTAAACTGAGATTAAACAGACCTTTCCATCCATGTACGCGATTTTTTAAATCTCCACAAAAAAATTTTTCATCACTTTTTGACAAAACTTGCGATGCCGGCATCGTTAAAAACTTTAAAAATCAAAATCTCTTTGAAACCCGATATCTCCGCAATTAATCCTCGTTGGTGGTTGCGGTTTTCACCGTTAAACTGAGTGTAAAGAGACCTTTCCATCCATGTTCGCCACTTTTTAAATCTCCACAAAAAAATTTTTCATCACTTTTTGACAAAACTTGCGATGCCGGCATCGTTAAAAACTTTATAAATCAAAATCTCTTTGAAACCCGATATCTCCGCAACCAAGCCTCGTTGGTGGTTGCGGTTTTCACCGTTAAACTGAGATTAAACAGACCTTTCCATCCATGTACGCCATTTTTTAAATCTCCACAAAAAAATTTTTCATCACTTTTTGACAAAACTTGCGATGCCGGCATCGTTAAAAACTTTAAAAATCAAAATCTCTTTGAAACCCGATATCTCCGCAACCAATCCTCGTTGGTGGTTGCGGTTTTCACCGTTAAACTGAGTGTAAAGCGACCTTTCCATCCATGTTCGCCACTTTTTAAATCTCCACAAAAAAAATTTTCATCACTTTTTGACAAAACTTGCGATGCCGGCATCGTTAAAAACTTTAAAAATCAAAATCTCTTTGAAACCCGATATCTCCGCAACCAATCCTCGTTGGTGGTTGCGGTTTTCACCGTTAAACTGAGTGTAAAGAGACCTTTCCATCCATGTTCGCCACTTTTTAAATCTCCACAAAAAAAATTTTCATCACTTTTTGACAAAACTTGCGATGCCGGCATCGTTAAAAACTTTAAAAATCAAAATCTCTTTGAAACCCGATATCTCCGCAACCGAGCCTCGTGGGTGGTTGCGGTTTTCACCGTTAAACTGAGAGTAAAGAGACCTTTTTATCCATGTACGCCATTTTTTAAATCTCCACAAAAAAATTTTTTATCACTTTTTGACAAAACTTGCGATGCCGGCATCGTTAAAAACTTTAAAAATCAAAATCTCTTTGAAACCCGATATCTCCGCAACCAAGCCTCGTTGGTGGTTGCGGTTTTCACCGTTAAACTGAGAGTAAAGAGACCTTTCCATCCATGTACGCCATTTTTTAAATCTCCACAAAAAAATTTTTTATCACTTTTTGACAAAACTTGCGATGCCGGCATCGTTAAAAACTTTAAAAATCAAAATCTCTTTGAAACCCGATATCTCCGCAACCAAGCCTCGTTGGTGGTTGCGGTTTTCACCGTTAAACTGAGAGTAAAGAGACCTTTCCATCCACGTACGCTATTTTTGAAATCTCCACAAAAAAAAATTTCATCACTTTTTGACAAAACTTGCGATGCCGGCATCGTTAAAAACTTTAAAAATCAAAATCTCTTTGAAACCCGATATCTCCGCAACCAAGCCTCGTTGGTGGTTGCGGTTTTCACTGTTAAACTGAGTGTAAAGAGACCTTTCCATCCATGTTCGCCACTTTTTAAATCTCCACAAAAAAATTTTTCATCACTTTTTGACAAAACTTGCGATGCCGGCATCGTTAAAAACTTTAAAAATCAAAATCTCTTTGAAACCTGATATCTCCGCAACCGAGCCTCGTTGGTGGTTGCGGTTTTCACCGTTAAACTGAGAGTAAAGAGACCTTTCCATCCATGTACGCAATTTTTTAAATCTCCACAAAAAAATTTTTCATCACTTTTTGACAAAACTTGCGATGCCGGCATCGTTAAAAACTTTAAAAATCAAAATCTCTTTGAAACCCGATATCTCCGCAACCGAGCCTCGTTGGTGGTTGCGGTTTTCACCGTTAAACTGAGAGTAAAGAGACCTTTCCATCCATGTACGCCATTTTTTAAATCTCTACAAAAAAATTTTCATCACTTTTTGACAAAACTTGCGATGCCGGCATCGTTAAAAACTTTAAAAATCAAAATCTCTTTGAAACCCGATATCTCCGCAACCGAGCCTCGTTGGTGGGTTCGGTTTTCACCGTTAAACTGAGATTAAACAGACCTTTCCATCCATGTACGCCATTTTTTAAATCTCCACAAAAAAATTTTTCATCACTTTTTGACAAAACTTGCGATGCCGGCATCGTTAAAAACTTTAAAAATCAAAATCTCTTTGAAACCCGATATCTCCGCAACCGAGCCTCGTTGGTGGTTGCGGTTTTCACCGTTAAACTGAGAGTAAAGAGACCTTTCCATCCATGTACGCCATTTTTTAAATCTCCACAAAAATTTTTCATCACTTTTTGACAAAACTTGCGATGCCGGCATCGTTAAAAACTTTAAAAATCAAAATCTCTTTGAAACCCGATATCTCCGCAACCAAGCCTCGTTGGTGGTTGCGGTTTTCACCGTTAAACTGAGAGTAAAGAGACCTTTCCATCCATGTACGCAATTTTTTAAATCTCCACAAAAAAATTTTTCATCACTTTTTGACAAAACTTGCGATGCCGGCATCGTTAAAAACTTTAAAAATTAAAATCTCTTTGAAACCCGATATCTCCGCAACCAATCCTCGTTGGTGGTTGCGGTTTTCACCGTTAAACTGAGTGTAAAGAGACCTTTCCATCCATGTTCGCCACTTTTTAAATCTCCACAAGAAAATTTTTCATCACTTTTTGACAAAACTTGCGATGCCGGCATCGTTAAAAACTTTAAAAATCAAAATCTCTTTGAAACCCGATATCTCCGCAACCAAGCCTCGTTGGTGGTTGCGGTTTTCACCGTTAAACTGAGAGTAAAGAGACCTTTCCATCCATGTACGCTATTTTTTAAATCTCCACAAAAAAAAATTTCATCACTTTTTGACAAAACTTGCGATGCGATCGTTAAAAACTTTAAAAATCAAAATCTCTTTGAAACCCGATATCTCCGCAACCAAGCCTCGTTGGTGGTTGCGGTTTTCACCGTTAAACTGAGATTAAACAGACCTTTCCATCCATGTACGCGATTTTTTAAATCTCCACAAAAAAATTTTTCATCACTTTTTGACAAAACTTGCGATGCCGGCATCGTTAAAAACTTTAAAAATCAAAATCTCTTTGAAACCCGATATCTCCGCAATTAATCCTCGTTGGTGGTTGCGGTTTTCACCGTTAAACTGAGTGTAAAGAGACCTTTCCATCCATGTTCGCCACTTTTTAAATCTCCACAAAAAAATTTTTCATCACTTTTTGACAAAACTTGCGATGCCGGCATCGTTAAAAACTTTATAAATCAAAATCTCTTTGAAACCCGATATCTCCGCAACCAAGCCTCGTTGGTGGTTGCGGTTTTCACCGTTAAACTGAGATTAAACAGACCTTTCCATCCATGTACGCCATTTTTTAAATCTCCACAAAAAAATTTTTCATCACTTTTTGACAAAACTTGCGATGCCGGCATCGTTAAAAACTTTAAAAATCAAAATCTCTTTGAAACCCGATATCTCCGCAACCAATCCTCGTTGGTGGTTGCGGTTTTCACCGTTAAACTGAGTGTAAAGCGACCTTTCCATCCATGTTCGCCACTTTTTAAATCTCCACAAAAAAAATTTTCATCACTTTTTGACAAAACTTGCGATGCCGGCATCGTTAAAAACTTTAAAAATCAAAATCTCTTTGAAACCCGATATCTCCGCAACCAATCCTCGTTGGTGGTTGCGGTTTTCACCGTTAAACTGAGTGTAAAGAGACCTTTCCATCCATGTTCGCCACTTTTTAAATCTCCACAAAAAAAATTTTCATCACTTTTTGACAAAACTTGCGATGCCGGCATCGTTAAAAACTTTAAAAATCAAAATCTCTTTGAAACCCGATATCTCCGCAACCGAGCCTCGTGGGTGGTTGCGGTTTTCACCGTTAAACTGAGAGTAAAGAGACCTTTTTATCCATGTACGCCATTTTTTAAATCTCCACAAAAAAATTTTTTATCACTTTTTGACAAAACTTGCGATGCCGGCATCGTTAAAAACTTTAAAAATCAAAATCTCTTTGAAACCCGATATCTCCGCAACCAAGCCTCGTTGGTGGTTGCGGTTTTCACCGTTAAACTGAGAGTAAAGAGACCTTTCCATCCATGTACGCCATTTTTTAAATCTCCACAAAAAAATTTTTTATCACTTTTTGACAAAACTTGCGATGCCGGCATCGTTAAAAACTTTAAAAATCAAAATCTCTTTGAAACCCGATATCTCCGCAACCAAGCCTCGTTGGTGGTTGCGGTTTTCACCGTTAAACTGAGAGTAAAGAGACCTTTCCATCCACGTACGCTATTTTTGAAATCTCCACAAAAAAAAATTTCATCACTTTTTGACAAAACTTGCGATGCCGGCATCGTTAAAAACTTTAAAAATCAAAATCTCTTTGAAACCCGATATCTCCGCAACCAAGCCTCGTTGGTGGTTGCGGTTTTCACTGTTAAACTGAGTGTAAAGAGACCTTTCCATCCATGTTCGCCACTTTTTAAATCTCCACAAAAAAATTTTTCATCACTTTTTGACAAAACTTGCGATGCCGGCATCGTTAAAAACTTTAAAAATCAAAATCTCTTTGAAACCCGATATCTCCGCAACCAATCCTCGTTGGTGGTTGCGGTTTTCACCGTTAAACTGAGTGTAAAGAGACCTTTCCATCCATGTTCGCCACTTTTTAAATCTCCACAAAAAAATTTTTCATCACTTTTTGATAAAACTTGCGATGCCGGCATCGTTAGAAACTTTAAAAATCAAAATCTCTTTGAAACCCGATATCTCCGCAACCAAGCCTCGTTGGTGGTTGCGGTTTTCACCGTTAAACTGAGAGTAAAGAGACCTTTCCATCCATGTACGCTATTTTTTAAATCTCCACAAAAAAAAAATTTCATCACTTTTTGACAAAACTTGCGATGCCGGCATCGTTAAAAACTTTAAAAATCAAAATCTCTTTGAAACCCGATATCTCCGCAACCAATCCTCGTTGGTGGTTGCGGTTTTCACCGTTAAACTGAGAGTAAAGAGACCTTTCCATCCATGTACGCTATTTTTTAAATCTCCACAAAAAAAAATTTCATCACTTTTTGACAAAACTTGCGATGCCGGCATCGTTAAAAACTTTAAAAATCAAAATCTCTTTGAAACCCGATATCTCCGCAACCAATCCTCGTTGGTGGTTGCGGTTTTCACCGTTAAACTGAGTGTAAAGAGACCTTTCCATCCATGTTCGCCACTTTTTAAATCTCCACAAAAAAATTTTTCATCACTTTTTGACAAAACTTGCGATGCCGGCATCGTTAAAAACTTTAAAAATCAAAATCTCTTTGAAACCCGATATCTCCGCAACCAAGCCTCGTTGGTGGTTGCGGTTTTCACCGTTAAACTGAGAGTAAAGAGACCTTTCCATCCATGTACGCAATTTTTTAAATCTCCACAAAAAAATTTTTCATCACTTTTTGACAAAACTTGCGATGCCGGCATCGTTAAAAACTTTAAAAATTAAAATCTCTTTGAAACCCGATATCTCCGCAACCAATCCTCGTTGGTGGTTGCGGTTTTCACCGTTAAACTGAGTGTAAAGAGACCTTTCCATCCATGTACGCTATTTTTTAAATCTCCACAAAAAAAAATTTCATCACTTTTTGACAAAACTTGCGATGCCCGGCATCGTTAAAAACTTTAAAAATCAAAATCTCTTTGAAACCCGATATCTCCGCAACCAATCCTCGTTGGTGGTTGCGGTTTTCACCGTTAAACTGAGTGTAAAGAGACCTTTTCATCCATGTTCGCCACTTTTTAAATCTCCACAAAAAAATTTTTCATCACTTTTTGACAAAACTTGCGATGCCGGCTCGTTAAAAACTTTAAAAATCAAAATCTCTTTGAAACCCGATATCTCCGCAACCAATCCTCGTTGGTGGTTGCGGTTTTCACCGTTAAACTGAGTGTAAAGAGACCTTTCCATCCATGTTCGCCACTTTTTAAATCTCCACAAAAAAAATTTTCATCACTTTTTGACAAAACTTGCGATGCCGGCATCGTTAAAAACTTTAAAAATCAAAATCTCTTTGAAACCCGATATCTCCGCAACCAAGCCTCGTTGGTGGTTGCGGTTTTCACCGTTAAACTGAGATTAAACAGACCTTTCCATCCATGTACGCGATTTTTTAAATCTCCACAAAAAAATTTTTCATCACTTTTTGACAAAACTTGCGATGCCGGCATCGTTAAAAACTTTAAAAATCAAAATCTCTTTGAAACCCGATATCTCCGCAACCGAGCCTCGTTGGTGGTTGCGGTTTTTACTGTTAAACTGAGTGTAAAGAGACCTTTCCATCCATGTTCGCCACTTTTTAAATCTCCACAAAAAAATTTTTCATCACTTTTTGACAAAACTTGCGATGCCGGCATCGTTAAAAACTTTAAAAATCAAAATCTCTTTGAAACCCGATATCTCCGCAACCAAGCCTCGTTGGTGGTTGCGGTTTTCACCGTTAAACTGAGAGTAAAGAGACCTTTCCATCCATGTACGCCATTTTTTAAATCTCCACAAAAAAATTTTTTATCACTTTTTGACAAAACTTGCGATGCCGGCATCGTTAAAAACTTTAAAAATCAAAATCTCTTTGAAACCCGATATCTCCGCAACCAAGCCTCGTTGGTGGTTGCGGTTTTCACCGTTAAACTGAGAGTAAAGAGACCTTTCCATCCATGTACGCTATTTTTTAAATCTCCACAAAAAAAAATTTCATCACTTTTTGACAAAACTTGCGATGCCGGCATCGTTAAAAACTTTAAAAATCAAAATCTCTTTGAAACCCGATATCTCCGCAACCAATCCTCGTTGGTGGTTGCGGTTTTCACCGTTAAACTGAGTGTAAAGAGACCTTTCCATCCATGTTCGCCACTTTTTAAATCTCCACAAAAAAATTTTTCATCACTTTTTGACAAAACTTGCGATGCCGGCATCGTTAAAAACTTTAAAAATCAAAATCTCTTTGAAACCCGATATCTCCGCAACCAATCCTCGTTGGTGGTTGCGGTTTTCACCGTTAAACTGAGTGTAAAGAGACCTTTCCATCCATGTTCGCCACTTTTTAAATCTCCACAAAAAAATTTTTCATCACTTTTTGACAAAACTTGCGATGCCGGCATCGTTAAAAACTTTAAAAATCAAAATCTCTTTGAAACCCGATATCTCCGCAACCAATCCTCGTTGGTGGTTGCGGTTTTCACCGTTAAACTGAGTGTAAAGAGACCTTTCCATCCATGTTCGCCACTTTTTAAATCTCCACAAAAAAATTTTTCATCACTTTTTGATAAAACTTGCGATGCCGGCATCGTTAGAAACTTTAAAAATCAAAATCTCTTTGAAACCCGATATCTCCGCAACCAAGCCTCGTTGGTGGTTGCGGTTTTCACCGTTAAACTGAGAGTAAAGAGACCTTTCCATCCATGTACGCTATTTTTTAAATCTCCACAAAAAAAAATTTCATCACTTTTTGACAAAACTTGCGATGCCGGCATCGTTAAAAACTTTAAAAATCAAAATCTCTTTGAAACCCGATATCTCCGCAACCAATCCTCGTTGGTGGTTGCGGTTTTCACCGTTAAACTGAGTGTAAAGAGACCTTTCCATCCATGTTCGCCACTTTTTAAATCTCCACAAAAAAATTTTTCATCACTTTTTGACAAAACTTGCGATGCCGGCATCGTTAAAAACTTTAAAAATCAAAATCTCTTTGAAACCCGATATCTCCGCAACCAAGCCTCGTTGGTGGTTGCGGTTTTCACCGTTAAACTGAGAGTAAAGAGACCTTTCCATCCATGTACGCAATTTTTTAAATCTCCACAAAAAAATTTTTCATCACTTTTTGACAAAACTTGCGATGCCGGCATCGTTAAAAACTTTAAAAATTAAAATCTCTTTGAAACCCGATATCTCCGCAACCAATCCTCGTTGGTGGTTGCGGTTTTCACCGTTAAACTGAGTGTAAAGAGACCTTTCCATCCATGTTCGCCACTTCTTAAATCTCCACAAAAAAATTTTTCATCACTTTTTGACAAAACTTGCGATGCCGGCATCGTTAAAAACTTTAAAAATCAAAATCTCTTTGAAACCCGATATCTCCGCAACCAAGCCTCGTTGGTGGTTGCGGTTTTCACCGTTAAACTGAGAGTAAAGAGACCTTTCCATCCATGTACGCTATTTTTTAAATCTCCACAAAAAAAAATTTCATCACTTTTTGACAAAACTTGCGATGCCGGCATTGTTAAAAACTTTAAAAATCAAAATCTCTTTGAAACCCGATATCTCCGCAACCAATCCTCGTTGGTGGTTGCGGTTTTCACCGTTAAACTGAGAGTAAAGAGACCTTTCCATCCATGTACGCTATTTTTTAAATCTCCACAAAAAAAAATTTCATCACTTTTTGACAAAACTTGCGATGCCGGCATCGTTAAAAACTTTAAAAATCAAAATCTCTTTGAAACCCGATATCTCCGCAACCGAGCCTCGTTGGTGGTTGCGGTTTTCACCGTTAAACTGAGAGTAAAGAGACCTTTCCATCCATGTACGCTATTTTTTAAATCTCCACAAAAAAAAATTTCATCACTTTTTGACAAAACTTGCGATGCCGGCATCGTTAAAAACTTTAAAAATCAAAATCTCTTTGAAACCCGATATCTCCGCAACCAATCCTCGTTGGTGGTTGCGGTTTTCACCGTTAAACTGAGTGTAAAGAGACCTTTCCATCCATGTTCGCCACTTTTTAAATCTCCACAAAAAAAATTTTCATCACTTTTTGACAAAACTTGCGATGCCGGCATCGTTAAAAACTTTAAAAATCAAAATCTCTTTGAAACCCGATATCTCCGCAACCAAGCCTCGTTGGTGGTTGCGGTTTTCACCGTTAAACTGAGATTAAACAGACCTTTCCATCCATGTACGCGATTTTTTAAATCTCCACAAAAAAATTTTTCATCACTTTTTGACAAAACTTGCGATGCCGGCATCGTTAAAAACTTTAAAAATCAAAATCTCTTTGAAACCCGATATCTCCGCAACCAAGCCTGGTTGGTGGTTGCGGTTTTTACTGTTAAACTGAGTGTAAAGAGACCTTTCCATCCATGTTCGCCACTTTTTAAATCTCCACAAAAAAATTTTTCATCACTTTTTGACAAAACTTGCGATGCCGGCATCGTTAAAAACTTTAAAAATCAAAATCTCTTTGAAACCCGATATCTCCGCAACCGAGCCTCGTGGGTGGTTGCGGTTTTCACCGTTAAACTGAGAGTAAAGAGACCTTTCCATCCATGTACGCCATTTTTTAAATCTCCACAAAAAATTTTTTATCACTTTTTGACAAAACTTGCGATGCCGGCATCGTTAAAAACTTTAAAAATTAAAATCTCTTTGAAACCCGATATCTCCGCAACCAAGCCTCGTTGGTGGTTGCGGTTTTCACCGTTAAACTGAGAGTAAAGAGACCTTTCCATCCATGTACGCTATTTTTTAAATCTCCACAAAAAAAAATTTCATCACTTTTTGACAAAACTTGCGATGCCGGCATCGTTAAAAACTTTAAAAATCAAAATCTCTTTGAAACCCGATATCTCCGCAACCAATCCTCGTTGGTGGTTGCGGTTTTCACCGTTAAACTGAGTGTAAAGAGACCTTTCCATCCATGTTCGCCACTTTTTAAATCTCCACAAAAAAATTTTTCATCACTTTTTGACAAAACTTGCGATGCCGGCATCGTTAAAAACTTTAAAAATCAAAATCTCTTTGAAACCCGATATCTCCGCAACCAATCCTCGTTGGTGGTTGCGGTTTTCACCGTTAAACTGAGTGTAAAGAGACCTTTCAATCCATGTTCGCCACTTTTTAAATCTCCACAAAAAAATTTTTCATCACATTTTGACAAAACTTGCGATGCCGGCATCGTTAAAAACTTTAAAAATCAAAATCTCTTTGAAACCCGATATCTCCGCAACCAAGCCTCGTTGGTGGTTGCGGTTTTCACCGTTAAACTGAGAGTAAAGAGACCTTTCCATCCATGTTCGCCACTTTTTAAATCTCCACAAAAAAATTTTTCATCACTTTTTGACAAAACTTGCGATGCCGGCATCGTTAAAAACTTTAAAAATCAAAATCTCTTTGAAACCCGATATCTCCGCAACCAATCCTCGTTGGTGGTTGCGGTTTTCACCGTTAAACTGAGTGTAAAGTGACCTTTCCATCCATGTTCGCCACTTTTTAAATCTCCACAAAAAAATTTTTCATCACTTTTTGACAAAACTTGCGATGCCGGCATCGTTAAAAACTTTAAAAATCAAAATCTCTTTGAAACCCGATATCTCCGCAACCAAGCCTCGTTGGTGGTTGCGGTTTTCACCGTTAAACTGAGAGTAAAGAGACCTTTCCATCCATGTACGCAATTTTTTAAATCTCCACAAAAAAATTTTTCATCACTTTTTGACAAAACTTGCGATGCCGGCATCGTTAAAAACTTTAAAAATTAAAATCTCTTTGAAACCCGATATCTCCGCAACCAATCCTCGTTGGTGGTTGCGGTTTTCACCGTTAAACTGAGTGTAAAGAGACCTTTCCATCCATGTTCGCCACTTCTTAAATCTCCACAAAAAAATTTTTCATCACTTTTTGACAAAACTTGCGATGCCGGCATCGTTAAAAACTTTAAAAATCAAAATCTCTTTGAAACCCGATATCTCCGCAACCAATCCTCGTTGGTGGTTGCGGTTTTCACCGTTAAACTGAGTGTAAAGAGACCTTTCCATCCATGTTCGCCACTTTTTAAATCTCCACAAAAAAATTTTTCATCACTTTTTGACAAAACTTGCGATGCCGGCATCGTTAAAAACTTTAAAAATCAAAATCTCTTTGAAACCCGATATCTCCGCAACCAATCCTCGTTGGTGGTTGCGGTTTTCACCGTTAAACTGAGTGTAAAGAGACCTTTCCATCCATGTTCGCCACTTTTTAAATCTCCACAAAAAAATTTTTCATCACTTTTTGACAAAACTTGCGATGCCGGCATCGTTAAAAACTTTAAAAATCAAAATCTCTTTGAAACCCGATATCTCCGCAACCAATCCTCGTTGGTGGTTGCGGTTTTCACCGTTAAACTGAGTGTAAAGAGACCTTTCCATCCATGTTCGCCACTTTTTAAATCTCCACAAAAAAATTTTTCATCACTTTTTGATAAAACTTGCGATGCCGGCATCGTTAGAAACTTTAAAAATCAAAATCTCTTTGAAACCCGATATCTCCGCAACCAAGCCTCGTTGGTGGTTGCGGTTTTCACCGTTAAACTGAGAGTAAAGAGACCTTTCCATCCATGTACGCTATTTTTTAAATCTCCACAAAAAAAAATTTCATCACTTTTTGACAAAACTTGCGATGCCGGCATCGTTAAAAACTTTAAAAATCAAAATCTCTTTGAAACCCGATATCTCCGCAACCAATCCTCGTTGGTGGTTGCGGTTTTCACCGTTAAACTGAGAGTAAAGAGACCTTTCCATCCATGTACGCTATTTTTTAAATCTCCACAAAAAAAAATTTCATCACTTTTTGACAAAACTTGCGATGCCGGCATCGTTAAAAACTTTAAAAATCAAAATCTCTTTGAAACCCGATATCTCCGCAACCAATCCTCGTTGGTGGTTGCGGTTTTCACCGTTAAACTGAGTGTAAAGAGACCTTTCCATCCATGTTCGCCACTTTTTAAATCTCCACAAAAAAATTTTTCATCACTTTTTGACAAAACTTGCGATGCCGGCATCGTTAAAAACTTTAAAAATCAAAATCTCTTTGAAACCCGATATCTCCGCAACCAAGCCTCGTTGGTGGTTGCGGTTTTCACCGTTAAACTGAGAGTAAAGAGACCTTTCCATCCATGTACGCAATTTTTTAAATCTCCACAAAAAAATTTTTCATCACTTTTTGACAAAACTTGCGATGCCGGCATCGTTAAAAACTTTAAAAATTAAAATCTCTTTGAAACCCGATATCTCCGCAACCAATCCTCGTTGGTGGTTGCGGTTTTCACCGTTAAACTGAGTGTAAAGAGACCTTTCCATCCATGTTCGCCACTTCTTAAATCTCCACAAAAAAATTTTTCATCACTTTTTGACAAAACTTGCGATGCCGGCATCGTTAAAAACTTTAAAAATCAAAATCTCTTTGAAACCCGATATCTCCGCAACCAAGCCTCGTTGGTGGTTGCGGTTTTCACCGTTAAACTGAGAGTAAAGAGACCTTTCCATCCATGTACGCTATTTTTTAAATCTCCACAAAAAAAAATTTCATCACTTTTTGACAAAACTTGCGATGCCGGCATTGTTAAAAACTTTAAAAATCAAAATCTCTTTGAAACCCGATATCTCCGCAACCAATCCTCGTTGGTGGTTGCGGTTTTCACCGTTAAACTGAGAGTAAAGAGACCTTTCCATCCATGTACGCTATTTTTTAAATCTCCACAAAAAAAAATTTCATCACTTTTTGACAAAACTTGCGATGCCGGCATCGTTAAAAACTTTAAAAATCAAAATCTCTTTGAAACCCGATATCTCCGCAACCGAGCCTCGTTGGTGGTTGCGGTTTTCACCGTTAAACTGAGAGTAAAGAGACCTTTCCATCCATGTACGCTATTTTTTAAATCTCCACAAAAAAAAATTTCATCACTTTTTGACAAAACTTGCGATGCCGGCATCGTTAAAAACTTTAAAAATCAAAATCTCTTTGAAACCCGATATCTCCGCAACCAATCCTCGTTGGTGGTTGCGGTTTTCACCGTTAAACTGAGTGTAAAGAGACCTTTCCATCCATGTTCGCCACTTTTTAAATCTCCACAAAAAAAATTTTCATCACTTTTTGACAAAACTTGCGATGCCGGCATCGTTAAAAACTTTAAAAATCAAAATCTCTTTGAAACCCGATATCTCCGCAACCAAGCCTCGTTGGTGGTTGCGGTTTTCACCGTTAAACTGAGATTAAACAGACCTTTCCATCCATGTACGCGATTTTTTAAATCTCCACAAAAAAATTTTTCATCACTTTTTGACAAAACTTGCGATGCCGGCATCGTTAAAAACTTTAAAAATCAAAATCTCTTTGAAACCCGATATCTGCGCAACCAAGCCTGGTTGGTGGTTGCGGTTTTTACTGTTAAACTGAGTGTAAAGAGACCTTTCCATCCATGTTCGCCACTTTTTAAATCTCCACAAAAAAATTTTTCATCACTTTTTGACAAAACTTGCGATGCCGGCATCGTTAAAAACTTTAAAAATCAAAATCTCTTTGAAACCCGATATCTCCGCAACCGAGCCTCGTGGGTGGTTGCGGTTTTCACCGTTAAACTGAGAGTAAAGAGACCTTTCCATCCATGTACGCCATTTTTTAAATCTCCACAAAAAAATTTTTTATCACTTTTTGACAAAACTTGCGATGCCGGCATCGTTAAAAACTTTAAAAATTAAAATCTCTTTGAAACCCGATATCTCCGCAACCAAGCCTCGTTGGTGGTTGCGGTTTTCACCGTTAAACTGAGAGTAAAGAGACCTTTCCATCCATGTACGCTATTTTTTAAATCTCCACAAAAAAAAATTTCATCACTTTTTGACAAAACTTGCGATGCCGGCATCGTTAAAAACTTTAAAAATCAAAATCTCTTTGAAACCCGATATCTCCGCAACCAATCCTCGTTGGTGGTTGCGGTTTTCACCGTTAAACTGAGTGTAAAGAGACCTTTCCATCCATGTTCGCCACTTTTTAAATCTCCACAAAAAAATTTTTCATCACATTTTGACAAAACTTGCGATGGTTGCGGTTTTCACCGTTAAACTGAGTGTAAAGAGACCTTTCCATCCATGTTCGCCACTTTTTAAATCTCCACAAAAAAATTTTTCATCACATTTTGACAAAACTTGCGATGCCGGCATCGTTAAAAACTTTAAAAATCAAAATCTCTTTGAAACCCGATATCTCCGCAACCAAGCCTCGTTGGTGGTTGCGGTTTTCACCGTTAAACTGAGAGTAAAGAGACCTTTCCATCCATGTTCGCCACTTTTTAAATCTCCACAAAAAAATTTTTCATCACTTTTTGACAAAACTTGCGATGCCGGCATCGTTAAAAACTTTAAAAATCAAAATCTCTTTGAAACCCGATATCTCCGCAACCAAGCCTCGTTGGTGGTTGCGGTTTTCACCGTTAAACTGAGAGTAAAGAGACCTTTCCATCCATGTACGCTATTTTTTAAATCTCCACAAAAAAAAATTTCATCACTTTTTGACAAAACTTGCGATGCCGGCATCGTTAAAAACTTTAAAAATCAAAATCTCTTTGAAACCCGATATCTCCGCAACCAATCCTCGTTGGTGGTTGCGGTTTTCACCGTTAAACTGAGTGTAAAGAGACCTTTCCATCCATGTTCGCCACTTTTTAAATCTCCACAAAAAAATTTTTCATCACTTTTTGACAAAACTTGCGATGCCGGCATCGTTAAAAACTTTAAAAATCAAAATCTCTTTGAAACCCGATATCTCCGCAACCGAGCCTCGTTGGTGGTTGCGGTTTTCACCGTTAAACTGAGATTTAACAGACCTTTCCATCCATGTACGCCATTTTTTAAATCTCCACAAAAAAATTTTTCATCACTTTTTGACAAAACTTGCGATGCCGGCATCGTTAAAAACTTTAAAAATCAAAATCTCTTTGAAACCCGATATCTCCGCAACCAAGCCTCGTTGGTGGTTGCGGTTTTCACCGTTAAACTGAGAGTAAAGAGACCTTTCCATCCATGTACGCCATTTTTTAAATCTCCACAAAAAAATTTTTTATCACTTTTTGACAAAACTTGCGATGCCGGCATCGTTAAAAACTTTAAAAATCAAAATCTCTTTGAAACCCGATATCTCCGCAACCAAGCCTCGTTGGTGGTTGCGGTTTTCACCGTTAAACTGAGTGTAAAGAGACCTTTCCATCCATGTACGCAATTTTTTAAATCTCCACAAAAAAATTTTTCATCACTTTTTGACAAAACTTGCGATGCCGGCATCGTTAAAAACTTTAAAAATCAAAATCTCTTTGAAACCCGATATCTCCGCAACCGAGCCTCGTTGGTGGTTGCGGTTTTCACCGTTAAACTGAGAGTAAAGAGACCTTTCCATCCATGTACGCCATTTTTTAAATCTCTACAAAAAATTTTTCATCACTTTTTGACAAAACTTGCGATGCCGGCATCGTTAAAAACTTTAAAAATCAAAATCTCTTTGAAACCCGATATCTCCGCAACCGAGCCTCGTTGGTGGTTGCGGTTTTCACCGTTAAACTGAGATTAAACAGACCTTTCCATCCATGTACGCCATTTTTTAAATCTCCACAAAAAAATTTTTCATCACTTTTTGACAAAACTTGCGATGCCGGCATCGTTAAAAACTTTAAAAATCAAAATCTCTTTGAAACCCGATATCTCCGCAACCGAGCCTCGTTGGTGGTTGCGGTTTTCACCGTTAAACTGAGATTAAACAGACCTTTCCATCCATGTACGCCATTTTTTAAATCTCCACAAAAAAATTTTTCATCACTTTTTGACAAAACTTGCGATGCCGGCATCGTTAAAAACTTTAAAAATCAAAATCTCTTTGAAACCCGATATCTCCGCAACCGAGCCTCGTTGGTGGTTGCGGTTTTCACCGTTAAACTGAGATTAAACAGACCTTTCCATCCATGTACGCCATTTTTTAAATCTCCACAAAAAAATTTTTCATCACTTTTTGACAAAACTTGCGATGCCGGCATCGTTAAAAACTTTAAAAATCAAAATCTCTTTGAAACCCGATATCTCCGCAACCGAGCCTCGTTGGTGGTTGCGGTTTTCACCGTTAAACTGAGATTAAACAGACCTTTCCATCCATGTACGCTATTTTTTAAATCTCCACAAAAAAATTTTTCATCACTTTTTGACAAAACTTGCGATGCCGGCATCGTTAAAAACTTTAAAAATCAAAATCTCTTTGAAACCCGATATCTCCGCAACCAAGCCTCGCTGGTGGTTGTGGTTTTCACCGTTAAACTGAGATTAAACAGACCTTTCCATCCATGTACGCCATTTTTTAAATCTCCACAAAAAAATTTTTCATCACTTTTTGACAAAACTTGCGATGCCGGCATCGTTAAAAACTTTAAAAATCAAAATCTCTTTGAAACCCGATATCTCCGCAACCAAGCCTCGTTGGTGGTTGCGGTTTTCACCGTTAAACTGAGAGTAAAGAGACCTTTCCATCCATGTACGCTATTTTTTAAATCTCCACAAAAAAATTTTTCATCACTTTTTGACAAAACTTGCGATGCCGGCATCGTTAAAAACTTTAAAAATTAAAATCTCTTTGAAACCCGATATCTCCGCAACCAATCCTCGTTGGTGGTTGCGGTTTTCACCGTTAAACTGAGTGTAAAGAGACCTTTCCATCCATGTTCGCCACTTTTTAAATCTCCACAAAAAAATTTTTCATCACTTTTTGACAAAACTTGCGATGCCGGCATCGTTAAAAACTTTAAAAATCAAAATCTCCGTTAAACTGAGAGTAAAGAGACCTTTCCATCCATGTACGCTATTTTTTAAATCTCCACAAAAAAAAATTTCATCACTTTTTGACAAAACTTGCGATGCCGGCATCGTTAAAAACTTTAAAAATCAAAATCTCTTTGAAACCCGATATCTCCGCAACCAAGCCTCGTTGGTGGTTGCGGTTTTCACCGTTAAACTGAGATTAAACAGACCTTTCCATCCATGTACGCGATTTTTTAAATCTCCACAAAAAAATTTTTCATCACTTTTTGACAAAACTTGCGATGCCGGCATCGTTAAAAACTTTAAAAATCAAAATCTCTTTGAAACCCGATATCTCCGCAATTAATCCTCGTTGGTGGTTGCGGTTTTCACCGTTAAACTGAGTGTAAAGAGACCTTTCCATCCATGTTCGCCACTTTTTAAATCTCCACAAAAAAATTTTTCATCACTTTTTGACAAAACTTGCGATGCCGGCATCGTTAAAAACTTTATAAATCAAAATCTCTTTGAAACCCGATATCTCCGCAACCAAGCCTCGTTGGTGGTTGCGGTTTTCACCGTTAAACTGAGATTAAACAGACCTTTCCATCCATGTACGCGATTTTTTAAATCTCCACAAAAAAATTTTTCATCACTTTTTGACAAAACTTGCGATGCCGGCATCGTTAAAAACTTTAAAAATCAAAATCTCTTTGAAACCCGATATCTCCGCAACCGAGCCTCGTGGGTGGTTGCGGTTTTCACCGTTAAACTGAGAGTAAAGAGACCTTTCCATCCATGTACGCCATTTTTTAAATCTCCACAAAAAAATTTTGTATCACTTTTTGACAAAACTTGCGATGCCGGCATCGTTAAAAACTTTAAAAATCAAAATCTCTTTGAAACCCGATATCTCCGCAACCAAGCCTCGTTGGTGGTTGCGGTTTTCACCGTTAAACTGAGAGTAAAGAGACCTTTCCATCCATGTACGCCATTTTTTTAAATCTCCACAAAAAATTTTTTTATCACTTTTTGACAAAACTTGCGATGCCGGCATCGTTAAAAACTTTAAAAATCAAAATCTCTTTGAAACCCGATATCTCCGCAACCAAGCCTCGTTGGTGGTTGCGGTTTTCACCGTTAAACTGAGAGTAAAGAGACCTTTCCATCCATGTACGCTATTTTTTAAATCTCCACAAAAAAAAATTTCATCACTTTTTGACAAAACTTGCGATGCCGGCATCGTTAAAAACTTTAAAAATCAAAATCTCTTTGAAACCCGATATCTCCGCAACCAAGCCTCGTTGGTGGTTGCGGTTTTCACCGTTAAACTGAGAGTAAAGAGACCTTTCCATCCATGTACGCTATTTTTTAAATCTCCACAAAAAAAAATTTCATCACTTTTTGACAAAACTTGCGATGCCGGCATCGTTAAAAACTTTAAAAATCAAAATCTCTTTGAAACCCGATATCTCCGCAACCAAGCCTCGTTGGTGGTTGCGGTTTTCACCGTTAAACTGAGAGTAAAGAGACCTTTCCATCCATGTACGCCATTTTTTAAATCTCCACAAAAAAATTTTTCATCACTTTTTGACAAAACTTGCGATGCCGGCATCGTTAAAAACTTTAAAAATCAAAATCTCTTTGAAACCCGATATCTCCGCAACCGAGCCTCGTTGGTGGTTGCGGTTTTCACCGTTAAACTGAGATTAAACAGACCTTTCCATCCATGTACGCCATTTTTTAAATCTCCACAAAAAAATTTTTCATCACTTTTTGACAAAACTTGCGATGCCGGCATCGTTAAAAACTTTAAAAATCAAAATCTCTTTGAAACCCGATATCTCCGCAACCGAGCCTCGTTGGTGGTTGCGGTTTTCACCGTTAAACTGAGATTAAACAGACCTTTCCATCCATGTACGCTATTTTTTAAATCTCCACAAAAAAATTTTTCATCACTTTTTGACAAAACTTGCGATGCCGGCATCGTTAAAAACTTTAAAAATCAAAATCTCTTTGAAACCCGATATCTCCGCAACCAAGCCTCGCTGGTGGTTGTGGTTTTCACCGTTAAACTGAGATTAAACAGACCTTTCCATCCATGTACGCCATTTTTTAAATCTCCACAAAAAAATTTTCATCACTTTTTGACAAAACTTGCGATGCCGGCATCGTTAAAAACTTTAAAAATCAAAATCTCTTTGAAACCCGATATCTCCGCAACCAAGCCTCGTTGGTGGTTGCGGTTTTCACCGTTAAACTGAGAGTAAAGAGACCTTTCCATCCATGTACGCTATTTTTTAAATCTCCACAAAAAAATTTTTCATCACTTTTTGACAAAACTTGCGATGCCGGCATCGTTAAAAACTTTAAAAATTAAAATCTCTTTGAAACCCGATATCTCCGCAACCAATCCTCGTTGGTGGTTGCGGTTTTCACCGTTAAACTGAGTGTAAAGAGACCTTTCCATCCATGTTCGCCACTTTTTAAATCTCCACAAAAAAATTTTTCATCACTTTTTGACAAAACTTGCGATGCCGGCATCGTTAAAAACTTTAAAAATCAAAATCTCCGTTAAACTGAGAGTAAAGAGACCTTTCCATCCATGTACGCTATTTTTTAAATCTCCACAAAAAAAAATTTCATCACTTTTTGACAAAACTTGCGATGCCGGCATCGTTAAAAACTTTAAAAATCAAAATCTCTTTGAAACCCGATATCTCCGCAACCAAGCCTCGTTGGTGGTTGCGGTTTTCACCGTTAAACTGAGATTAAACAGACCTTTCCATCCATGTACGCGATTTTTTAAATCTCCACAAAAAAATTTTTCATCACTTTTTGACAAAACTTGCGATGCCGGCATCGTTAAAAACTTTAAAAATCAAAATCTCTTTGAAACCCGATATCTCCGCAATTAATCCTCGTTGGTGGTTGCGGTTTTCACCGTTAAACTGAGTGTAAAGAGACCTTTCCATCCATGTTCGCCACTTTTTAAATCTCCACAAAAAAATTTTTCATCACTTTTTGACAAAACTTGCGATGCCGGCATCGTTAAAAACTTTATAAATCAAAATCTCTTTGAAACCCGATATCTCCGCAACCAAGCCTCGTTGGTGGTTGCGGTTTTCACCGTTAAACTGAGATTAAACAGACCTTTCCATCCATGTACGCGATTTTTTAAATCTCCACAAAAAAATTTTTCATCACTTTTTGACAAAACTTGCGATGCCGGCATCGTTAAAAACTTTAAAAATCAAAATCTCTTTGAAACCCGATATCTCCGCAACCAATCCTCGTTGGTGGTTGCGGTTTTCACCGTTAAACTGAGTGTAAAGAGACCTTTCCATCCATGTTCGCCACTTTTTAAATCTCCACAAAAAAATTTTTCATCACTTTTTGACAAAACTTGCGATGCCGGCATCGTTAAAAACTTTAAAAATCAAAATCTCTTTGAAACCCGATATCTCCGCAACCGAGCCTCGTGGGTGGTTGCGGTTTTCACCGTTAAACTGAGAGTAAAGAGACCTTTCCATCCATGTACGCCATTTTTTAAATCTCCACAAAAAAATTTTGTATCACTTTTTGACAAAACTTGCGATGCCGGCATCGTTAAAAACTTTAAAAATCAAAATCTCTTTGAAACCCGATATCTCCGCAACCAAGCCTCGTTGGTGGTTGCGGTTTTCACCGTTAAACTGAGAGTAAAGAGACCTTTCCATCCATGTACGCCATTTTTTTAAATCTCCACAAAAAATTTTTTTATCACTTTTTGACAAAACTTGCGATGCCGGCATCGTTAAAAACTTTAAAAATCAAAATCTCTTTGAAACCCGATATCTCCGCAACCAAGCCTCGTTGGTGGTTGCGGTTTTCACCGTTAAACTGAGAGTAAAGAGACCTTTCCATCCATGTACGCTATTTTTTAAATCTCCACAAAAAAAAATTTCATCACTTTTTGACAAAACTTGCGATGCCGGCATCGTTAAAAACTTTAAAAATCAAAATCTCTTTGAAACCCGATATCTCCGCAACCAAGCCTCGTTGGTGGTTGCGGTTTTCACCGTTAAACTGAGAGTAAAGAGACCTTTCCATCCATGTACGCTATTTTTTAAATCTCCACAAAAAAAAATTTCATCACTTTTTGACAAAACTTGCGATGCCGGCATCGTTAAAAACTTTAAAAATCAAAATCTCTTTGAAACCCGATATCTCCGCAACCAATCCTCGTTGGTGGTTGCGGTTTTCACCGTTAAACTGAGTGTAAAGTGACCTTTCCATCCATGTTCGCCACTTTTTAAATCTCCACAAAAAAATTTTTCATCACTTTTTGACAAAACTTGCGATGCCGGCATCGTTAAAAACTTTAAAAATCAAAATCTCTTTGAAACCCGATATCTCCGCAACCAAGCCTGGTTGGTGGTTGCGGTTTTTACTGTTAAACTGAGTGTAAAGAGACCTTTCCATCCATGTTCGCCACTTTTTAAATCTCCACAAAAAAATTTTTCATCACTTTTTGACAAAACTTGCGATGCCGGCATCGTTAAAAACTTTAAAAATCAAAATCTCTTTGAAACCCGATATCTCCGCAACCAAGCCTCGTTGGTGGTTGCGGTTTTCACCGTTAAACTGAGAGTAAAGAGACCTTTCCATCCATGTACGCTATTTTTTAAATCTCCACAAAAAAAAATTTCATCACTTTTTGACAAAACTTGCGATGCCGGCATCGTTAAAAACTTTAAAAATCAAAATCTCTTCGAAACCCGATATCTCCGCAACCAAGCCTGGTTGGTGGTTGCGGTTTTCACTGTTAAACTGAGTGTAAAGAGACCTTTCCATCCATGTTCGCCACTTTTTAAATCTCCACAAAAAAATTTTTCATCACTTTTTGACAAAACTTGCGATGCCGGCATCGTTAAAAACTTTAAAAATCAAAATCTCTTTGAAACCCGATATCTCCGCAACCAATCCTCGTTGGTGGTTGCGGTTTTCACTGTTAAACTGAGTGTAAAGAGACCTTTCCATCCATGTTCGCCACTTTTTAAATCTCCACAAAAAAATTTTTCATCACTTTTTGACAAAACTTGCGATGCCGGCATCGTTAAAAACTTTAAAAATCAAAATCTCTTTGAAACCCGATATCTCCGCAACCGAGCCTCGTTGGTGGTTGCGGTTTTCACCGTTAAACTGAGAGTAAAGAGACCTTTCCATCCATGTACGCTATTTTTTAAATCTCCACAAAAAAAAATTTCATCACTTTTTGACAAAACTTGCGATGCCGGCATCGTTAAAAACTTTAAAAATCAAAATCTCTTTGAAACCCGATATCTCCGCAACCAATCCTCGTTGGTGGTTGCGGTTTTCACCGTTAAACTGAGAGTAAAGAGACCTTTCCATCCATGTTCGCCACTTTTTAAATCTCCACAAAAAAAATTTCATCACTTTTTGACAAAACTTGCGATGCCGGCATCGTTAAAAACTTTAAAAATCAAAATCTCTTTGAAACCCGATATCTCCGCAACCAAGCCTGGTTGGTGGTTGCGGTTTTTACTGTTAAACTGAGTGTAAAGAGACCTTTCCATCCATGTTCGCCACTTTTTAAATCTCCACAAAAAAATTTTTCATCACTTTTTGACAAAACTTGCGATGCCGGCATCGTTAAAAACTTTAAAAATCAAAATCTCTTTGAAACCCGATATCTCCGCAACCGAGCCTCGTTGGTGGTTGCGGTTTTCACCGTTAAACTGAGAGTAAAGAGACCTTTCCATCCATGTACGCCATTTTTTAAATCTCCACAAAAAAATTTTTTATCACTTTTTGACAAAACTTGCGATGCCGGCATCGTTAAAAACTTTAAAAATCAAAATCTCTTTGAAACCCGATATCTCCGCAACCAAGCCTCGTTGGTGGTTGCGGTTTTCACCGTTAAACTGAGAGTAAAGAGACCTTTCCATCCATGTACGCTATTTTTTAAATCTCCACAAAAAAAAATTTCATCACTTTTTGACAAAACTTGCGATGCCGGCATCGTTAAAAACTTTAAAAATCAAAATCTCTTTGAAACCCGATATCTCCGCAACCAATCCTCGTTGGTGGTTGCGGTTTTCACCGTTAAACTGAGTGTAAAGAGACCTTTCCATCAATGTTCGCCACTTTTTAAATCTCCACAAAAAAATTTTTCATCACTTTTTGACAAAACTTGCGATGCCGGCATCGTTAAAAACTTTAAAAATCAAAATCTCTTTGAAACCCGATATCTCCGCAACCAATCCTCGTTGGTGGTTGCGGTTTTCACCGTTAAACTGAGTGTAAAGAGACCTTTCCATCCATGTTCGCCACTTTTTAAATCTCCACAAAAAAATTTTTCATCACTTTTTGACAAAACTTGCGATGCCGGCATCGTTAAAAACTTTAAAAATCAAAATCTCTTTGAAACCCGATATCTCCGCAACCAATCCTCGTTGGTGGTTGCGGTTTTCACCGTTAAACTGAGTGTAAAGAGACCTTTCCATCCATGTTCGCCACTTTTTAAATCTCCACAAAAAAATTTTTCATCACTTTTTGACAAAACTTGCGATGCCGGCATCGTTAAAAACTTTAAAAATCAAAATCTCTTTGAAACCCGATATCTCCGCAACCAATCCTCGTTGGTGGTTGCGGTTTTCACCGTTAAACTGAGTGTAAAGAGACCTTTCCATCCATGCTCGCCACTTTTTAAATCTCCACAAAAAAATTTTTCATCACTTTTTGATAAAACTTGCGATGCCGGCATCGTTAGAAACTTTAAAAATCAAAATCTCTTTGAAACCCGATATCTCCGCAACCAAGCCTCGTTGGTGGTTGCGGTTTTCACCGTTAAACTGAGAGTAAAGAGACCTTTCCATCCATGTACGCTATTTTCTAAATCTCCACAAAAAAAATTTCATCACTTTTTGACAAAACTTGCGATGCCGGCATCGTTAAAAACTTTAAAAATCAAAATCTCTTTGAAACCCGATATCTCCGCAACCAATCCTCGTTGGTGGTTGCGGTTTTCACCGTTAAACTGAGAGTAAAGAGACCTTTCCATCCATGTACGCTATTTTTTAAATCTCCACAAAAAAAAATTTCATCACTTTTTGACAAAACTTGCGATGCCGGCATCGTTAAAAACTTTAAAAATCAAAATCTCTTTGAAACCCGATATCTCCGCAACCAATCCTCGTTGGTGGTTGCGGTTTTCACCGTTAAACTGAGTGTAAAGAGACCTTTCCATCCATGTTCGCCACTTTTTAAATCTCCACAAAAAAATTTTTCATCACTTTTTGACAAAACTTGCGATGCCGGCATCGTTAAAAACTTTAAAAATCAAAATCTATTTGAAACCCGATATCTCCGCAACCAAGCCTCGTTGGTGGTTGCGGTTTTCACCGTTAAACTGAGAGTAAAGAGACCTTTCCATCCATGTACGCAATTTTTTAAATCTCCACAAAAAAATTTTTCATCACTTTTTGACAAAACTTGCGATGCCGGCATCGTTAAAAACTTTAAAAATTAAAATCTCTTTGAAACCCGATATCTCCGCAACCAATCCTCGTTGGTGGTTGCGGTTTTCACCGTTAAACTGAGTGTAAAGAGACCTTTCCATCCATGTTCGCCACTTTTTAAATCTCCACAAAAAAATTTTTCATCACTTTTTGACAAAACTTGCGATGCCGGCATCGTTAAAAACTTTAAAAATCAAAATCTCTTTGAAACCCGATATCTCCGCAACCAAGCCTCGTTGGTGGTTGCGGTTTTCACCGTTAAACTGAGAGTAAAGAGACCTTTCCATCCATGTACGCTATTTTTTAAATCTCCACAAAAAAAAATTTCATCACTTTTTGACAAAACTTGCGATGCCGGCATCGTTAAAAACTTTAAAAATCAAAATCTCTTTGAAACCCGATATCTCCGCAACCAATCCTCGTTGGTGGTTGCGGTTTTCACCGTTAAACTGAGTGTAAAGAGACCTTTCCATCCATGTTCGCCACTTTTTAAATCTCCACAAAAAAAATTTTCATCACTTTTTGACAAAACTTGCGATGCCGGCATCGTTAAAAACTTTAAAAATCAAAATCTCTTTGAAACCCGATATCTCCGCAACCAAGCCTCGTTGGTGGTTGCGGTTTTCACCGTTAAACTGAGATTAAACAGACCTTTCCATCCATGTACGCGATTTTTTAAATCTCCACAAAAAAATTTTTCATCACTTTTTGACAAAACTTGCGATGCCGGCATCGTTAAAAACTTTAAAAATCAAAATCTCTTTGAAACCCGATATCTCCGCAACCGAGCCTCGTGGGTGGTTGCGGTTTTCACCGTTAAACTGAGAGTAAAGAGACCTTTCCATCCATGTACGCCATTTTTTAAATCTCCACAAAAAAATTTTTCATCACTTTTTGACAAAACTTGCGATGCCGGCATCGTTAAAAACTTTAAAAATCAAAATCTCTTTGAAACCCGATATCTCCGCAACCAAGCCTCGTTGGTGGTTGCGGTTTTCACCGTTAAACTGAGAGTAAAGAGACCTTTCCATCCATGTACGCTATTTTTTAAATCTCCACAAAAAAAAATTTCATCACTTTTTGACAAAACTTGCGATGCCGGCATCGTTAAAAACTTTAAAAATCAAAATCTCTTTGAAATCCGATATCTCCGCAACCAATCCTCGTTGGTGGTTGCGGTTTTCACCGTTAAACTGAGTGTAAAGAGACCTTTCCATCCATGTTCGCTACTTTTTAAATCTCCACAAAAAAATTTTTCATCACTTTTTGACAAAACTTGCGATGCCGGCATCGTTAAAAACTTTAAAAATCAAAATCTCTTAGAAACCCGATATCTCCGCAACCAAGCCTGGTTGGTGGTTGCGGTTTTTACTGTTAAACTGAGTGTAAAGAGACCTTTCCATCCATGTTCGCCACTTTTTAAATCTCCACAAAAAAATTTTTCATCACTTTTTGACAAAACTTGCGATGCCGGCATCGTTAAAAACCTTAAAAATCAAAATCTCTTTGAAACCCGATATCTCCGCAACCAAGCCTCGTTGGTGGTTGCGGTTTTCACCGTTAAACTGAGATTAAACAGACCTTTCCGTCCATGTACGCTATTTTTTAAATCTCCACAAAAAAATTTTTCATCACTTTTTGACAAAACTTGCGATGCCGGCATCGTTAAAAACTTTAAAAATCATAATCTCTTTGAAACCCGATATCTCCGCAACCAAGCCTCGTTGGTGGTTGCGGTTTTCACCGTTAAACTGAGAGTAAAGAGACCTTTCCATCCATGTACGCTATTTTTTAAATCTCCACAAAAAAAAATTTCATCACTTTTTGACAAAACTTGCGATGCCGGCATCGTTAAAAACTTTAAAAATCAAAATCTCTTTGAAACCCGATATCTCCGCAACCAAGCCTCGTTGGTGGTTGCGGTTTTCACCGTTAAACTGAGAGTAAAGAGACCTTTCCATCCATGTACGCTATTTTTTAAATCTCCACAAAAAAAAATTTCATCACTTTTTGACAAAACTTGCGATGCCGGCATCGTTAAAAACTTTAAAAATCAAAATCTCTTTGAAACCCGATATCTCCGCAACCAATCCTCGTTGGTGGTTGCGGTTTTCACCGTTAAACTGAGTTTAAAGAGACCTTTCCATCCATGTTCGCCACTTTTTAAATCTCCACAAAAAAAATTTTCATCACTTTTTGACAAAACTTGCGATGCCGGCATCGTTAAAAACTTTAAAAATCAAAATCTCTTTGAAACCCGATATCTCCGCAACCAAGCCTCGTTGGTGGTTGCGGTTTTCACCGTTAAACTGAGATTAAACAGACCTTTCCATCCATGTACGCGATTTTTTAAATCTCCACAAAAAAAAATTTCATCACTTTTTGACAAAACTTGCGATGCCGGCATCGTTAAAAACTTTAAAAATTAAAATCTCTTTGAAACCCGATATCTCCGCAACCAATCCTCGTTGGTGGTTGCGGTTTTCACCGTTAAACTGAGTGTAAAGAGACCTTTCCATCCATGTTCGCTACTTTTTAAATCTCCACAAAAAAATTTTTCATCACTTTTTGACAAAACTTGCGATGCCGGCATCGTTAAAAACTTTAAAAATCAAAATCTCTTAGAAACCCGATATCTCCGCAACCAAGCCTGGTTGGTGGTTGCGGTTTTTACTGTTAAACTGAGTGTAAAGAGACCTTTCCATCCATGTTCGCCACTTTTTAAATCTCCACAAAAAAATTTTTCATCACTTTTTGACAAAACTTGCGATGCCGGCATCGTTAAAAACCTTAAAAATCAAAATCTCTTTGAAACCCGATATCTCCGCAACCAAGCCTCGTTGGTGGTTGCGGTTTTCACCGTTAAACTGAGATTAAACAGACCTTTCCATCCATGTACGCTATTTTTTAAATCTCCACAAAAAAATTTTCATCACTTTTTGACAAAACTTGCGATGCCGGCATCGTTAAAAACTTTAAAAATCAAAATCTCTTTGAAACCCGATATCTCCGCAACCAAGCCTCGTTGGTGGTTGCGGTTTTCACCGTTAAACTGAGAGTAAAGAGACCTTTCCATCCATGTACGCTATTTTTTAAATCTCCACAAAAAAAAATTTCATCACTTTTTGACAAAACTTGCGATGCCGGCATCGTTAAAAACTTTAAAAATCAAAATCTCTTTGAAACCCGATATCTCCGCAACCGAGCCTCGTTGGTGGTTGCGGTTTTCACCGTTAAACTGAGAGTAAAGAGACCTTTCCATCCATGTACGCCATTTTTTAAATCTCCACAAAAAAAAATTTCATCACTTTTTGACAAAACTTGCGATGCCGGCATCGTTAAAAACTTTAAAAATCAAAATCTCTTTGAAACCCGATATCTCCGCAACCGAGCCTCGTTGGTGGTTGTGGTTTTCACCGTTAAACTGAGAGTAAAGAGACCTTTCCATCCATGTACGCCATTTTTTAAATCTCCACAAAAAAAAATTTCATCACTTTTTGACAAAACTTGCGATGCCGGCATCGTTAAAAACTTTAAAAATCAAAATCTCTTTGAAACCCGATATCTCCGCAACCAAGCCTCGTTGGTGGTTGCGGTTTTCACCGTTAAACTGAGAGTAAAGAGACCTTTCCATCCATGTACGCTATTTTTTAAATCTCCACAAAAAAAAATTTCATCACTTTTTGACAAAACTTGCGATGCCGGTATCGTTAAAAACTTTAAAAATCAAAATCTCTTTGAAACCCGATATCTCCGCAACCAATCCTCGTTGGTGGTTGCGGTTTTCACCGTTAAACTGAGTGTAAAGAGACCTTTCCATCCATGTTTGCCACTTTTTAAATCTCCACAAAAAAATTTTTCATCACTTTTTGACAAAACTTGCGATGCCGGCATCGTTAAAAACTTTAAAAATCAAAATCTCTTTGAAACCCGATATCTCCGCAACCAAGCCTGGTTGGTGGTTGCGGTTTTCACTGTTAAACTGAGTGTAAAGAGACCTTTCCATCCATGTTCGCCACTTTTTAAATCTCCACAAAAAAATTTTTCATCACTTTTTGACAAAACTTGCGATGCCGGCATCGTTAAAAACTTTAAAAATCAAAATCTCTTTGAAACCCGATATCTCCGCAACCGAGCCTCGTGGGTGGTTGCGGTTTTCACCGTTAAACTGAGAGTAAAGAGACCTTTCCATCCATGTACGCTATTTTTTAAATCTCCACAAAAAAATTTTTCATCACTTTTTGACAAAACTTGCGATGCCGGCATCGTTAAAAACTTTAAAAATCAAAATCTCTTTGAAACCCGATATCTCCGCAACCAAGCCTCGTTGGTGGTTGCGGTTTTCACCGTTAAACTGAGATTAAACAGACCTTTCCATCCATGTACGCGATTTTTTAAATCTCCACAAAAAAATTTTTCATCACTTTTTGACAAAACTTGCGATGCTGGCATCGTTAAAAACTTTAAAAATCAAAATCTCTTTGAAACCCGATATCTCCGCAACCAATCCTCGTTGGTGGTTGCGGTTTTCACCGTTAAACTGAGAGTAAAGAGACCTTTCCATCCATGTACGCTATTTTTTAAATCTCCACAAAAAAAAATTTCATCACTTTTTGACAAAACTTGCGATGCCGGCATCGTTAAAAACTTTAAAAATCAAAATCTCTTTGAAACCCGATATCTCCGCAACCAATCCTCGTTGGTGGTTGCGGTTTTCACCGTTAAACTGAGTGTAAAGAGACCTTTCCATCCATGTTCGCCACTTTTTAAATCTCCACAAAAAAATTTTTCATCACTTTTTGACAAAACTTGCGATGCCGGCATCGTTAAAAACTTTAAAAATCAAAATCTCTTTGAAACCCGATATCTCCGCAACCAAGCCTCGTTGGTGGTTGCGGTTTTCACCGTTAAACTGAGAGTAAAGAGACCTTTCCATCCATGTACGCTATTTTTTAAATCTCCACAAAAAAAAATTTCATCACTTTTTGACAAAACTTGCGATGCCGGCATCGTTAAAAACTTTAAAAATCAAAATCTCTTTGAAACCCGATATCTCCGCAACCGAGCCTCGTTGGTGGTTGCGGTTTTCACCGTTAAACTGAGAGTAAAGAGACCTTTCCATCCATGTACGCCATTTTTTAAATCTCCACAAAAAAAAATTTCATCACTTTTTGACAAAACTTGCGATGCCGGCATCGTTAAAAACTTTAAAAATCAAAATCTCTTTGAAACCCGATATCTCCGCAACCGAGCCTCGTTGGTGGTTGTGGTTTTCACCGTTAAACTGAGAGTAAAGAGACCTTTCCATCCATGTACGCCATTTTTTAAATCTCCACAAAAAAAAATTTCATCACTTTTTGACAAAACTTGCGATGCCGGCATCGTTAAAAACTTTAAAAATCAAAATCTCTTTGAAACCCGATATCTCCGCAACCAAGCCTCGTTGGTGGTTGCGGTTTTCACCGTTAAACTGAGAGTAAAGAGACCTTTCCATCCATGTACGCTATTTTTTAAATCTCCACAAAAAAAAATTTCATCACTTTTTGACAAAACTTGCGATGCCGGTATCGTTAAAAACTTTAAAAATCAAAATCTCTTTGAAACCCGATATCTCCGCAACCAATCCTCGTTGGTGGTTGCGGTTTTCACCGTTAAACTGAGTGTAAAGAGACCTTTCCATCCATGTTTGCCACTTTTTAAATCTCCACAAAAAAATTTTTCATCACTTTTTGACAAAACTTGCGATGCCGGCATCGTTAAAAACTTTAAAAATCAAAATCTCTTTGAAACCCGATATCTCCGCAACCAAGCCTGGTTGGTGGTTGCGGTTTTCACTGTTAAACTGAGTGTAAAGAGACCTTTCCATCCATGTTCGCCACTTTTTAAATCTCCACAAAAAAATTTTTCATCACTTTTTGACAAAACTTGCGATGCCGGCATCGTTAAAAACTTTAAAAATCAAAATCTCTTTGAAACCCGATATCTCCGCAACCGAGCCTCGTGGGTGGTTGCGGTTTTCACCGTTAAACTGAGAGTAAAGAGACCTTTCCATCCATGTACGCTATTTTTTAAATCTCCACAAAAAAATTTTTCATCACTTTTTGACAAAACTTGCGATGCCGGCATCGTTAAAAACTTTAAAAATCAAAATCTCTTTGAAACCCGATATCTCCGCAACCAAGCCTCGTTGGTGGTTGCGGTTTTCACCGTTAAACTGAGATTAAACAGACCTTTCCATCCATGTACGCGATTTTTTAAATCTCCACAAAAAAATTTTTCATCACTTTTTGACAAAACTTGCGATGCTGGCATCGTTAAAAACTTTAAAAATCAAAATCTCTTTGAAACCCGATATCTCCGCAACCAATCCTCGTTGGTGGTTGCGGTTTTCACCGTTAAACTGAGAGTAAAGAGACCTTTCCATCCATGTACGCTATTTTTTAAATCTCCACAAAAAAAAATTTCATCACTTTTTGACAAAACTTGCGATGCCGGCATCGTTAAAAACTTTAAAAATCAAAATCTCTTTGAAACCCGATATCTCCGCAACCAATCCTCGTTGGTGGTTGCGGTTTTCACCGTTAAACTGAGTGTAAAGAGACCTTTCCATCCATGTTCGCCACTTTTTAAATCTCCACAAAAAAATTTTTCATCACTTTTTGACAAAACTTGCGATGCCGGCATCGTTAAAAACTTTAAAAATCAAAATCTCTTTGAAACCCGATATCTCCGCAACCGAGCCTCGTTGGTGGTTGCGGTTTTCACCGTTAAACTGAGAGTAAAGAGACCTTTCCATCCATGTACGCCATTTTTTAAATCTCCACAAAAAAATTTTTCATCACTTTTTGACAAAACTTGCGATGCCGGCATCGTTAAAAACTTTAAAAATCAAAATCTCTTTGAAACCCGATATCTCCGCAACCAAGCCTCGTTGGTGGTTGCGGTTTTCACCGTTAAACTGAGATTAAACAGACCTTTCCATCCGTGTACGCGATTTTTTAAATCTCCACAAAAAAATTTTTCATCACTTTTTGACAAAACTTGCGATGCCGGCATCGTTAAAAACTTTAAAAATCAAAATCTCTTTGAAACCCGATATCTCCGCAACCAAGCCTCGTTGGTGGTTGCGGTTTTCACCGTAAAACTGAGATTAAACAGACCTTTCCATCCATGTACGCTATTTTTTAAATCTCCACAAAAAAATTTTTCATCACTTTTTGACAAAACTTGCGATGCTGGCATCGTTAAAAACTTTAAAAATCAAAATCTCTTTGAAACCCGATATCTCCGCAACCAAGCCTCGTTGGTGGTTGCGGTTTTCACCGTTAAACTGAGAGTAAAGAGACCTTTCCATCCATGTACGCTATTTTTAAAATCTCCACAAAAGAAATTTCATCACTTTTTGACAAAACTTGCGATGCCGGCATCGTTAAAAACTTTAAAAATCAAAATCTCTTTGAAACCCGATATCTCCGCAACCGAGCCTCGTTGGTGGTTGCGGTTTTCACCGTTAAACTGAGAGTAAAGAGACCTTTCCATCCATGTACGCCATTTTTTAAATCTCCACAAAAAAATTTTTCATCACTTTTTGACAAAACTTGCGATGCCGGCATCGTTAAAAACTTTAAAAATCAAAATCTCTTTGAAACCCGATATCTCCGCAACCAAGCCTCGTTGGTGGTTGCGGTTTTCACCGTTAAACTGAGATTAAACAGACCTTTCCATCCATGTACGCTATTTTTTAAATCTCCACAAAAAAATTTTCATCACTTTTTGACAAAACTTGCGATGCCGGCATCGTTAAAAACTTTAAAAATCAAAATCTCTTTGAAACCCGATATCTCCGCAACTGAGCCTCGTTGGTGGTTGCGGTTTTCACCGTTAAACTGAGAGTAAAGAGACCTTTCCGTCCATGTACGCCATTTTTTAAATCTTCACAAAAAAAAATTTCATCACTTTTTGACAAAACTTGCGATGCCGGCATCGTTAAAAACTTTAAAAATCAAAATCTCTTTGAAACCCGATATCTCCGCAACCGAGCCTCGTTGGTGGTTGCGGTTTTCACCGTTAAACTGAGAGTAAAGAGACCTTTCCATCCATGTACGCCATTTTTTAAATCTCCACAAAAAAATTTTTCATCACTTTTTGACAAAACTTGCGATGCCGGCATCGTTAAAAACTTTAAAAATCAAAATCTCTTTGAAACCCGATATCTCCGCAACCAATCCTCGTTGGTGGTTGCGGTTTTCACCGTTAAACTGAGTGTAAAGAGACCTTTCCATCCATGTTCGCCACTTTTTAAATCTCCACAAAAAAATTTTTCATCACTTTTTGACAAAACTTGCGACGCCGGCATCGTTAAAAACTTTAAAAATCAAAATCTCTTTGAAACCCGATATCTCCGCAACCAAGCCTCGTTGGTGGTTGCGGTTTTCACCGTTAAACTGAGATTAAACAGACCTTTTCATCCATGTACGCCATTTTTTAAATCTCCACAAAAAATTTTTCATCACTTTTTGACAAAACTTGCGATGCCGGCATCGTTAAAAACTTTAAAAATCATAATCTCTTTGAAACCCGATATCTCCGCAACCAAGCCTCGTTGGTGGTTGCGGTTTTCACCGTTAAACTGAGAGTAAAGAGACCTTTCCATCCATGTACGCTATTTTTTAAATCTCCACAAAAAAAAATTTCATCACTTTTTGACAAAACTTGCGATGCCGGCATCGTTAAAAACTTTAAAAATCAAAATCTCTTTGAAACCCGATATCTCCGCAACCGAGCCTCGTTGGTGGTTGCGGTTTTCACCGTTAAACTGAGAGTAAAGAGACCTTTCCATCCATGTACGCAATTTTTTAAATCTCCACAAAAAATTTTTCATCACTTTTTGACAAAACTTGCGATGCCGGCATCGTTAAAAACTTTAAAAATCAAAATCTCTTTGAAACCCGATATCTCCGCAACCAAGCCTCGTTGGTGGTTGCGGTTTTCACCGTTAAACTGAGAGTAAAGAGACCTTTCCATCCATGTACGCTATTTTTTAAATCTCCACAAAAAAAAATTTCATCACTTTTTGACAAAACTTGCGATGCCGGCATCGTTAAAAACTTTAAAAATCAAAATCTCTTTGAAACCCGATATCTCCGCAACCGAGCCTCGTTGGTGGTTGCGGTTTTCACCGTTAAACTGAGAGTAAAGAGACCTTTCCATCCATGTACGCCATTTTTTAAATCTCCACAAAAAAATTTTTCATCACTTTTTGACAAAACTTGCGATGCCGGCATCGTTAAAAACTTTAAAAATCAAAATCTCTTTGAAACCCGATATCTCCGCAACCAAGCCTCGTTGGTGGTTGCGGTTTTCACCGTTAAACTGAGAGTAAACAGACCTTTCCATCCATGTACGCTATTTTTTAAATCTCCACAAAAAAAAATTTCATCACTTTTTGACAAAACTTGCGATGCCGGCATCGTTAAAAACTTTAAAAATCAAAATCTCTTTGAAACCCGATATCTCCGCAACCGAGCCTCGTTGGTGGTTGCGGTTTTCACCGTTAAACTGAGAGTAAAGAGACCTTTCCATCCATGTACGCCATTTTTTAAATCTCCACAAAAAAATTTTTCATCACTTTTTGACAAAACTTGCGATGCCGGCATTGTTAAAAACTTTAAAAATCAAAATCTCTTTGAAACCCGATATCTCCGCAACCAAGCCTCGTTGGTGGTTGCGGTTTTCACCGTTAAACTGAGATTAAACAGACCTTTCCATCCGTGTACGCGATTTTTTAAATCTCCACAAAAAAATTTTTCATCACTTTTTGACAAAACTTGCGATGCCGGCATCGTTAAAAACTTTAAAAATCAAAATCTCTTTGAAACCCGATATCTCCGCAACCAATCCTCGTTGGTGGTTGCGGTTTTCACCGTTAAACTGAGTGTAAAGAGACCTTTCCATCCATGTTCGCTACTTTTTAAATCTCCACAAAAAAAATTTTCATCACTTTTTGACAAAACTTGCGATGCCGGCATCGTTAAAAACTTTAAAAATCAAAATCTCTTTGAAACCCGATATCTCCGCAACCAAGCCTCGTTGGTGGTTGCGGTTTTCACCGTTAAACTGAGATTAAACAGACCTTTCCATCCATGTACGCGATTTTTTAAATCTCCACAAAAAAATTTTTCATCACTTTTTGACAAAACTTGCGATGCCGGCATCGTTAAAAACTTTAAAAATCAAAATCTCTTTGAAACCCGATATCTCCGCAACCGAGCCTCGTTGGTGGTTGCGGTTTTCACCGTTAAACTGAGAGTAAAGAGACCTTTCCATCCATGTACGCTATATTTTAAATCTCCACAAAAAAAAATTTCATCACTTTTTGACAAAACTTGCGATGCCGGCATCGTTAAAAACTTTAAAAATCAAAATCTCTTTGAAACCCGATATCTCCGCAACCAAGCCTCGTTGGTGGTTGCGGTTTTCACCGTTAAACTGAGATTAAACAGACCTTTTCATCCATGTACGCTATTTTTTAAATCTCCACAAAAAAAAATTTCATCACTTTTTGACAAAACTTGCGATGCCGGCATCGTTAAAAACTTTAAAAATCAAAATCTCTTTGAAACCCGATATCTCCGCAACCAATCCTCGTTGGTGGTTGCGGTTTTCACCGTTAAACTGAGTGTAAAGAGACCTTTCCATCCATGTTCGCCACTTTTTAAATCTCCACAAAAAAAATTTTCATCACTTTTTGACAAAACTTGCGATGCCGGCATCGTTAAAAACTTTAAAAATCAAAATCTCTTTGAAACCCGATATCTCCGCAACCAAGCCTCGTTGGTGGTTGCGGTTTTCACCGTTAAACTGAGATTAAACAGACCTTTCCATCCATGTACGCTATTTTTTAAATCTCCACAAAAAAAAATTTCATCACTTTTTGACAAAACTTGCGATGCCGGCATCGTTAAAAACTTTAAAAATCAAAATCTCTTTGAAACCCGATATCTCCGCAACCGAGCCTCGTTGGTGGTTGCGGTTTTCACCGTTAAACTGAGAGTAAAGAGACCTTTCCATCCATGTACGCCATTTTTTAAATCTCCACAAAAAAATTTTTCATCACTTTTTGACAAAACTTGCGATGCCGGCATTGTTAAAAACTTTAAAAATCAAAATCTCTTTGAAACCCGATATCTCCGCAACCAAGCCTCGTTGGTGGTTGCGGTTTTCACCGTTAAACTGAGAGTAAACAGACCTTTCCATCCATGTACGCGATTTTTTTAATCTCCACAAAAAAATTTTTCATCACTTTTTGACAAAACTTGCGATGCCGGCATCGTTAAAAACTTTAAAAATCAAAATCTCTTTGAAACACGATATCTCCGCAACCAAGCCTCGTTGGTGGTTGCGGTTTTCACCGTTAAACTGAGATTAAACAGACCTTTCCATCCATGTACGCTATTTTTTAAATCTCCACAAAAAAAAATTTCATCACTTTTTGACAAAACTTGCGATGCCGGCATCGTTAAAAACTTTAAAAATCAAAATCTCTTTGAAACCCGATATCTCCGCAACCGAGCCTCGTTGGTGGTTGCGGTTTTCACCGTTAAACTGAGAGTAAAGAGACCTTTCCATCCATGTACGCCATTTTTTAAATCTCCACAAAAAAATTTTTCATCACTTTTTGACAAAACTTGCGATGCCGGCATCGTTAAAAACTTTAAAAATCAAAATCTCTTTGAAACCCGATATCTCCGCAACCAAGCCTCGTTGGTGGTTGCGGTTTTCACCGTTAAACTGAGATTAAACAGACCTTTCCATCCATGTACGCGATTTTTTAAATCTCCACAAAAAAATTTTTCATCACTTTTTGACAAAACTTGCGATGCCGGCATCGTTAAAAACTTTAAAAATTAAAATCTCTTTGAAACCCGATATCTCCGCAACCAATCCTCGTTGGTGGTTGCGGTTTTCACCGTTAAACTGAGTGTAAAGAGACCTTTCCATCCATGTTCGCCACTTTTTAAATCTCCACAAAAAAATTTTTCATCACTTTTTGACAAAACTTGCGATGCCGGCATCGTTAAAAACTTTAAAAATCATAATCTCTTTGAAACCCGATATCTCCGCAACCAAGCCTCGTTGGTGGTTGCGGTTTTCACCGTTAAACTGAGATTAAACAGACCTTTCCATCCATGTACGCCATTTTTTAAATCTCCACAAAAAATTTTTCATCACTTTTTGACAAAACTTGCGATGCCGGCATCGTTAAAAACTTTAAAAATCAAAATCTCTTTGAAACCCGATATCTCCGCAACCGAGCCTCGTTGGTGGTTGCGGTTTTCACCGTTAAACTGAGAGTAAAGAGACCTTTCCATCCATGTTCGCCATTTTTTAAATCTCCACAAAAAAAAAATTTCATCACTTTTTGACAAAACTTGCGATGCCGGCATCGTTAAAAACTTTAAAAATCAAAATCTCTTTGAAACCCGATATCTCCGCAACCGAGCCTCGTTGGTGGTTGCGGTTTTCACCGTTAAACTGAGAGTAAAGAGACCTTTCCATCCATGTACGCTATATTTTAAATCTCCACAAAAAAAAATTTCATCACTTTTTGACAAAACTTGCGATGCCGGCATCGTTAAAAACTTTAAAAATCAAAATCTCTTTGAAACCCGATATCTCCGCAACCGAGCCCCGTTGGTGGTTGCGGTTTTCACCGTTAAACTGAGAGTAAAGAGACCTTTCCATCCATGTACGCCATTTTTTAAATCTCCACAAAAAAATTTTTCATCACTTTTTGACAAAACTTGCGATGCCGGCATCGTTAAAAACTTTAAAAATCAAAATCTCTTTGAAACCCGATATCTCCGCAACCAATCCTCGTTGGTGGTTGCGGTTTTCACCGTTAAACTGAGTGTAAAGAGACCTTTCCATCCATGTTCGCCACTTTTTAAATCTCCACAAAAAAATTTTTCATCACTTTTTAACAAAACTTGCGACGCCGGCATCGTTAAAAACTTTAAAAATCAAAATCTCTTTGAAACCCGATATCTCCGCAACCAAGCCTCGTTGGTGGTTGCGGTTTTCACCGTTAAACTGAGATTAAACAGACCTTTCCATCCATGTACGCCATTTTTTAAATCTCCACAAAAAATTTTTCATCACTTTTTGACAAAACTTGCGATGCCGGCATCGTTAAAAACTTTAAAAATCATAATCTCTTTGAAACCCGATATCTCCGCAACCAAGCCTCGTTGGTGGTTGCGGTTTTCACCGTTAAACTGAGAGTAAAGAGACCTTTCCATCCATGTACGCTATTTTTTAAATCTCCACAAAAAAAAATTTCATCACTTTTTGACAAAACTTGCGATGCCGGCATCGTTAAAAACTTTAAAAATCAAAATCTCTTTGAAACCCGATATCTCCGCAACCGAGCCTCGTTGGTGGTTGCGGTTTTCACCGTTAAACTGAGAGTAAAGAGACCTTTCCATCCATGTACGCCATTTTTTAAATCTCCACAAAAAATTTTTCATCACTTTTTGACAAAACTTGCGATGCCGGCATCGTTAAAAACTTTAAAAATCAAAATCTCTTTGAAACCCGATATCTCCGCAACCGAGCCTCGTTGGTGGTTGCGGTTTTCACCGTTAAACTGAGAGTAAAGAGACCTTTCCATCCATGTACGCCATTTTTTAAATCTCCACAAAAAAATTTTTCATCACTTTTTGACAAAACTTGCGATGCCGGCATCGTTAAAAACTTTAAAAATCAAAATCTCTTTGAAACCCGATATCTCCGCAACCAAGCCTCGTTGGTGGTTGCGGTTTTCACCGTTAAACTGAGATTAAACAGACCTTTCCATCCATGTTCGCCACTTTTTAAATCTCCACAAAAAAAATTTTCATCACTTTTTGACAAAACTTGCGATGCCGGCATCGTTAAAAACTTTAAAAATCAAAATCTCTTTGAAACCCGATATCTCCGCAACCAAGCCTCGTTGGTGGTTGCGGTTTTCACCGTTAAACTGAGATTAAACAGACCTTTCCATCCATGTACGCTATTTTTTAAATCTCCACAAAAAAATTTCATCACTTTTTGACAAAACTTGCGATGCCGGCATCGTTAAAAACTTTAAAAATCAAAATCTCTTTGAAACCCGATATCTCCGCAACCGAGCCTCGTGGGTGGTTGCGGTTTTCACCGTTAAACTGAGAGTAAAGAGACCTTTCCATCCATGTAAGCCTTTTTTAAATCTCCACAAAAAAATTTTTCATCACTTTTTGACAAAACTTGCGATGCCGGCATCGTTAAAAACTTTAAAAATCAAAATCTCTTTGAAACCCGATATCTCCGCAACCAAGCCTCGTTGGTGGTTGCGGTTTTCACCGTTAAACTGAGAGTAAAGAGACCTTTCCATCCATGTACGCTATTTTTTAAATCTCCACAAAAAAAAATTTCATCACTTTTTGACAAAACTTGCGATGCCGGCATCGTTAAAAACTTTAAAAATCAAAATCTCTTTGAAACCCGATATCTCCGCAACCAATCCTCGTTGGTGGTTGCGGTTTTCACCGTTAAACTGAGTGTAAAGAGACCTTTCCATCCATGTTCGCCACTTTTTAAATCTCCACAAAAAAATTTTTCATCACTTTTTGACAAAACTTGCGATGCCGGCATCGTTAAAAACTTTAAAAATCAAAATCTCTTTGAAACCCGATATCTCCGCAACCAAGCCTCGTTGGTGGTTGCGGTTTTCACCGTTAAACTGAGATTAAACAGACCTTTCCATCCATGTACGCGATTTTTTAAATCTCCACAAAAAAATTTTTCATCACTTTTTGACAAAACTTGCGATGCCGGCATCGTTAAAAACTTTAAAAATCAAAATCTCTTTGAAACCCGATATCTCCGCAACCAATCCTCGTTGGTGGTTGCGGTTTTCACCGTTAAACTGAGTGTAAAGAGACCTTTCCATCCATGTTCGCCACTTTTTAAATCTCCACAAAAAAATTTTTCATCACTTTTTGACAAAACTTGCGATGCCGGCATCGTTAAAAACTTTAAAAATCAAAATCTCTTTGAAACCCGATATCTCCGCAACCAAGCCTCGTTGGTAGTTGCGGTTTTCACCGTTAAACTGAGATTAAACAGACCTTTTCATCCATGTACGCCATTTTTTAAATCTCCACAAAAAAATTTTTCATCACTTTTTGACAAAACTTGCGATGCCGGCATCGTTAAAAACTTTAAAAATCAAAATCTCTTTGAAACCCGATATCTCCGCAACCAATCCTCGTTGGTGGTTGCGGTTTTCACCGTTAAACTGAGAGTAAAGAGACCTTTCCATCCATGTACGCTATTTTTTAAATCTCCACAAAAAAAAATTTCATCACTTTTTGACAAAACTTGCGATGCCGGCATCGTTAAAAACTTTAAAAATCAAAATCTCTTTGAAACCCGATATCTCCGCAACCAATCCTCGTTGGTGGTTGCGGTTTTCACCGTTAAACTGAGTGTAAAGAGACCTTTCCATCCATGTTCGCCACTTTTTAAATCTCCACAAAAAAATTTTTCATCACTTTTTAACAAAACTTGCGACGCCGGCATCGTTAAAAACTTTAAAAATCAAAATCTCTTTGAAACCCGATATCTCCGCAACCAAGCCTCGTTGGTGGTTGCGGTTTTCACCGTTAAACTGAGATTAAACAGACCTTTCCATCCATGTACGCCATTTTTTAAATCTCCACAAAAAATTTTTCATCACTTTTTGACAAAACTTGCGATGCCGGCATCGTTAAAAACTTTAAAAATCATAATCTCTTTGAAACCCGATATCTCCGCAACCAAGCCTCGTTGGTGGTTGCGGTTTTCACCGTTAAACTGAGAGTAAAGAGACCTTTCCATCCATGTACGCTATTTTTTAAATCTCCACAAAAAAAAATTTCATCACTTTTTGACAAAACTTGCGATGCCGGCATCGTTAAAAACTTTAAAAATCAAAATCTCTTTGAAACCCGATATCTCCGCAACCGAGCCTCGTTGGTGGTTGCGGTTTTCACCGTTAAACTGAGAGTAAAGAGACCTTTCCATCCATGTACGCCATTTTTTAAATCTCCACAAAAAATTTTTCATCACTTTTTGACAAAACTTGCGATGCCGGCATCGTTAAAAACTTTAAAAATCAAAATCTCTTTGAAACCCGATATCTCCGCAACCGAGCCTCGTTGGTGGTTGCGGTTTTCACCGTTAAACTGAGAGTAAAGAGACCTTTCCATCCATGTACGCCATTTTTTAAATCTCCACAAAAAAATTTTTCATCACTTTTTGACAAAACTTGCGATGCCGGCATCGTTAAAAACTTTAAAAATCAAAATCTCTTTGAAACCCGATATCTCCGCAACCAAGCCTCGTTGGTGGTTGCGGTTTTCACCGTTAAACTGAGATTAAACAGACCTTTCCATCCATGTTCGCCACTTTTTAAATCTCCACAAAAAAAATTTTCATCACTTTTTGACAAAACTTGCGATGCCGGCATCGTTAAAAACTTTAAAAATCAAAATCTCTTTGAAACCCGATATCTCCGCAACCAAGCCTCGTTGGTGGTTGCGGTTTTCACCGTTAAACTGAGATTAAACAGACCTTTCCATCCATGTACGCTATTTTTTAAATCTCCACAAAAAAATTTCATCACTTTTTGACAAAACTTGCGATGCCGGCATCGTTAAAAACTTTAAAAATCAAAATCTCTTTGAAACCCGATATCTCCGCAACCGAGCCTCGTGGGTGGTTGCGGTTTTCACCGTTAAACTGAGAGTAAAGAGACCTTTCCATCCATGTAAGCCTTTTTTAAATCTCCACAAAAAAATTTTTCATCACTTTTTGACAAAACTTGCGATGCCGGCATCGTTAAAAACTTTAAAAATCAAAATCTCTTTGAAACCCGATATCTCCGCAACCAAGCCTCGTTGGTGGTTGCGGTTTTCACCGTTAAACTGAGAGTAAAGAGACCTTTCCATCCATGTACGCTATTTTTTAAATCTCCACAAAAAAAAATTTCATCACTTTTTGACAAAACTTGCGATGCCGGCATCGTTAAAAACTTTAAAAATCAAAATCTCTTTGAAACCCGATATCTCCGCAACCAATCCTCGTTGGTGGTTGCGGTTTTCACCGTTAAACTGAGTGTAAAGAGACCTTTCCATCCATGTTCGCCACTTTTTAAATCTCCACAAAAAAATTTTTCATCACTTTTTGACAAAACTTGCGATGCCGGCATCGTTAAAAACTTTAAAAATCAAAATCTCTTTGAAACCCGATATCTCCGCAACCAAGCCTCGTTGGTGGTTGCGGTTTTCACCGTTAAACTGAGATTAAACAGACCTTTCCATCCATGTACGCGATTTTTTAAATCTCCACAAAAAAATTTTTCATCACTTTTTGACAAAACTTGCGATGCCGGCATCGTTAAAAACTTTAAAAATCAAAATCTCTTTGAAACCCGATATCTCCGCAACCAATCCTCGTTGGTGGTTGCGGTTTTCACCGTTAAACTGAGTGTAAAGAGACCTTTCCATCCATGTTCGCCACTTTTTAAATCTCCACAAAAAAATTTTTCATCACTTTTTGACAAAACTTGCGATGCCGGCATCGTTAAAAACTTTAAAAATCAAAATCTCTTTGAAACCCGATATCTCCGCAACCAAGCCTCGTTGGTAGTTGCGGTTTTCACCGTTAAACTGAGATTAAACAGACCTTTTCATCCATGTACGCCATTTTTTAAATCTCCACAAAAAAATTTTTCATCACTTTTTGACAAAACTTGCGATGCCGGCATCGTTAAAAACTTTAAAAATCAAAATCTCTTTGAAACCCGATATCTCCGCAACCAATCCTCGTTGGTGGTTGCGGTTTTCACCGTTAAACTGAGAGTAAAGAGACCTTTCCATCCATGTACGCTATTTTTTAAATCTCCACAAAAAAAAATTTCATCACTTTTTGACAAAACTTGCGATGCCGGCATCGTTAAAAACTTTAAAAATCAAAATCTCTTTGAAACCCGATATCTCCGCAACCAATCCTCGTTGGTGGTTGCGGTTTTCACCGTTAAACTGAGTGTAAAGAGACCTTTCCATCCATGTTCGCCACTTTTTAAATCTCCACAAAAAAATTTTTCATCACTTTTTGACAAAACTTGCGATGCCGGCATCGTTAAAAACTTTAAAAATCAAAATCTCTTTGAAACCCGATATCTCCGCAACCAAGCCTCGTTGGTGGTTGCGGTTTTCACCGTTAAACTGAGATTAAACAGACCTTTCCATCCATGTATGCGATTTTTTAAATCTCCACAAAAAAATTTTTCATCACTTTTTGACAAAACTTGCGATGCCGGCATCGTTAAAAACTTTAAAAATCAAAATCTCTTTGAAACCCGATATCTCCGCAACCAATCCTCGTTGGTGGTTGCGGTTTTCACCGTTAAACTGAGTGTAAAGAGACCTTTCCATCCATGTTCGCCACTTTTTAAATCTCCACAAAAAAATTTTTCATCACTTTTTGACAAAACTTGCGATGCCGGCATCGTTAAAAACTTTAAAAATCAAAATCTCTTTGAAACCCGATATCTCCGCAACCAAGCCTCGTTGGTAGTTGCGGTTTTCACCGTTAAACTGAGATTAAACAGACCTTTTCATCCATGTACGCCATTTTTTAAATCTCCACAAAAAAATTTTTCATCACTTTTTGACAAAACTTGCGATGCCGGCATCGTTAAAAACTTTAAAAATCAAAATCTCTTTGAAACCCGATATCTCCGCAACCAATCCTCGTTGGTGGTTGCGGTTTTCACCGTTAAACTGAGAGTAAAGAGACCTTTCCATCCATGTACGCTATTTTTTAAATCTCCACAAAAAAAATTTCATCACTTTTTGACAAAACTTGCGATGCCGGCATCGTTAAAAACTTTAAAAATCAAAATCTCTTTGAAACCCGATATCTCCGCAACCAATCCTCGTTGGTGGTTGCGGTTTTCACCGTTAAACTGAGTGTAAAGAGACCTTTCCATCCATGTTCGCCACTTTTTAAATCTCCACAAAAAAATTTTTCATCACTTTTTGACAAAACTTGCGATGCCGGCATCGTTAAAAACTTTAAAAATCAAAATCTCTTTGAAACCCGATATCTCCGCAACCAAGCCTCGTTGGTGGTTGCGGTTTTCACCGTTAAACTGAGAGTAAAGAGACCTTTCCATCCATGTACGCTATTTTTTAAATCTCCACAAAAAAAAATTTCATCACTTTTTGACAAAACTTGCGATGCCGGCATCGTTAAAAACTTTAAAAATCAAAATCTCTTTGAAACCCGATATCTCCGCAACCGAGCCTCGTTGGTGGTTGCGGTTTTCACCGTTAAACTGAGAGTAAAGAGACCTTTCCATCCATGTACGCTATATTTTAAATCTCCACAAAAAAAAATTTCATCACTTTTTGACAAAACTTGCGATGCCGGCATCGTTAAAAACTTTAAAAATCAAAATCTCTTTGAAACCCGATATCTCCGCAACCAAGCCTCGTTGGTGGTTGCGGTTTTCACCGTTAAACTGAGAGTAAAGAGACCTTTCCATCCATGTACGCTATTTTTTAAATCTCCACAAAAAAAAATTTCATCACTTTTTGACAAAACTTGCGATGCCGGCATCGTTAAAAACTTTAAAAATCAAAATCTCTTTGAAACCCGATATCTCCGCAACCGAGCCTCGTTGGTGGTTGCGGTTTTCACCGTTAAACTGAGAGTAAAGAGACCTTTCCATCCATGTACGCTACTTTTTAAATCTCCACAAAAAAATTTTTCATCACTTTTTGACAAAACTTGCGATCGTTAAAAACTTTAAAAATCAAAATCTCTTTGAAAGCCGATGTCTCCGCAACCAAGCCTCGTTGGTGGTTGCGGTTTTCACCGTTAAACTGAGAGTGAAGAGACCTTTCCATCCATGTACGCTATTTTTTAAATCTCCACAAAAAAAAATTTCATCACTTTTTGACAAAACTTGCGATGCCGGTATCGTTAAAAACTTTAAAAATCAAAATCTCTTTGAAACCCGATATCTCCGCAACCGAGCCTCGTTGGTGGTTGCGGTTTTCACCGTTAAACTGAGAGTAAAGAGACCTTTCCATCCATGTACGCTACTTTTTAAATCTCCACAAAAAAATTTCATCACTTTTTGACAAAACTTGCGATGCCGGCATCGTTAAAAACTTTAAAAATCAAAATCTCTTTGAAACCCGATATCTCCGCAACCGAGCCTCGTGGGTGGTTGCGGTTTTCACCGTTAAACTGAGAGTAAAGAGACCTTTCCATCCATGTAAGCCTTTTTTAAATCTCCACAAAAAAATTTTTCATCACTTTTTGACAAAACTTGCGATGCCGGCATCGTTAAAAACTTTAAAAATCAAAATCTCTTTGAAACCCGATATCTCCGCAACCAAGCCTCGTTGGTGGTTGCGGTTTTCACCGTTAAACTGAGAGTAAAGAGACCTTTCCATCCATGTACGCTATTTTTTAAATCTCCACAAAAAAAAATTTCATCACTTTTTGACAAAACTTGCGATGCCGGCATCGTTAAAAACTTTAAAAATCAAAATCTCTTTGAAACCCGATATCTCCGCAACCAATCCTCGTTGGTGGTTGCGGTTTTCACCGTTAAACTGAGTGTAAAGAGACCTTTCCATCCATGTTCGCCACTTTTTAAATCTCCACAAAAAAATTTTTCATCACTTTTTGACAAAACTTGCGATGCCGGCATCGTTAAAAACTTTAAAAATCAAAATCTCTTTGAAACCCGATATCTCCGCAACCAAGCCTCGTTGGTGGTTGCGGTTTTCACCGTTAAACTGAGATTAAACAGACCTTTCCATCCATGTACGCGATTTTTTAAATCTCCACAAAAAAATTTTTCATCACTTTTTGACAAAACTTGCGATGCCGGCATCGTTAAAAACTTTAAAAATCAAAATCTCTTTGAAACCCGATATCTCCGCAACCAATCCTCGTTGGTGGTTGCGGTTTTCACCGTTAAACTGAGTGTAAAGAGACCTTTCCATCCATGTTCGCCACTTTTTAAATCTCCACAAAAAAATTTTTCATCACTTTTTGACAAAACTTGCGATGCCGGCATCGTTAAAAACTTTAAAAATCAAAATCTCTTTGAAACCCGATATCTCCGCAACCAAGCCTCGTTGGTAGTTGCGGTTTTCACCGTTAAACTGAGATTAAACAGACCTTTTCATCCATGTACGCCATTTTTTAAATCTCCACAAAAAAATTTTTCATCACTTTTTGACAAAACTTGCGATGCCGGCATCGTTAAAAACTTTAAAAATCAAAATCTCTTTGAAACCCGATATCTCCGCAACCAATCCTCGTTGGTGGTTGCGGTTTTCACCGTTAAACTGAGAGTAAAGAGACCTTTCCATCCATGTACGCTATTTTTTAAATCTCCACAAAAAAAAATTTCATCACTTTTTGACAAAACTTGCGATGCCGGCATCGTTAAAAACTTTAAAAATCAAAATCTCTTTGAAACCCGATATCTCCGCAACCAATCCTCGTTGGTGGTTGCGGTTTTCACCGTTAAACTGAGTGTAAAGAGACCTTTCCATCCATGTTCGCCACTTTTTAAATCTCCACAAAAAAATTTTTCATCACTTTTTGACAAAACTTGCGATGCCGGCATCGTTAAAAACTTTAAAAATCAAAATCTCTTTGAAACCCGATATCTCCGCAACCAAGCCTCGTTGGTGGTTGCGGTTTTCACCGTTAAACTGAGATTAAACAGACCTTTCCATCCATGTATGCGATTTTTTAAATCTCCACAAAAAAATTTTTCATCACTTTTTGACAAAACTTGCGATGCCGGCATCGTTAAAAACTTTAAAAATCAAAATCTCTTTGAAACCCGATATCTCCGCAACCAATCCTCGTTGGTGGTTGCGGTTTTCACCGTTAAACTGAGTGTAAAGAGACCTTTCCATCCATGTTCGCCACTTTTTAAATCTCCACAAAAAAATTTTTCATCACTTTTTGACAAAACTTGCGATGCCGGCATCGTTAAAAACTTTAAAAATCAAAATCTCTTTGAAACCCGATATCTCCGCAACCAAGCCTCGTTGGTAGTTGCGGTTTTCACCGTTAAACTGAGATTAAACAGACCTTTTCATCCATGTACGCCATTTTTTAAATCTCCACAAAAAAATTTTTCATCACTTTTTGACAAAACTTGCGATGCCGGCATCGTTAAAAACTTTAAAAATCAAAATCTCTTTGAAACCCGATATCTCCGCAACCAATCCTCGTTGGTGGTTGCGGTTTTCACCGTTAAACTGAGAGTAAAGAGACCTTTCCATCCATGTACGCTATTTTTTAAATCTCCACAAAAAAAATTTCATCACTTTTTGACAAAACTTGCGATGCCGGCATCGTTAAAAACTTTAAAAATCAAAATCTCTTTGAAACCCGATATCTCCGCAACCAATCCTCGTTGGTGGTTGCGGTTTTCACCGTTAAACTGAGTGTAAAGAGACCTTTCCATCCATGTTCGCCACTTTTTAAATCTCCACAAAAAAATTTTTCATCACTTTTTGACAAAACTTGCGATGCCGGCATCGTTAAAAACTTTAAAAATCAAAATCTCTTTGAAACCCGATATCTCCGCAACCAAGCCTCGTTGGTGGTTGCGGTTTTCACCGTTAAACTGAGAGTAAAGAGACCTTTCCATCCATGTACGCTATTTTTTAAATCTCCACAAAAAAAAATTTCATCACTTTTTGACAAAACTTGCGATGCCGGCATCGTTAAAAACTTTAAAAATCAAAATCTCTTTGAAACCCGATATCTCCGCAACCGAGCCTCGTTGGTGGTTGCGGTTTTCACCGTTAAACTGAGAGTAAAGAGACCTTTCCATCCATGTACGCTATATTTTAAATCTCCACAAAAAAAAATTTCATCACTTTTTGACAAAACTTGCGATGCCGGCATCGTTAAAAACTTTAAAAATCAAAATCTCTTTGAAACCCGATATCTCCGCAACCGAGCCTCGTTGGTGGTTGCGGTTTTCACCGTTAAACTGAGAGTAAAGAGACCTTTCCATCCATGTACGCTATTTTTTAAATCTCCACAAAAAAAAATTTCATCACTTTTTGACAAAACTTGCGATGCCGGCATCGTTAAAAACTTTAAAAATCAAAATCTCTTTGAAACCCGATATCTCCGCAACCGAGCCTCGTTGGTGGTTGCGGTTTTCACCGTTAAACTGAGAGTAAAGAGACCTTTCCATCCATGTACGCTACTTTTTAAATCTCCACAAAAAAATTTTTCATCACTTTTTGACAAAACTTGCGATCGTTAAAAACTTTAAAAATCAAAATCTCTTTGAAAGCCGATGTCTCCGCAACCAAGCCTCGTTGGTGGTTGCGGTTTTCACCGTTAAACTGAGAGTGAAGAGACCTTTCCATCCATGTACGCTATTTTTTAAATCTCCACAAAAAAAAATTTCATCACTTTTTGACAAAACTTGCGATGCCGGTATCGTTAAAAACTTTAAAAATCAAAATCTCTTTGAAACCCGATATCTCCGCAACCGAGCCTCGTTGGTGGTTGCGGTTTTCACCGTTAAACTGAGAGTAAAGAGACCTTTCCATCCATGTACGCTACTTTTTAAATCTCCACAAAAAAATTTTTCATCACTTTTTGACAAAACTTGCGATGCCGGCATCGTTAAAAACTTTAAAAATCAAAATCTCTTTGAAACCCGATATCTCCGCAACCAAGCCTCGTTGGTGGTTGCGGTTTTCACCGTTAAACTGAGAGTAAAGAGACCTTTCCATCCATGTACGCTATTTTTTAAATCTCCACAAAAAAAAATTTCATCACTTTTTGACAAAACTTGCGATGCCGGCATCGTTAAAAACTTTAAAAATCAAAATCTCTTTGAAAGCCGATGTCTCCGCAACCAAGCCTCGTTGGTGGTTGCGGTTTTCACCGTTAAACTGAGAGTGAAGAGACCTTTCCATCCATGTACGCCATTTTTTAAATCTCCACAAAAAAAAATTTCATCACTTTTTGACAAAACTTGCGATGCCGGCATCGTTAAAAACTTTAAAAATCAAAATCTCTTTGAAACCCGATATCTCCGCAACCGAGCCTCGTGGGTGGTTGCGGTTTTCACCGTTAAACTAAGAGTAAAGAGACCTTTCCATCCATGTACGCCATTTTTTAAATCTCCACAAAAAAATTTTTCATCACTTTTTGACAAAACTTGCGATGCCGGCATCGTTAAAAACTTTAAAAATCAAAATCTCTTTGAAACCCGATATCTCCGCAACCAAGCCTCGTTGGTGGTTGCGGTTTTCACCGTTAAACTGAGTGTAAAGAGACCTTTCCATCCATGTTTGCCACTTTTTAAATCTCCACAAAAAAATTTTTCATCACTTTTTGACAAAACTTGCGATGCCGGCATCGTTAAAAACTTTAAAAATCAAAATCTCTTTGAAACCCGATATTTCCGCAACCAAGCCTCGTTGGTGGTTGCGGTTTTCACCGTTAAACTGAGACTAAACAGACCTTTCCATCCATGTACGCGATTTTTTAAATCTCCACAAAAAAATTTTTCATCACTTTTTGACAAAACTTGCGATGCCGGTATCGTTAAAAACTTTAAAAATCAAAATCTCTTTGAAACCCGATATCTCCGCAACCAATCCTCGTTGGTGGTTGCGGTTTTCACCGTTAAACTGAGAGTAAAGAGACCTTTCCATCCATGTACGCTATTTTTTAAATCTCCACAAAAAAAATTTCATCACTTTTTGACAAAACTTGCGATGCCGGCATCGTTAAAAACTTTAAAAATCAAAATCTCTTTGAAACCCGATATCTCCGCAACCAATCCTCGTTGGTGGTTGCGGTTTTCACCGTTAAACTGAGTGTAAAGAGACCTTTCCATCCATGTTCGCCACTTTTTAAATCTCCACAAAAAAATTTTTCATCACTTTTTGACAAAACTTGCGATGCCGGCATCGTTAAAAACTTTAAAAATCAAAATCTCTTTGAAACCCGATATCTCCGCAACCGAGCCTCGTTGGTGGTTGCGGTTTTCACCGTTAAACTGAGACTAAACAGACCTTTCCATCCATGTACGCGATTTTTTAAATCTCCACAAAAAAATTTTTCATCACTTTTTGACAAAACTTGCGATGCCGGTATCGTTAAAAACTTTAAAAATCAAAATCTCTTTGAAACCCGATATCTCCGCAACCAAGCCTCGTTGGTGGTTGCGGTTTTCACCGTTAAACTGAGTGTAAAGAGACCTTTCCATCCATGTACGCTATTTTTTTAATCTCCACAAAAAAAAATTTCATCACTTTTTGACAAAACTTGCGATGCCGGTATCGTTAAAAACTTTAAAAATCAAAATCTCTTTGAAACCCGATATCTCCGCAACCGAGCCTCGTTGGTGGTTGCGGTTTTCACCGTTAAACTGAGAGTAAAGAGACCTTTCCATCCATGTACGCTACTTTTTAAATCTCCACAAAAAAATTTTTCATCACTTTTTGACAAAACTTGCGATGCCGGCATCGTTAAAAACTTTAAAAATCAAAATCTCTTTGAAACCCGATATCTCCGCAACCAAGCCTCGTTGGTGGTTGCGGTTTTCACCGTTAAACTGAGAGTAAAGAGACCTTTCCATCCATGTACGCTATTTTTTAAATCTCCACAAAAAAAAATTTCATCACTTTTTGACAAAACTTGCGATGCCGGCATCGTTAAAAACTTTAAAAATCAAAATCTCTTTGAAACCCGATATCTCCGCAACCGAGCCTCGTTGGTGGTTGCGGTTTTCACCGTTAAACTGAGAGTAAAGAGACCTTTCCATCCATGTACGCTACTTTTTAAATCTCCACAAAAAAATTTTTCATCACTTTTTGACAAAACTTGCGATGCCGGCATCGTTAAAAACTTTAAAAATCAAAATCTCTTTGAAACCCGATATCTCCGCAACCAAGCCTCGTTGGTGGTTGCGGTTTTCACCGTTAAACTGAGAGTAAAGAGACCTTTCCATCCATGTACGCTATTTTTTAAATCTCCACAAAAAAAAATTTCATCACTTTTTGACAAAACTTGCGATGCCGGCATCGTTAAAAACTTTAAAAATCAAAATCTCTTTGAAAGCCGATGTCTCCGCAACCAAGCCTCGTTGGTGGTTGCGGTTTTCACCGTTAAACTGAGAGTGAAGAGACCTTTCCATCCATGTACGCCATTTTTTAAATCTCCACAAAAAAAAATTTCATCACTTTTTGACAAAACTTGCGATGCCGGCATCGTTAAAAACTTTAAAAATCAAAATCTCTTTGAAAGCCGATGTCTCCGCAACCAAGCCTCGTTGGTGGTTGCGGTTTTCACCGTTAAACTGAGTGTAAAGAGACCTTTCGATCCATGTTCGCCACTTTTTAAATCTCCACAAAAATATTTTTCATCACTTTTTGACAAAACTTGCGATGCCGGCATCGTTAAAAACTTTAAAAATCAAAATCTCTTTGAAACCCGATATTTCCGCAACCAAGCCTCGTTAGTGGTTGCGGTTTTCACCGTTAAACTGAGACTAAACAGACCTTTCCATCCATGTACGCGATTTTTTAAATCTCCACAAAAAAATTTTTCATCACTTTTTGACAAAACTTGCGATGCCGGTATCGTTAAAAACTTTAAAAATCAAAATCTCTTTGAAACCCGATATCTCCGCAACCAATCCTCGTTGGTGGTTGCGGTTTTCACCGTTAAACTGAGAGTAAAGAGACCTTTCCATCCATGTACGCTATTTTTTAAATCTCCACAAAAAAAATTTCATCACTTTTTGACAAAACTTGCGATGCCGGCATCGTTAAAAACTTTAAAAATCAAAATCTCTTTGAAACCCGATATCTCCGCAACCAATCCTCGTTGGTGGTTGCGGTTTTCACCGTTAAACTGAGTGTAAAGAGACCTTTCCATCCATGTTCGCCACTTTCTAAATCTCCACAAAAAAATTTTTCATCACTTTTTGACAAAACTTGCGATGCCGGCATCGTTAAAAACTTTAAAAATCAAAATCTCTTTGAAACCCGATATCTCCGCAACCGAGCCTCGTTGGTGGTTGCGGTTTTCACCGTTAAACTGAGAGTAAAGAGACCTTTCCATCCATGTACGCCATTTTTTAAATCTCCACAAAAAAAATTTCATCACTTTTTGACAAAACTTGCGATGCCGGCATCGTTAAAAACTTTAAAAATCAAAATCTCTTTGAAACCCGATATCTCCGCAACCAAGCCTCGTTGGTGGTTGTGGTTTTTACCGTTAAACTGAGAGTAAAGAGACCTTTCCATCCATGTACGTTATTTTTTAAATCTCCACAAAAAAAAATTTCATCACTTTTTGACAAAACTTTCGATGCCGGCATCGTTAAAAACTTTAAAAATCAAAATCTCTTTGAAACCCGATATCTCCGCAACCAAGCCTCGTTGGTGGTTGCGGTGCGGTTTTCACCGTTAAACTGAGAGTAAAGAGACCTTTCCATCCATGTACGCTATTTTTTAAATCTCCACAAAAAAAAATTTCATTACTTTTTGACAAAACTTGCGATGCCGGTATCGTTAAAAACTTTAAAAATCAAAATCTCTTTGAAACCCGATATCTCCGCAACCAATCCTCGTTGGTGGTTGCGGTTTTCACCGTTAAACTGAGTGTAAAGAGACCTTTCCATCCATGTTCGCCACTTTTTAAATCTCCACAAAAAAATTTTTCATCACTTTTTGACAAAACTTGCGATGTCGGCATCGTTAAAAACTTTAAAAATCAAAATCTCTTTGAAACCCGATATCTCCGCAACCGAGCCTCGTTGGTGGTTGCGGTTTTCACCGTTAAACTGAGAGTAAAGAGACCTTTCCATCCATGTACGCTACTTTTTAAATCTCCACAAAAAAAATTTTCATCACTTTTTGACAAAACTTGCGATGCCGGCATCGTTAAAAACTTTAAAAATCAAAATCTCTTTGAAACCCGATATCTCCGCAACCAAGCCTCGTTGGTGGTTGCGGTTTTCACCGTTAAACTGAGAGTAAAGAGACCTTTCCATCCATGTACGCTATTTTTTAAATCTCCACAAAAAAAAATTTCATCACTTTTTGACAAAACTTGCGATGCCGGCATCGTTAAAAACTTTAAAAATCAAAATCTCTTTGAAACCCGATATCTCCGCAACCGAGCCTCGTTGGTGGTTGCGGTTTTCACCGTTAAACTGAGAGTAAAGAGACCTTTCCATCCATGTACGCTACTTTTTAAATCTCCACAAAAAAATTTTTCATCACTTTTTGACAAAACTTGCGATGCCGGCATCGTTAAAAACTTTAAAAATCAAAATCTCTTTGAAACCCGATATCTCCGCAACCAAGCCTCGTTGGTGGTTGCGGTTTTCACCGTTAAACTGAGAGTAAAGAGACCTTTCCATCCATGTACGCTATTTTTTAAATCTCCACAAAAAAAAATTTCATCACTTTTTGACAAAACTTGCGATGCCGGCATCGTTAAAAACTTTAAAAATCAAAATCTCTTTGAAAGCCGATGTCTCCGCAACCAAGCCTCGTTGGTGGTTGCGGTTTTCACCGTTAAACTGAGAGTGAAGAGACCTTTCCATCCACGTACGCCATTTTTTAAATCTCCACAAAAAAAAATTTCATCACTTTTTGACAAAACTTGCGATGCCGGCATCGTTAAAAACTTTAAAAATCAAAATCTCTTTGAAACCCGATATCTCCGCAACCGAGCCTCGTGGGTGGTTGCAGTTTTCACCGTTAAACTAAGAGTAAAGAGACCTTTCCATCCATGTACGCCATTTTTTAAATCTCCACAAAAAAATTTTTCATCACTTTTTGACAAAACTTGCGATGCCGGCATCGTTAAAAACTTTAAAAATCAAAATCTCTTTGAAACCCGATATCTCCGCAACCAAGCCTCGTTGGTGGTTGCGGTTTTCACCGTTAAACTGAGAGTAAAGAGACCTTTCCATCCATGTACGCTATTTTTTAAATCTCCACAAAAAAAAATTTCATCACTTTTTGACAAAACTTGCGATGCCGGCATCGTTAAAAACTTTAAAAATCAAAATCTCTTTGAAAGCCGATGTCTCCGCAACCAAGCCTCGTTGGTGGTTGCGGCTTTCACCGTTAAACTGAGAGTGAAGAGACCTTTCCATCCATGTATGCCATTTTTTAAATCTCCACAAAAAAAAATTTCATCACTTTTTGACAAAACTTGCGATGCCGGCATCGTTAAAAACTTTAAAAATCAAAATCTCTTTGAAACCCGATATCTCCGCAACCGAGCCTCGTGGGTGGTTGCGGTTTTCACCGTTAAACTAAGAGTAAAGAGACCTTTCCATCCATGTACGCCATTTTTTAAATCTCCACAAAAAAATTTTTCATCACTTTTTGACAAAACTTGCGATGCCGGCATCGTTAAAAACTTTAAAAATCAAAATCTCTTTGAAACCCGATATCTCCGCAACCAAGCCTCGTTGGTGGTTGCGGTTTTCACCGTTAAACTGAGTGTAAAGAGACCTTTCCATCCATGTTCGCCACTTTTTAAATCTCCACAAAAAAATTTTTCATCACTTTTTGACAAAACTTGCGATGCCGGCATCGTTAAAAACTTTAAAAATCAAAATCTCTTTGAAACCCGATATCTCCGCAACCAATCCTCGTTGGTGGTTGCGGTTTTCACCGTTAAACTGAGAGTAAAGAGACCTTTCCATCCATGTACGCTATTTTTTAAATCTCCACAAAAAAAAATTTCATCACTTTTTGACAAAACTTGCGATGCCGGCATCGTTAAAATCTTTAAAAATCAAAATCTCTTTGAAACCCGATATCTCCGCAACCAATCCTCGTTGGTGGTTGCGGTTTTCACCGTTAAACTGAGTGTAAAGAGACCTTTCCATCCATGTTCGCCACTTTTTAAATCTCCACAAAAAAATTTTTCATCACTTTTTGACAAAACTTGCGATGCCGGCATCGTTAAAAACTTTAAAAATCAAAATCTCTTTGAAACCCGATATCTCCGCAACCGAGCCTCGTTGGTGGTTGCGGTTTTCACCGTTAAACTGAGAGTAAAGAGACCTTTCCATCCATGTACGCCATTTTTTAAATCTCCACAAAAAAAAATTTCATCACTTTTTGACAAAACTTGCGATGCCGGCATCGTTAAAAACTTTAAAAATCAAAATCTCTTTGAAACCCGATATCTCCGCAACCGAGCCTCGTTGGTGGTTGTGGTTTTCACCGTTAAACTGAGAGTAAAGAGACCTTTCCATCCATGTACGCTATTTTTTAAATCTCCACAAAAAAAAATTTCATCACTTTTTGACAAAACTTTCGATGCCGGCATCGTTAAAAACTTTAAAAATCAAAATCTCTTTGAAACCCGATATCTCCGCAACCAAGCCTCGTTGGTGGTTGCGGTGCGGTTTTCACCGTTAAACTGAGAGTAAAGAGACCTTTCCATCCATGTACGCTATTTTTTAAATCTCCACAAAAAAAAATTTCATTACTTTTTGACAAAACTTGCGATGCCGGTATCGTTAAAAACTTTAAAAATCAAAATCTCTTTGAAACCCGATATCTCCGCAACCAATCCTCGTTGGTGGTTGCGGTTTTCACCGTTAAACTGAGTGTAAAGAGACCTTTCCATCCATGTTCGCCACTTTTTAAATCTCCACAAAAAAATTTTTCATCACTTTTTGACAAAACTTGCGATGCCGGCATCGTTAAAAACTTTAAAAATCAAAATCTCTTTGAAACCCGATATCTCCGCAACCAAGCCTCGTTGGTGGTTGCGGTTTTCACCGTTAAACTGAGATTAAACAGACCTTTCCATCCATGTACGCGATTTTTTAAATCTCCGCAAAAAAATTTTTCATCACTTTTTGACAAAACTTGCGATGCCGGCATCGTTAAAAACTTTAAAAATCAAAATCTCTTTGAAACCCGATATCTCCGCAACCAATCCTCGTTGGTGGTTGCGGTTTTCACCGTTAAACTGAGAGTAAAGAGACCTTTCCATCCATGTACGCTATTTTTTAAATCTCCACAAAAAAAAATTTCATCACTTTTTGACAAAACTTGCGATGCCGGCATCGTTAAAAACTTTAAAAATCAAAATCTCTTTGAAACCCGATATCTCCGCAACCAAGCCTCGTTGGTGGTTGCGGTTTTCACCGTTAAACTGAGATTAATTAGACCTTTTCATCCATGTACGCCATTTTTTAAATCTCCACAAAAAAATTTTTCATCACTTTTTGACAAAACTTGCGATGCCGGCATCGTTAAAAACTTTAAAAATCAAAATCTCTTTGAAACCCGATATCTCCGCAACCAAGCCTCGTTGGTGGTTGCGGTTTTCACCGTTAAACTGAGAGTAAAGAGACCTTTCCATCCATGTACGCTATTTTTTAAATCTCCACAAAAAAAAATTTCATCACTTTTTGACAAAACTTGCGATGCCGGCATCGTTAAAAACTTTAAAAATCAAAATCTCTTTGAAACCCGATATCTCCGCAACCGAGCCTCGTTGGTGGTTGCGGTTTTCACCGTTAAACTGAGATTAAACAGACCTCTCCATCCATGTACGCCATTTTTTAAATCTCCACAAAAAATTTTTCATCACTTTTTGACAAAACTTGCGATGCCGGCATCGTTAAAAACTTTAAAAATCAAAATCTCTTTGAAACCCGATATCTCCGCAACCAAGCCTCGTTGGTGGTTGCGGTTTTCACCGTTAAACTGAGATTAAACAGACCTTTCCATCCATGTACGCTATTTTTTAAATCTCCACAAAAAAATTTTCATCACTTTTTGACAAAACTTGCGATGCCGGCATCGTTAAAAACTTTAAAAATCAAAATCTCTTTGAAACCCGATATCTCCGCAACCGAGCCTCGTTGGTGGTTGCGGTTTTCACCGTTAAACTGAGAGTAAAGAGACCTTTCCATCCATGTACGCTATATTTTAAATCTCCACAAAAAAAAATTTCATCACTTTTTGACAAAACTTGCGATGCCGGCATCGTTAAAAACTTTAAAAATCAAAATCTCTTTGAAACCCGATATCTCCGCAACCAATCCTCGTTGGTGGTTGCGGTTTTCACCGTTAAACTGAGTGTAAAGAGACCTTTCCATCCATGTTCGCCACTTTTTAAATCTCCACAAAAAAATTTTTCATCACTTTTTGACAAAACTTGCGATGCCGGCATCGTTAAAAACTTTAAAAATCAAAATCTCTTTGAAACCCGATATCTCCGCAACCAAGCCTCGTTGGTGATTGCGGTTTTCACCGTTAAACTGAGATTAAACAGACCTTTCCATCCGTGTACGCGATTTTTTAAATCTCCACAAAAAAATTTTTCATCACTTTTTGACAAAACTTGCGATGCCGGCATCGTTAAAAACTTTAAAAATCAAAATCTCTTTGAAACCCGATATCTCCGCAACCAATCCTCGTTGGTGGTTGCGGTTTTCACCGTTAAACTGAGTGTAAAGAGACCTTTCCATCCATGTTCGCCACTTTTTAAATCTCCACAAAAAAATTTTTCATCACTTTTTGACAAAACTTGCGATGCCGGCATCTTTAAAAACTTTAAAAATCAAAATCTCTTTGAAACCCGATATCTCCGCAACCAAGCCTCGTTGGTGGTTGCGGTTTTCACCGTTAAACTGAGATTAAACAGACCTTTCCATCCATGTACGCCATTTTTTAAATCTCCACAAAAAAATTTTTCATCACTTTTTGACAAAACTTGCGATGCCGGCATCGTTAAAAACTTTAAAAATCAAAATCTCTTTGAAACCCGATATCTCCGCAACCAAGCCTCGTTGGTGGTTGCGGTTTTCACCGTTAAACTGGGAGTAAAGAGACCTTTCCATCCATGTACGCTATTTTTTAAATCTCCACAAAAAAAAATTTCATCACTTTTTGACAAAACTTGCGATGCCGGCATCGTTAAAAACTTTAAAAATCAAAATCTCTTTGAAACCCGATATCTCCGCAACCGAGCCTCGTTGGTGGTTGCGGTTTTCACCGTTAAACTGAGAGTAAAGAGACCTTCCATCCATGTACGCTATTTTTTAAATCTCCACAAAAAAAAATTTCATCACTTTTTGACAAAACTTGCGATGCCGGCATCGTTAAAAACTTTAAAAATCAAAATCTCTTTGAAACCCGATATCTCCGCACCCGAGCCTCGTTGGTGGTTGCGGTTTTCACCGTTAAACTGAGAGTAAAGAGACCTTTCCATCCATGTACGCTATTTTTTAAATCTCCACAAAAAAATTTTCATCACTTTTTGACAAAACTTGCGATGCCGGCATCGTTAAAAACTTTAAAAATCAAAATCTCTTTGAAACCCGATATCTCCGCAACCGAGCCTCGTTGGTGGTTGCGGTTTTCACCGTTAAACTGAGAGTAAAGAGACGTTTCCATCCATGTACGCTATTTTTTAAATCTCCACAAAAAAAAATTTCATCACTTTTTGACAAAACTTGCGATGCCGGCATCGTTAAAAACTTTAAAAATCAAAATCTCTTTGAAACCCGATATCTCCGCAACCAAGCCTCGTTGGTGGTTGCGGTTTTCACCGTTAAACTGAGAGTAAAGAGACCTTTCCATCCATGTACGCCATTTTTTAAATCTCCACAAAAAAATTTTTCATCACTTTTTGACAAAACTTGCGATGCCGGCATCGTTAAAAACTTTAAAAATCAAAATCTCTTTGAAACCCGATATCTCCGCAACCAAGCCTCGTTAGCGGTTGCGGTTTTCACCGTTAAACTGAGATTAAAGAGACCTTTCCATCTATGTACGCCATTTTTTAAATCTTCACAAAAAATTTTTCATCACTTTTTGACAAAACTTGCGTTAAAAACTTTAAAAATCAAAATCTCTTTGAAACCCGATATCTCCGCAACCAAGCCTCGTTGGTGGTTGCGGTTTTCACCATTAAACTGAGAGTAAAGAGACCTTTCCATCCATGTACGCTATTTTTTAAATCTCTACAAAAAAAAATTTCATCACTTTTTGACAAAACTTGCGATGCCGGCATCGTTAAAAACTTTAAAAATCAAAATCTCTTTGAAACCCGATATCTCCGCAACCGAGCCTCGTTGGTGGTTGCGGTTTTCACCGTTAAACTGAGAGTAAAGAGACCTTTCCACCCATGTATGCCATTTTTTAAATCTCCACAAAAAAATTTTCCATCACTTTTTGACAAAACTTGCGATGCCGGCATCGTTAAAAACTTTAAAAATCAAAATCTCTTTGAAACCCGATATCTCCGCAACCGGGCCTCGTTGGTGGTTGTGGTTTTCACCGTTAAACTGAGAGTAAAGAGACCTTTCCATCCATGTACGCTATTTTTTAAATCTCCACAAAAAAACATTTCATCACTTTTTGACAAAACTTGCGATGCCGGCATCGTTAAAAACTTTAAAAATCAAAATCTCTTTGAAACCCGATATCTCCGCAACCAATCCTCGTTGGTGGTTGCGGTTTTCACCGTTAAACTGAGTGTAAAGTGACCTTTCCATCCATGTTCGCCACTTTTTAAATCTCCACAAAAATATTTTTCATCACTTTTTGACAAAACTTGCGATGCCGGCATCGTTAAAAACTTTAAAAATCAAAATCTCTTTGAAACCCGATATCTCCGCAACCAAGCCTCGTTGGTGGTTGCGGCTTTCACCATTAAACTGAGAGAAAAGAGACCTTTCCATCCATGTACGCTATTTTTTAAATCTCCACAAAAAAAATTTCATCAATTTTTGACCAAACTTGCGATGCCGGCATCGTTAAAAACTTTAAAAATCAAAATCTCTTTGAAACCTTATATCTCCGCAACCGAGCCTCGTTGGTGGTTGCGGTTTTCACCATTAAACTGAGTGTAAAGAGACCTTTCTATCCATGTTCGCCACTTTTTAAATCTCCACAAAAAAAATTTTCATCACTTTTTGACAAAACTTGCGATGCCGGCATCGTTAAAAACTTTAAAAATCAAAATCTCTTTGAAACCCGATATCTCCGCAACCAAGCCTCGTTGGTGGTTGCGGTTTTCACCATTAAACTGAGAGTAAAGAGTTCTTTCCATCCATGTACGCCTTTTTTTAAATCTCCACAAAAAAATTTTTCATCACTTTTTGACAAAACTTGCGATGCCGGCATCGTTAAAAACTTTAAAAATCAAAATCTCTTTGAAACCTTATATCTCCGCAACCGAGCCTCGTTGGTGGTTGCGGTTTTCACCGTTAAACTGAGTGTAAAGAGACCTTTCTATCCATGTTCGCCACTTTTTAAATCTCCACAAAAAAAATTTTCATCACTTTTTGACAAAACTTGCGATGCCGGCATCGTTAAAAACTTTAAAAATCAAAATCTCTTTGAAACCCGATATCTCCGCAACCAAGCCTCGTTGGTGGTTGCGGTTTTCACCGTTAAACTGAGATTAAACAGACCTTTCCGTCCATGTACGCGGTTTTTTAAATCTCCACAAAAAAATTTTTCATCACTTTTTGACAAAACTTGCGATGCCGGCACGTTAAAAACTTTAAAAATCAAAATCTCTTTGAAACCCGATATCTCCGCAACCAATCCTCGTTGGTGGTTGCGGTTTTCACCGTTAAACTGAGTGTAAAGAGACCTTTCCATCCATGTTCGCCACTTTTTAAATCTCCACAAAAAAATTTTTCATCACTTTTTGACAAAACTTGCGATGCCGGCATCGTTAAAAACTTTAAAAATCAAAATCTCTTTGAAACCCGATATCTCCGCAACCAAGCCTCGTTGGTGGTTGCGGTTTTCACCGTTAAACTGAGATTAAACAGACCTTTCCATCCATGTACGCCATTTTTTAAATCTCCACAAAAAAAAATTTCATCACTTTTTGACAAAACTTGCGATGCCGGCATCGTTAAAAACTTTAAAAATTAAAATCTCTTTGAAACCCGATATCTCCGCAACCAAGCCTCGTTGGTGGTTGCGGTTTTCACCGTTAAACTGGGAGTAAAGAGACCTTTCCATCCATGTACGCTATTTTTTAAATCTCCACAAAAAAAAATTTCATCACTTTTTGACAAAACTTGCGATGCCGGCATCGTTAAAAACTTTAAAAATCAAAATCTCTTTGAAACCCGATATCTCCGCAACCGAGCCCCGTTGGTGGTTGCGGTTTTCACCGTTAAACTGAGAGTAAAGAGACCTTTCCATCCATGTACGCCATTTTTTAAATCTCCACAAAAAAATTTTTCATCACTTTTTGACAAAACTTGCGATGCCGGCATCGTTAAAAACTTTAAAAATCAAAATCTCTTTGAAACCCGATATCTCCGCAACCAAGCCTCGTTGGTGGTTGCGGTTTTCACCGTTAAACTGAGATTAAACAGACCTTTCCATCCATGTACGCTATTTTTTAAATCTCCACAAAAAAAATTTTCATCACTTTTTGACAAAACTTGCGATGCCGGCATCGTTAAAAACTTTAAAAATCAAAATCTCTTTGAAACCCGATATCTCCGCACCCGAGCCTCGTTGGTGGTTGCGGTTTTCACCGTTAAACTGAGAGTAAAGAGACCTTTCCATCCATGTACGCTATTTTTTAAATCTCCACAAAAAAAAATTTCATCACTTTTTGACAAAACTTGCGATGCCGGCATCGTTAAAAACTTTAAAAATCAAAATCTCTTTGAAACCCGATATCTCCGCACCCGAGCCTCGTTGGTGGTTGCGGTTTTCACCGTTAAACTGAGAGTAAAGAGACCTTTCCATCCATGTACGCTATTTTTTAAATCTCTACAAAAAAAAATTTCATCACTTTTTGACAAAACTTGCGATGCCGGCATCGTTAAAAACTTTAAAAATCAAAATCTCTTTGAAACCCGATATCTCCGCAACCGAGCCTCGTTGGTGGTTGCGGTTTTCACCGTTAAACTGAGAGTAAAGAGACCTTTCCATCCATGTACGCCATTTTTTAAATCTCCACAAAAAAATTTTTCACCACTTTTTGACAAAACTTGCGATGCCGGCATCGTTAAAAACTTTAAAAATCAAAATCTCTTTGAAACCCGATATCTCCGCAACCAAGCCTCGTTGGTGGTTGCGGTTTTCACCGTTAAACTGAGAGTAAAGAGACCTTTCCATCCATGTACGCCATTTTTTAAATCTCCACAAAAAAATTTTTCATCACTTTTTGACAAAACTTGCGATGCCGGCATCGTTAAAAACTTTAAAAATCAAAATCTCTTTGAAACCCGATATCTCCGCAACCAAGCCTCGTTAGTGGTTGCGGTTTTCACCGTTAAACTGAGATTAAAGAGACCTTTCCATCTATGTACGCCATTTTTTAAATCTTCACAAAAAATTTTTCATCACTTTTTGACAAAACTTGCGATGCCGGCATCGTTAAAAACTTTAAAAATCAAAATCTCTTTGAAACCTTATATCTCCGCAACCGAGCCTCGTTGGTGGTTGCGGTTTTCACCGTGAAACTGAGAGTAAAGAGACCTTTCCATCCATGTACGCTATTTTTTAAATCTCCACAAAAAAAATTTTTCATCACTTTTTGACAAAACTTGCGATGCCGGCATCGTTAAAAACTTTAAAAATCAAAATCTCTTTGAAACCCGATATCTCCGCAACCAAGCCTCGTTGGTGGTTGCGGTTTTCACTGTTAAACTGAGAGTAAAGAGACGTTTCCATCCATGTACGCTATTTTTTAAGTCTCCACAAAAAAAAATTTCATCACTTTTTGACAAAACTTGCGATGCCGGCATCGTTAAAAACTTTAAAAATCAAAATCTCTTTGAAACCTTATATCTCCGCAACCGAGCCTCGTTGGTGGTTGCGGTTTTCACCGTTAAACTGAGTGTAAAGAGACCTTTCCATTCATGTTCGCCACTTTTTAAATCTCCACAAAAAAAATTTTCATCACTTTTTGACAAAAATTGCGATGCCGGCATCGTTAAAAACTTTAAAAATCAAAATCTCTTTGAAACCTGATATCTCCGCAACCAAGCCTCGTTGGTGGTTGCGGTTTTCACCGTTAAACTGAGATTAAACAGACCTTTCCATCCGTGTACGCGATTTTTTAAATCTCCACAAAAAAATTTTTCATCACTTTTTGACAAAACTTGCGATGCCGGCATCGTTAAAAACTTTAAAAATCAAAATCTCTTTGAAACCCGATATCTCCGCAACCAATCCTCGTTGGTGGTTGCGGTTTTCACCGTTAAACTGAGTGTAAAGAGACCTTTCCATCCATGTTCGCCACTTTTTAAATCTCCACAAAAAAATTTTTCATCACTTTTTGACAAAACTTGCGATGCCGGCATCGTTAAAAACTTTAAAAATCAAAATCTCTTTGAAACCCGATATCTCCGCAACCAAGCCTCGTTGGTGGTTGCGGTTTTCACCGTTAAACTGAGATTAAACAGACCTTTCCATCCATGTACGCCATTTTTTAAATCTCCACAAAAAAAAATTTCATCACTTTTTGACAAAACTTGCGATGCCGGCATCGTTAAAAACTTTAAAAATCAAAATCTCTTTGAAACCCGATATCTCCGCAACCAAGCCTCGTTGGTGGTTGCGGTTTTCACCGTTAAACTGGGAGTAAAGAGACCTTTCCATCCATGTACGCTATTTTTTAAATCTCCACAAAAAAAAATTTCATCACTTTTTGACAAAACTTGCGATGCCATCGTTAAAAACTTTAAAAATCAAAATCTCTTTGAAACCCGATATCTCCGCAACCGAGCCCCGTTGGTGGTTGCGGTTTTCACCGTTAAACTGAGAGTAAAGAGACCTTTCCATCCATGTACGCAATTTTTTAAATCTCCACAAAAAAATTTTTCATCACTTTTTGACAAAACTTGCGATGCCGGCATCGTTAAAAACTTTAAAAATCAAAATCTCTTTGAAACCCGATATCTCCGCAACCAAGCCTCGTTGGTGGTTGCGGTTTTCACCGTTAAACTGAGATTAAACAGACCTTTCCATCCATGTACGCTATTTTTTAAATCTCCACAAAAAAAAATTTCATCACTTTTTGACAAAACTTGCGATGCCGGCATCGTTAAAAACTTTAAAAATCAAAATCTCTTTGAAACCCGATATATCCGCAACCGAGCCTCGTTGGTGGTTGCGGTTTTCACCGTTAAACTGAGAGTAAAGAGACCTTTCCATCCATGTACGCTATTTTTTAAATCCCCACAAAAAAATTTTCATCACTTTTTGACAAAACTTGCGATGCCGGCATCGTTAAAAACTTTAAAAATCAAAATCTCTTTGAAACCCGATATCTCCGCAACCGAGCCTCGTTGGTGGTTGCGGTTTTCACCGTTAAACTGAGAGTAAAGAGACCTTTCCATCCATGTACGCCATTTTTTAAATCTCCACAAAAAAATTTTTCATCACTTTTTGACAAAACTTGCGATGCCGGCATCGTTAAAAACTTTAAAAATCAAAATCTCTTTGAAACCCGATATCTCCGCAACCGAGCCTCGTTGGTGGTTGCGGTTTTCACCGTTAAACTGAGAGTAAAGAGACCTTTCCATCCATGTACGCCATTTTTTAAATCTCCACAAAAAAAAATTTTATCACTTTTTGACAAAACTTGCGATGCCGGCATCGTTAAAAACTTTAAAAATCAAAATCTCTTTGAAACCCGATATCTCCGCAACCGAGCCTCGTTGGTGGTTGCGGTTTTCACCGTTAAACTGAGAGTAAAGAGACCTTTCCATCCATGTACGCTATTTTTTAAATCTCCACAAAAAAAATTTCATCACTTTTTGACAAAACTTGCGATGCCGGCATCGTTAAAAACTTTAAAAATCAAAATCTCTTTGAAACCCGATATCTCCGCAACCGAGCCTCGTTGGTGGTTGCGGTTTTCACCGTTAAACTGAGAGTAAAGAGACCTTTCCATCCATGTACGCTATTTTTTAAATCTCCACAAAAAAATTTTTCATCACTTTTTGACAAAACTTGCGATGCCGGCATCGTTAAAAACTTTAAAAATCAAAATCTCTTTGAAACCCGATATCTCCGCAACCAAGCCTCGTTGGTGGTTGCGGTTTTCACCGTTAAACTGAGAGTAAAGAGACCTTTCCATCCATGTACGCTATTTTTTAAATCTCCACAAAAAAAATTTCATCACTTTTTGACAAAACTTGCGATGCCGGCATCGTTAAAAACTTTAAAAATCAAAATCTCTTTGAAACCCGATATCTCCGCAACCGAGCCTCGTTGGTGGTTGCGGTTTTCACCGTTAAACTGAGAGTAAAGAGACCTTTCCATCCATGTACGCTATTTTTTAAATCTCCACAAAAAAAATTTCATCACTTTTTGACAAAACTTGCGATGCCGGCATCGTTAAAAACTTTAAAAATCAAAATCTCTTTGAAACCCGATATCTCCGCAACCGAGCCTCGTTGGTGGTTGCGGTTTTCACCGTTAAACTGAGAGTAAAGAGACCTTTCCATCCATGTACGCTATTTTTTAAATCTCCACAAAAAAAAATTTCATCACTTTTTGACAAAACTTGCGATGCCGGCATCGTTAAAAACTTTAAAAATCAAAATCTCTTTGAAACCCGATATCTCCGCAACCAAGCCTCGTTGGTGGTTGCGGTTTTCACCGCTAAACTGAGATTAAACAGACCTTTCCATCCATGTACGCTATTTTTAAATCTCCACAAAAAAATTTTTCATCACTTTTTGACAAAACTTGCGATGCCGGCACCGTTAAAAACTTTAAAAATCAAAATCTCTTTGAAACCCGATATCTCCGCAACCAAGCCTCGTTGGTGGTTGCGGTTTTCACCGTTAAACTGAGAGTAAAGAGACCTTTCCATCCATGTACGCTATTTTTTAAATCTCCACAAAAAAAATTTCATCACTTTTTGACAAAACTTGCGATGCCGGCATCGTTAAAAACTTTAAAAATCAAAATCTCTTTGAAACCCGATATCTCCGCAACCGAGCCTCGTTGGTGGTTGCGGTTTTCACCGTTAAACTGAGAGTAAAGAGACCTTTCCATCCATGTACGCCATTTTTTAAATCTCCACAAAAAAATTTTTCATCACTTTTTGACAAAACTTGCGATGCCGGCATCGTTAAAAACTTTAAAAATCAAAATCTCTTTGAAACCCGATATCTCCGCAACCAAGCCTCGTTGGTGGCTGCGGTTTTCACCGTTAAACTGAGAGTAAAGAGACCTTTCCATCCATGTACGCTATTTTTTAAATCTCCACAAAAAAATTTTTCATCACTTTTTGACAAAACTTGCGATGCCGGCATCGTTAAAAACTTTAAAAATCAAAATCTCTTTGAAACCCGATATCTCCGCAACCAAGCCTCGTTGGTGGTCGCGGTTTTCACTGTTAAACTGAGAGTAAAGAGACCTTTCCATCCATGTACGCTATTTTTTAAATCTCCACAAAAAAAAATTTCATCACTTTTTGACAAAACTTGCGATGCCGGCATCGTTAAAAACTTTAAAAAACAAAATCTCTTTGAAACCCGATATCTCCGCAACCGAGCCTCGTTGGTGGTTGCGGTTTTCACCGTTAAACTGAGAGTAAAGAGACCTTTCCATCCATGTACGCCATTTTTTAAATCTCCACAAAAAAAATTTTCATCACTTTTTGACAAAACTTGCGATGCCGGCATCGTTAAAAACTTTAAAAATAAAAATCTCTTTGAAACCCGATATCTCCGCAACCAAGCCTCGTTGGTGGTTGCGGTTTTCACCGTTAAACTGAGATTTAACAGACCTTTCCATCCATGTACGCCATTTTTTAAATCTCCACAAAAAAATTTTTCATCACTTTTTGACAAAACTTGCGATGCCGGCATCGTTAAAAACTTTAAAAATCAAAATCTCTTTGAAACCCGATATCTCCGCAACCAAGCCTCGTTGGTGGTTGCGGTTTTCACCGTTAAACTGAGAGTAAAGAGACCTTTCCATCCATGTACGCTATTTTTTAAATCTCCACAAAAAAAATTTCATCACTTTTTGACAAAACTTGCGATGCCGGCATCGTTAAAAACTTTAAAAATTAAAATCTCTTTGAAACCCGATATCTCCGCAACCGAGCCTCGTTGGTGGTTGCGGTTTTCACCGTTAAACTGAGAGTAAAGAGACCTTTCCATCCATGTACGCTATTTTTTAAATCTCCACAAAAAAAATTTCATCACTTTTTGACAAAACTTGCGATGCCGGCATCGTTAAAAACTTTAAAAATCAAAATCTCTTTGAAACCCGATATCTCCGCAACCAAGCCTCGTTGGTGGTTGCGGTTTTCACCGTTAAACTGAGAGTAAAGAGACCTTTCCATCCATGTACGCTATTTTTTAAATCTCCACAAAAAAAATTTCATCACTTTTTGACAAAACTTGCGATGCCGGCATCGTTAAAAACTTTAAAAATCAAAATCTCTTTGAAACCCGATATCTCCGCAACCAAGCCTCGTTGGTGGTTGCGGTTTTCACCGTTAAACTGAGATTAAACAGACCTTTCCATCCATGTACGCCATTTTTTAAATCTCCACAAAAAAAATTTTCATCACTTTTTGACAAAACTTGCGTTAAAAACTTTAAAAATCAAAATCTCTTTGAAACCCGATATCTCCGCAACCGAGCCTCGTTGGTGGTTGCGGTTTTCACCGTTAAACTGAGAGTAAAGAGACATTTCCATCCATGTACGCTATTTTTTAAATCTCCACAAAAAAATTTTTCATCACTTTTTGACAAAACTTGCGATGCCGGCATCGTTAAAAACTTTAAAAATCAAAATCTCTTTGAAACCCGATATCTCCGCAACCAAGCCTCGTTGGTGGTTGCGGTTTTCACCGTTAAACTGAGAGTAAAGAGACCTTTGCATCCATGTGCCATATTTTTAAAATCTCCACAAAAAAATTTTCATCACTTTTTGACAAAACTTGCGATGCCGGCATCGTTAAAAACTTTAAAAATCAAAATCTCTTTGAAACCCGATATCTCCGCAACCGAGCCTCGTTGGTGGTTGCGGTTTTCACCGTTAAACTGAGAGTAAAGAGACCTTTCCATCCATGTACGCCATTTTTTAAATCTCCACAAAAAAATTTTTCATCACTTTTTGACAAAACTTACGATGCCGGCATCGTTAAAAACTTTAAAAATCAAAATTTTTTTTGAAACCCGATATCTCCGCAACCAAGCCTCGTTGGTGGTTGCGGTTTTCACCGTTAAACTGAGATTTAACAGACCTTTCCATCCATGTACGCCATTTTTTAAATCTCCACAAAAAAATTTTTCATCACTTTTTGACAAAACTTGCGATGCCGGCATCGTTAAAAACTTTAAAAATCAAAATCTCTTTGAAACCCGATATCTCCGCAACCAAGCCTCGTTGGTGGTTGCGGTTTTCACCGTTAAACTGAGAGTAAAGAGACCTTTCCATCCATGTACGCTATTTTTTAAATCTCCACAAAAAAAATTTCATCACTTTTTGACAAAACTTGCGATGCCGGCATCGTTAAAAACTTTAAAAATCAAAATCTCTTTGAAACCCGATATCTCCGCAACCAAGCCTCGTAGGTGGTTGCGGTTTTCACCGCTAAACTGAGATTAAACAGACCTTTCCATCCATGTACGCTATTTTTTAAATCTCCACAAAAAAATTTTTCATCACTTTTTGACAAAACTTGCGATGCCGGCATCGTTAAAAACTTTACAAATCAAAATCTCTTTGAAACCCGATATCTCCGCAACTAAGCCTCGTTGGTGGTTGCGGTTTTCACCGTTAAACTGAGATTAAACAGACCTTTCCATCCATGTACGCCATTTTTTAAATCTCCACAAAAAAATTTTTCATCACTTTTTGACAAAACTTGCGATGCCGGCATCGTTAAAAACTTTAAAAATCAAAATCTCTTTGAAACCCGATATCTCCGCAACCAAGCCTCGTTGGTGGTTGCGGTTTTCACCGTTAAACTGAGAGTAAAGAGACCTTTCCATCCATGTACGCTATTTTTTAAATCTCCACAAAAAAAATTTCATCACTTTTTGACAAAACTTGCGATGCCGGCATCGTTAAAAACTTTAAAAATCAAAATCTCTTTGAAACCCGATATCTCCGCAACCGAGCCTCGTTGGTGGTTGCGGTTTTCACCGTTAAACTGAGAGTAAAGAGACCTTTCCATCCATGTACGCCATTTTTTAAATCTCCACAAAAAAATTTTTCATCACTTTTTGACAAAACTTGCGATGCCGGCATCGTTAAAAACTTTAAAAATCAAAATCTCTTTGAAACCCGATATCTCCGCAACCAAGCCTCGTTGGTGGCTGCGGTTTTCACCGTTAAACTGAGAGTAAAGAGACCTTTCCATCCATGTACGCTATTTTTTAAATCTCCACAAAAAAAATTTCATCACTTTTTGACAAAACTTGCGATGCCGGCATCGTTAAAAACTTTAAAAATCAAAATCTCTTTGAAACCCGATATCTCCGCAACCGAGCCTCGTTGGTGGTTGCGGTTTTCACCATTAAACTGAGAGTAAAGAGACCTTTCCATCCATGTACGCTATTTTTTAAATCTCCACAAAAAAATTTTTCATCACTTTTTGACAAAACTTGCGATGCCGGCATCGTTAAAAACTTTAAAAATCAAAATCTCTTTGAAACCCGATATCTCCGCAACCGAGCCTCGTTGGTGGTTGCGGTTTTCACCGTTAAACTGAGAGTAAAGAGACCTTTCCATCCATGTACGCCATTTTTTAAATCTCCACAAAAAAATTTTTCATCACTTTTTGACAAAACTTGCGATGCCGGCATCGTTAAAAACTTTAAAAATCAAAATCTCTTTGAAACCCGATATCTCCGCAACCAAGCCTCGTTGGTGGCTGCGGTTTTCACCGTTAAACTGAGAGTAAAGAGACCTTTCCATCCATGTACGCTATTTTTTAAATCTCCACAAAAAAATTTTTCATCACTTTTTGACAAAACTTGCGATGCCGGCATCGTTAAAAACTTTAAAAATCAAAATCTCTTTGAAACCCGATATCTCCGCAACCAAGCCTCGTTGGTGGTCGCGGTTTTCACCGTTAAACTGAGAGTAAAGAGACCTTTCCATCCATGTACGCTATTTTTTAAATCTCCACAAAAAAAAATTTCATCACTTTTTGACAAAACTTGCGATGCCGGCATCGTTAAAAACTTTAAAAATCAAAATCTCTTTGAAACCCGATATCTCCGCAACCGAGCCTCGTTGGTGGTTGCGGTTTTCACCGTTAAACTGAGATTTAACAGACCTTTCCATCCATGTACGCCATTTTTTAAATCTCCACAAAAAAATTTTTCATCACTTTTTGACAAAACTTGCGATGCCGGCATCGTTAAAAACTTTAAAAATCAAAATCTCTTTGAAACCCGATATCTCCGCAACCAAGCCTCGTTGGTGGTTGCGGTTTTCACCGTTAAACTGAGAGTAAAGAGACCTTTCCATCCATGTACGCTATTTTTTAAATCTCCACAAAAAAAATTTCATCACTTTTTGACAAAACTTGCGATGCCGGCATCGTTAAAAACTTTAAAAATCAAAATCTCTTTGAAACCCGATATCTCCGCAACCAAGCCTCGTAGGTGGTTGCGGTTTTCACCGCTAAACTGAGATTAAACAGACCTTTCCATCCATGTACGCTATTTTTTAAATCTCCACAAAAAAATTTTTCATCACTTTTTGACAAAACTTGCGATGCCGGCATCGTTAAAAACTTTACAAATCAAAATCTCTTTGAAACCCGATATCTCCGCAACTAAGCCTCGTTGGTGGTTGCGGTTTTCACCGTTAAACTGAGATTAAACAGACCTTTCCATCCATGTACGCCATTTTTTAAATCTCCACAAAAAAATTTTTCATCACTTTTTGACAAAACTTGCGATGCCGGCATCGTTAAAAACTTTAAAAATCAAAATCTCTTTGAAACCCGATATCTCCGCAACCAAGCCTCGTTGGTGGCTGCGGTTTTCACCGTTAAACTGAGAGTAAAGAGACCTTTCCATCCATGTACGCTATTTTTTAAATCTCCACAAAAAAAATTTCATCACTTTTTGACAAAACTTGCGATGCCGGCATCGTTAAAAACTTTAAAAATCAAAATCTCTTTGAAACCCGATATCTCCGCAACCGAGCCTCGTTGGTGGTTGCGGTTTTCACCGTTAAACTGAGAGTAAAGAGACCTTTCCATCCATGTACGCTATTTTTTAAATCTCCACAAAAAAATTTTTCATCACTTTTTGACAAAACTTGCGATGCCGGCATCGTTAAAAACTTTAAAAATCAAAATCTCTTTGAAACCCGATATCTCCGCAACCAAGCCTCGTTGGTGGCTGCGGTTTTCACCGTTAAACTGAGAGTAAAGAGACCTTTCCATCCATGTACGCTATTTTTTAAATCTCCACAAAAAAATTTTTCATCACTTTTTGACAAAACTTGCGATGCCGGCATCGTTAAAAACTTTAAAAATCAAAATCTCTTTGAAACCCGATATCTCCGCAACCAAGCCTCGTTGGTGGTCGCGGTTTTCACCGTTAAACTGAGAGTAAAGAGACCTTTCCATCCATGTACGCTATTTTTTAAATCTCCACAAAAAAAAATTTCATCACTTTTTGACAAAACTTGCGATGCCGGCATCGTTAAAAACTTTAAAAATCAAAATCTCTTTGAAACCCGATATCTCCGCAACCGAGCCTCGTTGGTGGTTGCGGTTTTCACCGTTAAACTGAGATTTAACAGACCTTTCCATCCATGTACGCCATTTTTTAAATCTCCACAAAAAAATTTTTCATCACTTTTTGACAAAACTTGCGATGCCGGCATCGTTAAAAACTTTAAAAATCAAAATCTCTTTGAAACCCGATATCTCCGCAACCAAGCCTCGTTGGTGGTTGCGGTTTTCACCGTTAAACTGAGAGTAAAGAGACCTTTCCATCCATGTACGCTATTTTTTAAATCTCCACAAAAAAAATTTCATCACTTTTTGACAAAACTTGCGATGCCGGCATCGTTAAAAACTTTAAAAATCAAAATCTCTTTGAAACCCGATATCTCCGCAACCGAGCCTCGTTGGTGGTTGCGGTTTTCACCGTTAAACTGAGAGTAAAGAGACCTTTCCATCCATGTACGCTATTTTTTAAATCTCCACAAAAAAAATTTCATCACTTTTTGACAAAACTTGCGATGCCGGCATCGTTAAAAACTTTAAAAATCAAAATCTCTTTGAAACCCGATATCTCCGCAACCGAGCCTCGTTGGTGGTTGCGGTTTTCACCGTTAAACTGAGAGTAAAGAGACCTTTCCATCCATGTACGTTATTTTTTAAATCTCCACAAAAAAATTTTTCATCACTTTTTGACAAAACTTGCGATGCCGGCATCGTTAAAAACTTTAAAAATCAAAATCTCTTTGAAACCCGATATCTCCGCAACCGAGCCTCGTTGGTGGTTGCGGTTTTCACCGTTAAACTGAGAGTAAAGAGACCTTTCCATCCATGTACGCCATTTTTTAAATCTCCACAAAAAAATTTTTCATCACTTTTTGACAAAACTTGCGATGCCGGCATCGTTAAAAACTTTAAAAATCAAAATCTCTTTGAAACCCGATATCTCCGCAACCAAGCCTCGTTGGTGGCTGCGGTTTTCACCGTTAAACTGAGAGTAAAGAGACCTTTCCATCCATGTACGCTATTTTTTAAATCTCCACAAAAAAATTTTTCATCACTTTTTGACAAAACTTGCGATGCCGGCATCGTTAAAAACTTTAAAAATCAAAATCTCTTTGAAACCCGATATCTCCGCAACCAAGCCTCGTTGGTGGTCGCGGTTTTCACCGTTAAACTGAGAGTAAAGAGACCTTTCCATCCATGTACGCTATTTTTTAAATCTCCACAAAAAAAAATTTCATCACTTTTTGACAAAACTTGCGATGCCGGCATCGTTAAAAACTTTAAAAATCAAAATCTCTTTGAAACCCGATATCTCCGCAACCGAGCCTCGTTGGTGGTTGCGGTTTTCACCGTTAAACTGAGATTTAACAGACCTTTCCATCCATGTACGCCATTTTTTAAATCTCCACAAAAAAATTTTTCATCACTTTTTGACAAAACTTGCGATGCCGGCATCGTTAAAAACTTTAAAAATCAAAATCTCTTTGAAACCCGATATCTCCGCAACCAAGCCTCGTTGGTGGTTGCGGTTTTCACCGTTAAACTGAGAGTAAAGAGACCTTTCCATCCATGTACGCTATTTTTTAAATCTCCACAAAAAAAATTTCATCACTTTTTGACAAAACTTGCGATGCCGGCATCGTTAAAAACTTTAAAAATCAAAATCTCTTTGAAACCCGATATCTCCGCAACCAAGCCTCGTAGGTGGTTGCGGTTTTCACCGCTAAACTGAGATTAAACAGACCTTTCCATCCATGTACGCTATTTTTTAAATCTCCACAAAAAAATTTTTCATCACTTTTTGACAAAACTTGCGATGCCGGCATCGTTAAAAACTTTAAAAATCAAAATCTCTTTGAAACCCGATATCTCCGCAACCAAGCCTCGTTGGTGGCTGCGGTTTTCACCGTTAAACTGAGAGTAAAGAGACCTTTCCATCCATGTACGCTATTTTTTAAATCTCCACAAAAAAAATTTCATCACTTTTTGACAAAACTTGCGATGCCGGCATCGTTAAAAACTTTAAAAATCAAAATCTCTTTGAAACCCGATATCTCCGCAACCGAGCCTCGTTGGTGGTTGCGGTTTTCACCGTTAAACTGAGAGTAAAGAGACCTTTCCATCCATGTACGCTATTTTTTAAATCTCCACAAAAAAATTTTTCATCACTTTTTGACAAAACTTGCGATGCCGGCATCGTTAAAAACTTTAAAAATCAAAATCTCTTTGAAACCCGATATCTCCGCAACCGAGCCTCGTTGGTGGTTGCGGTTTTCACCGTTAAACTGAGAGTAAAGAGACCTTTCCATCCATGTACGCCATTTTTTAAATCTCCACAAAAAAATTTTTCATCACTTTTTGACAAAACTTGCGATGCCGGCATCGTTAAAAACTTTAAAAATCAAAATCTCTTTGAAACCCGATATCTCCGCAACCAAGCCTCGTTGGTGGCTGCGGTTTTCACCGTTAAACTGAGAGTAAAGAGACCTTTCCATCCATGTACGCTATTTTTTAAATCTCCACAAAAAAATTTTTCATCACTTTTTGACAAAACTTGCGATGCCGGCATCGTTAAAAACTTTAAAAATCAAAATCTCTTTGAAACCCGATATCTCCGCAACCAAGCCTCGTTGGTGGTCGCGGTTTTCACCGTTAAACTGAGAGTAAAGAGACCTTTCCATCCATGTACGCTATTTTTTAAATCTCCACAAAAAAAAATTTCATCACTTTTTGACAAAACTTGCGATGCCGGCATCGTTAAAAACTTTAAAAATCAAAATCTCTTTGAAACCCGATATCTCCGCAACCGAGCCTCGTTGGTGGTTGCGGTTTTCACCGTTAAACTGAGATTTAACAGACCTTTCCATCCATGTACGCCATTTTTTAAATCTCCACAAAAAAATTTTTCATCACTTTTTGACAAAACTTGCGATGCCGGCATCGTTAAAAACTTTAAAAATCAAAATCTCTTTGAAACCCGATATCTCCGCAACCAAGCCTCGTTGGTGGTTGCGGTTTTCACCGTTAAACTGAGAGTAAAGAGACCTTTCCATCCATGTACGCTATTTTTTAAATCTCCACAAAAAAAATTTCATCACTTTTTGACAAAACTTGCGATGCCGGCATCGTTAAAAACTTTAAAAATCAAAATCTCTTTGAAACCCGATATCTCCGCAACCAAGCCTCGTAGGTGGTTGCGGTTTTCACCGCTAAACTGAGATTAAACAGACCTTTCCATCCATGTACGCTATTTTTTAAATCTCCACAAAAAAAATTTCATCACTTTTTGACAAAACTTGCGATGCCGGCATCGTTAAAAACTTTAAAAATCAAAATCTCTTTGAAACCCGATATCTCCGCAACCGAGCCTCGTTGGTGGTTGCGGTTTTCACCGTTAAACTGAGAGTAAAGAGACCTTTCCATCCATGTACGCCATTTTTTAAATCTCCACAAAAAAATTTTTCATCACTTTTTGACAAAACTTGCGATGCCGGCATCGTTAAAAACTTTAAAAATCAAAATCTCTTTGAAACCCGATATCTCCGCAACCAAGCCTCGTTGGTGGCTGCGGTTTTCACCGTTAAACTGAGAGTAAAGAGACCTTTCCATCCATGTACGCTATTTTTTAAATCTCCACAAAAAAAATTTCATCACTTTTTGACAAAACTTGCGATGCCGGCATCGTTAAAAACTTTAAAAATCAAAATCTCTTTGAAACCCGATATCTCCGCAACCGAGCCTCGTTGGTGGTTCCGGTTTTCACCGTTAAACTGAGAGTAAAGAGACCTTTCCATCCATGTACGCTATTTTTTAAATCTCCACAAAAAAATTTTTCATCACTTTTTGACAAAACTTGCGATGCCGGCATCGTTAAAAACTTTAAAAATCAAAATCTCTTTGAAACCCGATATCTCCGCAACCGAGCCTCGTTGGTGGTTGCGGTTTTCACCGTTAAACTGAGAGTAAAGAGACCTTTCCATCCATGTACGCCATTTTTTAAATCTCCACAAAAAAATTTTTCATCACTTTTTGACAAAACTTGCGATGCCGGCATCGTTAAAAACTTTAAAAATCAAAATCTCTTTGAAACCCGATATCTCCGCAACCAAGCCTCGTTGGTGGCTGCGGTTTTCACCGTTAAACTGAGAGTAAAGAGACCTTTCCATCCATGTACGCTATTTTTTAAATCTCCACAAAAAAATTTTTCATCACTTTTTGACAAAACTTGCGATGCCGGCATCGTTAAAAACTTTAAAAATCAAAATCTCTTTGAAACCCGATATCTCCGCAACCAAGCCTCGTTGGTGGTCGCGGTTTTCACCGTTAAACTGAGAGTAAAGAGACCTTTCCATCCATGTACGCTATTTTTTAAATCTCCACAAAAAAAAATTTCATCACTTTTTGACAAAACTTGCGATGCCGGCATCGTTAAAAACTTTAAAAATCAAAATCTCTTTGAAACCCGATATCTCCGCAACCGAGCCTCGTTGGTGGTTGCGGTTTTCACCGTTAAACTGAGATTTAACAGACCTTTCCATCCATGTACGCCATTTTTTAAATCTCCACAAAAAAATTTTTCATCACTTTTTGACAAAACTTGCGATGCCGGCATCGTTAAAAACTTTAAAAATCAAAATCTCTTTGAAACCCGATATCTCCGCAACCAAGCCTCGTTGGTGGTTGCGGTTTTCACCGTTAAACTGAGAGTAAAGAGACCTTTCCATCCATGTACGCTATTTTTTAAATCTCCACAAAAAAAATTTCATCACTTTTTGACAAAACTTGCGATGCCGGCATCGTTAAAAACTTTAAAAATCAAAATCTCTTTGAAACCCGATATCTCCGCAACCGAGCCTCGTTGGTGGTTGCGGTTTTCACCGTTAAACTGAGAGTAAAGAGACCTTTCCATCCATGTACGCTATTTTTTAAATCTCCACAAAAAAAATTTCATCACTTTTTGACAAAACTTGCGATGCCGGCATCGTTAAAAACTTTAAAAATCAAAATCTCTTTGAAACCCGATATCTCCGCAACCGAGCCTCGTTGGTGGTTGCGGTTTTCACCGTTAAACTGAGAGTAAAGAGACCTTTCCATCCATGTACGCTATTTTTTAAATCTCCACAAAAAAATTTTTCATCACTTTTTGACAAAACTTGCGATGCCGGCATCGTTAAAAACTTTAAAAATCAAAATCTCTTTGAAACCCGATATCTCCGCAACCGAGCCTCGTTGGTGGTTGCGGTTTTCACCGTTAAACTGAGAGTAAAGAGACCTTTCCATCCATGTACGCCATTTTTTAAATCTCCACAAAAAAATTTTTCATCACTTTTTGACAAAACTTGCGATGCCGGCATCGTTAAAAACTTTAAAAATCAAAATCTCTTTGAAACCCGATATCTCCGCAACCAAGCCTCGTTGGTGGCTGCGGTTTTCACCGTTAAACTGAGAGTAAAGAGACCTTTCCATCCATGTACGCTATTTTTTAAATCTCCACAAAAAAATTTTTCATCACTTTTTGACAAAACTTGCGATGCCGGCATCGTTAAAAACTTTAAAAATCAAAATCTCTTTGAAACCCGATATCTCCGCAACCAAGCCTCGTTGGTGGTCGCGGTTTTCACCGTTAAACTGAGAGTAAAGAGACCTTTCCATCCATGTACGCTATTTTTTAATTCTCCACAAAAAAAAATTTCATCACTTTTTGACAAAACTTGCGATGCCGGCATCGTTAAAAACTTTAAAAATCAAAATCTCTTTGAAACCCGATATCTCCGCAACCGAGCCTCGTTGGTGGTTGCGGTTTTCACCATTAAACTGAGATTTAACAGACCTTTCCATCCATGTACGCCATTTTTTAAATCTCCACAAAAAAATTTTTCATCACTTTTTGACAAAACTTGCGATGCCGGCATCGTTAAAAACTTTAAAAATCAAAATCTCTTTGAAACCCGATATCTCCGCAACCAAGCCTCGTTGGTGGTTGCGGTTTTCACCGTTAAACTGAGAGTAAAGAGACCTTTCCATCCATGTACGCTATTTTTTAAATCTCCACAAAAAAAATTTCATCACTTTTTGACAAAACTTGCGATGCCGGCATCGTTAAAAACTTTAAAAATCAAAATCTCTTTGAAACCCGATATCTCCGCAACCAAGCCTCGTAGGTGGTTGCGGTTTTCACCGCTAAACTGAGATTAAACAGACCTTTCCATCCATGTACGCTATTTTTTAAATCTCCACAAAAAAATTTTTCATCACTTTTTGACAAAACTTGCGATGCCGGCATCGTTAAAAACTTTACAAATCAAAATCTCTTTGAAACCCGATATCTCCGCAACTAAGCCTCGTTGGTGGTTGCGGTTTTCACCGTTAAACTGAGATTAAACAGACCTTTCCATCCATGTACGCCATTTTTTAAATCTCCACAAAAAAATTTTTCATCACTTTTTGACAAAACTTGCGATGCCGGCATCGTTAAAAACTTTAAAAATCAAAATCTCTTTGAAACCCGATATCTCCGCAACCAAGCCTCGTTGGTGGTTGCGGTTTTCACCGTTAAACTGAGAGTAAAGAGACCTTTCCATCCATGTACGCTATTTTTTAAATCTCCACAAAAAAAATTTCATCACTTTTTGACAAAACTTGCGATGCCGGCATCGTTAAAAACTTTAAAAATCAAAATCTCTTTGAAACCCGATATCTCCGCAACCAAGCCTCGTAGGTGGTTGCGGTTTTCACCGCTAAACTGCGATTAAACAGACCTTTCCATCCATGTACGCTATTTTTTAAATCTCCACAAAAAAAATTTCATCACTTTTTGACAAAACTTGCGATGCCGGCATCGTTAAAAACTTTAAAAATCAAAATCTCTTTGAAACCCGATATCTCCGCAACCGAGCCTCGTTGGTGGTTGCGGTTTTCACCGTTAAACTGAGAGTAAAGAGACCTTTCCATCCATGTACGCCATTTTTTAAATCTCCACAAAAAAATTTTTCATCACTTTTTGACAAAACTTGCGATGCCGGCATCGTTAAAAACTTTAAAAATCAAAATCTCTTTGAAACCCGATATCTCCGCAACCAAGCCTCGTTGGTGGCTGCGGTTTTCACCGTTAAACTGAGAGTAAAGAGACCTTTCCATCCATGTACGCTATTTTTTAAATCTCCACAAAAAAAATTTCATCACTTTTTGACAAAACTTGCGATGCCGGCATCGTTAAAAACTTTAAAAATCAAAATCTCTTTGAAACCCGATATCTCCGCAACCGAGCCTCGTTGGTGGTTGCGGTTTTCACCGTTAAACTGAGAGTAAAGAGACCTTTCCATCCATGTACGCTATTTTTTAAATCTCCACAAAAAAATTTTTCATCACTTTTTGACAAAACTTGCGATGCCGGCATCGTTAAAAACTTTAAAAATCAAAATCTCTTTGAAACCCGATATCTCCGCAACCGAGCCTCGTTGGTGGTTGCGGTTTTCACCGTTAAACTGAGAGTAAAGAGACCTTTCCATCCATGTACGCCATTTTTTAAATCTCCACAAAAAAATTTTTCATCACTTTTTGACAAAACTTGCGATGCCGGCATCGTTAAAAACTTTAAAAATCAAAATCTCTTTGAAACCCGATATCTCCGCAACCAAGCCTCGTTGGTGGTCGCGGTTTTCACCGTTAAACTGAGAGTAAAGAGGCCTTTCCATCCATGTACGCTATTTTTTAAATCTCCACAAAAAAAAATTTCATCACTTTTTGACAAAACTTGCGATGCCGGCATCGTTAAAAACTTTAAAAATCAAAATCTCTTTGAAACCCGATATCTCCGCAACCGAGCCTCGTTGGTGGTTGCGGTTTTCACCGTTAAACTGAGATTTAACAGACCTTTCCATCCATGTACGCCATTTTTTAAATCTCCACAAAAAAATTTTTCATCACTTTTTGACAAAACTTGCGATGCCGGCATCGTTAAAAACTTTAAAAATCAAAATCTCTTTGAAACCCGATATCTCCGCAACCAAGCCTCGTTGGTGGTTGCGGTTTTCACCGTTAAACTGAGAGTAAAGAGACCTTTCCATCCATGTACGCTATTTTTTAAATCTCCACAAAAAAAATTTCATCACTTTTTGACAAAACTTGCGATGCCGGCATCGTTAAAAACTTTAAAAATCAAAATCTCTTTGAAACCCGATATCTCCGCAACCGAGCCTCGTTGGTGGTTGCGGTTTTCACCGTTAAACTGAGAGTAAAGAGACCTTTCCATCCATGTACGCTATTTTTTAAATCTCCACAAAAAAATTTTTCATCACTTTTTGACAAAACTTGCGATGCCGGCATCGTTAAAAACTTTAAAAATCAAAATCTCTTTGAAACCCGATATCTCCGCAACCGAGCCTCGTTGGTGGTTGCGGTTTTCACCGTTAAACTGAGAGTAAAGAGACCTTTCCATCCATGTACGCCATTTTTTAAATCTCCACAAAAAAATTTTTCATCACTTTTTGACAAAACTTGCGATGCCGGCATCGTTAAAAACTTTAAAAATCAAAATCTCTTTGAAACCCGATATCTCCGCAACCAAGCCTCGTTGGTGGCTGCGGTTTTCACTGTTAAACTGAGAGTAAAGAGACCTTTCCATCCATGTACGCTATTTTTTAAATCTCCACAAAAAAATTTTTCATCACTTTTTGACAAAACTTGCGATGCCGGCATCGTTAAAAACTTTAAAAATCAAAATCTCTTTGAAACCCGATATCTCCGCAACCAAGCCTCGTTGGTGGTCGCGGTTTTCACCGTTAAACTGAGAGTAAAGAGACCTTTCCATCCATGTACGCTATTTTTTAAATCTCCACAAAAAAAAATTTCATCACTTTTTGACAAAACTTGCGATGCCGGCATCGTTAAAAACTTTAAAAATTAAAATCTCTTTGAAACCCGATATCTCCGCAACCGAGCCTCGTTGGTGGTTGCGGTTTTCACCGTTAAACTGAGAGTAAAGAGACCTTTCCATCCATGTACGCTATTTTTTAAATCTCCACAAAAAAAATTTCATCACTTTTTGACAAAACTTGCGATGCCGGCATCGTTAAAAACTTTAAAAATCAAAATCTCTTTGAAACCCGATATCTCCGCAACCGAGCCTCGTTGGTGGTTGCGGTTTTCACCGTTAAACTGAGAGTAAAGAGACCTTCCATCCATGTACGCTATTTTTTAAATCTCCACAAAAAAAAATTTCATCACTTTTTGACAAAACTTGCGATGCCGGCATCGTTAAAAACTTTAAAAATCAAAATCTCTTTGAAACCCGATATCTCCGCACCCGAGCCTCGTTGGTGGTTGCGGTTTTCACCGTTAAACTGAGAGTAAAGAGACCTTTCCATCCATGTACGCTATTTTTTAAATCTCCACAAAAAAATTTTCATCACTTTTTGACAAAACTTGCGATGCCGGCATCGTTAAAAACTTTAAAAATCAAAATCTCTTTGAAACCCGATATCTCCGCAACCAAGCCTCGTTGGTGGTTGCGGTTTTCACCGTTAAACTGAGAGTAAAGAGACCTTTCCATCCATGTACGCTATTTTTTAAATCTCTACAAAAAAAAATTTCATCACTTTTTGACAAAACTTGCGATGCCGGCATCGTTAAAAACTTTAAAAATCAAAATCTCTTTGAAACCCGATATCTCCGCAACCGAGCCTCGTTGGTGGTTGCGGTTTTCACCGTTAAACTGAGAGTAAAGAGACCTTTCCATCCATGTACGCCATTTTTTAAATCTCCACAAAAAAATTTTTCATCACTTTTTGACAAAACTTGCGATGCCGGCATCGTTAAAAACTTTAAAAATCAAAATCTCTTTGAAACCCGATATCTCCGCAACCGAGCCTCGTTGGTGGTTGCGGTTTTCACCGTTAAACTGAGAGTAAAGAGACGTTTCCATCCATGTACGCTATTTTTTAAATCTCCACAAAAAAAAATTTCATCACTTTTTGACAAAACTTGCGATGCCGGCATCGTTAAAAACTTTAAAAATCAAAATCTCTTTGAAACCCGATATCTCCGCAACCAAGCCTCGTTGGTGGTTGCGGTTTTCACCGTTAAACTGAGAGTAAAGAGACCTTTCCATCCATGTACGCCATTTTTTAAATCTCCACAAAAAAATTTTTCATCACTTTTTGACAAAACTTGCGATGCCGGCATCGTTAAAAACTTTAAAAATCAAAATCTCTTTGAAACCCGATATCTCCGCAACCAAGCCTCGTTAGCGGTTGCGGTTTTCACCGTTAAACTGAGATTAAAGAGACCTTTCCATCTATGTACGCCATTTTTTAAATCTTCACAAAAAATTTTTCATCACTTTTTGACAAAACTTGCGATGCCGGCATCGTTAAAAACTTTAAAAATCAAAATCTCTTTGAAACCCGATATCTCCGCAACCAAGCCTCGTTGGTGGTTGCGGTTTTCACCATTAAACTGAGAGTAAAGAGACCTTTCCATCCATGTACGCTATTTTTTAAATCTCTACAAAAAAAAATTTCATCACTTTTTGACAAAACTTGCGATGCCGGCATCGTTAAAAACTTTAAAAATCAAAATCTCTTTGAAACCCGATATCTCCGCAACCGAGCCTCGTTGGTGGTTGCGGTTTTCACCGTTAAACTGAGAGTAAAGAGACCTTTCCACCCATGTATGCCATTTTTTAAATCTCCACAAAAAAATTTTCCATCACTTTTTGACAAAACTTGCGATGCCGGCATCGTTAAAAACTTTAAAAATCAAAATCTCTTTGAAACCCGATATCTCCGCAACCGAGCCTCGTTGGTGGTTGTGGTTTTCACCGTTAAACTGAGAGTAAAGAGACCTTTCCATCCATGTACGCTATTTTTTAAATCTCCACAAAAAAACATTTCATCACTTTTTGACAAAACTTGCGATGCCGGCATCGTTAAAAACTTTAAAAATCAAAATCTCTTTGAAACCCGATATCTCCGCAACCAATCCTCGTTGGTGGTTGCGGTTTTCACCGTTAAACTGAGTGTAAAGTGACCTTTCCATCCATGTTCGCCACTTTTTAAATCTCCACAAAAATATTTTTCATCACTTTTTGACAAAACTTGCGATGCCGGCATCGTTAAAAACTTTAAAAATCAAAATCTCTTTGAAACCCGATATCTCCGCAACCAAGCCTCGTTGGTGGTTGCGGTTTTCACCATTAAACTGAGAGAAAAGAGACCTTTCCATCCATGTACGCTATTTTTTAAATCTCCACAAAAAAAATTTTATCAATTTTTGACAAAACTTGCGATGCCGGCATCGTTAAAAACTTTAAAAATCAAAATCTCTTTGAAACCTTATATCTCCGCAACCGAGCCTCGTTGGTGGTTGCGGTTTTCACCGTTAAACTGAGTGTAAAGAGACCTTTCTATCCATGTTCGCCACTTTTTAAATCTCCACAAAAAAAATTTTCATCACTTTTTGACAAAACTTGCGATGCCGGCATCGTTAAAAACTTTAAAAATCAAAATCTCTTTGAAACCCGATATCTCCGCAACCAAGCCTCGTTGGTGGTTGCGGTTTTCACCGTTAAACTGAGATTAAACAGACCTTTCCATCCGTGTGCGCGGTTTTTTAAATCTCCACAAAAAAAAATTTCATCAATTTTTGACAAAACTTGCGATGCCGGCATCGTTAAAAACTTTAAAAATCAAAATCTCTTTGAAACCTTATATCTCCGCAACCGAGCCTCGTTGGTGGTTGCGGTTTTCACCGTTAAACTGAGTGTAAAGAGACCTTTCTATCCATGTTCGCCACTTTTTAAATCTCCACAAAAAAAATTTTCATCACTTTTTGACAAAACTTGCGATGCCGGCATCGTTAAAAACTTTAAAAATCAAAATCTCTTTGAAACCCGATATCTCCGCAACCAAGCCTCGTTGGTGGTTGCGGTTTTCACCGTTAAACTGAGATTAAACAGACCTTTCCATTCGTGTACGCGGTTTTTAAATCTCCACAAAAAAATTTTTCATCACTTTTTGACAAAACTTGCGATGCCGGCACGTTAAAAACTTTAAAAATCAAAATCTCTTTGAAACCCGATATCTCCGCAACCAATCCTCGTTGGTGGTTGCGGTTTTCACCGTTAAACTGAGTGTAAAGAGACCTTTCCATCCATGTTCGCCACTTTTTAAATCTCCACAAAAAAATTTTTCATCACTTTTTGACAAAACTTGCGATGCCGGCATCGTTAAAAACTTTAAAAATCAAAATCTCTTTGAAACCCGATATCTCCGCAACCAAGCCTCGTTGGTGGTTGCGGTTTTCACCGTTAAACTGAGATTAAACAGACCTTTCCATCCATGTACGCCATTTTTTAAATCTCCACAAAAAAAAATTTCATCACTTTTTGACAAAACTTGCGATGCCGGCATCGTTAAAAACTTTAAAAATCAAAATCTCTTTGAAACCCGATATCTCCGCAACCGAGCCCCGTTGGTGGTTGCGGTTTTCACCGTTAAACTGAGAGTAAAGAGACCTTTCCATCCATGTACGCCATTTTTTAAATCTCCACAAAAAAATTTTTCATCACTTTTTGACAAAACTTGCGATGCCGGCATCGTTAAAAACTTTAAAAATCAAAATCTCTTTGAAACCCGATATCTCCGCAACCAAGCCTCGTTGGTGGTTGCGGTTTTCACCGTTAAACTGAGATTAAACAGACCTTTCCATCCATGTACGCTATTTTTTAAATCTCCACAAAAAAAATTTTCATCACTTTTTGACAAAACTTGCGATGCCGGCATCGTTAAAAACTTTAAAAATCAAAATCTCTTTGAAACCCGATATCTCCGCACCCGAGCCTCGTTGGTGGTTGCGGTTTTCACCGTTAAACTGAGAGTAAAGAGACCTTTCCATCCATGTACGCTATTTTTTAAATCTCCACAAAAAAAAATTTCATCACTTTTTGACAAAACTTGCGATGCCGGCATCGTTAAAAACTTTAAAAATCAAAATCTCTTTGAAACCCGATATCTCCGCACCCGAGCCTCGTTGGTGGTTGCGGTTTTCACCGTTAAACTGAGAGTAAAGAGACCTTTCCATCCATGTACGCTATTTTTTAAATCTCTACAAAAAAAAATTTCATCACTTTTTGACAAAACTTGCGATGCCGGCATCGTTAAAAACTTTAAAAATCAAAATCTCTTTGAAACCCGATATCTCCGCAACCGAGCCTCGTTGGTGGTTGCGGTTTTCACCGTTAAACTGAGAGTAAAGAGACCTTTCCATCCATGTACGCCATTTTTTAAATCTCCACAAAAAAATTTTTCACCACTTTTTGACAAAACTTGCGATGCC